>CM053027.1:193869373-194469373 GCA_028564925.1 Lithobates sylvaticus | reverse complement strand
CGCCATAATGTCGCAGTCACAATAAAAATCGCTGATCGCCGCCATTACTAGTAAAAAAAAAAAAATATTAATAAAAATGCTATAAAACTATCCCCTATTTTGTAAACGCTATAACTTTTGCGCAAACCAATCAATAATCGCTAATTGCGATTTTTTTTTACCAAAAATATGTATCGGCCGAAACTGAGGAAAAAAAATGTTTTTTTATATATTTTTTGGGGATATTTATTATAGCAAAAAGTAAAAAATATTGCATTTTTTTCAAAATTGTCACTCTATTTTTGTTTATAGCGCAAAAAATAAAAACCGCAGGGGCGATCAAATACCACCAAAAGAAAGCTCTATTTGTGGGAAAAAAAGGACGCCAATTTTGTTTGGGGGCCACGTCGCACGACCGCGCAATTGTCAGTTAAAACGACGCAGTGCAGAATCGCAAAAAGGGGCCTGGTCCTTTGGCTGCCAATTGGTCCGGGGCTGAAGTGGTTAAGAAATTAGATTTTCCTTGTACAGTAGATACGAAGCACTAACATGTAGCGCTCAGAGCAAATACACATACCATTTTGACACATGCTCATGAACACATTACGCTGGATGGATAAACAATTCCATATAACCCTGACATGAGTACTACAGCATTTCTATTCCACCAGCTCTACAAAAGATTTTCCATTAAAAAAAGCCACGCAACAAATATCAGAATTATAAATCCTGTATAATAATTGTACCAAAGGTGGAGCTAAATCGCCCTTCCAGGGTCATATTGAGAGATTCTCAGTCACTTTGCTAAAAATGCCAAAAGGTACATTTTGGAAAAGTGCTTAGTTTTAATGAAAGGATACATGAAGAAAGAACTTCATAGGAGAGACTGATCTAAACCTATTCCAGTTAGAATACACAGATGCACTCTGTATGGTCAAATATAAGCTACAAAAATAAAAATAATAATAATAATAAATAAGATTTCCTGTAGTCAGGTCTGAAGGTTTAAAAGCTCAGCCTAGGACAGCAAACATTTTAGCAGGCCATCAGCCTGTCCTGTCATTATGATAAACTATATGCTTGTTTATTTTTGTTAATTTTGTGAGGCCATGAATAATTATAGTAACAGAGAATGAACTTTGCATGCAAAAAATTTAAATGTAGTACCTCGTTACCAATAACCTTCACCCACACTTTCTCACCAACGTCTACTACTTCTGAAGGACGGTCAACATGAGACGATGACAGGTGTGTTCTGTGGACAAGCCCTGGCAAGTGAGGGGAAAAAAAAAAAAAATATTTAATTTTTTTATTTGTACATACATAAAAAAATAAAAAATAAATAAATAAATAAAAAAGCTCTCTCAGCAGTGGGCCTCACCTTGCTTTGTGGAACCTGGAATTTTAATAAATGCTCCATAATCTGTGACATTTGCAACCTACAGAGAAGAGATTGGTTTAACTACATTAAAACTATTAACATACTATAAATATGAAATTATTGCATACAAAATTGTTTTTTTTATATATTCAGCCATCAGGTGAAGCTTCAGATTCCCATTTACATGTTTTACAGTTTTTACCCAATCCCCTGCTAAAAAATAAAAAAGTTTCCTTTTAGAGCTCAAGCTAAATTCAGGAGTCAGGGTAGTGGTGCATATCATTCCATCACACTCATCAGCCATGGCCAGTGTTTCGATCAAAGGCAGAGTCTCTAAAACTTGTGCTCTCGTTATAAAACCCATACGGGGAGATTTTCTAAAACTAGTACACACAGAATCTGGTGCTGCTGTGCATAGTAACCAATCCGCTTCTTACCTCAGCTTGTTCAATTAAGATTGACAATTGAACCAAGAAGCTGACTGGTTACCATACACAGCTGCACCAGATTCTGTGTGCACCAGTTTTAGTAAATCCCCCTATAGTGTATATGTGTAGCCTGTATTAAATGTTACAAGTGATTCCCAAGACCGCACACCAATATAGTGAATCACAAAAACAAATGATTGCAAAGTGGCTTCAGCTGGCTCTCCACCCATCAGGAATGCCCCCTCCAACTTGTTTTCACCTGTGTGTAGGGCTCAATCATAGAGGCCTCTATGATTAAGCCCTACATTGGTGAAACATATTAGAAGGGATAGATAGATCTCATACAGTATACACACACTTGACCCAAAACCCATTATAGTCTCCCCTTCATTTCGCATTGTACAATTGCATTAAAGATAATGCTCCAACTGTGGGGAGCTATGAAGTAATGAATGCTGTCCTAGCTACTTGGGTGCAGCACAACTATGCAGGTTGAAAGCACATAAGAGGTTGAACAGTCCTACTTTAAAAGGAGGAGAATTTCACCCAAGAACAATGCAATATATTGCAGCTAAGTGCTTAGATGTGGCGGTTGCATTAGCTTTTTTTTTTTTTTTTTTTTTAACTTCCTTCCTAACCATCTTCAGTAATCTACCAAATCCCCTGGTCCCTCATGTAATAGAGTGAAAGAGATACAGAGATAGCTACGTCCATAGATACAGTGGAAGAGTGATGTAGCCACCACACCAACCACTAGTAATCTGCAATATATTACATTTTTGATTTAGATACACTTTAAAGTGGTTCTAAAGGCTCAAGGTTTTAATTTTATATTACATTTTTTTTTTTTTTTTTTTTATAACCTTCTGTATGTAGAAGCTCACCTTAATTCTTACCCTGAGCCCCATCGAGATCAAGCGATGTGCACAAGAGCCTAGGACATTTTTTTTTAAATAACAAAGACTTTAATATCAATTTAATTATCTTGGTAACTTTTAATATGCTTACCTCTCCTTTGAAGATTCCATATAACTCTGGCACATTATCCATTGCTTTTTTGAGTGATGTACAAAACTGATGGCTCCAAACGGTTTACAAGAATGACGGTGTAATCATCTGCATAAAAAAAAAAAAAATGAAACCGTTTTTGTCACAAATCATTCTCAATTTACTGACAGGTGAAAGGAAAGGAAAAGGGAAAGGGAAAAAGGAAAAGGAAAAAAAGCTTTTGATTAGTGAATGCAAGAGACAATAACGTTTGTATGGTTTTAATGTTTTGTCCTTCCGATGAAACCGAAGCCCTTGATTGGAATCACATTAATTAACCGCTTCCCGACCGCCCACTGCATATATACGTCAGCAGAATGGCACGGGCAGGCAAAATCACGTACCTGGCACGGGCAGGCAAAATCACGTACCTGGCACGGGCAGGCAAAATCCGTGACCCTGGCCGCGGGACCAGCGGACCCGATCGCCACTGGTGTCCCGCTATCGGGTCACGGAGCTGAAGAACGGGGAGAGATTGGTGTAAACAAACCTCTCCCCGCGCTTCCTACTCTGCCTGTCATTGATTGGCTGTTCCCGGTCATCGAGAAAGCCGATCAATGACGTCAAACGTCAGCCCCGCCCCCTAATGTAAAAAACACAACACACGTCACAGCCCATAACCCCTCCCCCTAGTGGTTAACTCTTTCACTACAACTGTCATTTTTACAGGAATCAATGCATTTAAATAGCATTGATTGCTGTATAAATGACAATGGTCCCAAAAATGTGTCAAAAATGTCCGATGTGTCCGCCATAATGTCGCAGTCACAATAAAAAAAAAAAAAAAAAAAAAAAAAAAAATCGCTGAGCGCCGCCAATACTAGTAAAAAAAAAAAAAAATATTAATAAAAATGCTATAAAACTATTCCCTATTTTGTAAACGCTATAACTTTTGCGCAAACCAATCAATAATCGCTAATTGCGATTTTTTTTTACCAAAAATATGTAGAAGAATACATATCGGCCTAAACTGAGGAAAAAAAATTTTTTTAGATATTTTTTGGGGATATTTATTATAGCAAAAAATATTGCATTGTTTTCAAAATTGTCGCTCTATTTTTGTTTATAGCGCAAAAAATAAAAACAGCAGGGGCGATCAAATACCACCAAAAGAAAGCTCTATTTGTGGGAAAAAAGAAGGACGCCAATTTTGTTTGTGAGCTACGTCCCACGACCGCGCAATTGTCAGTTAAATCGACGCAGTGCCGAATCGCAAAAAGGGGCCTGGTCCTTTGGCTGCCAATTGGTCCGGGGCTGAAGTGGTTAAAAAAAAAAAGGTACATACCTGTACACCATTCCGGTACCGTTTTTTTTTTTTTTTTTTTAACAGTCGACGGTCGGCTCTCTTGTAAAAGCAATCCTAGTGGCCAACTAGCTGCTGGATTGCTTTTACAAGCAGCTGGAGGGGGACATCCACCCGCTCCTTCACTGGGATCTGCCATTCCACTGGGAGTCCTAATCAACCAACCAACGTTTCCGTCAGCTGAGCATAAAGCCAAACAAAGACTGGAATGGCTTTGTTCGGCTCTACGATATAGTGACCCGAAAGCAATTACATTACATCCCTTCCAATTTACCTGGATGTAAAAGGCACCATTTTCAAAAATTAAAAAGCATTTGATCTCACAGATCTTGGTGTGATCAAATGCGTTTAAGGGTAGAAGAGGGATCTTTCCATGAAGGGGTACCTGTCACATGATTTATAAAAATAAAGAAAAAAAAAGAAGCAACAGTGAAAATAAATAAATCATCATGGGCACAAATACCTTGTGACATATTAACCAGTTAATAACCGGCCCATAGCCGAATGATGGCTACAGGGCGGTTTGTTAACTCTGGGAGGGTGTACATTGACGTCCTCCCAGAATTCCTCTCTTGCGCGCCCCCTGGGGCGTGCATCCAAGAACTTCCGTGACTGCCGGGTCCTCTGATCACGGTAAACGGCCGCTGATCGCGCCCGTTTACCACGTGATCGCGCCGTCACGATCACATGTCGAGAAAGAGAGAAAGACAGCAGCGCTGTGGGCTGCATGTGTAGTGCCCACAGCCTGCTCCGTGAGACATCCATCCATCCCTCGCTGCTCACCGATCCCGTCCATACTCTGCATACCCAGCCATCCATCCATCCCATCCATCATTAGCTATACCCAGCTATACCATCTATACCCATCCATACTCATCCATGCCACTACAGTGCCTCACAAAAGTGTAATAGGTAGTCAAATTAGATTTGAAACTTATGTCCCTAGAACACCTGACGGCACTCCCTGCATGTTGGGCCTCTGTATGTGGTCACGCTGTGTAAAAGTCTCACACATGTGGTATCGCCATACTCAGGAGTAATAGAATGTGTTTTGGGGTGTAATTTGTGCTATGCATATGCTGTGTGTGAGAAATAACCTGCTAATCTAACAATTTTGTGAAAAAAAAAAGAAAAGAAAATCTTGATTTTGCAAAGAATTGTGGGAAAAAATTACAACTTCAAAAAACTCACCATGCATCTTACTAAACACCTTGGAATGTCTACTTTCCAAAAAGGGGTCATTTGGACTTTCCTGGCTTGTTAGGGGGCGGGGCTGACGTTTGATGTCATTAATAACCAGACCAATTTTCAGCTTTCCGTGCTCTCACACTTTGAATGACAACTACTCAGTCATGCAACACTGTACCTATTTGAATTTTTTTTCCTTTTTTTCACACATATAGAGCTTTCTTTTGGTGGTATTTAATCACCGTTGGGTTTTTTTTTTTTTTTTTTTTTGCGCTATAAAAGAAAAAAGCCAGAAAATTTTGTAAAAAAAATAAAAAATGCATTTTTCTTCGTTTTGGTTATAAAATTTTGCAAATTAGTAATATTTCTTCATATATTTTGGCCAAAATTTATACCCCTACATAGCTTTGGTAAAAATAACCCAACTCGGTGTATATTTGGTCTTTGTGAAAGTTATAGAGTCCACAAGCTATGGTGTAAATCTCTGAAAATTGATCACACCTGAAGTACTGACGGCCTATCTCATTTCTTGAGACCCTAACAAGCCAGGAAAGTCCAAATGACCCCTTTTTGGAAAGTAGACATTCCAAGGTATTTAGTAAGATGCATGGTGAGTTTTTTGAAGTTGTAATTTTTTCCCACAATTCTTTGCAAAATCAAGATTTTCTTTTCTTTTTTTTCACAAAATTGTTATATTAGCAGGTTATTTCTCACACACAGCATATGCATAGCACAAATTACACCCCAAAACACATTCTGCTACTACTCCTGAGTATGGCGATCCCACATGTGTGAGACTTTTACACAGCGTGGCCACATACAGAGGCCCAACATGCAGGGAGTGCCATCAGGTGTTCTAGGGACATAAGTTTCAAATCTAATTTGACTACCTATTACACTTTTGTGAGGCACTGTAGTGGCATGGATGAGTATGGATGGGTATAGATGGTATAGCTAATGATGGATGGGATGGATGGCTGGGTATGCAGAGTATGGACGGGATCGGTGAGCAGCGAGGGATGGATGGATGTCTCACGGAGCAGGCTGTGGGCACTACACATGCAGCCCACAGCGCTGCTGTCTTTCTCTCTTTCTCGACATGTGATCGTGACGGCGCGATCACGTGGTAAACGGGCGCGATCAGCGGCCGTTTACCGTGATCAGAGGACCCGGCGGTCACGGAAGTTCTTGGATGCACGCCCCAGGGGGCGCGCAAGAGAGGAATTCTGGGAGGACGTCAATGTACACCCTCCCAGAGTTAACAAACCGCCCTGTAGCCATCATTCGGCTATGGGCCGGTTATTAACTGGTTAATATGTCACAAGGTATTTGTGCCCATGATGATTTATTTATTTTCACTGTTGCTTCTTTTTTTTTCTTTATTTTTATAAATCATGTGACAGGTACCCCTTCATGGAAAGATCCCTCTTCTACCCTTAAACGCATTTGATCACACCAAGATCTGTGAGATCAAATGCTTTTAATTTTTGAAAATGGTGCCTTTTACATCCAGGTAAATTGGAAGTGATGTAAAGTAATTGCTTTCGGGTCACTATATCGTAGAGCCGAACAAAGCCATTCCAGTCTTTGTTTGGCTTTATGCTCAGCTGACGGAAACGTTGGTTGGTTGGTTGATTAGGACTCCCAGTGGAATGGGAGATCCCGGTGAAGGGGCGGGTGGATGTCCCCCTCCAGCTGCTTGTAAAAGCAATCCAGCAGCTAGTTGGCCACTAGGATTGCTTTTACAAGAGAGCCGACCGTCGACTGTTAAAAAAATAAATAAAAATAAAACGGTACCGGAATGGTGTACAGGTATGTACCTTTTTTAACCACTTCAGCCCCGGACCAATTGGCAGCCAAAGGACCAGGCCCCTTTTTGCGATTCGGCACTGCGTCGCTTTAACTGACAATTGCGCGGTCGTGGGACGTGGCTCACAAACAAAATTGGCGTCCTTTTTTTCCCACAAATAGAGCTTTCTTTTGGTGGTATTTGATCGCCCCTGCTGTTTTTTTTTATTTTTTGCGCTATAAACAAAAATAGAGCGACAATTTTGAAAACAATGCAATATTTTTTGCTATAATAAATATCCCCAAAAAATATCTAAAAAATTTTTTTTTTTCCTCAGTTTAGGCCGATATGTATTCTTCTACATATTTTTGGTTAAAAAAAAAAAAAAAAAATCGCAATTAGCGATTATTGATTGGTTTGCGCAAAAGTTATAGCGTTTACAAAATAGGGAATAGTTTTATAGCATTTTTATTAATATTTTTTTTTTTTTTTTACTAGTATTGGCGGCGATCAGCGATTTTTATTGTGACTGCGACATTATGGCGGACACATCGGACATTTTTGACACATTTTTGGGACCATTGTCATTTATACAGCAATCAATGCTATTTAAATGCATTGATTCCTGTAAAAATGACAGTTGTAGTGAAAGAGTTAACCACTAGGGGGAGGGGTTATGGGCTGTGACGTGTGTTGTGTTTTTTACATTAGGGGGCGGGGCTAAATAATTTTAATTTGGTTATTAAGGGGGTTTAAGTGCCCAGTGGTCAAGTGGCTAAATAAATAAAAAAAAAAAAAAAAAAAATTGCACCTAAACAATTGTATTGTTATTATAGGATTTATATAGCACCAACAGTTGGTGCAGCGCTTTACAAAATGAAGGCAGACATTACAGTTACAATAGGAATCGGAGGGCCCTGTCCATTAAAGCTTACAATCTTAGAGCGAGGGTCAATAGGATACAAAAAGTAATAGCTGTGGGGGGGATGAGCTGATGGAGAAAGAAAAAAAAAATAAAAAAAAGTGTAATAAAAAAAAGTTTTTTTACCTCTAAAACAAACATGTCATACTTACCTGCCCTGTGTACAGTGCAGCCCATATCCTCGCCTTCTTAGGTCCCTCTTTGGCGCTCCTGGCCTCTTCCTCCTGTGAAGTGCCCCCACAGCAAGCAGCTGGCTATGGGGGCACCTGAGCCAAACCGCAGCTCCGTGTGTCCATTCACACACACGGATCGACGGTTCGGCCTCAGCCCCCTCTCCTGAGTGGCTGACCGACAGCGGTAGGAGCCAACGGTGCCGCTGCTGTGTCTCAGCCAATCAGGAGGGGGAGTCCTGAACGGCCGAGGCATTCAGGCACATCGCTGGATAGAGATGTGCCTCAGGTGAATATTGACGGGGCTGCTACACACAGAAGGTTTTTTTATTTATTTATTTTTTTCTCATCTTAATGCATGAAGATAATAAAAAAAAAAACACCTTCAATAAGGGAAAGTGCCCCCCCCCCCCCCCCCCCAAGGGGTTTTAGTGCAGCAGTACAGGCGGATTCAAAAGGGATTGTAAAAAGACACTTTAAGAAAAATAGAGTCAACATGTTGCAGTTAAAATATAAGCTCTGGTTAGGTTTTCATGGGCTTGGTATGCGCTAAAGAGATATATTTAACATCTCAAAAGAATGTAAATATATACAAACATTTGAAATCCATCCGATACCTTGTAATACGTTGGGACTAAATTAGAATTCTCTCCTGATATGATATCATTGGGAATTTGCTGCAGTCTTTTGCCTCCTTTACCCGGAGGGTGTCCCAAGAGTGACTGCTTGTAGGCATGGAACCTCCAGGATCATTCAACAGTTTTTAAAAAATTCTGGTCAGGAGATCCCATTTCACCTTCCAGAGAGATAGATATACAGGGGGTCCCCGGGTTACAAACATGATAGGGTCTGTAGGTCTGTTCTTTGGTTGAATCTGTTTGCAAGTCGGAACAGGTACATTTTTTAAGTGTAGTTCCAGACAGAAAAAATATTTTTAAGCTTTTTGGATAGCATAGGGAAGGGTTAACACCCCTGTAATGTTTGTTTTGCTGTCTGTGCCCCTGTTCAGAAGATTTCACCTCACTTCCTGTCCCAATGACAATTAGATTTTGAAAATTTTGGGTTGTTGTGAAAACAAGCCTTGATAAAAAAGCATCAGTGGGAGGTACCTTTTTCCCATAATAACTCTTACCGGAGTGAATTTCCTCTCACTTCCTGTTGTCTCCCTCCGTTTGTAAGTAGGAGTCGTTTGTAACTAGGGGACCCCCTGTATTTATTTTACTTTCATTTGAGATGTTACATATATCTCTTTAGCGCAAACCAACCCCCTGAAGAAGACCACATGGGTCAAAATGCGTCGGGCATCATCACAACAGATATATGATGCTGTATTTTTGAGTTTCCACGATACAGAAATGCAAGGTTCTTGTTATCCCCTAACCATAATATTTTAACTGCAACATGTTGTTGACTCTATATTTTCTTAACCACCTCAATACAGTGCATTTTCACCCCCTTCCTGCCCAAGCCATTTTTCAGCTTTCAGCGCTGTCACACTTTGAATGACAATTGCGCAGTCATACAAACACTGTACCCAAATGAAATTGTTATCATTTTGTCCCCACAAATAGAGCTTTCTTTTGGTGGTATTCGATCACCTCTGCGGTTTTTATTTTTTGCGCTATAAACAAAAGGACAATTTTTTTTTTTTTTTTATAAAATATCTATCTATCTATATAAATATCTATATCTATCTATCTATCATTTTTTTTTTTTTTTTAACTTTTTGCTATACTAAAGATCCCCAAAAAAAAATATATAAAACCCCCCCCCCCCCCCCTCAGTTTAGGCCGATACGTATTATTCTACATATTTTTGGTAAAATATAAAATTGCAATAAGCAATAGATTTATAGCCTTTTTATTATTATTTTTATTTTTTACTAGTAATGGCGGCGATCTGCGTTGCCGCTGTGTTACCGGGCAATCGTGGGTGCCCGGCGGACATCGCGGCCGCTGGCCACGTGCATCGGGTGCCCAGTGACATGGCAGCGTGCGCTCCCTGGAGGGCCGGGAAGAGGAGGACGTCATATGACGGCCCCCCCGCCCTGAGAACTGCGCCGCCTGGCCATCAATAGATAGCCGGCGGTCAAATAGTGGTTAAAGTATTATTATACAATCCCTTTTAAATCCACCTGTACTGCTGCTTTAAAACCCCTTAGGGAATCTTTCCCGTATTGCTTCTTCCAGGGTGTGCAGCCTAAATACCTCTCATATGCGTCTTTTCCATGCTAGATAAAAAGCCTTCTGCCTTTACAACCACTTTAATTAGAAGCAGGATAGACTTCTTTAAAGAGAAGGGTTTTCAGGGATCGTCTAAAAATGGATAGACTAGGAGATCTTCAGACAGATTGGGGTAGGGAGTTCCAAAGGATGGGAGAAGCCCTGGAGAAATCCTGGGAGACAAGCATGGGGAGGAGGTGACAATGGAGCTAGAGAGCAGGAGATCTTGGGAGGACCGAAGAGAGCAGCTTGGGTTGTATTTTGAGACTAGGTTAGTGATGTAGCTGGCGGCAGAATTGCTTTGCAAGTTGTTAGTACTTTGAATTTTATTCATTGGGTGAGTGGAAGCCAATAGAGCGATTGGCAGAGAGGTGTAAAAAAAAAAAATTTAAAACTAAATTTTTTTTTAAAACTGAGCAGTTGGTAAGGTGGATGAGTAGCAGAAATCATGGACTGAAGGGGGGGATAAGCTATGTAAAGGTATTCCAAAGAAGAGGGCGTTACACTAGTCGTGGCAAGTAATAACCAGTTAGTGAATTGTAAATCAGGCCCTTGCACTAAATAACTGAAGTTAAATCTAAAGAAAATTGAGCAAAAACTTTATAATGTATATCCAGCTTTAGTGAATAAATCAACTGCTGAAAGTGTTTACAAAAAATAAAAAAAGAACTATTTTCCCTTTGAGTAGGAAGGCCACTTTGGAATTCAAGGGAAGTCTATGAGTAAGTGCCTGTTGGCATGAAAAGCACAGGAGGTTTTCATTCCTGTGTCCTACTGCTCTGACAATTTCTATGACTAAAGAAACCGCAACTAGGTTTCTGGGGTGCTGTCATCCTTTATTTTATTTTTTTAAATCAGATAATTTTTATTGAGAACAAAACAAAAATCAAACATACAGAAAAAGAAAAACACAAAAATCAAAATTAAAAACAGAACAAAAAAAATACAACTTTAACATATTGCAATCCACTGTCGTCCTTTAACCACTTGCCAACCGTATACAGTACATATACGGTGGCAAGGCAGCTCTCCGGCACAGCTGTGCTGCGATTGGCTACAGCACAAACCAATCAGCAGGCGACAGCCGCTGACTGGTCACCAGCACCTGCGGACATTAATGAAGAGAGCCCTGTGTAGGTAAACAAAGGGCTCTCTTCTGACAGCAGCAACGTGCTCTTTTTTTCCCTTTCTGCAAAACAGGAAGTAAAAAAAAAAAAAAAAAAAAACACACAGCACATTGCTTAGTAAAAAGCAACATACACAGTAAAACATGTTGGTCACACATTTAACCCCCTGATCACCCTAGATGTTAACCCCTTCCCAGTCAGTGTCAGTACAGTGACTGCATATTTTTAGCACCGATTACTGTATTGCCACAGGTTCCCCAAAAAAAAAGTGTCAGTTGTCCAATTTGTTCACCACATTAAATGCAGTCCTGCCATAAGTCGCTGATTGCCACCATTACTAGTTTAAAAAAAAAAATTTAAGTAAATATACAGTATCTCACAAGAGTACACCCCTCACATTTTTGTAAAAATATTATATCTTTTCATGTGACAACACTGAAGAAATGACAATGTACTGCAATGTAAAGTAGTGAGTGTACAGCTTGTATAACAGTGTAAATTTGCTGTCCCCTCAAAATAACTCAACACACAGCCATTAATGTCTAAACCGCTGGCAACAAAAGTGAGTACACCCCCTAAGTGAAAATGTTAAAGGGGACCCAAAGTGTCAATATTCTGTGTGGCCACCATTATTTTCCAGCACTGCCTTAATCCTCTTGGGCATGGAGTTCACCAGAGCTTCACAGGTTGCCACTGGAGTCCTCTTCCACTCCTCCATGACGACACCACGGAGCTGGTGGATGTTAGAGACCTTGCACTCCTCCACCTTCCATTTGAGGATGCCCTGCAGATGCTCGATAGTGTTTAGGTCTGGAGACATGCTTGGCCAGTCCATCACCTTTACCCTCAGCTCCTTTAGCAAGGCAGTGGTCATCTTGGAGGTGTCTGGGGTCGTTATGTTGGAATACTACCCTGCGACCCAGTCTCCGAAGGGAGGGGATCATGCTCTGCTTCAGTATGTCACAGTACATGTTGGCATTCATGGTTCCCTCAATAAACTGTAGCTCCCCATTGCTGGCAGCACTCATGCAGCCCCAGACCATGACACTCCCACCATGCTTGACTGTAGGCAAGACACACTTGTCTTTGTACTCCTCATCTGGTTGCTACCACACACGTTTGACACCATCTGAACCAAATACATTTATCTTGGTCTCAGACCAGAGGACATGGTACCAGTAATCCATGTCCTTTGTCTGCGTGTCTTAAAACTGTTTGGGGGCTTTTCTTGTGCATCATCATAGAGGAGGAGGCTTCCTTCTGGGACGACAGCCATGCAGACCAATTTTTTGCAGTGTGCGGCGTATGGTCTGAGCTAGGGTTGTCCCGATACTACTTTTTTAAGACCGAGTACAAGTACCGATACTTTTTTTCAAGTACTCGCCGATACTGATACTTTTTTTTTAATGTCATGTGACAGTTTGACTGATGGGCACTGACTGGTGACTGATAGATGGCACGGATAGGTAGCACTTATGGACACTGATAGATAGCACCGATGGCTGGCACTGACTGATGGGCACTGATAGGCACTGATAGCCCTCTCACTTCCGGTTACAGGTATCGAATTAGGCAGCGGGAGCATTTGTGCGAGTACAAGTACTCGCACAAATGCTCGGTATCGGTCCCGATACTAGTATCGGTATAGCCCTAGTGTGAGCACTGACAGACTGACCCCCCCCCCCCCCCCTAAACCTCTGCAGCAATGCTGGCAGCACTCATACGTCTCATTTCCCAAAGACAACCTCTGGATATGATGCTGAGTAGGCACACTCAACTTCTTTGGTCAATCATGGCGAGACATGTTCTGAGTGGAACTTGTCCTCTTAAACTGCTTTATGGTCTTGGCCACCGTGCTGCAGCTCAGTTTCAGGGTCTTGGCAATCTTCTTATAGCCTAGGCCATATTTATGTAGAGCAACAATTATTTTTTCGAGAGAGAGGAGAGAGGAATCTGCTCCCCATTCACACCTGAGACCTTGTAACAAGTCACATGACACCTGAAAGGTCAAATGGCTTATTGGGCCCAATTTGGACATGTTCACTTAGGGGTGTACTCACTTTTGTTGCCAGCAGTTTAGACATTAATGGCTGTGTGTTGAGTTATTTTGAGGAGACAGCAAATTTACACTGTTTTACAAGCTGTACACTCACTACTTTTCATGTGACAACACTGAAGAAATGACACTTTGCTACAATGTAAAGATAGAAGAAAATATTTACAAAAACGTGAGGGGGTGCATATATATCCCCTAGTTTGTAGACGCTATAAATTTTGCACAAACCAATTAATATACACTTAGGCCGGCTTCACACTGGGGCGGTGCGGGGCGGCGACGGTAAAGCAGCACTATATTTAGCGCTGCTTTACCATCGTTTTACCCGCAGTATGCGGCCGCTAGCGGGGTGGTTTTAACCCCCGCTAGCAGCCAAAAAAGGGTTAAAAACCTCCGCAAAGCGCCGCTGCAGCGGCGCTTTGCCGGCGGTATCCCCGCGGTCTCCCATTGATTTCAATGGGAAGGAGCGGTATAGGAGCGGTGAACACACCGCTCCTTCACCGCTCCAAAGATGCAGCTAGCAGGACTTTTTTTACCGTGCTGCTAGCGCACCACTCCAGTGTGAAAGCCCTCAGGGCTTTCACACTGGAGACACAGCAACAGCTGTTTCGGGTCGGTTTACAGGTGCTATTTTTAGCGCAATAGCGCCTGCAAACCGCCCCAGTGTGAAAGCAGCCTTAGTGTTTTTTTTTTTACCCAAAATATGTAGCAGAATACATATTGGCCTAACTAGATGAAGCAATTCGATTTTTTTTTTTTTTTTTTTTATTGGATAGGTTTTATAGCAGAAAGTAAAAAATATTGCAGGTTTTTTTTTTTTTCCAAAATGGTCAGCCTTTTTTTTTGTTTATGGTCGCACAAATGAAAAACCGCAGAGGTGATCAAATAGCACCAAAAGAAAGTTCTATTTGTGGGGAAAAAGGGACATCAATTTTATTTGCATACAGCGCCAGACGACCACGCAATTGTCAGTTACATTAACAGCACCATATCACAAAAAAAAAAAAAAATGGCCTGGTCATGAGGGGGGGGGGGTAAATCTTCTGGAGCTGAAGCGGTTAAGCATACATTCTTCTGTATTCAGCCATCTTCACTGGCAAGGATGAAAACAACTAGCATTACTCGTAGTGTCACAATGCATGGGCACTTACAATCACAGCATCTGTAGAATGCTGGGAGTACACTGAGCTGCACATGCATAGCTGTCCGTGTACAAAAAATACAGACAGCATGCGGGAGGAACAATTTAAAAGGCAGAAAAGGCACATCTATATGTAATCAGCTTCAAGGTTATACAGCATGGTGGCCGTGCATTGCATTCTAATTCTAGGACCCGATACCAGTAGTAAATCTTCCTGTGCTTCACTGCAGAAAACCAATAATATTCCCAGAACTTCCTCACCTTGTACACGCCGCCATGCCCGTCTCCTCCCACCAGCAACAAGCACTTGCCACACTCACAACCCGCCCCCCGGAGATTTATAACCCCGCCCATTTCCGGGTTCACCACCAATAACAAACACACCCCACTCTCACCTCCCATGTGCTCTCAGGTTCGCGAACCACGTGACTCGAATCGCAGCCGTGTCAGGAACGCGACAGTCGGAGTTTGATGACGTAAAAACTAGGCGCCGGAAAAGTGTGGTTCGGTTGTATGTAGAGCGCCTGTGTTTTTACTTCATTTGTTTATCCACCGGTGTATCGTGAGACAGACGGGAAAATGATCGAACAGAATAAGAGGAAAGGGATGGAGCTGGTCGCTGCGGCGGCGGCGGCTAAAAAGCCGAGGACTGAGCTGGTGGTATCGGTGAGTTGATGGAGCGGGATGAATGACGGGCTCTCTATAGGTAGAGAACCTTTATGGTGTTGGTGAGCGAGGCTGCAGATCATTAAAGTATTACTAGAGGCAAAACTGTTTTCACTTTGAACAGAGAAAGGAAGGGTTAGAAGCTCTCAGGTTTTTTTTTTTTTTTGCCATCTGTGTCCCCATTGGGTAAATTTCCTCTCACTTCCTCTGCCATAGCCAAAGCAAGAAGTGAGAGTAAATCCCTCCAAAGTGAGAGAATTTAACCACTTGCCTAACGGGCACTTTCACCCCCTTCCTACCCAGGCCGATTTTGAGCTTTCAGCACTGTTGCACTTTGACAATTACTCATGCAGCACTGTACCCAAACTACAATTTTATCTGATGAGCCTGTACGGATGAGGGGGCACTGATTATCCATGAAAACGATGTCTTGACAGGCTTGCTGATTAATGGCCTTCCTTTTCTCCCGAAGGCACAGCGTGGGAGTAAAGAAATGCCAATAACCGGCAAGTCTGTTTACATGTGATTGGACCTCGCTGATCCCATGGTAAAGGGCCACTAAGATGGGCCCTTTACCCCGATCTGTGATCATCTGTGTCTGACGGACACAACGGTCACAGAGTGCGCCCGATGTGCGCCACAGTAGGTGTTCTGGCTGTCTTTCAGCTATAGCATGGTCGACAAGTAGTTAAGGAACTATTGTCCCCACTGGAGGATTTCCACTCCTATTCTTGTTCTGGGAACAAATCAGAATTTGGGATTTTCTTTCACTCTCTGTAATAATGGTCACCAGGGCAAATGGGTAGGATCAATCTACCTGACAGGGACAGCAATACAAATCCAACAGTGGGTCTAATCTGTCTCCCTCTCTCATGTAGAGTGTATAACGTATGCCCATGGAGGGCCATGTTTTCCCACACAGGATGCACAAGTCATGCATGGCGCCATTTATGTCATTGGGAACATGCAGCCGCTGTGTTCCAAATCTGACATCCGTACAGTTGCACAGCCCTGAATGCAAACTGTGTGTATTCCTGTGCATGCAAATTCGGCCCTCCACAGGTGTACGCTTTAGTATGCCCCATGTGAACAAAACCTTGCTTATACTTTAACCCCCCTTTTTTTTTAAACAGGATAAGGATTAGAGCCTATGTCAAGATTTTATTGTCCATGTGGGGTAGATACCTCAACACTTCTTCTCGGGGGCAAGAAGTACATAGACAAAACACATTTTTAGAAAACTGGTGAAGGGTTCAAACGTCTGCAATGTTTGGTGTCCGTGTACCTTGCATAACATCATCTTTTATTATTTACGAAACAAATGTGTATTTTATTGTGTTTGTGTGCACTAAAACTCCTTCCAAACAATTTGCGTTTGAAAGACCTTTGCACAAATACAGTGTGACATAAAAAATTGCAACACCCACCATTTGATTCTCTAGGGCCTCTGCTTAAAAAATATATAATGTTTTGGGGTTGTAAGTAATTGTTCTTTTCGCAAGAAAAACTTCTTCTTCTTCTTCTTCTTCTTCTTCTTCTTCTTCTTCTTCTTCTTCTTCTTCTTCTTCTTCTTCTTCTTCTTCTTCTTCTTCTTCTTCTTCTTCTTCTTCTTCTTCTTCTTCTTCTTCTTCTTCTTCTTCTTCTTCTTCTTTCTTCTTCTTCTTCTTCTTCTTCTTCTTCTTCTTCTTCCCATGTATGGGCAAGCTGGATGTACCAAGTTGATCGATCAACTTGGGTACAACCAGCCTGTCGGATTTTACTTGCGATTATAGCTAGCGGCCATACCAACCACTAGCAATAATCACTATCTTCTGGGACGGCTTGACATTCAGGCAACTAACCTCTTTAGTCAGAAAAGCCATCCTAATTATTTATTTTTGGCAAAGGTAAGTTAAACTTCTTTTTCTGGTGCCAACATGGCAGCATACTAACCACATGTATGATGCCATGGATTGGTGCCAGGAAAGAAAAATTACGTTAAATATTATCTGTTTGTTTTTTTTAATCTTAAATTTTCTGTTTTCCTGGCGCCAACATGGCAGCATACACGTGGTTAGTATGCTGCCATGGATTGGCACCAGGAAAAGAAATTTACAATAAGTATAAAACTATTTTTGTGAATTAAAAGTGTCCATTTTCAACTTTTTATTTATTTATTTTTTATTTTTTCCAGGGACCTCCAAGATCATCCAGTCTCCAAGCACCTATTATGCTGTTGTCTGGACACGAGGGGGAAGTTTACTGCTGCAAATTTCATCCCAATGGGCTAACACTGGCTTCGGCAGGATTCGACCGATTAATCCGTAAGCAACAATAGTGACCGTTCTTTTTCCAAAGCATAAAGCTTCTTTTTTTTTTTTTTTTTTTTTTTTTTTTACCACCATAAATTAAAATATTAAATGGACAGTAGCATAACAGGGTCAAAGAGGAACTCGAAAAAAAAAGGTTTTAGAAATGACATACTGTAGAAAGAGCTAAATTATTGTAAAAAAGAAAGCTGCTGAAGTTGGGGAAACCTGAGGGGAGGATTGGAAATCTCACAGGATGATTACTTGAAGCGTTTTATTATATATGGATGTGACATGACATACGGTTGCTTCCAGAAACGACTGCAACGTTTAAGTGATAATTGTTTGAGCCAACCAGAAAGGACATTTTGACAAAATGTTACATTTTCTTGCAGTTCTGTGGAATGTGTATGGCGACTGTGACAATTATGCAACACTAAAGGGTCATAGTGGAGCTGTGATGGAATTGCATTACAATACAGATGGCAGGTAAGTCGGCTATATCAATATGTTTTTTAGTCTTTCAGTTACTGTATCATTTATTCTAGACAACCAACATGGCATTGTCATTTTTTTTTTTTTGTATGATTTGAAATTTTAGAAGAGCAGCTTTTGCTGTTCTTAGCTACTTTGGCGCATAAATGGAGTTTTGTTTTAAACTTCATTGCTGGATCTACATTAGGTGTACAGAAGCCATAGGTAAACTTCTAAAGTAACAAGATAATTTGCTGGCTTGTAGAAGATCTATCTTGACAAGCCACATTATAGCAAAGAAAAATGGTGAAAGTGTTGGACTCTATACAGAAGGTCTATGTCTGTTATTCAGTCTTCAACGTCTCCTCTTCTGTAAATCCTCATTGAGTTCAGACCATCTTGAATTTAAGTTTGATTTATGCTTGGTAGTTTGCATTTACAATACAGAAAGTAGTGGTGTTCTATATTCTTTGTGGAAGTGTAAGCAGATCTGGAATTGTTTCCTGATTTCCAGGGAATTATGAATATATGTTGTAATAAAGCATTGCTTGGGATACAAGAGCTCATAATTTGTGTAAGTTCTAGAGAAATGCCTGAGATGGCCCATATAGATGAATGGTGATTTTGTATGCTTGGTGCAATGGTTTAACCTTTTCATCATAATTGTAACTTTCGTTGATGCTGAACTTCAGGCAGATATACAGAACACAAATGAATGCGTCTATATATTCATTAATGTGTTTTTATTTTATTTTTTTGTAAACCTCTAATGTGTGTACCTGAATTTGACTTTGTAGTCTCTTGCAATCTGCCTGTAAAGCAACACTCCCACTAGGAGCAAGAGGGACAGTACTGGGAGACCATCAATGTTTGCAAATATGCTGACAAGATATGCTATAATATAATATGCTGACAAGATAACTTGACAGGATGAGAAAGCAGAGTAAGAGACATGACCTCATCACCATGCTGCTGCTGCTGCTCCTTTACTGGCCAAGCAGCAGTCTGGGGTTGGAGAGATGACACCATGTTCCTTAATTGTAACGGAGGATATGATATCCATCTGGCTGTGATGGAGATGTATGCAGCCACACACTGTGGTTCCTTTCGCTGACCCCAATGTTATGGTGATTTCTGATGTAGGGGCCAGATAATGGAACCACAGTTTGTGTTTGGGAACACAGGCTTCTGACATTCCTAGAGGTATTGAATGCTGAAGAGTCCGACAGACTGCATCTCTTGAGCAAAGCTAGGGTAGAAGACACAGGGTATTTCCATTTATAGATGGATAGATAGATTTATTATTTTTTTTTTTTGTAAGTCACTGACCATGACAGTGGATCAATGAAGGTGCCACTGCTGATTTGTTTTTGAATGCCCATGTTCCAAGTCTGTCCATTCATATAATTCCTTCGTTCCTTGCCCAGTCTAATCTGGAAGTGATATGCACATACTTTTTCTTGATCAGTGACTTGTGCTGTGCAGGACAAGAATCCAGTCTGTTTTTTTTTTTTTTTGGGGGGGTCCTGAAATGAGGGGCCTGTGATGTGCACGGGAGGCTCCGATGTGGAGACTATCGTGTGGAGTCATAGCACCAATATGACACTCGGACCTCCAGCTAAAAGAAACCTTTCTCTAGTCATCTTCCAGGACGGCACACCTGATGAGATGAGAGGCTCCTCCCTACAGGAAACACAATCAAGCGACAGCTGTTTTAAGTCCCCACCCTTTCCCTTGATCCTCAGTTTTTGATTGTGTTTCTCCCTACACAGCGAAACTGGTTTTTTTTTTTTTTTTTTTCTCCAAATGACCTGAAGCCTAGGGCTGGTGGTCTCCCCCTGGGAGCCGGACCACAAGCTTTTGAAGCCTCTGGGTCTGGTAGGATATTATTATCCTTCCTGGGGGGTTCCCCTATCTTTTTCCTCAGGGGGGGCAGCAGAAATTGGAAGAGCCCCCCTGAGAGCTGAAGGACCCTGGATACAGTGGTGTACCCAGAACTTCAGGGGCCATTATCCTGTCTCCCCTCCTTACCTGTCCAGGCGTCTGTTCAGACGGGGGGCTGGCCATCGGTTCTTTCCAGGGGGAAGCATGTCCCCCGACTCCTGGGCCCCCGGTAGTTCACGTGGGCTGCTGGGGAGGGCACGGCGACAAGCACCCGTGTCATTTTCAAACTTTGGGAAAATGGCGGCGGCGTTCTTACCCAGGAGGGAAGGCTGAGAGTCAGCAGGAGCAGGCGCCCACATCCTCCTTTCGCAAGAGCGAGGAGGCATCAGTTCACTATGGTGGATGTCTGCCTAAACCGCCTCAGATGGGAATGAGGAACGTAAGGCATTGCCCCCCCCCCCCATGTGTATATACTGACTGGTACAGTGCAGGACACAGCCTAACCTTGCAGCTCCCTATGGGTACAGCAGTTGGGGGGGGGGGGGGCACTTTGGCGGCTATCCTCCTTGCGTGTGGACCATAAGGATGGAAAAGCAAGCCCGGTGGCTGTGGAAAAAGGGGAAGACAACGGTGAGTACTTTCCTTTGCCTTGGGAATTTAGCTGCAAAGTCCCCAATTCCAGCCAGATGGTTTCTGGGCAGTTGAGATAATCTCCCCTGGGGTCTGGATTCATTTAGCCCAGAAGCTTCTGCTAAAAATACCAGCCGCAGCTCCCTCTTACATCAGAGATGCTGTATGGTGGATAAGTGGTGCAGCGGAACAAGTGTGCTTAAACCACCTCAGATGGGAAAGAGGTAGGTAAGGCATTGCTCCCCCTTCCCCATGTATATACTGACTGGTGCAGTGCAGAACCTGGGGTCGGGATACAAATAGCCCAGAAGCTACTGCTAAAAGCACCAGCCACAGCTCCCTCTGTGGCTGAGACACTGTGGTTATCGCAACAGTAGGTTGCCAGCCTCTCCCTACATGCCCAGTTGTGGTACATTAGTAGGGGTGAATATAGCGAACAGGGGGGACCTGACAGGTATACCACTGAACTAGTTATTAATTGTGCAGTGGTTGGTGGATTCAGAAGCTCCCCTGGTCAGCAGGTGCACTAGGTTACCGGCCCTATTAGCCCAGCTGCTAGGAATCTGAAGTTGTTCCAAGATGTGTAGCGTAATGTTGGGCAGGGACCAAGTGTCTGTGTGGCACAGTACGGGGTTCCCTTGTGACAGATCCTCCTTTTGGGGGTTGCTTGCTATAGGTAATTTTTTTCATGAGCTCCAACCTCCCACTCCGCCTTTACACTGTGGTTATAATATAGTGCAGGAGGTAAGAAAAACCTTGTTGGTTTGGGCTACAGTCCACTCAGTGGCAGATCTAGAGGCGATTTTACCATAAATTGCTTCCTACATCCTTCTGAGGATTTTCTGTGCAAACCTATGCAAGAGCTACATGATTGCTTGTTTAAAGCCTGCAGGTAGCTATTTACCTCCAGGCTAAATTGTTAACCACCTCTTCTAGGGGCTGTCTTAAATTGGTCTCTAGGGCTGGGCTCATTGAGACTTTAGTTGCTGATCAGCCCCACCTGGGTATGATCTGGATAGCATTTACTCAGTCTATGGAGGTAAGGTAGGACAACAACTACTATAGTAAGGTGTCCAACCATTTTAGGATTTGTTTCTTCACTGGTGAAGGGTTAGTATCTACTGCCCAGGCTATGCCTATGAAATTGCCCCTGTTGGTTATTTCATAAAGGGATACCCCATGACTCCTTCTTGGCTGCACACCAGTAGACCTCCAGTAGTGAAGGTTTGTCCTTGCTGGGATATTTTGTGGCACAACAGAAATACACATTGAGATTTGTGACATCTCTGCTCATAAGGGGTATATTGCTGTACATCAGAAATGCACTGAAGCTTGTTTGGTGTCCTTTATATACTAAAGGTACTACTTTGTTTGGCTGCAGATCAGAAAAATGGAACAGTGAAGGTGGTCTGTACTTTCTGGTTTGGTGCCGCACAGCAGAAATGCACATCATTGAGTCTGGTGACATCTCTGCTCATAATTGTTATTGCTGCACATCAGACATACAAAAGATTGAGGTCTGTCTGTGGGGATATGTGTCATGTATTACTGCCTTATTGGTTGCTTATCAGAAATGCAGCAGTGAAGAATGATGGTCCTGATTTGTTGGGCTGCATAGCAGAAAAACAAATTGAACCTGGTCTAGGGGTAGTACATATACTGCCTTTGGTAATCAGGCCAATTTTAGGCATGCGATTTGACATGTTGAGTCGCATGTCAAATCACTTCAATATGGATGTGCTATCTCTATTCAGAATTGTTTTTATTTTGTTGCACATCAGACATATACAAGTTTGAAGGTTGTTTTGTCCTTTATGTCTTGTATATACTGCCTTATGGGCTGCATATCAGAAAGGACATAGCAGTGAAGGTTGCTTGTCTTTTTCTGCTTTTGTTTTTGTTGCTCAGCTTAGACACATTAAGGATGATGGCATCTCTGCTCAGTATTGGTATATTGCTACACATCAGACATACACAAGGATTGTTTGTACTGTATGTCCTATATTTACTGCCTTATCGTCTGTATATCAGGCACAGCAGTGAGCAGTGTTTCTCATCTATCTTACTGCTTCTCTAGGGATACACAGCAGGGGGGTTGTTACTGCATTCCTCCAGGGAGTCGCAGCATTGGGGACCCCTCACTTGTTCGACCTGAAAATTGCTATTTTGTTGACCTGTGGATCCTGGAATCGGGGACTGCTGGAGTCGCACACACGAATGGTACCCTTTGGAAGCCATAGTGTATAACTTCTCTTGCAGTCGCAGGTTGGGTCGCACAGGTGTGGGAGCCCTAAGCTCATCTGTCCCTTCTGGTTGAGGTTTTGCTATGCAGCAAGAATACTCATCATGGAGTTATTGTCTTAATTTGCAGCAGACCAGAAAGATTGCAGCTGTAAAGGCTGCCTGTTTTTTTCTTAGTGTCTCTGTTTTTATGTTGCACAGCAGAAATACTCAAGATTGAAGCTTGTTGGTGCTTTCTGTTTCATGTTGCCTTACCTTACTGCTCTTCAGAAAAACACAATGCTGCAGGTTGCTTGTGTCTTGTCTCAGTGGTGGTTCTATCTGACTACAGAACTGAATAACAGAAATGAATTGTCTTGTGTTCCATATTATTTTACCCTGTGGCACAGCAGAAATGCACAACACAGGAGTTGGTGTTCATATTGATCTGATAACTGTATTTGGTGGTTTGTCAGAAATACGCAACATAGAGGTTTGGGTCTTTCTGTCTTATATTTATAGCCTTGTTTTGCTGTACATCAGTAAAACACCACAGTAAAGGGGGTTCCCGTCCTTTCTGTATTTATATATCAGTTATGACTTTGCTATCTGCACTTCAGAAATACACAGCATTTAGGGTTTGCTTGTGTCTTAATGTTTTTACATCTTGGCAGCACATTAGAAAACCAGACTGTGAGGACTGTCTACATTGAGGTTCAGATTTGGGTCTCTTCCCATATTTGATGTATTGGTTTAGCTAGTCACACTCAGATACACAACAGTGTTGTCTATGCTTGTGTCATTCTCTGTCTAAATCTATTGTGCCATGCCCACAATCTATGTTTTTTTTTATTTGTGATATTAATAATACATGTATCACCTTTTTGTATTTCAGCCTTCTTTTCCATGGAGGGGCCAGGAGTTCTGGCTGCAGACGTCATGTGTCAGAAAGCCTTGACCCCTTACATTCTGGGATGCCAGTACCATTTCCTAGGGTTTAAGCCCAGTAGGGTTATGGGACACTGGCGGAAGGGGATAATTAATCGCCCTGTTTAGTAAGAACTTAGGAAGTTCAGTTCAGAGGAGTGTTCTGGCCTGACGATGAAATATAAAGATGTATACCCGACCGAATAGGTTACGGCTCGGTGCTTGGCCTTCATTTCGCCCTTGTAGCAAAACTAGATGTAGAAATATGGGTGTTCTACTCCTGCTAGGGACTTTAATCTCCTGAAGTAGGCTCTCAGGTGTAAGTAAAGCCATAGATTGGGCATGCCTTAAACCCAGGGATCAAGTTTTTGTTAATCTATTACCCTTAAGTAGGCTTCCCTTTAGTCTTTGCTGACATAAAGATAAAAAGGAACAAAAAAGGTCTGTCAGGGCCCCCCCCCCCTTTTTTGCAGTTTTATTTCCCTATTCCCTAGTAGTGTTAAGACGGGCCCTCTTATTGATCAATGTAGTGTCCTTGTCTTACAACACAGGTATCTGATTAATCTTTTTAGTGGTTCTAAGTAGCACCTACAGGTACAGTAGGCCATGTTGTTGGATGTGTGAGACAGGCAACATTGCTAACCTACAAGTTTAACATGTTTTCTGATTCTATTTTTAAGAGCCCACTCCACCTAGATCCTGCATCCGAAGCAGGAAAGGCAGGGACATCTGTGGAGCAGACCTGCAGATCAGCAGCATGATCCAGCTTAAGATACCTTCATCAAGCATATGGAGTGGAGGTAAAGCTCACTGCAGAACCAAGGTTCGCTAAGAGGGTCTTGCAGTGGTCCCACCCTAAGATAGGCCTGAGGTACTTGTTTATCCTCTCAGGTGTGCCGTCCTGGAAGATGACTAGAGAAAATTGACAGTTACTTACCGGTAACTGCTTTTCTAGGAAATCTTCCAGGACGGCAGGCCTACTTCCCGCCCCTTGGAGGAGGGAAAATTGTACAACACTAGAAGGTGAGTATCTATGAGGAATGATTTCCCTTGTGAACCGGGTTCAGGAGTTACTTCTCTACAAACTGAGGATCAAGGGGAAGGGTGGGGACTTAAAACAGCTGTCGCTTGATTGTGTTTCCTGTAGGGAGGAGCCTCTCATCTCTCAGGTGTGCCGTCCTGCAAGATTTCCTAGAAAAGCAGTTACCGGTAAGTAACTGTCAATTTTTCTGACCGGACCCCTGTGAATTTTACTTCACTACCCCTGATGTAATGGTTCTATTTCCCTGTCATAATATAAAGTTGGATGTTTTGTAAGTTGACAATTGTATAAAACTGCCTCCTTCAGATGGTGGAAAAGGAAGGACTGAAAAGCCCTTACCCTGGAATGCATGACTAGTCAGTTATATCATCACTTTCCTCTCTGAACAGAACATAACCTATTTATTTTATTTATTTATTTTTTTGTCCTTCTCTGTACAGCTTGCTGTTCTCTGCATCAACTGACAAAACCGTTGCAATTTGGGACTGTGAAACTGGAGAGCGAGTGAAAAGGCTAAAAGGACACACGTCATTTGTGAATTCCTGTTATCCTGCCAGGAGAGGTCCACAGCTGATCTGTACGGGAAGTGATGATGGGACAGTGAAGGTGAATGCAGCTGCACATAACTGCTATTGCTAGGGCCAAACCCTTTTACCTTTTTTTTTTTTTTTTTTTTTTTTTTTTTTTTTTCCAGATGATGCAACTTTTTTTGTAGGGTGTATTTTATGTAGTTAAACGGCCCCAGACGGCGGCTTGCTTTCTCTTGAAAGCGTTCCGAGCGGCTCATGAGCTGCTGGATCGCTTTCAGATGCGGGGGGGGGGCATCCCCCATCCCCCTCCTGTCACTTGCTGGTGTTTCTCGGGCTTACCGTTTCCGCCAGTTTGTCCGAGAAAAGCATCTGACACTGCTCCCAGGATCTACTCTTTGATCGCTTCTAAGGCCTTGGAGGACCGAAGAGATGTCATCACTTCCACTCCAGGCTAAAATACCCCACCCCCCCCCCCCCCTTTTTTTGTTTTGCTTTTAAAGGTAAAGGACAGATTTCAGGGTCTTTTTGACTCAAGATCTCTCCATAAAGAGGACCTGTCACCCTTATTTATATTACAAGGGATGTTTACATTCCTTTTGTAATAAGAATAAAATTGATAAAAAAATAAAGGGACATTGTAAAAATAAAGTATAATAAAAAATGAAAGCACTCCCCATCCCTCCATGCTCGCATGCAGAAGCGGACACAGGCATAAGTTGCATCCGCATATGTAAACTGTGCTTGCACCACACATGTGTGGTATCGCTGTGAGCATTAGAGCAAGAGCAATAATTCTAGCTCTAGACCTCCTCTGTAACTCTAAACGGGTAACCTGTGAAGATTTTTAAGTAACGTAGTTTGTCCCCATTCCACGAGTGTGATTTTCTAGCAAAAAATACGTATTTAAACTTGTAAACAAAAAGTGGTTAATAAATACAAATGGAACAAAGGCCTGTGTGAACTTAAATCAGCGAAGGCAAAATACTGGACAAATGTAGCAGGTGGTCTAAGGTAACCATATAAAGCTGTGAACCTAGGCCTGAATGTTTGTCAATAGAAAATGACATCCTTGAGTTTGGGGTGGGAACCCTCAAATATAAATTTGCCTTTTTTTTTTTTTTTTTTTTTTTTTTATTTATTTATTTTTTCATGGTTTAATTTTTCTTTATTACAGCTTTGGGACTTCAGGAAAAAGGCAGCAGTGCAGACCTTCCAAAATACATATCAAGTATTAGCTGTTACCTTCAATGACACCAGTGACCAGATTATCTCAGGAGGCATAGATAATGATATAAAGGTAAGCACCATTCTATCGGTTACTCACATAATGGTGATGATCTCCAGCAAAGAATAACTTTTTTTATTTTATTTTTTTAACCACTTCATTACCCGCGTATGTACATATGACGCCCACAAGGTGGATCTCCCATCCTGGGTGGGCGTCGTATGACGTCCTACCATTCCCGGCCGCGATGTCCCCCATAATGTCGCAGTCACAATAAAAATCGCTGATCGCCGCCATTACTAGTAAAAAAAAAAAAATATTAATAAAAATGCTATAAAACTATCCCCTATTTTGTAAACGCTATAACTTTTTTGCGCGAACCAATCAATAATCGCTAATTGCGTTTTTTTTTTTTTTTTTTAACCAAAAATATGTAGAAGAATACGTATCGGCCTAAACTGAGGAAAAAATATGTTTTCTTTTATATATTTTTTTGGGGATATTTATTATAGCAAAAAGCAAAAAAATATTTCATTTTTTTTTTTTTCAAAATTGTCGCTCTATTTTGTTTATAGCGCAAAAAATAAAAACCGCAGGGGCGATCAAATACCACCAAAAGCTCTATTTGTGGGAAAAAAAGGACGCCAATTTTGTTTGGGAGCCACGTCGCACGACCGCGCAATTGTCAGTTAAAGCGACGCAGTGCCGAATCGCAAAAAGGGGCCTGGTCCTTTGGCTGCCAATTGGTCCGGGGCTGAAGTGGTTAATGTACATAAATGATTTTATTATATGAGCTATAGCGCAGAACTGGCTAATTTTACAGCAGAGCCAAGGACTATGTAAAGTCTTGTGTCTTTTCTAAGATCAGCCACATTGGGAAGGACTAGTTAGATTTGCTGCCACAAATACCTAGTCAATATGCCACACCACCATACCACCTCTGTAGCTGATTTTATGAGAGTTAACACTTCACACGTCTGTTCTTTCGCTTAGTGTGCCAAGGGACATATTTCATTAAACAACCTACCCTGCTGTAAGATGGTTAATTGATTTATTTTCCATTTTTGCTAGGTTTGGGATCTAAGACAGAACAAGCTGATGTATACAATGAGAGGTCATGGTGATTCTGTGACAGGCCTAAGTCTTAGTTCTGAAGGTTCTTACTTGCTCTCGAATGCAATGGATAATACAGGTATTACAAACTTTAAAAAAATATGGGGAGATGTTGACAAGGGCAATGCTGGATAATGAATATGTGGTATAAGCAGTATACGTTTAAATCTACCAGTGAGACCTCTTTGCAGAGCAACTGATAAGCAAATTTGATTGCATTCCAGTTTGGTTCGTTCAATACAGGAACATCATCAGGAAAGGGCAGAAATCCTCCTATTGCTGATATAAATCTAGAATTAATCGGGGCACCATTTAATTGCTTCTTAGGCAGCTTACAACATAAGCTACAAGCAATCTTTTGCTTTTACTTGGTAGTATTGAGGAGGCTTGGTCACATTTTCTCACTCAAGGTAATGTTGCAGCATTTATGTGTAGGCAAAAAAAATCTCTTTATATAAGCAACATATAGTCAACGGCCACTTTATTTGGTACTCCTGTTCAATTGCTTGGTAACACAAATTGCTAATCAGCCAATCACATGGCAGCAACTCAATGCAATTAGGCATCTATACGTGGTGAAGTCAACTTGCTGAAGTTTAAACCAAGTCTCAAAATGGCAGAAAAAGGGGATTTAAGTGACTTTGAACGTGGCATGTTTGTTTGTGCCAGACGGGCTGGTCTGAGTATTTCAAAAACTGCTGAGCTACTGGGATATTCACACACAACCATCTCTCTAGGGTTTACAGAGAATGGTCCAAAAAATATCCAGTGAGCAGCAGTTGTGTGGACGAAAATGCCTTGTTGATTTCAGAGGAGAATGGGCAGACTGGTTTGAGATGATAGAAAGGGAACAGTAACTCAAATAACCACTCGTTACAGCCAAGGTATGCCATCTCTGAATGCACAACACATCAAACCTTGAAACAGATGGGCTACAGCAGCAGAAGACCACAGCGGGTGCCACTCATGTCAGCTAAGAACAGGAAGCTTAGGCTACAATTTGCACAGGATAACCAAAACTGGACAATAGAAAATGGGGGGGGAAAAACGTTGCTGAGTCTAGCTTTCAGCTGCAACATTCAGATGGTAGGGTCAGAATTTGGTGTAAACATGAAAGTATGGATCCACCTTGCCTTGTATCAACAGTTCAGGCTCGTGGTGGTGGTGTAATGGTGTGGGGGATATTTTTTTTGGCACACTTTGGGCCCCTTAGTACCACTTGAGCATCATTTGTCCATGTCCATCCCTTTATGGCTACAGTGTACCAATCTTCTGATGGCTACTTTAACGGTAATGTCCCAAAGCTCAAATCATCTCAAACTGGTTTCTTGAACATGACAATGAGTTTACTGTACTCCAATAGCCTCCACAGTCACCAGCTCTCAATCCAATAGAGCACCATTGGGATGTGGTGGAACAGAAGATTTGAATCATGGATGTGCAGCTGACAAATCTGCAGCAACTGTGTGATGCTATCATGTCAATATGGACCAAAAGCTCTGAGGAATGTTTCCAACACCTTGTTGAATCTATTCCACAAAGAATTGAGGGAGCTCTGAAGGCAAAAAGGGTTCAACCCGATACTAGCATGGTGTACTTAAGAAGTGGCCGGTGAGTGTAGCTAAAATAAGAGAAGCTTCTTAAAGTAGTCCCACACTCAAAGGTAAATTCAGGAGCTTAACGGATAGTCTGACCTCAAAGAGATGTATATACACCTATCGTAAGCCACTCAAGGTTTCCAGATATCCATGTCCACCACTTCAAGTTTGCCAAATATATCTACTTCTTACAGCAATTGTAGAGAAAAATGTATGATGTTCCAGGTCTCTTCCCCCTCCTATGGGTAATCACTAGAGCATCAAATCTGAGTTTCTGCTCCAGAAAAAGCATAGTAGTAATCAAAATGCTCAGATTATGCAGATCATTTACAGATTTATTAAAATGGAGCAGTCAAAACATACACTGCACACTTCCAGTATCTAGTTTAGCATGCAACAATAATAGCTGCCGTCACCACTGCTTGGCAGTCTTAGACCCCTTTTCACACTGAAGGCGCTTTTCAGGCATTTTAGCGCTGTAAAGCACCTCTCAAGCCTCCCCAATGTGAAAGCCTGAGTGCTTTCACACTGGGGCAGTGCACTTGCAGGACCAGGGGGGGAGTCCTGTGAGCAGCGACTTGGCTGCTCCCGATAATGGCTGAAAAGCACTGCTATAACAGCGGTAAAGCACCGCTAAAACTAGCGCTCTTATTCAACAAGCATTAGTAGCATCTGACAAAGGCATACAATTTTTTTTAAATCGCCATGCATCGGTCATATCCAACGCCGCCATTGCTTAGCTGAAATACACTGGATTCTTGACGTTTAAAATGTATTTGCTTTATTTTAATAAACCTGACAAATGACCTGCACAGTCGCAATATTTTTGTTTCCTACTTTGCTTTTGCTGAAAAAATAAAAATGCAGAGATTTGATGTTCTGGTGGTCAGTGACAGAAAAGTGGTGAGACCTGCCCAGTTGTCTTTTGCTATTAAGTTTCTCGCTGTCGCCTCATCCCCACAACATGGGGGGTGTTTTGTAGTAGAGCGAGAGAATTTAGGAAGGCTAGTTTAAACTCCTTGATATAACACAGGAAGAGTGCATAGAACACGTGTGTGTGACTTGAAAGTGAACTTTGTGTGTTTTTATTTATTTTTTATTTTCTTTAGTTCGCATATGGGATGTTCGCCCGTTCGCCCCAAAAGAAAGATGTGTAAAAATATTTCAAGGAAATGTGCATAATTTTGAAAAGGTTAGTGACTTTCATTGCTTCATTTACCCTTCTGTGGTGTGATTGATGTATGACTGACTTTTTTTTTTTTTCTTTTTAGAATCTGTTGCGTTGTTCCTGGTCTTCAGATGGCAGCAAAATAGCAGCTGGATCAGCAGACAGGTAAAGGACTTGTGTACCATTGCTTTTGTCTTTAGTGACTTTGCTCTCCTTGAGCCAGCATTTTAGCTTGGTACCTGTCACCTTTTCCATAATCACCTTTTCCTTGCTTTCATGCAGGTTTGTGTATGTTTGGGACACCACATCCCGAAGGATTGTCTATAAGCTTCCAGGCCATGCAGGCTCCATTAATGAAATTGCTTTCCATCCTGAAGAGTCCATTGGTAAGTGGTGTGTGTGTGTGTGTGTGTGTGTGTGTGTGTGTGTGTTTTTTAACCCAACAGTCAATAAATGAACACTAAATTTAAAGAACTTTCTACCTAACTACCATAATATTTGAACATGTTAATATTGTCTTTGCTAACTTTTGTTGGAGCTTTAAAGCTGTCCACAGTGTTGTTTGCCTTCTACATTTTAACCCTCTTTCTCCTATAATTCAGAAAATTGTAACTGATGATCTCACAGCCCATACTGAGTACATGGAACGTACTGGGGAGGCACAGTGTTATACCTGCATGGGCACATACTGTATTCGATTACGTATAACACTGCTGTGCACTAAAAAATAGGGCGGCCTACTCGCTGCATACAAGCATGCATACTCGCTGCATACAAGCATGACTGGGAAATGTCTTCTAGTTGTTTCTCCCTGACCATGCATGCAAAGTCAGCAGAAGGGAAGGACTATCTAAACACACCAGCCATTAGATTAACATTTATTTACTGTTTTGGTATGTACAGGTACAGAAAAGTGTCACTTGTATCACTAGTTTAAATTATTGAAACCAAGAAAAGATATGTGTTTGGAGATACGGGACTGTCAAAGGTACATAATCACAAAAAGATTGCATATATGATAAAAATGGTATTTTATTAACACACAAGCGATTTTAAAGGAAATATATTTAAATGACCTCGTATACAATAGTACAAAATATATCAAAGTTCAGGGGTTTATGCATACAATCCCTAGTGAAACTAAACATATTCATATACTAGAGACACGCAAGTCAAGGTACTTGTCCATTTGTTCTCGACATGTTTCGCCAGAATGGCTTCTTCAGGAGACAAGGGTAAAGTACGAGTAAAAGATGAGAGGTTTATAAGGATGTTTCCTTGTTTCTAGGATATGCATAAAGGAGAAATGATAAGTAAATTTATTGTATAAAAGACACAATCAAATATTTATACATTTACAAAAATGCTGTACTATAAATGCCAATGCTATGTGCAAGAAAGAATTCTCCCGAGTGCATGTCCGACCTCTTACCTCCAAATTAAGAGAGTCTACATACTCCCAAGGACATCAGATATGAAAAATTGTGGCAGATCCGCGGTAAGGCGTCCTACCCAGAACTTCCAGAGGGGGCTTATACCCAAAAGGCCCGAGCCAGGAACAGTGGCTAGGGAGCCGTAGGGGGAGAGTGAGATCCTATTGGTCTGGAATTGAATTGTCATAGGGCCTGTAAAGTACAAAGTAGTACTTATTAACTGTACACATAAAGTAAAAAATAATAATAAATAGCCAAAATAGCAGAGGCAGTCTGATCAGATCCCATATTATATCCGACTGAACCTACCTCAATGGCACCCTATTGGAGAAAAACTTATAGGAGGTCTTGCACATAGCATTGGCATTTATAGTACAGCATTTTTGTAAATGTATAAATATTTGATTGTGTCTTTTATACAATAAATTTACTTATCATTTCTCCTTTATGCATATCCTAGAAACAAGGAAACATCCTTATAAACCTTTCTCATCTTTTACTCGTACTTTACCCTTGTCTCCTGAAGAAGCCATTCTGGCGAAACATGTCGAGAACAAATGGACAAGTACCTTGACTTGCGTGTCTCTAGTATATGAATATGTTTAGTTTCACTAGGGATTGTATGCATAAACCCCTGAACTTTGATATATTTTGTACTATTGTATACGAGGTCATTTAAATATATTTCCTTTAAAATCGCTTGTGTGTTAATAAAATACCATTTTTATCATATATGCAATCTTTTTGTGATTATGTACCTTTGACAGTCCCGTATCTCCAAACACATATCTTTTCTTATAACAATGTGGGATGATGGTACAACATATATATATCAAATATTGGAAAACAATATAGCCTAACGAGAATTTCAAAAATATTGAAACCAAGAGATTACCAAGGGAGTGGGCTTATATTTACATTTTGGTTATTTTATCAACTATGAATCCACTTCAGCCTTTTCCTTTTTTTTACTTCTTTGTAATGCCTGAACAGTGTTTTATGGATACGATGTGCAACCATAAAAAAAAAAAATTACTCCACATGTGCATATCCACAAAAAAAAAAAAAAAAAATTGGTTTAGCAAACCAGTGAAAGGTGAAATGTCTGATCATGAAGTTTTGGACAACACAGAATAGTGAAATGCTTATAGGACTTTTCAGCCTTAAAGAAGAATTAATATTTATATTTTTACATTATTCTGATGGGGCAAAGTACATGTGGGACTCTGTCCTATCTCACTCGGTGATGTGGAGCACAACCTTGGCCACCCAGCACTGCAGCTAGCAAGGAGGCGGCTGGCTGCATTGTTTTGTACTAGATGTGCTGCATGTATTTTTGTCCCATCTGGAACTTTAATAATGTGAAAAAATGCTGATAACTCTTTTAAGTGTTTTTTTTTTTTTTTAAGAATGTTCCACCCATCCTATTGTCTGGTGACCAGCTTTAATTAACACAATTGTTTTGACTTTTTTTTTTTCTTTTACTTTACAGTTATATCAGCTTCCAGTGATAAAAGACTATATATGGGAGAAATCCAATGATCAAGCAGCAATTCACAGATCCATTTGTTTAGCGTACTGTTCCCCTTGTATAAACTGACCCAGAGGACTGTTTTAAAAGTGTGCGTTCATTGTTTCTTCTTCTTTGTCTTCAAATATTTGCTTTATTATTTTGTACTTGGAATACTCTGGTCTTGGTTTCTACTAAGACATCATGATTCTTTTTGAGCCATCTATAAGTCGTCGTCCCTATGTAAATAGATATGCCCAGTTGCTGGGTACTATGCTATGTAATTTTCTTAGGGTCAGCCAATGCAAATAGTGTTCACATAGGTATCCAACCTTTTTTATTTTATTTTGTATGAAAAGCTTTTAATACAGTTATGTGAACTGATATGGTGTGTCTTATATACTTTACTATTTACAGTTGATCACTTTGCTACATACTTGGAGCATTAGTTTTAAATAAATCGGAAGAAATTTAAAAATCTGTTTCAAATTAAAAACTGTGCTCCTCCCAATGCTGAAAACTCGATATAAAGGCGTCATAGACTTTTGTACACAATCCACAGCCAACTGGGTCCTGTGTTGCAAAGTGTCCCACCACTGAATGTTTTCTCGTGAGTTTTTAGTGTTCACTGCAGACAAGTTCACACTTGGGGCCAGCAAGTCGGTAAACAGGAGCACATTCAGTGGTGGGACTCTGCAACATAGGACACAGCCAGGTACAACTTTGCAAGTAAATATCACTGCGGATCATGTACAAAAGTCTGATCCCTGTATATCATCATGTTTACAGCATTGGGAGGAGTGCAGCAGAATGAATGAACTTGGTTGTTTTACTACTGGGCAATGGTTTTGCACAGCGCAGCTCTGATCCTCCTCTTCTCCCCTGCCAGCGCTCCAGCCCCTTTCCCCCACCATTAACCCCCCCCTCCGTTTATTGCCCCCATAGTAAACAGCGAGCTTCCCCTCGTTCTCTCCTCATTCACTAACTGGCTGTGATCGACTGTAGTGGGAGCCAATGGCTACTGCTGCTGTATCAGCCAATGAGGAGGGAGAGACAGGTTTTTTACCTTCATGAATAAGTCTATTGATCGACTTCAGTACAAACAGCCTATTGGGGTTTTTGTGCGATCATTTCTGCCAGCAGTCACCATTGTATTCTGATAGCTGGAAAACGCCCCCCTTTATTTTCACCTGGTAATCCAGCTTGTAAGTCTATTTTTTTTTTTAACAGAACAAGCTGTCCTGGAGTTTGACTTCACTTTGTTTAGTGTATCTAAACCCCCCCCTCCAGATTAACAATGCTGCTGCCCAAAGGTTCCCCCTGTGCTCCTTCATCCAGAGTGGGAATGCTCTAATGCAGGAGGTCTGTTACTGGCCAGATCACCAGGTCAAAACAGAGGGGGGAATAAAGCCTAAAATAAGAAAGAAAACTGTCGCATTTAATGATTGGTAGGCTGCAATATGTTACCTTTTTCTTTTGGGTAGGACAATGATACCTTTTCAGACATGCAAATATGCTGTAGATAGGATTTGGAGATGCAAATTCAGAGACTGTTGGGTTGTATTATCACCCCTTGGTTACTTGCTGACCTGGAATACGTAGGTGAATGTTAGATGCCCTGACACATTACTGGCTGTATGCTAAATGCTATTTTTGTTTTTGTCTTAAAATCCATTGTTGGATGCAGGAATTAAGACTATTGGTTTATACTGCTACCTCCAACAGAATTGGCAAACAAAAAAAAACAGCTTGGTCTACCTTCCTACTATCTGCATGCCTTAGTTTTTTGCTAGTGTCTCAGGAGAATGGAACCTTTTTATCTGCTGCAGAAAAAAAAAAATCTAGCCTTTTATGCTAGCTTTTTTTTTTTTTTTTTTTCTCTTCCAATCAAGATTTCTCTGCAAGCTGCTAAACTAGTCTTTATAAGCAGCTATCCATATTGGCGGCTCCTCAGCACTAGCTTTGGCATTGTGACAACATGCTGCTGGATTGGATGTGTGTGGGGTTAGCCTTGAATGTGACCTTTGAGCACTGGGCCCCACATTGTGGCGCTGTTTAGACCTGAGCGAACTGTGCTAATCAGCCGCAAAGTACTTTCTGGGTCCAGAGCAGTGGCAAAGTTTTGAGATGTGACCTTTTTTCTAAAGTGCCACCAGCATCTCCAAAATCAGGTTCAAAACTTTAATCACATAGTATCAAAAAAATAAATAGAAGCAACGTTTCGGAGCCGCACAGGACCCCTTTCATCATGAAATGGTCCTGCGTGGCTCCGAAACGTCACTTCTATTTATTTATTTTTGATAATATGTGATGTAAAGTTTTGGACCCGATTTTGGAGATGCTGGTGACACTTCCTTCTCATGATTACAGTTGGTTCTAGCCGACAATTTAAGCTACAGTCGTTTGTGCAGGAACGTGTGCGTTGGGAGTATTGCATTGGAGACCCTATTTCTAAAGACTCACTTTGAAGAGGCCATGTGCAAGTACTACTATGCCACTTTTATTTTGCCTCACTGCCCAAATGTCACAGCCAATCTTTTTGTTACCTGCATTCTCTAAGAATAAATATACCTCAGGTCTGGTGTTATTATTTTAGGGAATAAAGAGGCCCAGCATCTGACAAAATCTTGGCGGCTGAAGGGTCAGAAAAGTTGCTAATGCTGGGAGTGGAAGCATACTTATTTTTGTGTCATACTAATATAAACAAACATGAGAATGCCAAACATTTGTGATTGCAACAATTTTATGGGCAAAGTGGTGCATTATCTGACAGAAACTCGGGTGCCAATATTTTTGGCATTGACTGTAGGATGTTTTCTGTGCTATAAGGGATATGATAATGAGAAGTTGTTTACATCCCCTTCAGATTTTGAAAGCTTGTGTATTAACCACATGCCGACCAGTGCATGATGATGTACATCAGCACAATGGCATGGCTGGGCAAATGGGCATTCAGGTACCTCAATGTCCGCCGGGGGCCCGTGTCACGGAGCGGCAGGACGGGGAGATGCCTATGTAAACAAGGCATTTCCCTGTCCTGCCTAGCAACATGACAGATCTACTGCTCCCTGTCATGCTCTAGTGAGACAATCCCCCCCCCCCACAGTTAGAATCAATCCCTAGGACACACTTAACCCCTTCCCTGCTAGTGTCATTTACACAGTAATCAGTGCATTTTTATAGTAATGATCTCTGTATAAATGACTGGTCCCAAAATAGTGTCAAAAGTGTCCGATGTGTTCGCCATAATGTCGTAGTCACGATAAAAATCGTAGATCGCCGTCATTACTAATAAAATTGCCATAAATCTATCCCCTATTTTGTAGACGCTATAACTTTTGCGCAAACCAATCAATATATGCTTACTGCATTATGTAGAATAATACATATTTTTTTTGGGGGGGGGGGATAATTATTATAGCAAATAATATATTGCTTTTTTTTTTTTTTTTTTTTTTCAAAATTGTCGCTCTTTTTTTTTTGTTTATAGCGCAAAAAATAAAAACCGCAGATGTGAACAAATACCACCAAAAGAAAGCTCTATTTGTGTGGAAAAAAGGACATCAAGCCTGACACTTTTCCAGTGCATATATTGTTCCTGTAGTCTTCTATGGAGACTGGAAGAACCCTGAGAAGGTCACCCATTTAAGCACTTTGTAAAAAAATAAAAGCGGGCTGTGGCTCCAGCAGGATCCCATGAAAAGCATCTATGTGGAGCAGTGGCGGTCAACTTGAAAATTATAGAGGGCGTCGAGTGTGGCCCTTGATGATTCCAAAGGGCCACACAACAGCAGCACATTTTCGCAGCGCCATGCCCAAAAACCTATAGTACTGCTGCATTTCATTTTCAGTGTATCACAATGCATAACTTGAAATAACCCCCAGCATTGGTGTCAGTGAGTGTAAAAATAACCTCCAGCACTGGTGTCAATAGATGCAATAATAGCCCTCAACACTGGTATCAGTGGATCCAATATAACCCCCAACATCTGCCAGTGAATGCAATAATAACCCTCAACATTAGTGTCAGTGGATGCTATAATAGCCACCAGTCAGAGAGTGGCAAAAAAAGTTAACCGCTTCCCGCATTGGTGGTCATGGCAGTGAACAAAAACCCCCCATACCCCTGTATTAGTGGTCATGGCAGTAAGATTTATTGTATTGTATGCTTAGTTGCGTAAGAGGGTTTCCAAGCTCTACACACTAGAATTCTGCTCTCAACCCCTTCCTCAGCTCATGCCTTCCAGATAAGCGGAAGAGAAAGAGGGGAAGAAAGGAAAATAAAAAAGGCGGGGGGAGGTTGAAAAGAGAATGGTGTAACACAGGGTATCTGGACCACTAAAAGGTCTTCTATGCAGTTACCAGGCTCGCCAAGAAAATCATTTTGGGGGGGGGGGGGGTGGTTGACGATGAATGGCTGAAGACGCACATTGCTAAGCTCTGTGCCTTTCCAATGATAACAGGCTGTTTCCTGACCTTGCACACCTGCGATCCGCATGTTGGCGGCAAGCTCTCACTCTGCTGAGCTACAGCAGGGTACCATACAGTGCTACTTGCTTCGCACAGCTCTGCCTGATCCCCGGACCCCCAAGGACAAGATGGCTCCTGGCCGGACTACGGGGAAGATCAAGCCTCCTCCTCCCACTTCAGCAGCAGCCCATACCTGTGAGGATAGCACAGTGGAGCTTTCTGCTCTCCAAGCGGACTCTCCGGCCCCTATAATCCATTCAGTAATGTCTCCTGACACACATGCAAGAGAGAGGCCCTGGCAGATCTGCACTCCTCAACCTCAGTGGGGCCTTCCAGATCTGAAGCCACAGCCCTCCTCTCTGTCTTAACTAAATGTTTCTTAAAGCAAAAGGTTTTGGATTCAGAGGTGGCTGTGTCCCCACTGGCCACCACTCAAGAAGATCATGCAGCCCTTATAACAGCGCTTGAATCCTCATCTCAAGCGCACCTCTGCGGCCTGTGACAACACCAGCTCCGTATAGAAGACAGTGAGAACAGAAGTCGCAGAAACAACTTTAGATTACAAGGTATAACTGAAGCAACATGCTGATCGAAGGCCCACTGTCCTATCCATTCTCAATCAGGTCTTGGGTAGAGAGGCCTCATCACTCATTGAACTAGACCGAGTACACAGAGTGGGGGGACCAGGTGGGGCCCGAGAAGGCCGCCCTCTTTGTCAGGTTTATTATTCTACCCTGAAAGAGGAATTATGCGAAAGGCATGGCGCTTGGGCCCAGTTGACTTGACGGATCCTCTATTCATCTATACCCGAACCTATGTTGCAGACCTACCCTGCGGCTGCTCGCAACACCTTATACATACAGCCGGAGGCTCATCCCCTGCTGGATTTGATAAGACAAGCCGGAGCTTCCTATACCTGGGGCCACCCCTTCAACATCATGGTGACCCGAGACGACAACAAATTTTTGTCAGATCCTGACCAGCTTCCTGACCTCTTCCTCGAGCAAGACGCCCCCCGGTAGACGTTACGAACTGGTTGGACCCTCCAGATGACCGTCCAAGACTGCGGGGTCTTGGCCCGATCCCACAATGTTGTAGATGTCCAAGGTCTAGATTGACATTCTGAAGATTCATCCGGATCTCTCCTACCGAAGTCTGATTTGACCCTTCCTTGTAGGCCAAATACGTCAAGGGGTCATACTGATTATCTTGAACTGTTGAAATGATGTCGGGAATCACAACTCCGATCACTCCACTTTGACCTCTCTCCCACAATAGGATTGGCACGTATTGTGCCTAAAGCATGATATCTCACGTAGTGTCTTGCTTTCGCCAGTGCTTTAGTATCTTTTAGACACCTCTCACCGGGTGTTTTTCTGCCTAATTCTTATACCTCCTCCTTGCACTTCCTCCCCCTCCCTCCTTTCCTTTTTCTCCCTCTTATGTTCTGTCTCTACCCCCCCCCCCCTCTTTCCCTTCTCCTTAGTCCTTAGTCCTTCTACTTAATACCTCCCCCCTCCCCCCACACACACACACTCCAGCATGGCCCATATGGAGATTTCTCACCTCTGATTTAAAATTTTGCTCATATAATGTAAATGGCCTCAATGCTGCCTCTAAATGAGGGCAAATCCTCTATCAAGTGCACAAACACTGGGTCAACGTGCTCCTCTTGCAGGAGGCGCATTTCCACTCTGATTCCACCCCTCCTGCTCCAACAGATACTTTAACAGCTGGATCCACAGCACAAAGCCATCCAAAAAAGCTAAGGGAGTCTCTATTGCTTTCCATAAAGCCCTCCCTATCGAATTACTTGACCATATATCAGATCCACAGGGAAGGTATGTTTTCGTAAAATTCTCACTATGGGGGACTAAATTCATAGTAGTTAACATATGCCTACGAAACATTCACCAAATCCCATCAGCCTTGCAGTACCTGAAGATTTTAGCAGGTTTCATGGAGGGTAAGCTCATACTTGGTGGAGATTTTAATACTCCGCTGGAGCCACTTTTGGATTCATCAACTTCATGTTCCTCTATTTCTTTCCCTAAGCTGATGGCTCTGAAGCGTGCCATTTACAATCTACACCTTATTGTCGTCTGGAAGGTATTAAATGCTAAATCCTGAAACTACACCCATTTTTTCTCATGTACACCAGTCATATAGTCGCATCAACTTTTCCTTAATTGATCATAACTGTTTAGGTCCCCTGAATGTGAAATAGACTCTATGGTTTGGTCTGACCACTCCCCCATATACTTTGAATTCTTGATCCCCTCCACTCCAGTAGAGGAATGGACATGGTGGTTAACCACTTCCCGCCAGGCCTATAGCAAAATGACGGCCGGGCAGTGGTTCAGTTATTCCGACTAGATGTCATATGACCTCCAGCAGGATAACTGCCGGCACACGCTCGTGGGGGCTTGCATCGCAGCGATCAGTGGTGCGGTGTGTCAGTCTGATTCTCAGTCTGACACATCGCTACTTGGAGGCTCTTTACCAGGTGATCAGCCGCGTCTAATCACGGCTGATCACAGTGTAAACAGGAAGAGAGGTGTTTATCGGCTTTTCCTCACTCAAGTCTGACAGACGCGAGTAGAAGAGACCCGATCGGCTGATTGTTTATCAGCGCAGCCCCCTCGCAGATGCCCACACTGGACCACAAGGGATTCCCCCCCATGGCCATCAAGGATATCACACAGTGCCCACAAATGGTGCCAGTCAGTGCCCACTACTAATGCCTGCCAGATGTCTCCTCATCAGTGATGTAAGTAACTGAGTTAAAATAAACTGAGTTACGTAACTCAGTTACTTTAGAGGGTAACTAGTAATCTAACTAATTACTTTTCCCCTCATGGTAACTCAGTTACCATTACTTTGGCTTAGTTACCCCAATTACATCTACTGCCACTAGATGGCAGTAGTTTAATTCCGGTGTCCTGCCGAAAAAGTTCCCCGCCTGATAAGGACCCCCTGTACTGCGCAGGCGCAGGGCTTGCACAGTACGAAGGACTACGGAGCTTTCGAAAATTGCCGAACCTAAACAGCTCTGAGTGAACTCTACACCGCTCAGGCACAGTTAACATGTAATTGTACGAGGTGATGCCGCACGCTCCTGATGCTCGTGCTACTCTGCAAGGGGCGTCTATCATGTAACTAAGGGGCGGGTCTAGTATTACTGTAACCAAGGGGCGCATTTATTAATATTGTTATATATCGAGCTCTGCCCATTAATTTAACATTTGCCCTCTTCTGTAGCCATCCGCCCCTTACACGATATAATAATAATAGACCCGCCCCTTACTTACACGTTATAACAGATCTGCCCCTTGGTTAGAGTAATAATAGAGCAGCCCCTTGGTTACACGATTTATAACAATAATAATAAATGCGCCCCTTGGTTACAGTAATACTAGACCCACCCCTTAGTTACACGTATAGAATATTTAAAAAAAAAAGTCAGTTACTTTGCTGTGTAACTAATTACTTTTCCAATGTAGTAACTGAGTTACTAACGCAATTACTTTTTGGGAGAAGTAATTTGTAACTTAACTAATTACTTTTTTAAAGTAGGATGACCAACACTGCTCCTCATCAGTGATGCCCAGCAGTGCCATCTATCAGTGCGCATCCGTGCCACCTATCAATGTCCATCAGTGCTGCATACCAGTGTCCATCAGTGCCACCTCATCAGTTCTACTTTACCAGTGCCCGTCAGTGAAGGAGAAAACGTACTTATTTAAAAAAAAATATAACGGAAACAAAGAAAACCTTTATTTTTTTTCAAAATTTTCTGTCTTTTTTTATTTATTGCGCAAAAAATAAAAACCCCATCATTGATCAAATACCACCAAAAGAATGCTTTATTTGTGGGAACAAAATGATAAAAAAATTGTTTGTTTACGGTGTAGCATGACCGCGTAATTGTCATTCAAAGTGCGACAGCGCTGAAAGATGAAAATTGGCCTGGGCAGGAAGGGGGTGTAAGTGCCCTGTATTGAAGTGGTAAACTATTCGCTGCTTACGGATTCAGAGTGTGTTATGCGGGTTTCGGAGACTATATCTAACTTTTTTGCGGATCATGCTACGGACTATTGCGAGGAAGTTTCATTTAAATAGGAACCCAATTGAAGAAAAAACGCTCAGCTACCATAGTAGCCACGGTTCAAAAGCTTAGGTTACTGGAAACCGAACACAAGCGTGCTCCAACGGTAGAAACACTTAGACGTTTCCTCGGCCCGGTCACAGCTTAGGGTATTTTCCAAGCGTCTGCCCGCACGTAGGCGGACAAGCTTGCTTTACACCAATATAAATTTCAAGACAAATGTGGTAAATCACAAGGAGCGGTCCTTACACACAAAACAATCCTCCACTTTTATATCTCACATCCAGGACAAATCTGGGGTCCCGGTCTCCTTACCTTCCAAAATAGCTCAAACATTCAGGGATTTCTAGCAATATCTGTATAATATACCTGCTGCAAACCCTTCACCTCAGAAGAAGACAAGGGATCTTATGTTACAAAAACCGCATTACCTACTTTGGATGATGACACTTTTAAGGATCTTGAAACGTTCATTTCGGAAAATGAAGTTGCTAGAGCCATAGCTGCTACCCCATCTGGCAAGAGCCCAGCCCTTGGCGGCTTTACTCCTAAATTCTACAAACTATTTACCCCCACCTAAGGGCTCTTTCACACGGACGTGTCCGTGTACGGAGCCCGCTCTGCACAGCAGGGGATCGCTCCGTCGATCTCCCGCTGAGCAGGAAGATGACAGGTCTGTTTCTGCACTCTGTGCAGGGACGGACCTGTCAGAGTGCCGCTCTCCCTTATGGGAGATCGGATGACGACGGACCGTAGAGTCCGTCGTCATCCGATCCGCAGACGGATGGAAAAATGGGGTTTTCCTCCGTCACACTTTTTTGGATCGGAGCGGGTCGGATGTCAGCGGACATGTCACCGCTGACATCCGTCCATCCATAGGGGTCTAAAAAACTGACAGGCGGACATGAACGGACCGCCCGTGTGAAAGGGGTCTTATTCCTTTCTTAACTAAAGTGTTTAACTCCCTTTCGGAAGGCTCAGTATTCCCTCAACAAACACTTGAAGATCATATCTCTCTTATCCCAAAGCCTAGTTTCCACCTGTCCGGGATTCACCCGGACAGTCCGGGTTTTGAATCATGTGTCCAGGTTTCAAGCAGACTGAAACCCGGACACATTATTCAGACTGGGCTCTGGCTCCCCAAGTAACCAAGTTAGTCACACACAAATCTGTTGCTGTCTGGGAGCTGCGGAAGGGCAATGATATTAGCAAGAGCAATTTGGCCACACCCAATGTTTGGTGTGGCACGCTATGCGAACTGCATTACTGCTCTTTTTTGGGGCACCCAAAGGCATTCCAGTTCACTTAAGTGTTCGTGTTTGGCTTGAAGAAAATGTGGCAACCCTGTCCCAAAGCCAGATAAAGATCCAACTTTGTGCACGAATTATAGGCCCATCTCTTTTATAGGTGTAGATCTAAAAGTGTTCTCTTAGACCCCTTTCACACTGGGGCGCTTTGCAGGCGTTACAGCGCTAAAAGTAGCACCTGCAAAGCACCCTGAAAGAGCCGCTGCTGTGTCTCCAATGTGAAAGCCCCTGAGGGCTTTCACACTGGAGCAGTGTGCTGGCAGGATGCTAAAAAAGTCCTGCTAGCAGCATCTTTGGAGTGGTGAAGGAGCGGTGTATACACCGCTTCTTCACCGCTCCTGCCCATTGAAATCAATAGGGCAGCGCAGCTATACTACCGGCATAGCGCAGCTGAAGCAGCGCTTTGGGGTGGTTTTAACCCTTTCTCGGCAGGGGGGTAAAAGCGCCCCACTAGCGGCCGAATAGTGCAGCAAAATTGGCGGTAAAGCGCCGCTGAAAAATAGCGGCGCTTTACCGCCAACGCACCCACCGCCCCAGTGTGAAAGGGGCCTAAGGTTTTAGCTAATAGACTGCAGCCAATGTTACTCTGCTTAATACACTTGGATCAGGTCAGTTTAATGTGTGTACGAGAAGCACGGGATAATGCCCTGAAAACCCTTCTCCTAACGGACTATGCCCGCACCTGCGATATCCCTCTATGCCTTCTAATGGTCAACGTGGAAAAGGCATTCGATTGCGTTGACTGCCAATTTCTTCATCTGTCCCTGCAGCAGATTGGGTTGGGCCACCACATGATCTCAAGAATATTGTTTCTTTATTCTTCTCCATCTGCTAGGATCAGAATAAATGGCTCGTTATCCCCTACATTTAATATTCATAATGAAATGCGCCAGGGCTGCCCTTTATTCCCTTGAGAAATAACCCAACCATTCAGGGTATTACCGTGGGTCCTATCCACACTAAACTCACCCTCTTTGTTTGTGACCCAAGCACATTTTTCACTGCCCTCAGTAATACAGGAGTTCCAGAAATTTGGGGAAGTGAGCAACATTAAAGTCAATCGCAGTAAATCGCAAAAAAACTCAATATTTCACTATCAAAGAGGGCCTTACAACAACTTTCGACCTCTCTCCCTTTTAAGACTGATTCCACTTCTGTTCGGTATTTGGGAATTCACATACCAACAGATGCATTTTGACTCTTTTCAGGTAACTTCACCTTCCTGCTTCTCAGAACTTGGGCGGATTTAACGACCTACGCATCCAAACGGCTTTCTTGGCTAGGTAGTGTGAATGCTTTAAAAATGGATGTCCTCCCTCATTTCCTATATCTATTTCAAACCATCCCTATCTATATGCCTACCTCGTATTTCAGGAAGCTCATTGGCTCATTGTAGGGACACCTCTTTAAACTGATCTTACTCGTCAGACAATTTGAATATGGGACCACCTGATCTCATCTAGTACCGCAGGGACCTATGACTCTTTTTTGGGACCCCTCTGCCGGCTGTACATGGGACGAGATTCAGTCATTTGAACAAGGAGAATCATAGGCATCTGGCTCAGGTCCTTCATGCAGACCTGTCCTTAAGGACGGACACTCCTTCCCGGTCAGCCTCCAGAAACCCCACAATGTGGCTTCAGAGACGCCAAGTTATTGCCTACATCCGTAACTTCTCCTCTTTGTCATATATCCTATCTGAACAATGAGGATTTGAAGATATGCTTCTACAAGCCAAACCCCCGACACATGTGGTTTCCCAACTTTACTCCTTGTTGCTCAATGCCTCTTCTCCTGACCTCCCATCATACACACAGACCTGGGAATCACCTATGGACTGGCAAAAATGCTTCGTTCTGAAGCACAAGATTTCTATAGCAACTAAAACCCAAGAAAAAGGGTTCAAGTTGGTGACTAGATGGTACAGATGCCCTTCAAATATACAACGTTTTAACCCATCTTCGCCAGACATGCAATGTCTATCCTCTAGAGGCACCTTGCTCAACATTTGGTGGGATTGCCCTCCTAGAAGAAAATTCTGGCAAACTATCTTCGACCTTTACTGCAAGCTGATGGCGACCTCTATCAAATCCTCACCAGAGGTAGCCCTTTTGTCTATGATTCCGGGCCCCCCAAGTCGATAAAAAAAGATATACTACGACATTTTCTAGCCACGGCTAGGGTGGTGATTCCACATTACTGGAGATCGACGGACGTGCCTTCTCTGGGGGGATTGGGCTATGCAAGTGGATCGTATCAGAGATCTGGAACGTCTGTTGGCCCAGGAAAAACGGAGAAGAGGAGCAGTTCTCTATCACCTGATCTACATGGTCAATGTTTCGTTAATCCACGTTATTTATCTCTTGGGCTGAAGGCAAATCAGTCACAACTACCTAATAGCTGTGCTGGAGTGTCTCTTTATTCTCTTTATTTCTAATCTTTCCATGTACTGCTTTCCTCCCCTCCCTCGCTGACTCCAGTATCTCCCTTTGTACTTTTTGTTCCATATGGAGTACCAGTTAAAGAGGAACTGCAGTCTGCTCACCTAATTTGTAATAAAAACATCTTTGCCATTCTGAAGCTTCCCTCCAACAACTTTGCATATTATTTTATATATACTGTGATTCTGTACTTGCCAAATAAGCTGCAGAAATCTCCCTCCACTGAGTCTGGCTGCAGCCATTTTAACTGTGGGCAGCTGAAGCTGCTGCCTGTTCACTTCCTGGACACAGAGGCACACCCCCAGCTCTGCAGCTCTCATTGGCCCCTTATATGACTCCCCCTCCCTTCCTGGCAAACTCTCAGAGCTGTACATGATGTCATAAGCCTAGGCTTTTTACCAGACAAGAAACAGGAAGAGGCCTGTATAAGGTATTTACTGGCAGAAAAAAAGTTTTAATAGCCAAAGTTCAAACAACAAGGGCAGAGGATTTAACAGATGGAAAGATGAAAAAACAACTGAAGTTCTGCTTTAACCACTTCAATACTGGGAACTTAGACACCTTCCTGCCCAGACCAATTTTCAGCTTTCATCGCTGTCGCACTTTGAATGACAATTGCGCGGTCATGCTACACTGTACCCAAACTACATTTTTATAATTTTGTTCCCTCAAATAGAACTTTTTTTTTTTTGGTGTTTGATCACCTCTGGGATTTTTTTTTTCTGCTAAACAAATAAAAAAAGACCAAAAATTTTGAAAAAAAAAATGTTTTCTTTTGTTTCAGTTACAAAACGTAAATAAGTAAGTTTTCTCCTTCACTGATGGGGCTGCCCTGACGGGCACTGATAAGGCGGCACTGATGAGGTGGCACCAATGGAGTGGCACTGATGAGGTGGCATTGATGGGCACTGATGATGGGCACTAATATGCGGCACTGATATGTGGCACGGATGGGCACTGATAGGTGGCACAGATAGGCAGCACCAATAGGCGGCACAGATGGGCACGGATCGGCGGCATGAATGGGCACTGATAGGTGGCATGGATGGGCACTGATGTACTGTAACATATGGTACTGATGGCTGCCAATCAGTGCCAAACAATAAAGCCTGCCAATAAGTGTTGCCCATTGTAGGCACTGATTGGCATCCATTGTGAACACTGATTGGCATCCCTGGTGGTCTAGCTGGTGGTGACATCCCTGGTGGTCCTAGTGGCGTTCCTGGTGGTCCAGGGTGGGCATCCTCAGGGGGGGGGGGGGCTGCGCTGATAATCGATCAGCACAGAGCCCCCCCGGTCAGAGGGGCAGCCGATCGGCTCTCCTCTACTCGCGTCTAACAGAAGTGAGTAAGGAAAAGCCGAACACCGGCTCTTCCTGTTTAAACTGTGATCAGCCATGATTGGACACGACTGATAACGTGGTAAAGAGTCTCCGTCAGAGACTCTTTACCTAGATCAGAGTTGCGGTGTGTCAGACTGACGGCTTAATATCCTGAAGACATCATATGACGTCTGGTCAGGATATTGAAACCACGTTTTGCTATATGGCAGGCAGCAAGTGGTTAAGTAAAATCTCCATGCCTCATTAAGGCAGTAAGTGATTCCTGCAGCATATCATTCTCTTTGAGACAGAGTTAATCAGTTTAGTATATGATGCTTCACTGATTATCCGTGTGTTTAAACTTTTTTTAAGGAAACTGATGTAAATTACCCAACCTTTACTCCTTTTGTCTTTTCTTGCACTGCCCGCAAGGTCCCCCTTCTCAAGAAGGCATGTACCGGCCTGTCTGAATTTTGCCAATGAACATCTAAATGATTGATTTAGAAGGATTGGGAGAAACTGCTGTGGTCAGATGAGACCAAAATTGAGCTCTTTGGCATTAACTTGACTCGCCGTGTTTGGAAGAAGAAAAATGCTGACTATGACCCTAAGAACACCATCTCTACATTCAAGCTCGCAGGTGGAAACATTATGCTTTGGGGTGGTTTTTCTGCTAAAGGTACAGGCTGACTTTGCCGCATTGAGGGGTCAATGGATGGGGCAATGTATTGTAAAATCTTAAATGAGAACCTTCTTTCCTGAAGATGTGCCGTGGATGGGTTTTCCAGCATGACAATGAACTAAAACATACTGCCAAGACAACAAAGGAGTGGCTCAAGAAGAAGCACATTAAGGTAATGGAGTGGCCCAGCCAGTCTCCGGACCTTAACCGGCTGCCCGCTGTCGGTTGACGGCGACAGAATGGCACTCCTGCGCGAAACTCTGTAGCTGTACGGTGGGCGCTTTAAGGAGTGTAAGGGGCATGCGCGCGCGCCACCACCCCATCCCTAAGGAGCCGATGCACATGCCCGGCAGCCGCGATGTCCCCTGGGCACCCACAATCGCTCCTGACAGAGCGAGAACGTAAACACACAAATCCCCCTTCCGTCAGGGGAGAGGAGACAGATTGTGCGTTCCTAGTATATAGGAACAACGATCTGTCTCCTCCCCAAGTCAGTGCCATCCCCCCACTGTTAGAACACACACACTGAGGGAACACATTTAAACCCCTTGATCGCCCCCTAGTGTTAACCCCTTCCCTGCCAGTGACATTTACACAGTAATCAGTGCATTTTTATAGCACTGATCGCTGTATAAATGTCAGTGGTCCCAAAAATGTGTCAAAAGTGCCGCAATCTCGCAGTCCCGATAAAAATCGTAGATCGCTGCCATTACTAGTAAAAAAAATAATAATAATATTGCCATAAATCTATCCCCTATTTTGTAGACGCTATAACTTTTGCGCAAACCAATCAATATACGCTTATTGCAATTTTTTTTTAACAAAAATATGTAGAAGAATATATATTGGCCTAAACTGATGAAAAAAACATTTTTTTTTTTTAATTTGGGATATTTATTATAGCAAAAAGGTAACAATATTGTGTTTTTTTCAAAATTGTTGCTCTTCTTTTGTTTACAGTGCAAAAAGTAAAAACTGCAGAGGTGATCAAATACCACCAAAAGAAAGCTCTATTTGTGGGAAAAAAAAGTACATACATTTTGTTTGGGTACAACATCGCACCACCGCGCAATTGTCAGTTAAAATGACACAGTGCCGTATTGCAAAAAATGGCTTGGTCAGGAAGGGGGTAAATACTTCCGGGGCTGAAGTGGTTAATCCTTTAAAAAATGTATAGGGGGGAGCTCAAACTTCGAGTTGCCAAGTGACAGCCAAGAAACCTTAAGGATTTAGAGAAGATCTGTAAAGAAGAGTGGACCAAAACTCCTCCTGAGATGTGTGCAAACCTGGTCACCAACTACAAGAAACATCTTACCTCTGTTCTTGCCAACAAGGGTTTCTCCACCAAGTACTAAGTCATGTTTTGCTTGGGGATCAAATACTTATTTTACTCACTGAACTACAGCTCAATTTATAACATTTATATCATGTGTTTTTTCTGGATTTGTGGTTGATATTCTGTCTCTGTCATTTAAAATACACCTATGATAAAAAATGATAGACCCTTTATACCTTTGTAAGTAGTCAAACTCTGCAGGGGATTAACCACTTCAGCCCCGAAAGATTTGGCCCCTTAATAAAAAAATTGTGATACAGCACTGCATAGTTTTAACTGACAATTGCGTGGTCGTGCAACATTGTACAAAAACAAAATTGATGTCCTTTTTTTCCCACAAATAGAGCTTTCTTTTGGTGGTATTTGATCACCTCTGCGATTTTAGATTTTTGCGCTATTAACAAAAAAAGAGTGTAAATTTAAAGAAATTTTTTTTTTTACTTTTTTGCTATAATAAATATCCCCCAAATTTTAAAAACAAAAAACGAATTTCTTTCTCAGTTTAGGCCGATATGTATTCTACATATTTTTGGTAAAAATAAAATTGCAATAAGCATTTATTGATTGATTTGCGCAAAGTTATAGCGTCTACAAAATGGGGGATAGATTAATGGCATTTTTATTATTCATTTTTTTTTTACTAGTAATGGCAGGGATCTGTGATTTTTATCGGGACTTCGACATTGCGGCGGACAGATCAGACACTTTTGACACTTTTTTGGGACCATTGACATCCATACAGCGATCAGAGCTAAAAATAGCCATTGATTACTGTATAAATTTCACTGGCAGGGAATGGGGTTAACACTAGGGGGTGATCAAGGGGTTAACTAAGTTCCCTAGATGTGTTCTAACTGTGGGGGGAATGTGGCTGACTAGAGGAGGAGACAGATCTTTGTTCCTACCTAGTAGGAACACACGATCTGTCTCCTCTCCCCTGACAGAACCGGGATTTGTGTGTTTAAACACACAGGTCCCTGTTCTTGTTCTGTCACGAGCGATCGTGGGTACCCGGCAGTCATTGCACCTTGCTAGGCGCACGCATCGGCGACGTGCCTGCTACAGCGTCTTAAAGAGCCAACGTACAACTACGATGGCTTGCCCAGGGGAGCCAACCTGCCGTAGTATAACTGCGGCGGCTGGTCAGGAAGGGGTTGAAATACACCATGATTATTGTTTGGCTGAAGCCATTTATTATCAATCAACTGTGTTTACTCTTTTTAAATCATAATCTACCCAAATGACCCTAATCAAAAGTTTACATACCCCAGTTCTTAATACCGTGTATTGCCCCCTTTAATATTAATGACAGCTTGAAGTCTTTTGTGGTATTTGTCTTGCATGAACTGCACATTTGAGATCTCCCTAGAATGGCTCAATGATATTGAGGGCAGGAGACTGAGATGGCCACTCCAGAACTGTCACTTCATTCTGCTGTAGCCAATGACAGGTCGAATTGGCCTTGTGTTTTGGATCATTGTCATGTTGGAATGTCCAAGTACGTCCCATGTGCAGCTTCCTGGCTGATGAATGAAAATGTTCCTCCAGTATTTTTTGATAACATACCGCATTCATCTTGCCATCAATTTTGACCAAATTTCCTGTGTCTTTGTAGCTCACACATCCCCAAAACATCAGTGATCCACCTCCGTGTTTCACAGAAGGAATGGTGTACCTTTCATCATAGGCCCTTTTGACTCCTAAGCTAAATTTTGGTCTCATCACTCCAAATGACTTTGTGCCAGAAGGTTTGAAGCTTGTCTCTCTGCTGTTTGGCGTATTGTATACTTTGTGGCATTTGTGTAGTAATGGCTTTCTTTTGGCAACTCAACCATGCAGCCCATCTTTCTTCAAGTGCCTCCTTATTGTGTATCTTGAAACAGCCACACCACATGATTTCAGAGAGTCCTGTATTTCATCTGAAGTTTTTCGTGGGTTTTTCTTTGAATTCCAAAAATTTTCCTGGCAACTGTGGCTGAAATTTTAGTTGGTCTACCTGACCGTGGTTTGGTTTCAATAGAACCCCTAATTTTCCACTTCTTGATTAGAGTTTGAACACTGCTGATTGGCATTCTCAATTCCTTGGATATCTTTTTATATCCCTTTCCTGTTTTATACAGTTCAACTACCTTTTCCCTCAGATCCTTTGACAATTATTTTGCTTTTCCCCATGACTCAGAATCCAGAAACGTCAGTACAGCACTGGATGAAAGATGCAAGGGTCTGTCAGGAGTCCAGAAACTCATTGACCTTTTATACACACACACTAATTACAAGATCATATTATAACAGATCACAGGTGAGGATGGTTACCTTTAATAGCCATTCAAACCCCTTTGTGTCAACTTATGTGCATGTTATCAGGCCAAAATCACCAGGGTATGTCAACTTTTGATCAGAGTCATTTGGGTAGTTTCTGTTGTGATTATGATTTAAAAAGAGTAAACACAGTTGACTGATAATAAATGGCTTCAGCCAAACACTAACCAGAGTGAAAAAAATGGTTGTGTGTTACATAGTTAGTAAGGTTGAATAAAGACACCAGTCCATTCAGTTCAACCTGAGTGAGTGTGGGTGCGTGTCTACAATTATCCCTATTTATTTAAGATACCCATATAGCGCTGTCAATTTACGCAGCGCTCCACACATACATTGCACACTCACATCGGTCCCTACCTTCAAGGAGCACACAATCCAAGGTCCCAACTCACATTCATATACTAGGGCCAATTTTTTGGACAGAAGCCAATTAACCTACCAGCATGTCTTTGGAGTGTTATCATTCATATTCTCGGAAAAATGGCCAATAAATCATAAATTCTGCCAGGGTATGTAAACTTATGAGCACAACTGTATACAGATGGCTATGGAGGCAGCAGCTTTCCTCCTCCGTATGACACCAATGTCGCTGAAAGGCTACAAGTGTTTGCTTTTGCTGCATTTATTGAACACGTCTAAGGCCTGCATACCACTGTGTTAGAAGCAGACCACTGCACCTTCAGTTCAGCTGTGGTTCGCCAGGAATAACGAGTCTCATCGGATGGAGACTCTGATGGCCTCGGCCAACCTTTGGGAGGAATGATGTAATAAAACTTGTTTTTACTGAATAGACTTCACATGGTTCTCTGAATTTATAGACTTATAATATATGCACGGCCTCTTTGGAATATCTGAGCTGATCTTCTATCTTTGTGGCCATGGGATTACTCAGTTTGTTGGGGGGTTTGCCTCCTTTTTGCCCCCCCCCCTTTTAAATTTCTTCCCTCCCATGCCCCTCAAGCTTCATGCCAGATTTCAGCTCTTTACGTTCCCTGTCTGTACGTGCAGGGGTGGTCTCGTTTAGGTATGGAGGCCTTATGTTTGAACGATTCACTTTATAATTGGCATGCTCTGTATACAGTTGTATGCAAAACTTTGTAATTTATAAATATTTGGGTGTTTGGATCAGCAATTTAATTTTGATCTATCAAATAACTGAAGGACACAGTAATATTTCAGTAGTGAAATTAGGTTTATTGGATTACCAGAAAATGCGCAATATGCATCAAAACAAAATTATACAGGTGCATAAATTTGGGCACCCTTGTCATTTTGTTGATTTGAATACCTGTAACTACTTAGTACTGATTAATTGGAACACACAATTGGTTTGGTGAGCTCATTTAGCCTTGAACTTCATAGACAGGGGCATCCAATCATGAGAAAAGGGATTTAAGGTGGCCAATTGCAAGTTGTTGGGTGATCTGTGGGGTGATTTGAAGCTAGCTGTCCATGCTCGGCGACCATCAAACCTAACTGAACTGGAGATGTTTTGTAAGGAGGAATGGTCCAAAATACATTCATCCAGAATCCAGACACTCATTACAGGCTATAGGAAGCGTCTAGAGGCTGTTATTTCTGCTAAAGGAGGCTCTACTAAATATTGATGTGATTTTTCTGTTGGGGTGCCCAAATTTATGCACCTGTCTAATTTTGTTTTGATGCATATTGCGCTTTTTCTGTTAATCCAATAAACCTCATTTCACTACTGAAATATTACTGTGTCCTTCAGTTATTTGATAGATCAAAATTAAATTGCTGATCCAAACACTCGAATATTTATAAATGTCAATCATGGAAATTGTCAGGGGTTCCTAAACTTTTGCATACAACTTGCATAGGGTCTTTATTAAACCGGATATGGATAATATTTAGAGTTAACATAAGACTTACCACATGAAATGGACCTGAAAGTGTGCCTTGGTCTAATGGACTGTATACCAAAATAAAAGGGCATACCCTAGATAAGAAATTAAAAAATTAAATGATATGAGATGAAATAAAATTAAATGAATAATCTGTGAGAAGTATGCATACTTTGAGAAATGCCCTGAAAAGGGGATGGGAGGGTGGGTATCGCGCACAGGAAACCGACAAAGACCACAGGCGAACGGGCTGGTTAAATACCCCCCGGGCTCCTCCCGTAAATTCAGGCCACCATACTGGCCTTCCTACTTATGGTTGAAGCCCTACGACCAAGACGGATATGGATAACATTCAGAGTTAACATAAGACTTACCACATGAAATGGACCTGAAAGTGTGCCTTGGTCTAATGGACGGTATACCAAAATAAGGGGGCAAAAACATTCAGGTAGGGGATAGTTCTTTATTAGTTTGAGTTTGTTCATTGAGCGATTTTAGTAAATGCCTGAGCCATTTCCACTTGCGGATTGGGGATGTACCGGGCGAAGCAGGCAGACTTCCACCTGCCTAGTCTCTTAATGACATGGTCTGGGACCCCGTGACAGGATGCTGCTGAGGCTGCCCCAATGCGGAAGGAGTGACCGGAGTACTGGCTAGGGTTCAGGTGAAGGTTGTGGAGAAGTATCCTCATGTGTTTCATGAACTGACAGGTACGCAAGGGTTTGACAGGAAAAGGAAGAAGGGGACTGGAGGTTCGGGCAGGAGTGACAACAGTTGATTGAGTGTGGCAACTGGACACCAACTATTATTGGTTCTGTAAAGGTGGATATCTATCCCAGAGCCTACTTGCTGGGTTTTAGAAACCGCTAGGTGAAGGACAAAGTGATCTTTGTAGCGGACCAAGTGGTGTCTACCTAGCACTTGGCCTGCAGGATTGCTACAGGTTTACCCTCACTAGGTCGCAAGAACCCATAGTAAGCCAAGTATATGGCTGCTTGTAGGACCATACTGGGGAGGAGACCAAATGGAGAGGTAGTCAGGATGGTCGACATACCCCTAAAGATGTCACTCGTTATGGGTAAGCGTTTGGCACTAACCACCCGTTGGAGTTTCTGGATGCCACGTAGAATGGCCCGAATTGCGTGGGATGTGAATAAGGAAGATTTTGCGGGGTCACGTAAGGACAAGAAATGTTGGATGCCGGCTAGTTATAGCCGAATAGTGTTATGGGATAGGGCCAGCTGGGAATGACAGTATGAGATGAAGGCCAGTATCTGTTTGATGCTTGAAGTTTCTTTGGAGTGGTGTGCCAGGAATTTGTTGAAGGCCCTCCAGGCTGTCTGGTAGGCTTTGAGGGTGTTGTGGGAGAGTGAAACGTTGATGAGCTAGGTCGCTGTTTGCAGATGTTGTGCTAATCCAGGGTCAGCTGAGACCAAGCAGGGATAGTGGCTGATACTGGATCGGCTCCAGGCACCTGTTCAAAAAACGAGGTGTAGTTAAAACGTGAGAGCGCATCTTCTGCGAGGTTGCGCTTTGCCAGAACAGATGAACAGTAAACGTTGAACTGAAATTGTAATGACAGTTGTACCAGCCTACGCAGGAAGGACATGACTGAGAGGGATTTGGACCCGCCTTTGTTAATGATCTCTGCTGGTTGTCGGTGGTGAAGGCCACAGTTTGCCCTGTCCAGAAATGACCCCAGAGCTGTGCGGCTGCCACTATCGGATAGAGCTCGAAGAGGGAAGACGTTCGGGTGAAGCCGGGAATTGCGAGTATCTGTGAAGGCCAGGGTCCTGCAAACCTGTGGTGGCCAAAAATTGCTGCAAAGCCTGTGGATGCTGCAGCATCTGTCACTACCTGGGGTGATAGGAACGATATGGTAGGTATAAATAGGGATATGCCATTTCAGGTGGAGAGGAACTCCTCCCACACAGAAAAGTCCGCTACTGCTGCTGTGTCTAGATTGAGGACCTGATCAGGATCTTGCGTATGAGAAAGGAACACCAGCAGGCAGGACACAAAGGAGCGACCCTGTGGGATGATGCGCATGGCAAAATTAAGGGATTGCAGCTGTTTCATGGTTCACCCTCTGGTGTGAGTGAAGTCTCGGAGTACCGCCCTAATGCGGGTCAGTTTGTCAAAGGGGAGGCTGGCCTGCATGGAGCAGGTGTCAAGGTTGACTCTGGGAAAGTTGATGGTATGTGCTGGACCGCCGACTTTATGTTCGGCGATGGGAACATTAAGGTTGTTAAATACAATCCTTAGTTTGTCGACGTCCCCTGGGGACAAGCTGGGCGGCTCTATTAGTAAGAAGTCATCCAGATAATGGATGACCTCTTGACACTGGGCTTTGTGCAACAGAATCCAGATGAGAGACTGTGCAAAAGTGTCAAAGAGCCAGGGGCTACTCTTTGAACCGAAGGTCAACTTGGTGGCAAAATAGTATGCCTTCTTCCATTTGATGCCATGCCAGCACCAAAGGGCCGGGTGGATAGGTAGGAGCTTGAAGGCGTCCGAGATGTCGGCTTTGGAGAGCCAGGCACCTGTGCTTGCTTTGAGGATTGCTTGAATCGCCATGTCCACGAAGGCATATTTGAGGGAGATTTCTTCGGAGGGGATAAGGGAATTGAGACTGGGGATGGGGGAAGAATGAGGTGCAGACAAATCGTACACCAGACGCAATTTATTAGAGAACTTGCCCTTGACAAGTCCAATAGGGCTGACTCTCCAGGTACTGAGTGAAAGGGCATATTATAAAGTCCCGGTCTATTTCGGCCTGTAGGAGCTGGTCTATGGCCTGCTCATCGGTGGCCATTGAACGGAGATTCCTGCACTCATGGGTAGTGTGAGGCAGAAAAAATAGGCCAGTGTGGAAACCCTGGATAAGGTAGGTGGCCAGGGAGGGAGTGGGGTGTGAGGAGAGGTAGAGCGCAAGCCATGTGACATTAACCCGACTTAGTCATGTCTTCTTCTGCTGCTTGACTTCGCACACGATCCTTGGATGTGCCCTCTGGCATAAGGTGTAGATGTGGAGCAGGCGACACTGGCTAAAGTTGCAGAAACCGTAATTGAAGTTATTGCATATAGCTGCTCCTCCCATGGTCCGGACTGGGAGTCCGAATTTGTCCATCTGGGGCATACGTGCAGGGGCCTGCTGGCCCTGAACTGCACCGGAGGTGGAGGGAAATTCGAAGGGGCGACTGACTGTCGCATTGGTGCACCAGGTGGTGGTGTGGGTGGAAGATTGGCAAATGGCGCACAACGGTGAGCGGAAGCCAGCAAAGTGGCGACAGGACAGCTCCATGTCCATAAGGCTCCAATTCGTGGTTGTCTGGAACTGTGTAAGCCTGGCTGCTGCTTTGGGGGAGAAGGAGCGATGATAGTCATAAAAGGAAAACCCTCAATACTTGTAGCCCAAGTCTACTACAGTATGGAGGTATAAATCCAGCTCTTCCCTTCTGCTGGGAGAGACTGAACACAGAACATCCCTCAACATACCGAAGGCCAATGTGAACTCTGGTACAGATAAGTTCTGGTTGAGCCTGGGGTCCTTGGCCTTAAGGACCACTGATACACCACCCCAGGTGTAGGCTTTGTTCTCCGCCAAATCATGAACAGAAATGAGTAAAGAGGCAAGGTTAATGTCCCTGCCATCCAGGATGTCCTTCCTGATGTTGGCCGGAACCAAATGGGATGGATAAACAATGGGACTCCACCCTGTGGTACCTGCAGAAAGGGGTGTTAAAGCCTGGACTACGGTAGGGTCGGGGACAGCAACGGTCGGGCGGGTCTCCAAGAGTGCCACTCTGGTTTGAACCTCTGAGGCGGTCAACGATGACACCATGGTGTGTAGCTGTGAAATGGCGGATGAAATAGACTGGAGGGACGCCTGCTGGGTGCTGGGTCCTGCTGCGGCTGGTGGAGGGAACAGAAGCTTGAAGAGCTCAGCCTTCCTAGCTGTAGCGGGAAAGGGCACCCCTCTACGCCTCAGTTCTGCGGTCAATTTTGGGATGGTCCATCCACTGAGGGACTCCACGCTGTCACTCTCTGAGACCGGAGAAGGGGACAGAGGGGCCGTGAGATCTTCACTGCCGGCCTGGGACATAGTTACAGTGTCTTGTCCTCTGGGTTGAGTCTTGATTGACCGGAACCTTTTGAGGGAGACATGAATTTCAAGTTTGCTTCTACTCCCTAACGGCATACGTACCTAAGTGGTGATCTTTTTATTATATTTCTCCCTCTTTTTTTTTTTTTACCTGGGGGAATACCATCCAACCTGGTGCAGGGTGGACCTACTGAACCCAACTGACCTGGAGGAAAAATGACAACTCGTGAAGGACTTGTTTACCTAACTTGAAGGAGTGACTAGTGTGATGATTTTAACAACAAGTGGCGGTGAGTCGAAATTAAATTAACGAAATCTTTGCCTTAATCGTGAAATTAAAATAAAATATCTGCCATGACAGAGGCATGACTCGGTCGTGCCGCAGCTGCGACTGAGAGCAAACCAGACTCTGGAGCATGTACTGAAATGAGGCAATCGGAGACCTTGATGCACATCGGGACGAATCGGTGCATCGGAGATGCGACTGGATCCGATTCGGAGCGTGCTTTGTAGTGGGGAAATTAGTGAAATGTTAGCCTTGATAGAGGCATGAACTTGTTGAGCCGCGACTGACACTGAACCAAATTCTGGTACAGGACAAGGCCGAAACAACTGGGGCACTCCGGAACGAATCGGTGCATCTTAAATGCGACTGGATTCGAAACGGGGCGTGATACATGGGAGTGAAATGAATGAAACTTGATACCCATGACAGAGCTATGGATCGGTCGCACCTTATCTGCAACTGACAATGAACCGGATTTCTGGAGCATGTACTGAAATGAGGCCAGACATCTGGGGCACACCGGGATGAATCGGTGCATCACGGATGCAACTGGATTCGAAACGGAGCATGGTACGTGACAGTCAAATGATTTGATTGCCATGACAGAGGCACGAATCGGCCATGCCGCTGTTGCAACTGGCCATGAATCGGACACGGAACTCAAGAACACGGAACTCATGAACACGGGACTCACAAACGCTTTGGTCGCAAATAGTCGGCCTAGTGACGTAATAATATCATGAACAGGAAACCGACAAAGGCCACAGGCAAGCGGGCTGGTTAAATACCCCCCCCCCCCCCGGGCTCCTCCCATAAATTCATGCCACCATACTGGCCTTCCTATATATATATATATATATATATATATATATATATATATATATATATATATATATATATATATATATATATATATATACATACAATACACTAAGCTAACTACTTAACTCAATATTGTCTAATTATTAATATATACATACACATCGGTGTTATTTTATTCAATGTATTTTAACAATTTTACTGAGGACACAAGCAGACCTTTTTTGACCCTGTCAAACTAAATTAATATACATAACTTTCCCATATTCCGCAATGTTTTTTTATTACCTTTAAGAATTTTTATTTTATCAGACTATAGTTCAACTGCTGTCAAAGTGTTTATTTTCTAATTGGGGAACTTAAAAACTAAAAATTAACTATCCTAATGAATTTTCACCCAGTAAAAATATCAGCATGAAGCAGAGAGGTCATCTAAAGTTCAACATTTAAAAATGAAGACTTTTTCTATATTTATGGAATAACATAGTATACATAAATAAAGATTAATAACTATTGTTTAATATTGAATAATAATATTGATAAGACCACTACTGTATTATAATGATAATAATATGAATAATAATAATAATTATATTATCAATAAGACATATGCAAATTAATATGAATAACATAAAATATATTGGTTAATGTATCACTTATAAACCATACTGTACTACCAAAGGGAAGTAACTATCAGACTGTGTTTTTCTTTTCTTTTTCCTAATTTTATTTTATATTATGTTATACTTTCATATTTTATATTTCTTATTTTTTTCTTTTTCGAACACCAATGTCTATTTCATATATTACTTAGTCTAACACGAGACGTTATCTAACAATGAAAACAAGGCAGCAACCCTCAAAGAGGGTTGGGGATCGTGCAGCGTGTTCCCAGTTGGGGTGCCTGGGCAGGGGAGTGGTGTCCCTCACTCTTGATCTAGCAAGATATACCTTATATATCAATTTTTTTTACCTTGGTTTACATGTCTATTGTATACAGACACTGTTATAGAATAATCCTCAAGACTGTATCATAAGCTGAAGAAGTGCATATCTGAGTGACTATTTTTCTATATGTTTTTCACTTATGTTCTGTGAAATAGGGGGGCGTGGCTTGACCTTGCCCGAAGATGGCCGCTTAAATCTAGAGCTCCCGTCGCCACAGGATATTTTCACCAGCTAACGGAGGTTTTCTCGCCCGCAACCGCACACACATCATTTGGACCGCCTCCAGGCAATCGTCTGCGTCCCGATCCCGCTCCCCCCGCGAGCAGAACGAGACCCTGAGCCAGAACAATCCTGGAGATGTTCCGGTCTCACAGAGGTAATATGGCGGCTTCCCTCCACGGGCAATCACAGGGACAATCACAAGCACCCTCTCCGCCACAGACTGGATCCTAACTTACGAGCGCAACCCCCGCTCTTGCCCTGCCAGCTACAGCTCACAACATTGAGATGGATGTCCCCTCTCAGCCCCATCTAAACAGTCAAGACCTGCGGACCATTGCCGCTGATATCAAAGACACCCTCTCGGAGGCCATTTCGGAGCTCCGCTTAGACATCCACACTCTGGCAAACAGAGTGTACGCAGTAGAAAAAGTGACATAAAAGCAGGACACGGTCCTCCGACGGGGGCCACAAGAAAAATCGATTCCAATACTCTCCAGCTAAGGGATATGCAGCGTCACATGAAGGACCTTGGTTAACAGGGGAAGACGCCATAACCTGCGGATCAGATGTATGCCTGAATCCATTGAAGGAGATCATATCCCCCTAGCGGTCACTAAACTTTTTAATGATCTGCTAAATAGACCACTGCAGTCAGCAATTGACATGGAGCATATACACCGTGCCCTGAGACCTAGGGGTAGGGACACAGACCCCCCAGGGACATTGTGTGCTGCCTGGTAGATTACAAACTAAAGGAGGACATTTTGCGTCAGGCAAGGAGTAGACCCCACCTCACATATGAAACCGCAAACATCCAGATTTACCAGGACCTCTCGGGTATTACTCTGCAACACTGTAGAGACCTGAAACCCTTGTTGGACACATTACACAGCAAGGGAATACATTATAAATGGAAGTTTCCTTTTTGCCTCTCCGCTACCGTACAAGGTCGCACAGCGCTTCTCAAAGTGCCAGAGGACCTGCCTCACTTCTGTGATACCCTGGGCATCCACCACGTTGAAGTCCCTAACTGGTATGCCAACTTCCGTCACACCATCGGAAGGATGGACAAGCATCAGGAGGAACCGATGGAAGCCCAGGATACCAGGTACCGTAGGAGACGGTCACCCTCTGGACCCAGACACCACACAATGTCGCGGAACCCGCAGAGAGACCTGAGTCCCACCACTCCACCCAGCTCCAGGAGAGCCCGGAGGGACCGCTAGTCACCAGGTGATTACCTTGCCAAGTACAGTTTGCTGACGTTGGCTAAAGCTATTTCCTCCTCCTCCTGTGGTTTACAACCATACCCAGTTCAGCAGTTTATAGTTTTTCTCCACAGTTTATTTCTTCAAAAAGTTTCTACCCAGTGTACTTAAGGTGGACTGTTTACACTACCAGGGCAGTCATTTTAGTTAATTTGCCTCTGACTACAGTACGCACTAACAAAAGAAGAGATGGCCTTATGCATGGCTGCTCATGGAAATCGTACACCCAGTACTACAATACCCGCAATACATCACGACACACGAGCTGTGCCTGATTGGAGAGAAATGTCATCCGGCTCACTTCTTGCTCTGTAACCTGTCACATGAGACAGATCACTCCAGATGTCAAACGTATTAAACCTGATGATACCCAAATAAACAGCCTGTGTCATAGACTAACGAACTCACTTACGCTGACTTACTGATCCCACAGCGCCGACATACCACCGGTCTCGATCACCGCAATACAACAGAGGCTCCAAGCACACGTACCCAGGGGATTCCATCCAGACACCCCCACCTACAGGGACAAGTGAACATCTGTATTTCCAGTGCTGTACTCCTGCTCACCCAAACGGACAATGAGGCCTCTATCTCTCCTACAGACAAGCGCTAAGTGACTTACCGGAACAACACCATATGATCACCAGACTCTTTACGCCTACAGGTAATGTTAAATACATCGTTTGGGCACACACGAAGTATAGGTCTTAGATCTTACTACTGTCACTATGACCTTAGTGGGGACCTCATCTCATACACGTATTCCGTAAACGGAAATGAGGAAATGACACTATTGCAGTTTCAATACCCTGTTTGAGGGTGATATGTGCTTAGCATACCTCCCCCAACCGCGTGCATGATGACACAATAACTGTTACCCATCACACCAACATGCAGAGAGTTAATCCTCCACCTAATCACTCACAATTACATACCACTCTTTGCAGTGTGGTCTGGGTCTGGGACAGCTGCATATCACGGTGCAGACATTCCGATAGGTGTGGAGGCACCACTCATGTACGTCCCCGATGCGATCCCCAAATTGAGGAGGTGGGACGAGTTCTCCTCCCCTCAGCGATCTCCCCCTTAAGGCAGTATTTACTTACTGGCCTAGCATTACTTTAACTACACATCTCCATCTGACACACCCAACCCACTACTTCCACCCCCCCCCCCCCACTATGACGGACAACACCAACCCTTCCCCAGTAAACCAAACAACTGCGCGCACTCCTCTCCAACTTAAGTTATGCTCCCTAAACATTTGTGGACTCAATACACTGGAGAAGAGGTCCCAATTACTCTATTCACTTCATAAATCCAAAACACATATTGCCCTGATACAGGAAACCCATTTCAGAGCCAACAATATCCCTAAGCTCCACAACCATAACTTTCCAACAGTATATCATGCTGCCAATGAAGCAACTAAATCTAAGGGGGATTCAATTCTGATCTCAAAACACTGCCCTATCCAGATCACTGACGTACACATGGACAATCTAGGTAGATTTATCTTCCTCAAAGGAACAATTCAGAATAGGCCAATTACCATCGCAAACCTCTATTCCCCAAACTCCCAACAGGTATCCTTTTTTCGCAGGACCTTACATCAACTTTCAGACTTCCAATCGGGCAATCTCATTGTAGGAGGGGATTTTAACGTTCCCCTGACACCTTCCTAAGACACCTCAAATGGATCCTCGTGTATAACGTACAGAGCCCTTCGTGCAATAAAAACCCAATTCAGCAACCTAACCTTACACGACACATGGCACACCCTACACCCAAATGTGAAAGACTTCACCTTCTTTTCCCCACCACATAACAAGTATTCGAGGACTGACCATTTCTTCCTCTCCCAAAACGACTTAACTTTCCTTACTGGGGCGACTATTGAACCTATGCTATTATTGGACCATCATCCGATAACTATGACCTTAGCACGCCCATCGACCCACTCCAAATCGACCATCTGGCGCTTGGACAACTCCCTCCTGATGGACCTAGAAAACATGCACAATGTCTCCAATCGCCTCTCCCAGTACTTTGCGGAAAACGTATCAGAAGAAACCTCACCCACTATCACGTGGGCGGCACACAAGTGCATAGTTAGAGGCGACCTTATATCCATAGCTGCTAAAAGGAACAAGCTCAGAAAAACCCACATTGAGGAGCTGTCCACACGGGTACTTTCCCTTGAGCTCTCACACAAACGTTCACTAGCCTCCAAATGTTATGCTGATCTTCTAAAAGCAAGAGAAGATCTACTGGAAGAACTGCAAAAGACACTGAAACGCAGATATACACTTAGCCAAAAACAATTTTACGAATTTGGCAATAAAGCGGGCAAATTATTGGCCAGAGCCCTACAAACTAAAAAAGCGGCACATACCATCCACACCATTAGGAGATGCCCTAGACACATCGGAAGATATAGCAATCCAATTTGGATGCTATTTCTCCAAATTATACAACCTACATAAACCAAACACCTCCGACCCCCTCCTTGACCGCAATAAGATCATGACTGACTTTCTATCGAAATACAGCCCCCCTCCCCTCACAGACGAAGAGGCGTCAGGGTTTGACCTCTCGATCACGACTGAAGAAACCCTGGCCTCACTGAAACAACTAAAGACTGGAAAGAGTCCAGGCCCAGACGGTTAACTACTACAAATCCTTCCCCAACACTCTCATTCCCCATTTTGTTAAAGCATTCAACAACATAACCTCCTCGCCAACAAAGACATCTTAGAAGCTCATATCACATTAACCCCGAAACCAGGTAAGGACGCCACGGTGGTTTCTAATTATCGGCCAATCTCTCTACTCAACGTAGACGTAAAACTCTATGCCAAAATCCTAACGAACCGTTTACTCCCCCTACTCCCCCTACTCCCCAGACTGGTCTCAGTTGACCAAGTGGGCTTTTTCCCTGGCAGGGAAGCCAGGGATAACACCATAAAGGTGATAAACATACACCACTGGCTAACCACGACCTCCTCCCAGGGATTCTTTTTATCCTTGGATGCGGAGAAGGCATTCGACAGGGTAGCCTGGGACTATATGACAGCAACACTAAAAGCTCTGGGACTTCCGGCACGCTTGCTCCAAATGATACTTGCCTTATATTCGTCCCGTACTGCACGAATCAGAGTCAACAGCCGACTGTCGAACGCCTTCACCATAGTCAATGGCACATGCCAGGGTTGTCCACTTTCTCCTCTTATCTTTATCTTAACAATGGAACCCCTCCTCCGCAGACTACAAGAAAACCCAGACATAAAAGGGATTGATATTAAACATAAGCAATACAAACTCACTGCCTACGCGGACGACATCCTACTGTTCCTTTCAGATCCCATCACCACTATCCCCAACCTCCTTAGCGACTTTAACCTGTTTAAACAACTCTCTAACCTACAGATCAATTTCGACAAATCAAAAGCACTAAACATCACACTTCCACATACCATAGTAACCCAATGCCAACATAATTTCCCCTTTGCTTGGGAATCACACGCACTAACTTACCTGGGCACCAAACTTCCCACAAAACTATCTGAACTTTATGCCAACCCTACAGAAAATTCAGGGAGACCTACATAGCTGGCACAAAGGCCTCTTCTCATGGTTTGGCAGAGCAGCCATCTTTAAGATGAACGTCCTCCCCAGAATACTCTACCTCCTACAGGCCAAACCCATCAAACTCCCCCCTTCCTACTTCACAACATATAAAAGAATGTGCAGAACCTTCATATGGTCCTTAAAAACACCCAGAATTAGTTGGGACAGAATGACGCTCCCTAAAGCGGAAAGGAGGGATAGGCCTCCCAGATATTCACAAGTATTACTGGGCGAGCCAGCTCACGAGAACTGTGGACTGGCATGTACACTCTCACACCAAAGATTGGGTCCAAATTGAAAATGCCTTCGCTCAGACACCAGTCTCACACCTCCCCTGGATTGCCCAGAAATCTACACCTAAAGTTTACTCAACACACCCACTAATTGGTCCCACTCTGCTTAACTTTAGATTAGCCTGCAAAACGCTCAATATAACTCCCTCTCCTGGACCCATGACCCCAATGACCCAGAACCCTGACTTCCAGCCAGGTCTTCATACACATAGTCCACAGGACTCTCCCCCAATCCACAGATAAGAGCCCAACATCTCTTTCCAAATGAGACACTCCTCTCATACTCGAAGCTCTCTGAAACTTGCCCGGAACTTAACATACCCTTTTTAAAATATCTGCAGATCAGACATTTTCTTCAAAGCACACAACCACTTACACAATGGTGTTGGGATCTTACCCCCTTCGAACATATCTGCAAAAACGAGGAACCCCAGAGACACCTAATCTCAGTAATATATGCGTTATTGTTCTCCGACGACAATCCAAACACCAAGATAAATCGACTGTGGGAATCTGAACTAGCCACTGACCTATCCAAAGAAGATTGGGAACACATATACGAATATACACATAAAGGGACTATCAACATTTCGGCTCAGGAAAACAGATATAAACTATACTCCAGATGGTATAGAACACCCAACAAAATACACAAATACTATCCTAACATCCCCCCGCTCTGCTGGAGATGCAATGCCGCTCACGGCTCATTACTCCATATTTGGTGGGAATGCCCACTAATACAACCCTACTGGAAGGAAATCCATGAACTCCCCTGACTTCACCCCAGCACAATGCTTACTCCACCATACCTCCCTACCGCTTTCGTCATATAGAAAATCTCTCACCTTACATCTCATAAATGCTGCCACCCAATGTATACCAGTACATTGGAGAAACACTGATCCACCTACAATCTCTGAATGGATCAACCGCATAGACAGAATAGCTGAATTGGAAAAACGTATCCACCAAGCCAAAGAAAACCCAACTAAATTCCAAAACACATGGGCCTGTTGGACACAGTTTAGACTCCACACAGATTCTACTAACCCCCGCACAAATGCTTGAACTCCCCTATACGGAAGGATAGTCAGACCCCTATTAGGCTACACAGGCAATCCGTCACCCCTGTCTCCCTTATTACCCCCTGTTATGCTTACCCTACCTATCACCGTTTACCAACCAGATTTACCACACTGGAACACTCAGTTTAGAAACCTTTCCACCCATCCTGAATGGGATATCACTCCATCAAAACCAACAAAAGTTATATCGACATATTCCCACTTTTGGGAAATAACCCATTACACAGGGACCACTACCTGTCTACAGACAAACCATATATGAGCCGATCAATTAATTTTATACAATTCAATGACTCCCACCCATTCATAAATGGGTTATGGGATGGCATGCTATGGTTTGTAGACACACTGCGTGTTCTGCCCTATTGGTTCACTTACTACCAACGATCCCTGATACCACAACAGAGTCTAAAACAACAGGCTCTCACCTATATATATTACACTACTCACTCCACACAAGTGTAGTTTATCATCAAGACGCAAAGAACTATGTTCATAGAGTCATAGAGTGTTAAGCGCAAAAGTCACAAAATTGCATTCTCACTGTGTACATGTAATTCATGTGAATTTTGATCTCCTCAATCTGCAACTCTGTAACTCTGTAATACCGTTATCAATACGTCTGTTATTGTGAAAAACTCAATAAAAATCTTTGAAAAAAAAAATAAAAAATGTTCTGTGAAATATTCAATAAAAACATATTGAGTTAAAAAATATATTGGTTAATATGAAATTCTACTACAGAGTGAAACATATTGTGAAGAAGGGTATAGACCCTAACCCATAGTCTGCACACCTTTGGACATGTCCACCAAATGTGGGCCATGGTTCCCTCCTGCAACCATCCCCAGAAACAAAGAGGGGAATAGTACCATCTATAGAACACCTTGTAGCATTTTCCAAAATGAGAACGTTCCTAGAACTCTAAAGCTTTGTACACACAATCGGATTTTCCCCCAGGAATTGTGTGATGGCAGACTGTTGGCGGAAAATCTGACCATTTGTATGCTCCATCGGACAATTGTTGTTGGATTTTCTACGCACAAATGTTGGATGGCAGGCTAATAAATTTTCCACGGACAAATGTCTGTTGTCAGATTTTCCGATCGTGTGTACACAAGTCCGTCAAGCAAGAGTCCAAAGTACAAACACGCATGCTTGGAAGCAAGGATGAGCCAGAAGTGGTTAGTCTTGTAAACTAGCGTTCGTAATGGAGAATTAACATTCGTGATGTGGCAAATTATGAAATCTCGAAATGCAGCGCACATTCTCTTCTTCTTTAATGGGATAATAATGAAGCTGCTTTGCTGGTGATACTGATGGAGTTCTACCAAATGTATTTTAAAAGGCTTTTATTTTCTAGTGATATCAAGAATAATATTAGTATGCTTGTTTTTTTGTTTTTTTTGGGGGCAAGTTACCACAACACCATTATCCCGTAGTTTTTTAAGATCAAAGATACAACTATGTTGGCATCCCTTGTTAATTTTACATTGTGTTTTTTTAATTCAATCTTATTTTTATTGAGATAGAAAAATTATACAATAGACATATATGTCTTTCAGTAACACATAAACAGATACATATAACTTTGCTACAGTGGTGTCATACCGTCTTATGGTTCAAGTAATTTTGAGCTTCGGTTGATTTAGTATGGTATATGAGCCTGTATACATTGTATTTTTTTAAATGGAACTGCCTACTCCCAAACTGTCATTTGAAGTAAAACACATAGCCAAGAATTATTTTCCACAATTTTTTTTATTGTGCATTAAAAAAAGAAAACAAATAAAATTAGACATGCTATCTGCCAATAGAACTTAACCAAAAAGTGCATTCCATGCATCCAAAAATATACCAAATCAAATCATTATTCAACCAAAAAATAAAACAAAAGCTTCACGCATGTGTCCTGCTTCTTTTTTTTTTTTTATCAAAATAAAGTTTATTGAGCATTAAATTCAATACAGGGTTTACATTAAAAAATGTGGGGTGCAACAGGCACTGAACAAAGAGGAAGAACGTTTGACATATCGAACATACAGTTGTAGTCCCAGTCATTATTGTTTACTTATAATCATAGCAGGCGTGGGTGATTGTTGCATTTAAGGAACATCCGTGTTGACATGGCTGAAGGTAAAGCAGGCACCCTGCAGTTTAATAGGTGTATCATACGAGTGGAGGGGGAGTGGAAGTGTGGGGTCGTAAAGTATGTTCAGGGCCCAGTGCAGGAGGGTTGAAGGTGGGGGAATCATCCACCCATCTGTCCCAGATTTTATTAAACTTTCCTGGGCATCCCAGGTGGGAGTACAAACCTTTTTTTATACGGGAGGTTGACATTCACCGCCCTTTTCCATTGTTGAATAGTAGGGGGTGGCTCTGAGCCATAGCTGGGCAATCTGCATTCTGGCAATGAACGGGGTTTCCTGTAAGAATGTTGTTAAATACTTATTTTCCTCCGAAATGGGGGGGAGGCTGAGTAGACACTGGCGTGGGCAGAGTGACAGGGGGGAGCCCATGCGATCGTAGAGGAATTTCACGATTTGTGACCAGTATTGCTGGAGGGGTGGACAGGACCATAGAAATTGTTTTCAGAGTCGCCATATCTCGGGCAAGCCAGGCTGGCTTACGGTTTGTATTTGGAGAGGCTAGAGGGGGTAAGGTAAGATCTATGGAGGATGCAGAGGTGTGTGAGTCGGTCTGATAATTTAGGGGATACTTTTTTACAGGACTCTAGTAATTCCCCCCACTCCTCGTCCTCCATCGCCCCCAGGTCCATCTTCCACGTTTTCAGCTGGCAAGCATGGGTGGTGGCCGAGGGCATCAGAAGGTGATTGTACAGAAGGGAGATTCATTTCTTAGGGTCCCTGCCAAGGACCACGTCTGCCAGGGCCACCGACTCCAGCCTGGGGATGGAGGCACCGAATTGGGACTGGGGAGCATGCCGGACCTGGAGGTAGCGGAAAAGCATATGGTTAGGGAGACCAAACTCATCCTTGAGAGCCTGAAATAACCTTACTGCGCCATTGGCAAAAAGCTGGTATACTGGTATACAGGTATATAACGCTCCTGGTGTGTATAGAAGGGGGAGCCCCAATGATGGCTAGCGCCATTTGCCATTTTTTGCAGTTGTGTAGTAACATAAGACGCCTGTCGCCAAGGTGGGGAAGACCCCGGTGATTGCACAAAAGTATCTGAAAGGGGTGGGCAACCACGTCGGCAACAAGCGTACACACCAAAGTGGAGTACCAAAGTCTGTTATGCTGGTTGAAATAGTAGAAGTGAGACAATTGGGAGGCTATTTAGTAGAGTGCTAGGTCGGGAAGAGCTGTACCCCCCAGATGGACAGGGCGTTTTAGGGTTTGCCATGACAGTTTGTGTCTGGAGGGGCCCCACACAAACGTGTTGAGTGTAGATTCCATTGATTTAAAAATGCAGGCTGGGATGTAGAGGGGGGTGTGCCAAAATAAATAGAGCAGGTTGGGGAGGAGGATCATCTTTACTAAGTTAATGTGACCCATGACCCCACAGTGGGAGTCTGGACTAAACTTGAGTTTTGTTTTTTAGGAGTTCGTACATGGGCTCTAAATTAAGGGGCATGTAATCTTTAAGGAATCGTGAGCACTGCACGCCCAGGTACTTAAGCTTGTTTGTCCTAACTAGGGGGAGAGCCACTTGTGCGGCCGTGGGGGCAGTGACGTCTATGGGTAGTATTTGGGATTTGGAACAGGGGCTTTTGACGTCGGTAAGCTCGCTATTGCCTCAGCTATGCAGTTTTCAGTTATGGGCACTTCTAGGATCTCGACTTCAACGCTCTGCAGGAGTAGATGCAGTTCGTCCGAGGGGCGGATGGTCTTTGAAGTGTATAGGTCAGAGTAGAATCGCCTAAACTTGTTGGCCACCTGTATCGGGTCTGTAAGTGTCTTTTTCTTGCTTACTGAAGAAGATGCCCCGTTTAGATTTTTCAAAGTGTAAGTGGTCCGTGAGTCTGGAGTGTAGGCGTAGCTGGGCATAGTTAGAGGTCGACGGGTCCGCTAGGAAAACCTGTTCAAGAGAACTTAATTTCTCCTCGGCTTGCTGTAGGATAAGTTTAGAGGAGACCTTGTGTCTATTTATACACGTGGAGAGGATCAAGCGGGCGTGTAATTTGAATGCCTCCCACACTGTGCCCACTGAGGCTGACCCCGTATTGGAGTGGAAATAATAAGTCCACTCTCATTGGATAATTTCTATGTCTGTGAGGACTGTGAGCCAAAATAGGTTCAGCCACCATATGCGAGTCAAGAGGGTGGAGGGCAGATGGAGGGTTACCCAGTATGGTGAATGGTCAGAGAGGACCATGACACCAAATCCCACTTCAAGGAGGTCCAGGATTAGGATGGGGGATAGAATGATCCTGTCAATACGGGACATAGTGGCTTGTGAGGGGTAAATCAAGAGTATGAGGTTTTGGTTGGGTGCTTTTGTCTCCAGGTGCCTGTCATGGCAAATTCCAGAAGGAATCTCCCAAACCTAGTAGGTGTAGGCTGGGACGGTGTCAGGGTGGGCGGGTGGAGTCTATTGAGGAGAGGGTTGATGACCATATTAAAGTCCCCCATCCATATAGCGGGCACCGCAGGGTGTTGGGTCATGAAGGCCAACCCCTCCTTCAGAGCAGCAAATTGGAATGTTGGGGGGATCTAAAATGCTAGAAGGAGGACCTCAAGGCCACCGATGGTGGCATGGAGAAAGAGGAACCGGCCCTGCTGATCTGACTGTAGGCTGTGGACTTGGAATTGAAACGACTTGGCAATAAGAACGGCGACGCCTCAGGATTTATTTGTGTATGGGGCCTGGTAAATCCAGCCCACCCAGGGTTTCTTAAGTGCCATCTGCATCTGGCCTGTTATATGAGACTCTACGAAAACAGATATATCCGCTTGCATGGATTTAAGATGGGAGAGGACGGCCAACCGTTTAGGTTTGGCTCTCAGTCCTCGCACATTCCACGTGACTAGTTTAAGGGATGCCATGGTTGAGGTAAGAGTGATTGGATATGCAGCCGGATCAGCAGGGAGTAGCCAACACCCATACCCACACATAGAATTGTTACTATATACAGCAGCATACATTAATTAAGGATCCGATGCATGATGTATGATAGGACCCTGCAGGAGGGTCACAGAAGGCAGTAAAGTGTCCATGCCAATCCTGCAGGGGACCATGGAGAGGGAAAATGACCATGGGAATACAGTAGCGGATAACAGTATACATATTGTGGTATGAGACATGTCAAACAGTTCATAAACAATAAACAGAGCACTGTAACTTTGCCTACTCTGGACCAGCGTTGCATGTCATACTTGTGGCAGCCCTCCACGGCCGTGGGGGCTGCTGCTGGCCAGGGAAACAAATCTTGAGAGGGCAGCGAGATGCACTGGTGCAGGTAACGGGGGGGGGAACATATGGGGGTGCAAGGGGAGTGGAAGTCCGGGGGGCATTCTCGACTGTCTCTGGGGGCGAACAATAGTTATGAGAAGTGCACAACGGTGCTAGATGACCTAGCATGTAGATGTTAAGGGGGGTGCAGGTATATTGTTGGAGAGAGCCTGAATAAGTGCATTCGGGGGGCATTGCATAGTGGAGGAAAAGGGGAGTATAACAGTGTGCCTGCTAAGTGCTGGGCCAGGGATAGGGGGTAAAAATAACAGGGGGACGGCTCCAGGGGTGCCGCGAGGATGTCCAGAAGGATACATGGGGAGCAGGCCGAAGCCGACTCACGGTTCAGAGGGGTCAGATGTCCGGGTCAGTGTTCCTGGAAGTCCAGTCCAGCGAGGCCCTTCTGTGAGAAAATGCAGCCAGAGGGATAGGAGGGTGCAGGGGCAGCCGCGTCTTGTCTTTTCCAGCCATGGGATGACTGCGCAGGGGATCTCAAAAAAATTAGCCCTGCCGTCCTGGATCACACTGAGGCATGCCGGGAACAGCATGGCATAGGCCAGGTGATGATTACGCAACGGTCGCTTGCCTTTGGAAAACTGTGCGCTATTCTTCTGGAACTCAGCTGACAAGTCCGGGAACACTGCGATATGCAAGTTACCAAAGGGAATATTGATTGCCCTTTTCACGGGTAAGGCGTAGGATGGTGTCCCGGTCCCTGTAATTCAGCAGCTTTGCTATGAAAGTGCGTAGGGGGGCTCCAGATGGTGGAGGCCACGCTGCCAGGCGGTGCGCACGTTCTACCACGAAAGCGGGGGAGATGGCCTCTTTACCAAAATTAGTGATCAGGAGATTTCCAGGAACGTGGGGGGGGGGGGTCTGAGCCCTCAGACCTCTCCGGCAGCCCCACAAACCTGAGGTTGCAGCAGCGGAGTCTGTTCTCCATGTCGTCATGTTTACTTAGGACGACATTGAGCTGGTATTGGAGCCGTTCGGTGGTGACCTGCAATGGCGGTATGTCGTCCTCCACATGTCCGATCCTGTGCTCCGTTTCGGACACTCTCTCCCGCAGCTTGTGTATGTCTTGGCAGATAAGGGAGATATCCACCTTGACCTCCTCGATTTTGGATGTGAGAGTCATCTGGCAAAGGGAGACAGCGTCGAGGATGCATGTAGTGTCTCCGGAGAGTGGGAACTCCTCCCCTGAGGTGGGAGCGGCACCATCTTCCCCCGCCGCGTCCCGCTCATCGTGGTGGAACTTATCTAGCTTCGGAGCTCGCTTTGGTGGCAACATGAGTCCAGGTGTTTCACCGAGTGATGCAGGCAGTTTTGCTGTGTAAAAGGATAGTTTGGCCCAAAGGATCAGTATGAAGGAGAACGTGCAGCCGGAGCTCTCACTCTGCACTCCTTACGCCGTGCAGCTTCAGGCCACGCCCCTATGTGTCCTGCTTCTTAATATAGGGGGTCAACATTGCCAAGATTTGGTGAAAGCAGTGGTCCGTCATCCGGAGATAATTCGGAAAATCATCTGGATTATTCTCCTGGAGCTCCCGCAGCAAAGGCATATAGCATAATTGGTCACGATTAATAAAGCAACCAATTTTTGGTCCAAGAAATCCTCCTCCGCCTGTTCCTGGACTGGACTTGGGTCAAAGCAATAACTCCAAGGCCAATAATAAATAACACGTTATCTCCTCCGATTCCACAACATGGCTGGTTGACGAACGGCCGTTCAAAAACAAACTGAAAAGCGCTTAATGAAAAGCGCAAAATGAAAAAGCGCGAATCAACACTCACCAAACTTCTACTAACACGAAATTAGCTGAAGGAGCCCAAAGGGTGGCGCCTGACAATTGAACTTCCTCTTTATCGGCTCGTAGTACGTCTAGTACGTCACTACGTTCGTGTTTGTTGGCCGACAATTGTGTACCGTTTGTATGCAAGAGAAAATCCAGGCACACACCCTTCGGACAAAAGTCTGACGCTTTGTCTGGGGAAAATCCGATCATGTGTACAAGGCTTTAGTAAGGGCTATTGTCATGATCTGCCAGTCCTCTGGATCCAATTGTTTTCCCAAATCTCTCTCCCATTGGAGATGATATGCTCTCACTGGGGGTTTCCTGGAAGAAATGATTGAGGAGTAAAGTAAAGATGTTAATCCCGTAGAATGAGGTTTTGCCCTGCAGAGGCTTTTAAAGGGGGTCAAGGTGTATGGGGTTGGTCGGGCCTTTATAAGTTGTTGAAGGAAGTGTCTAATTTAAAGGTAACTGTAGTGTTCCCGTAAGGGGATATCGTGGAAAGATCTAAGCGTATCAAATGTTGATATTCTCATGGGGGTGAACAGAGAATGAATGTCAGTGAACCCATTATCCGTCCACCACGAGAATTGTTTAGGGTTTTCACAACTGGGAGGAAATAATGGGCAATAAGTAAGATGCAGTAATGGTAGGTGGGGGGATATTAGACCCGCCGAAAACGGAGTCCCATAGGCAAAGAGAATGTGTCAAGCATGGCCTGAATCCATTTGGTGATTTTTGGGGGGGAGCCATAGTACAGAGGAGATAGGAGTAGGATGAGATTCAACCACGTTAACAGTGGCCGATAGTGGCATTTTGGGAGATAAGTAATTTGAACCGCATCGATCCTGCCAAACCAAGATAGTGGAAGGTGAAACCAGGAAGATAGCATTTCAGTAAGTTATCTAAAAAGAGGGGGGAAATTGGCCTGGTATAGTCCTTCATACTTAGGGGTAGGTCGTATACTTAAATAAGGCAACGACGGTAGCCATTGAAGCTGAAAATCTTCTTTTAGAGAAGTCAGTTCTGAGGGGGAAGATTTAAGGACATTGCCCTAGACTTAGTAGGATTAACATGCAGGCCCGAAGGAGGCCCAAAAGCCTCCATGAGGGAGAATAAGTTAGGCAGCGACATTCTCTGCGATGTCAGAGTCAGTAGGATGTCATCCGCAAATAAAGTGATCTTATGAGCCGAACTCGCAATCGCAATACCTTTTATATCCGGATGTGAACGGATCGCCTCTGCCAAAGGTTCCAAAGCTAAGACGAACAAAAGAGGCGAAAGTGGACAGCCCTGCCGAGTGCCTCTCCGGATGGGTAAAATAGAGGATTCTAAACAATAATATTTCATTTTAGCCTGAGGGGCATCGTACAGTGCCATCAGCCAGCTTAAAAAGGAGGTACCAAAGCCATAATGATGGAGTACTGTCATAAGATAAGGCCAAGACAGAGTGTCGAAGGTCTTGTTCACATACAGAGATAAAAGCATCGCTTCCAGGGAGCTGCTGTAAGCAAGGTGCTGCTTCCTTCCTTCTTTTAAGGATAAAGTTTCCTGATCTCACACCATGCAAAATGGTCTTTCCGGGTGCAATGTTAGACCAGTGAAAAATTTACTTCCTAGCCTTCATGAGGGTACGGGTGACTAAATCCGATAGGCCCTGTCCCTATTCCTACCCCATTTCTCCAGATCCAGATGCTGACGACTGAGAAAGTCCCCTTGGCAATTTTCCACACCTAGGATGTGGAGAGCGGACAGAGCTAGAATGTGCAGTCCTGCCCAAGACAGGATCAAGACCATTTCCCTTTTAGCAGTACAACTTCTAGTGCCTCCTTGATGGTTGATGTAGGCTACAGACATGGCATTGTCCGACTGGATTTTTGCTAGGATACCTCACAACTGGAAGCAAAACCCAATCGCCTTGAGTTCGAGGTTATTGATGAGAAGACAGGTTTCCTCTAAAGACCAAGTCTGTGAATGCATTCCATGTATTTCCTAGGATGAAATTTCCCAATCTTGCACCCTGCAAAATGGTCTTTCCAGGTTCAATGGTAGACTTTGTAAGAAGTCGACTTCCTTGACTTCAAGAGGCTAGGGATGATCAAATCTTTGAACCTGGGATTCACCAGCCATGTAATTAAAATCAGCAACTGAAAAGCAAGTTGGAGAACCAGTCCTTGGAACAGAAGGTCCAAGTGATCTGGAATGGCCCATGCAGACTCTGCCAGGAGTCTCAGTATGTCCAAGTACCACACTCAATATGTCAGAGCTATATAATTGTATAAAAACAGTGTGTCCGTGATGAGGCATTAGAGTGTATTCACATGGGTGGGTTATATGCAGTGAGAATAACCAGAATGCCCTCTATCTCAACCATGCGGAGCAGTTGAGGGAGAAGCTGAAGAGACAGAAAAGCTTAGATCAGTTGGAACTGATTGAACAGTCAATATAGTGACCATTGCGAGGCCCGAGGGTCCCTGCACAAGACTGGGGTCAGTTATCTGAACAGAAGGTACTAGAGCCCTGTGTCCTTTCCAATTGGGGTCTGGGTACAGTCCCCCAAGGCTCAACTGAGAGATCTAGTAGCTGCAGGAAAGAGCTTCAGTAGCTATAGTTTTTTTTTAAATCAGGTATATGTTTATTGAAATACAGAAAAACGTTTACAGTCCAAGACAGCGCACGCAAATAATGACTAATGTAACCGACAAACATTGTGGCATTATTCACATGAATATTAATATAATGATATGAAGATAACAACATATCCCATTCAAAAGCTAGCTTAGCACAGTATAACTTTGTGACCAACCCCCCGTAGAGTCCCAATTCTCCTAAAGTAGCTGTCTGAGACACAGAACCAAACTTTTACGGTCTACCCTGGACAATTAAATATAATCTGATAGACAAATTCTTTAGGGCTACGTCCAGGAGTATCCAGCCACAATCCCCTCACTTTTACGGATTTACCAGGGCAGCCCCTCACACATAGCTTTCTAAGAATAACAAGTTGCCTACAGCGGATACCCAAAACTTATGCATGGGAGGGTCAGGAGACTATCAAATTAATAAAATTTTCCTACGGGCATGAAAGAGTTCCTCCTCAACAACCTCTTCCAATATGTTTAGAATACAATAATTAGGGTTGAGCGGAATTTTCACCTTGAATACCATATTTAGCATGTCAACTACCTACTTCCAGTAGAAATGCAGTTTGGGGCAGCACCATAATGTGAATTAAGTCCCCATGATCCCTTTTACACCTATGACAATAAGGTTCTGCATTATATCCCATCTTATATAACCATAATGGAAGAAGAATCTTTAACCACTTCCACCCCGGAAGGTTTTAGCACCTTCCTAGCCAGGCCATTTTTTGAAATACGGCTCTGCGTTAACTGACAATTGCAATTTGCGACGCTGTACCCAAATAAAATTGATGTCATTTTTTTCCCACAAATAGAGCTTTCTTTTGGTGATTTCTGAATACCTCTGCGGTTTTTATTTTTTGCGCTATAAACAAAAAACTGACAACTTTGAACAAAAAAAAAAAATGATTATTTAATTTTTGCTATAAAACACATCCAATAAAAAAAATGTAAGTTCTTCATCAATTTAGGCCAATATGTATTCTGCTACATATTTTTGGTAAACAAATTCCTAATAAGCGTATATTGATTGGTTTGCACAAATGTTATAGCGTCTACAAACTATGGGATATATTTATGGACTTTTTTCAAATTGTTTTTACTGGTAATGGTGGCGGTCAGTGATTTTAAGTGGTACTGCGACATTGCGGTGGACAAATCTGACACCAAGTGATACTTTTTGGGGACCAGTGACACCAATACAGTGATCAGTGCTAAAAAAAATTCTTAGCAGAAACCCAAGATCTCCATTTTCCTCCCACACAGAACGGCGGTTTGCCTTGTTTACATAGGCAGAGCGCTGTTCTGTCTCTCCTCTGAATGATCAGCAGGTCCCAGTGGCCATCACTGCCACAGGACCCGCTGATTTGCTCCTGCTGTGTCCAATCACAGCGGGAGCACGGCTCAGACGGCACTCGTGCCCCAGATCCAACAACAGCGATCATGTACAGGTACGTGATTTTGCGCTTAAGAGCCGCCCTGCCGCAGTAAAAGTATGTGGGGCGGTTCTTAAGTGGTTAAAAGAACTTCACATAAATGTGATAAGCTTCTCTCAGTAGAGAGAAGGGGTCCATCACCCAAGGTCACTAGCAAAAAAATGATTAGCTGGGATTATAAAAGGGTTGTATAAGGAATGTACCTGCTCCCCTGAAGGTAGCTGTATATAACTGTAGCACTCATCCCCGAAGGAGCTGCTGGTTTGATTTGGGCTTACCGTTACCTTCTTGACCTCGTGTGCGTCTAGGGGTTTCACGAGGTAGATGGCCCAAAGAACTGTAGAAACTGACACTGGATCCACTTTAGGGATTTTTATTTGCAAACCGTTGAACAAAACACAGTCTCTCAATGAAGGAATAGAGGGTATGAGTAGGAAGTTCAGGTACTCTTGGAACTGCTGACACTCGAATGTCTCTCACTATACAATCCAGGGAATAACCATTCTCAGCTGGATATTACAGCTATCGGATAAATCCCCTTTTGGTGAATTTAGCAACTGACAGGTGATTCAGATAAAGCAAAGTCTCTGCCACAGACTTGGTTGTAGAACTTGAGAAAGAACAAGTCTCTGCCGCAGACTTGGTTGTAGAACTTTAGGATGAAAAGTCTCTGCCACAGACTTGGTTACAACTGAAGGATAAATGAACTTAGAGAACCCTCACACAGTACCAGTATCTTGCAGCCAGTCCGGCGATACCATATGAGTATGGATTCACTTGGTGTCCTCTCAACTTAGCTTCCAGGCTCTTGCTGAGCAGCCAGCCTTGTGCGTGGTCCTCTTCTGAAGAGTCCTCCCCTGGTTGCATTCTCAGTTGCTGGGCCTCTCCAAAACCGAGATGGCACTGGACCACCTTAGAATCCTCCTTCCAGTTACTGCGCCTCAGGCTAGCCAGCCCCGAGACTTTGAAACGGATAGATCCGCACCCCAGGCCATGAGGGCCCCTGAGGGCTGGTCAGGAGGACCAGGACCAAACAGTCAAAAAGATCTTCTGGACCGGAACCCAGAATCACGTGACCTCAGTTCCTTAAGTACCCTCTCCCAGAAATCACAGCGAGACAACTCACTGGTTGGTTCTGAGAAAGATTGGCACCCAATGTGTCCAACCGGACTCCGTTCCAATGCCTGCCATAGGTGACACTGACACCTATGGCCAAGCATAACACAATACAGTCCAGCCAAACTGGTACTGAGACCATAATTTAAAACAATTAGCCTAAAACCCAACTGTGGTTTTAAAAACATTTAAATTGACAAAAAATATAGCGCGTGCTCTTCAGGAGCCCGGCGCTACATAACCATGGTTAAAGCCTAAAGGACCTGTGTCCTGAACAGTCAGATCAAGTGAAGAACACTCAGTGAGGCCATTTCTGTTTATATCTGATTGGAGTTGTTTCAAAATTTAAGTACAATAAATTGAAATGTCCCATTGACCCCCAACCAGGTCAAACAGCTTGTTAATTAGTTTGGTCCAAATTATCACCAGGTGATATGACCCTCTGGTAAGTGAAATTCATGGTATACAGTGCCTTGAAAAGGTACTCACACCCCTTGCATTTTTCCACATTTTGTTATGTTACAACCAAAAACGTAAATGTATGTATTTTATTGGGATTTTAAGCGATAAACCAACACAAAGTGGCACAAAATTCTGAAGTGGAAGGAAAGTGGTAAATGGTTTTCAACATTTTTTACAAATAAATATTTGAATAGGTGGCGTGCATTTGTATTCAGCCCCCTTTACTCTGATACCCCTAACTAAGATCTGGTAGAACCAATTGCCTTCAGAAGTCACCTAGTTAGGAAATGGAGTCCACTTGTGTCTGATTTAATTTCAGTATAAATACAGCTGTTCTGTGAAGCCCTTAGAGGTTTGTTAGAGAACCTTAGTGAACAAACAGCATCATGAAGGCCAAGGAACACACCAAACAGTTCAGGGATAAAGTTGTGGAGAAGTTTAAAGCAGGGTTAAGTTATAAAAAAATATCCCAAGCTTTGAACATCTCACGAACCACTGTTCAATCCATCATCCGAAAATGGAAATACTATGGCACAACCACAAACCTACCAAGACATGGCTGTCCACCTAAACTAACAGGCCAGGCAAGAAGAGCATTAATCGGAGAAGCAGCCAAGAGGCCCATGGTAACTCTGGAGGTGCTGCAGAGATCCACAGCTCAGGTGGGAGAATCTATCCACAGGTCAACTATAAGGCGTGCACTCCATAAATCTGGCCTTTATGGAAGAGTGTCAAGAAGAAAGCCATTGTTGAAAGAAAGCCATAAGAAGTCCCGTTTGCAGTTTGTGAGAAGCCATGTGGGGAACACAGCGAACATGTGGAAAAAGGTGCTCTGGTCAGATGAGACCAAAATTGGACTTTTTGGCTTAAAAGCAAAGCGCTATGTGTGGCAGAAAACTAAAACTGCACATCACTCTGAGCACACCATCCCCACCGTCAAACATGCTGGTGGTAGCATCATGTTGTAGGGATGCTTTTCTTCAGCAGGGACAGGGAAGTTGGTAAGAGTTGATGGAAAGATGAATGTATACAAATACAGGACAATCTTAGATGAAAACCTATTAGATTCTGCAAAAGACTTGAGACTGGGACAGAGGTTCAACTTCCAGCAAGAAAACAACCCTAAACAAACAGCCAGAGCTACAATAGAATGGTATTAGATCAAAGCATATTCTTGTGTTAGAATGGACCAGTCAAAGTCCAGACCTAAATCCAATTGAGAATCTGTGGCAAGACTTGAAAATTGGCTTGCCAATGGTGTACGAGATTTGCCTAGCTCTGAGGAAGGGGGTGCGCCCCTGAAACGCATTATCTGTACCCCGTGTTCTGTGCATGTTCATTGTGCCATGTTTATGGCCTTTTGTCAGTTGCATTTTTTCCTTTCGAATTACCCCATCTGAGGAAAGCAGCATCCAACTAGTAATGGGATACCATCATGGGCGTCCGCAGGTAGGGGCAAGGGGGGTCAAGTGCCCCCCCCTGGAATCAGGGATCGGATCTTAAATTCAGCACAGTTGTGTCTCTGTCGAGGTGCCGCACCCGGGTGCCACCCACCAGTGGGGTGACACCATTAAGGTGCTGTCAAGTGTAGTGTGACTTTGGGCTCTTTTCCCTGCTCAGTCCAGCAGAGAACTTGGCGGTGCTGTGATGGAAGAATGGCGAGCTGCGGGCTATCAGAGGTTTCCCCAGCTCGCCCCACCCATTCTTCTGTCAGGGAGAAGAGACGGCGGCTCTCACCAGGTTCCCCACCCAGCTTCCTGCCCTGCTCCGTTCCTTCCCTATTGGCCATAACTGAGGGCCAATCAAAGGCGACTAGGAGAGGCAAGCTTCATGGGACAGGTAGTCCCAAAAGATTAGCGGCTCCATTTTCCACAGGGAGGAGGCTACAGCTCGATCAAGAGAGAGATTGAGAGACTGCAGCCTGGAAAGAAGCTGAGGGAGAGAGTGCTACAGGACGAGGAGTGTGCTGGGCGGAAGCCAGAGAGAGAGCCTGCCAGGGCCACAAAAGAGAGTCATGCTGTCCAGCACCACCAGAGAGAGAGCCACAATGGCCAGCACCACCAGAGAGAGAAAGACTGAGCCACTACCAGGGTACAGACATGCTACACTACTGACCAGTGTCGCCCCCAGGGAACCCAGAGTGAACGATCGTCCAGCCGGAGTGATCACTGCTGTCGTTTTGCTGGGTCTGGTAAGAGAGCCTGTTGGCCATTACCCATTACTTATCCTAGGGACTGTAATACATCTGCAGACTCTGACCATAATAATGTGATAATGACATTGTCGAAAAGGGGCGGTGCATGGGTGACCCTAAAATTATGCCCCCCCCCCCCCGAAAAAAGTTCTGCGGACGCCCATGGATACCATATATACCTTTCACACCACCATTTTATCTGACATCTGTTACTCCTCACCTTGGAAGACCTATTAGCGCTGGAAGTGGCTGTGTTTTTTGAAAATTGCTGTTCACAGACCCTCTCCATCAAATCTGACAGAACTTGAGCTATTTTGCAAAGAAGAATAATGGGCAAAAATGTCATTCTCTTGATGTGCAAAGCTGGTAGAGACAGACCCAAAAAGACTTGCAGCTGTAATTGCAGTGAAAGGTGGTTCCTACAAAGTATTGACTCAGGGGGCTGAATACAAATGCAGCCACAATTATTTATTTGTAAATAAAATTGAAAATCATTTATCATTTCTCTTCCACTTCACAATTATGTGCCACTTTGTGTTGGTCTGTCACATAAAATGCCCAAAAAATACATTTACGTTTTTAGTTGTAACATGACAAAATGTGGAAAATTTCAAGGGTATGAATACTTTTTTCCAGGCACTGTATAAAACAGTCATTGCAGGGAGATTGTGGGAAGTACATGATTACCAGGTACTTTATATGTGACTGGTGATTTTTCTTTGCTTGCAAAACAATGACTAACAAATCTGCACTGACAAAATTGTAAATGTCAACATTTTAACATTTTAGAATCCTTGCAACATTTGTCAAATTATTTATCCTTTTAGCAAATTTATTGATCAAATTAGTGAAGTAATTGAAAATGCATTTTATGTTCATTTAATGTAATTAGTTTAGGCTCACTATTTTCTGTTTATAATAAAAGAGTTTTAGTAACCTAAATTGTCGGTTTCGATTCAACGGTGTGTTGAACTTAAATGGCAAGAGGACAGAATTTTTTTTTTTATCAACATTTGTCTGAGTTTGAGAGGGCTTTGAATTGTTGGCATGCGTCAATATGTTGTACTGTGAAACTGATTGAGAAAGAATAGCTGAGAGGAAATTATTGACTATTAATCAATCAAGCAGTGGGCAAATGAGGGCACACATGGAAAAAAAAAAAGTCCTGCCACACAGGAGAACTGGGGATAAACTGGATTTAACCAAGGTTAAAAAACTGTCACCACTGAGACAGAGATGAAGAAAAGGGGCTGACATAGCAAAGGAGTGGACACTAATTGGTGCCTATTTTTTTCCGATGAATGTTAAAACAAAGAATTTGAACTGCTATTGAACCCATACTAATGCCCCGGACACACGGTCGGAAATTCCGACCACAAAATCCATCGGATTATTTCCGACGGATTTTGTCCGACACTGGTGTTGCATACACACGGTCGGGCAAAGTTGTCGGAAAATCCGATCATCCTGAACGTGGTGACGTTCATTGCGTACGACAGGACTACGTAGAGCTTAGTAGCCAATAGCTTTGGTCTTGTAATGTGATCTGAGCATGCGTGGCACTTTGTCCGTCGGAATTCGCTACACACGATCGGAAAAAGTCCGATAAGACTTTGTTGTCGGAAAATTTGAGAGCAGGATCTCAAACTCCGATGGAGCCCACACACGGTCGGAATTTCCGACAACATGGTCCGATAGGACATTTTCCGTCGGAAAATCCGACCGTGTGTATGGGGCATTATATAGCAACCAGTAAGGGGCGATCCACAACAATTGCAGTGCAGGAACGCCGGCAGACCTGATCAGTCTTCTGCTGTGGAGGGGGTCTAATACTTCAAAAATGTACTTGGCATACTGTTAATAAACAAAACTTAGCGTTTATAAAGTCAACTTTTTAAAAATAAAATAAACATGTTATACTTACCTGCTCTGTGCAATATTGCACAGAGTAGCTCTGAACCTCCTCTTCTGGGGTCACCTGCCTGCGCTGTCCAATCGTCTTCTTCACGGTGTTCCCCAAAGCAAATCGCTTATGGGGGCAGATGTGCGGGCTCAATCCCAAGCCAGCCTGTGTGCCTACATAGACACGCACAACCAGGGCCGGTGCTACCACTAGGCAAACTAGGCAGCCGCCTAGGGCGCACTGCTGTCTAGGGCGCCCAGCCACTGGTGTTCCGACTATGTGTCTGCGTCCCGACTCCCCAATGAATGGAAGCAAGCAAACATTCATTGATGGGCACTGGTAGGCTGTATTGATGGGCACAGGTAGGCTGCATTGATGGGTGCTGGGGAGGCGGCATTAATGGGCACTGGTGAGACTGCATTAATGGGCGCTGGTGAGGCTGCATTAATGGGCGCTGGTGAGGCTGCATTTGATGGGCACTTCATTAAAATGATGGGGTATACATGGGCAGGGCAAAGGGGTGGAGTCAGGGGTGGAGCCAATGGGGGGCGGCAAAATGAGGTTTCACCTAGGGTGTCAAAAATCCTTGCACCAGCCCTGCGCACAACATGGCTCAGCCCCGCCTCCTGCTCCCTCCTCATAGCATTAGATTGAGAGCAGCAGGAACCATTGGCTCCAGCTGCTGCCTTGGTCTCTGTAACTAGAGGCAAAGAGGCAGGAAGAGATACAGCAAAACAAAACTAAACACTGAGGGGCATATTTATAAAGAAGTAAATGTGACTTTCACCAAACATTTACTATTGGTGAAGCAATCACTGTGCTTTAACTCCAGGAATTCAGCCACTTTCTAAAATGTGTTGGATTGCTATGGGTTAAGTCAAACTAGGTGCACACCACCTCATGGACTTATCTCTTCATTTTACAATTTATAATTTTTAAAGCACTGGGATTATAGCTATTACTATACTTCTGGCACTCCCACAACGCTGGATCTTTGGGTCTCAGTTTCTGCAGCTGCAGAGTCGTGAGCGGCTACTCTGCCCACCGCCCTGCTTCTCCTGCCCAATCACAGGGTACTTTGTATTATGTGAACCCATTCACAAAATACAAGACCTCCTATGATTGGACAGCATAGGGGAGGCCCAGGCAGAGCGGCTGCTGTGTGAGAAAGTGTGTGCTGTCAGTGCCAAAAGCATAGCAATAACTGTACTCCCGGTGCTCAGTAAAACTGTCAGTCATTAAAAAAAAAGGTTAAGGAGGGGGCATGCACCTTGTTGGACTTAACCCATAGTAAGCCAACACATTTTAGAAAGTAGCTGAATTCCTGGTGATTAGCTTTAAAACCCGTGCACCAGGAAGATTCACCTGCAGTGAATTTTGGTAAATATCAGAAATGTAAATATGACCATGAAGTTTGGCAAGAGAAATCAAAACTGTAATTACCATATATTGACAATAGTATTCAGATTCGTGCCCATAATAACACTGAAATACTCATTAGTAATTTAACTAAGAAGTTATAATTTGCCTGAAGCCACAACATAATGTGCCAAGAAATAGACAAGATAATGTCTAAGGCATTTAAGTATATGTAAAGCCAATTACTAAAATCTCATATGTAATTTAACATGTTAATGTAATTTCAAAAGTCATTTTCAAAATCATTCAAACGTGTATTGCAGTATACTCCATTTTGCCCCAAGTGTCGCTTAATATTCATGAAAGATTGTTGGCGTTTGGGAATTACTTATTTGAATGTAGATCGCAGGTGCCCACAGCCCTTGGGTTTAATGGCTACATACATGCCTATACTCTACTTGGCACCGAGTGGTTTGTTAGCTCCATTACTGTCCTACCTGGTGTCTTGTTTTTCTTCTTTTGGATTACTTCCTCCCTTGGCATCTATTTATTAACTTTGAGTTATTTGCCATATTACTGCCTGGTGACTAGGGTAGTCCTCTTACCCTATCAAGAACTACTTTGTTCATGCCTTCTGCAACTGGGCAACTGTCAAAAGCCCCCTGCCATAGAAGCAGCCTTATAAAGAACAAATAGAGAGCAAATCATTTCCTACACCCTAGTAGGTTGTATAGGGAATGGTGTTCATAAATAGTGCGACAACATGAAAAATGTTTAAACGCGTCTCTAAACTCAAAAAACAGAAATGTAATATATTACTTGTAGAACAGTTAATCATTTCCTGGCAGTGGTACTTCAATCTTATATTGCAGTGCAGTGTTTACCTCTGACACCAAATTATTGAGAACTGTTTGCTTGGTATTGTACACTCTTTTATTTTTTTATTTTTTTTGTAAATAGTATTTTTTATTTGTTTCAAACATAACACAACAATAAGGTAGCATTTCTTATCAATAACAACTTTCATCTGTATAACAAGACAATGAGAGGGTGGTTCTTTGTAGATATAGCGGTTGTGGCTTAAAAACTGTTGCTCCTGAAAAGTTAGTGTCCGCTCGCGGTTCGGCCCACGTTGAGCTTCATATTTGGGGGGGAGGGCGGGGGAAGCCGCAGCAGCCAACTCTGAGGATGACTTCCCCCGAGCACCACACCAAGCGAGGGGTGCCCTTCAGGGCCTCCATCAAACCTCCCTCGGCGCGTCGCCCAGGTCTGTGCCCCCCCACACCCACCACCAGACCACACACCGCCAGCACCCTTGTACAGGGCACTCGCGCGTACACGCCTGGCCTCACCGCGAGCAGGCATCTTAACTGTGTGCGGACTTCTACTATCAGTCTTGTCCGCTTTAATCATTGTAATAGGCAACTATTGGAGAGAAATAGAAAAGTTACAGTGGGTGAAATAAAATAGAGGTTGACAGAGACAAGGGGATAATGACCCCAGGTTCAGTCATGAGGATGGACTCAGGAAAGGGAGGGGGAAACTGGGATAGGTGGTGGGGAGAAGGGGGGGATGCAGTGTCTCACCTTTTGCTCTCAGAGGGTTTACCTTGCCGGCACCGGACCGCTAGCCACTCGTTCGTCATGTAGTGGAGGAAGTAGTGACCTTCGCACAGTAGCTCATCGTCCGTGGCCCATGTCCCCTTCCTTGAGGGGTTAGCATCAGGTACTTTTTTGCGTCCTACCCTGGCCTATAGCCGGATCTGCTAATCGTAAAAGAGATTCATCTAAACTGGATGGGATGTGATTGTGAGTAGAGAAGTGATCTGTCCAGAGAGCCCATCTGGCCTAGTGTCTCTCTCCAGTGCCTTTACAGGTTGCAACCCATTCTTCCGCTTCTCTGATCTGATCTGTCTTGCACATCCATTCCTCTCTGTTCGGTATCTGCGCTTTCTTCCAGAAAATAGGGAGTAGCCATCTAGCGGCGTCTAGTAGGTGAGGCAGTGCGTTTTTTTTATAACGACTTATAGGCATGGAAGGAATGTGCAAGAGGAAGTAGACCGGAGAAAGGGGATATCTATCCCCATAACTTCCTTAATCTGATTTTTAATATCTTCCCAGTATGTGATTATGGGGCAATCCCACCATATGTGTAGGAGGGTTCCCCGGCCTCCGCATCCCCGCCAGAACCGGTCAGAGCTATTGGGGTACATTGTACACTCTTTTTAAAGTGCATAGATATATTGGACAAAAATAATAATAATAAGTTTGTTCTATAGTGAGACCCCTTTATATTTGTATGACAAAGGACAATATATCTAAAGAGGAGCAGACGAAAGGGCTAACTATTGGGTGCCTTCAGACCTCTATATAATGGCTTCTCCTGGTATAATGGTTTGGAGACCAGATATACAGTGTGATTCCCTGCAGATTTTGTATGTTTGCCCACTTATAAAGAAATTAAGGGTCTATCATTTTCATCATAGGTGCATTTTAATGCCCGGTACACACGGTCGAAAATTCCGACGGAACATGTCCGATCGGACCATGTTGTCGGAAAATCCGACCGTGTGTGGGCTCCATCGGACTTTTTTCGTCGGAATTTCCGGTGGAAAAAATTTGAGATCCTGCTCTCAAATTTTCCGACAACAAAATCCGATTGGACTTTTTCCGATCGTGTGTAGAGTATTCCTATGGACAAAGTGCCACGCATGCTCAGATCAAATTAGGAGACCAAACCTATTGACTAATAGCCTCTGCGTAGTTCCGTCGTACGCAACGAACGTCACCACGATCAGAATGATCGGATTTTCTGACAACTTTGTCCGACCGTGTGTATGCAACACCAGCGTCGGACAAAATCCGTCGGAAAAAATCAGACAAATTTTGTGGTCGGAATTTCCGACCATGTGTACAGGGCATTAGTGATGGCGACAGAATATCAACCAAAAATATCAACCAAAAATAACACATGATACAAAAGTCGCAACGCTTCACTTCCTGATTCCCTCACCGAGGATGGCGGCAGCAGCTGCAGAGAGCCGAGCGATTGATCGGCTTCGGCTGCCGACATCGCTGGACCCTGGGACAGGTAAGTGTCCATTTATTAAAAGTCAGCAGCTGCAGTATGTGTATTGTAGCTGCTGGCTTTTAATATTTTTTTTTAGGTGTACCTCCTCTTTCAGGTTTCTTGGCTGTTGCTTGGCAACTCAAAGTTTCAGCTCCCTCCATAAATTTTTTATAGGATTAAGGTCTGAAGACTGGCTAGGCCACTCCATGACCTTAATGTGCTTCTTCTTGAGCCACTTCTTTGTTTTTTTGGTGATATGTTTTTGGTCATTGTCATACTGAAAGACCCATCCATGACCCATCTTCAGCGTTCTGGCTGAGGGAATAAGGTTCTCATCCAAGATTTTACAATGCATGGCCCCATCCATTGGTCCCTCAATGTAGCAAAGTCGGTCTGTACCTTTAGCAGAGAAACAGCCCCAAAGCATGTTTCCACCTCCGTGCTTGACTGTAGGGATGGTGTTTTTAGAGTTGTAGTCAGCATTTTTCTTCCTCCAAACATGGCGAGTCCCTCTCCTCAAGAATGCACATGTACAGTCATGCCAATGAACATCTAAATGATTCAGAGAAGGATTAAGCGAAAGTGCAGTGGTCAGATGAGGCCAAAATTGAGCTGTTTGGCATTAACTCGACTGTGTTTGGAGGAAGAAAAATGCTGGCTATGACTCTAAGAACACTATTCCTACAGTCAAGCATGGAGGTGGAAACATGATTCTTTGGGGCTGTTTCTCTGCTAAAGGTACAGGCCGACTTTGCCGCATTGAGGGGCCAAAAGACGGGGGGGGCGGGGCCATGAGAACCTTTTTCCCTCAGCCATACCACTAAAGATGGGTCGTGAATGGGTCTTCCAGCATGACAATGACCCAAAACATACCATTAAGGCAACAAAGCAGTGGCTCAAGAAGAAGCACTTTAAGGTCATGGAGTGGCCTAGTCAGTCTCCAAACCGTAATCCTATAGAAAATTTAATAAGGGAGCTGAAACTTTGAGTTGCCAAGAGACAGCCAAGAAACCTTAAAGATTTAGAGAAGATCTGTAAAGAAGAGTGGACCAAAATCCCTCCACAGATGTGTGCAAACCTGGTCACCAACTATAAGAAACATCTTACCTCTGTGCCAACAAGGGTTTTTCCACCAAGTACTAAGTCATGTTTTGCTTGGGGATCAAATACTTATTTTACTCACTGAACTGCAACTTAATTTATAGCCTGTTTTTATCTGTCATTTAAAATACACATATGATACAAAATTATAGACCCTTCATTTATTTGTGAGTGGGCAAACTTACAAAATCTGCAGGGGATCAAATAATTATTTTCCCCACTTTACATATGCAGTAGATGTCTTGACTAAAGTGTTTAAGGGCACTATAACAGCCAGCGTATCAATGGAGTGCTAAAGACTTGTCCCAAATGAAAATGGTGTTTATAAACAAGATAATGCCAGTGCTGATGGTGCAGCTACTCCTAGACATGTACTGGGCAAAGCTAATGTAGCACCCTCTAGTGTGTGCTAGAAGTAGTGTTAGTGTAGTTGTTAGTATAGGAAAATGTTAGATTGGCTAAGGGCCAAGCTTGGGCTGTGCATCTGGGTCAGGGTTTATTTACATAAATAAACAAAAGCTAATCATTGTAAGCATCCCTGCCAGTGGTAAATGCAGGAGAGCTTTTGAAAAACAACAGACTTACTGGCTGGGTCAAGATGAAAATGGATGAAAGAAAGCCATCACATCTAAGAATTGGTAAGCTGCAATATATGATAAAAGTTTGCTTTTTGGGTTTATTACTGCTTTTTAAGAAGAATGTCACCCAGGTTTTGAAATATGTTTTAAATCAGCAGCTTCATGTACTGTACCCAGTGTATGTCATCCTCACCAAGGGGAGGAATAGGGAAGTGTACCCCAAAAAAAGGTATGTGCTCCCTGAAATAAAAAAATAAAAAATGTCTTACTAGGCTGGGTGGGAGTAAGAGAATAATGGTATTTTTAATTTGTCAGGTGAAGGTCTGCGTAAACCCTTTGACATATAGGAGTGGTACCTGATTATTTGTGTTTCCACCAGACAAAGTTACAGATTCTCTAGAGCTCACCATGAAGACCCACTTTAAGGCTGGCCATACATTATACAATTTTCTTATACAATCTCCTTTAGATTTACCTTCAACTATGTAGTTCAAGGGCCTGCCTGATTGCATACAAATTGAAAGTGTTTAGGTTTGACCTCATATTATATGGTTTGGTAAACCTAAAGATAAATTGTACAAGAAAATTGTATAATGTATGGCCAGCCTAACTCATCCTCTACTGCTCTTTCCTGCGTTGCAGCCACTGCAAAGTACCCTGCTTAATCTCTGTGTTAGTTTGCAATGGAGCTTACGTAGGCTTAATGAAGTCCCATCTTCCTGCAGGTCTGACGATTGGCCACTATATATACTACTATATATACTGTATAATATGAAAAGATCATATGCTCACAGAAACCCAATGTGTTTTGCGATGACTGCAAAGGAGGAAATAGCAGCAGGGCCAAACTTCAGTTGTGAGTATAATAGGGTCAAGAAGAAGGCTTTAAATAGACTGTCCTTTGCTCATACTGATCCTGGTTTCACCACCAAGTGAGTCACTGACCTAAAGAAATCATGTAGTATGAGAGTTAGTACTTTTCAGACTTCTCTTGGCTACATGCTTCATCCAGGTCATTCAGTCCACATCTATGCGGGCTGTGCTTGATGCATTTTTCAGGCTCGTTTTGTGTATTTGAACATGCTCTATTGATGCGTTTTTGATGCGTTTTGTGTATTTTTTTCACTTTAATACACTATGTATAGCTGGTTGCTAAGGAGCGGGCTGGGAAGATGGCCGCTGTGAACTTAACAACCAATAAGTCATCTGCTGTCAGTGGGACTCCCCGCTGACAGCTGAATGTTAAAAAAGCATTGCTGGCAAAAAATAAATAAAAAAAGGGATAAAAACGGCGTGGGGTCCCCCCCCCCAATCCACACAGGAGCCTCATCCCAGCATGCAGCCAGGAAAGGTAGAGGGCGAGGGAGCGCCCCCCCCAAACCATACCAGGCTACATGCGCTCAACATGGGGGGGGGGGTGCTTTAGGGCATGGGGACAAGGGCCTCTTCCCCACAACCCTGGACTGTGGTTGTGGGGGTCTGCAGGCAGGGGGCATATCGGAATCTAGAAGTCCACTTTAACAAGTGGGCCCCCAGATCCCGCCTCCCCCCCCCTCTATGTGAATGAGCATAGGGTAGCCCCTACCCATTCACCAAAAAGTGTACAAAGTAAATAAAGACAGTACACAAGTTTTGACAATACCTTCATTAAAAAAAAAATGTAGATTCAACGTCCGCCGCCACCACCTGGCCCGCCATGTGACATTTCTTAAATAGCTATGGGGTGGGGCCACCCAGTGACATCACCTGGTGGCACCACCCCCTGTGATGTCGGTGGCCCAGCATGCACCAGTTGATTCACGATTTGCCGGCAATGCTTTTTTTCACATTCAGCTCACAGCGGGGAACCCACTCACAGCTGATGACTCATCGGTTGTTAGGTAGGGACGTGGTGGCTGGCTAACGTACCCCATCAGGAGGTACGTTAAAGAGCATTCTAATTGGTCTGAGCTGTCGCATGGGCGGCGTCGACCAATCAGAACCCGTGTAGCTTGTCCTGTCTGTGGGGAAGCAGAAGAGAGAAATCCGAGGGGATTTCTTAGCCTTGGTTCGGTGAGGCGGCTATAGCAGGGCTCAGAACAGGAGATTGCCACGCTCCAGGTCAATGGGATGGGACGGGGGGGGGGGGGGGCGAGGAGGGCGTCCTGTGTAAGTTCACCTTACGATTTGTGCCTCCAAGGGTCAGGAAGGATTTGTTTTCCTGTTAGAGCAAACTAGACTGCAGGTTATAGGGCTTTTTCCTTTCACTGGTTTAGCTGTGGGCTTGGGTCTTGTGTCAAAAGACTTTTGTTCGCACCAGAACTGTTTCTCTCCCCATACAAGTCAATGTAAATACAAAATCAGCTTGAAACATGTTGATGAAGCTTACAAGGAGGTCAACTGTAGGTCATCTGCAGTTCATATGCACCTGTCAGGGATCTCAGAACTATCACAACTGTTGTAAAATGCAAGTGGAATGTAGCTGAAATTAAGCTCTAAGCTCTTAAACTGTGTAAAAAGCGCCACTAAAACTAGCAGTGCTTTAGCGCTAATGGCCAGCGCTTTCAGTGTGAAAGCAGCCTAATGTATTTACTAATAGAACTCCTACATCCTATTGAGTTTTATTAAGTAAAACCGTTTCAGATTTTTTGCTCTTAGTGCCTATTCTACCTCCACCCAGTGCATTCAATAAGCAGCTGGAGATGGAGATGTACAGCTTGGTACACAGTACACCCCCCTTTACCCTCCAACACGATAAGACTGCACTTAGGGTATCTGTCCACTCCTTGTACTGGCCCTGCATGCTATGGAGTGTGTGAGAGCACAAAGGGCCCCATTCCCCTTGGGTCCTGTCACATATTGCACATATGGAGGATACGCCACAGCTGTAAACAAACCACTGGTTAGCGACCGCTGCTCTAGGCTATGGAACCACACAGTAGGGGTTGGTGAGTATGTGAGTTTTTGCAAGTACTTTACAAATGTTTCAGCTTATAAACTAGAACAGCAACTACGGTGCCTTGAAAAAGCATTCATACTCCTTGAAATTTTTCACATTTTGTCATATTACAACCAAAAACTTAAGTATTTTATTGGGATTTTATGTGATAGACCATTGATGGCGAACCTTGGCACCCCCGATGTTTTGAAACTACATTTTCCATGATGCTCATGCACTCTGCAGTGTAGTTAAGCATCATGGGAAATGTAGTTCTAAAACATCTGGGGTGACAAGGTTTGCCATCACTGTGATAGACCAACACAAAGTGGCACATAATTGTGAAGTGGAAGGAAAATGATAAATGGCTTTCGATTTTTTTTACAATTAGATATGTGAAAAGTGTGGCGTGCATTCGTATTCAGCCCCCCTGAGTCAATACTTTGTAGAACCACCTTTCGCTGCAATTACAGCTGCAAGTCTTCTTGGGTATGTCTCTACCAGCTTTTCACATCTAGAGAGTGAAATTTTTGCCCATTCTTCTTTGCAAAATAGCTCAAGCTCTGTCAGATTGGATGGAGAGCATCCTTGAACAGTAATTTTCAAGTCTTGCCACAGATTCTCAATTGGATTTAGGTCTGGACTTTGACTAGGCCATTCTTACACATCAACTCTGACCAGCTTCTCTGTCCCTGCTGAAGAAAAGCATCCCCACAACATGATACTGCCACCACCATCTTTCACGGTGGGGATGGTGTGTTCAGGGTGATGTGCAGTGTTAGTTTTCCACCACACATCGTGTTTCGCTTTTAGAAAAAAAAAGTTCAATTTTGGTCTCCTCTGACCAGAGCACCTTCTTCCACATGTTTGCTGTGTCCCCCACATGGCTTCTCGCAAACTGCAAACTGGACTTCTTATAGCTTTCTTTCAACAATGGCTTTTTTCCATAAAGACCAGATTTGTGGAGTGCATGACTAATGCCCTGTACACACGGTCGGACATTCCGACCACAAAATCCGTCTATTTTTTTCCAACGGATTTTGGCCGAAACTTGTGTTGCACACACACGGTCGGACAAAGTTGTCGGAAAATCCGATCGTTACGAACGAGGTGACGTACAAAACGTACGAAGGGACTACGTAGAGGCCAGTAGCCAATAGCTTTCGTCTCCAAATTTCTTCTGAGCATGCCTGGCACTTTGTGCGTCGGAATTCTCTACACACGATCGGAAAAAGACTGATCGGATTTTGTTGTCGGAAAATTTTAGATCCTGCTCTCAAATTTTTTCCGTCTGAAATTCCGACGGAAAAAGCCTGCTAGAGCCCACACACGATCAGATTTTCCAACAACATAATCCGATCGGACTTTTTCCATCGGAATATCCGACTGTGTGTCTACGGGGCATTATAGTTGTCCTGTGGACAGATTCTCCCACCTGAGCTGTGGATCTCTGCAGCTCCTCCTGAGTTACCATGGGCCTCTTGGCTGCTTCTCCGATTAATGCTCTCCTTGTCTGACCTGTCAGTTTAGGTGGACGGCCATGTCTTTGTAGGTTTGCAGTTGTGCCATAATCTTTCCATTTTCTGATGATGGATTGAACAGTGCTCCGAGAGATGTTCCAAGCTTGGGATATTTTTTTTATAACTTAACTCTGCTTTAAACTTCTCCACAATTTTAACCCTGACCTGTCTGGTGTGTTCCTTGGCCTTCGTGATGCTGTTTGTTCACTTAAAAAGGGTTCTCTAACAAACCTCAGAAGGCATCACAGAACAGCTGTATTTATACCCAGATTAAATTAAACACAGGTGGACCCTATTTACTAATTAGGTGACTTGTGAAGGCAATTGGTTCCACTAGGTTTTAGTTAGATGTATCAGATTAAAGGTGTCTGAATACAAATGCACACCATACTTTTTAGATATTTATTTGTAAAAAATTTGGAAAACCTTTTATCATTTTCCTTCCACTTCACAATGATGTGCCACTTTGTGTTGGTCTATCACATAAAATCCAATAAAATACATTTACGTTTTTGGTTGTAACATGACAAAATGTGGTCAATTTAAAGGGGTACAAATACTTTTTCAAGGCACTAATAATATAATGTTATGATTAAACAGTTTTTTTTATTGAATACATTTCATATCACTTCCCACTACTACTAGGACGGGAAGTGGGGGGAACTCCTAATAAGGACACAGGCAGCAATAAAAAGCAGTCAGAGGTTGTAACCCTTCCTCGCTCTATTCATAAATGATTTTTTTTGGGCTAGAGTTGGTCTTTAAAATTTGGTAAACTGTTTTCAAATGAGAGGTGTTAGTTTATATACTTATCTGAACTGCCTCACAGACTCTGTGGTTGATTTACTAAAACTGGAGCACTGGAGCACTCTGGTGAACTGACCTAACTTTGATCTTCTGTAGCCAAGCAATACAGTTTGGTCACCAACCTGTCTCAAGCTTGTGACGGGGTGTCACGTCACATTCGGCTACCCATCAAATTTTGCTACCCGCTGGAGTGCGCATGCGCAACGCCATATGCGTTCCAACACTGTTGTAAGACACCACTTTGCCACAGGGCCCCTCGCCATGCTTCGGGCACGGCCTCGCTTCACTAGGCATAATTATAATCTAATGCCGCGTACACACGGTCGGAATTTCCGATGGAAACAGTCCGATGGGAGCTTTTCATCGGATTTTCCGACCGTGTGTATGCCCATCGGTCTTTTTCTGTCAGAATTTCTGACGGACTTTGGATTGAGAACCTGTTCTTAAATTTTTCCGACGGAAAACCTTTCTATCGGATTTTCCGATCGTGTGTGTGCAATTCCGACACGCAAAATTCCGACGCATGCTCGGAAACTATTCGACGCATGCTCAGAAGCATTAAACTTCCCTTTTATAGTGCAGTCGAACGTGTTGTATGCCGTGGTGTTATTGACTGTCGGACTTTGGTGTGACCGTGTGTAGGCAAGACAGTTTGAGCGAAATTCCGTCAGAATTCCAACGGGAAAACCATCAGAGCTTTTTCCGACGAGAATTCCGACCGTGTGTACGCGGCCTAACTCTATGTCCACTTGGATGGTGGGGCTTGAACCTGGACTCAGGGGTGTGGGCACAAAATTCTGCATAAGCGCAGATCACCACAGTGTTAGAACGCATATGGCAGCGTCACGCATGCGCAGTCCAGCGGGTAGCCAAATGTGATGGGTCGCCATATGTGACAAAACAGAGGCAATAAAGGAGAAGCAGCACACTATGGGGTCATCACTCTACTTTCTCTCCCTACCCTGTTACTGCCAGAGAAGAAGCCCACCAGAACTGCTTTCCAGCTACTGTATGCAATTTATTTATGTTGTGTGTGATGAAGGAGAGAAAGGGGTGCTGCTGATTTGTGAGAATTTTTAGGGTTCAAACAGGGGACTGATCACTCAACGCAAAACAATTGACTTGATCAGAATGCTGCTGTACAGAGATTTACAGCATGCTGATAGAAGGATAGATTTGTGTACTTATGCTAGTTCAGTGTAAAACTCAGTTAATGATATTTAAAGAATACTTAACTAGGTTTAATGGTGTGTATATACACTATATTGTCAATAGAATTAGGACACCTGCCTTTACACTCACATGAATGTTAATGACACCCCAAACTTAGTCCGTCGGGTTTAATATTGAGTTTGCCCACCCTTTGCAGCTATAACAGCTTCAACTCTTCTGGGAAGGCTGTCCACAAGGTTTAGGAGTGTGTCTATGGGAATGTTTCACCATTCTTCCAGAAGTGCATTTGTGAGGTCAGTCCCTGATGTTGGACAAGAAGACCTGGCTCGCAGTCTCTGCTCTAATTCATCCCAACGGTGTTCTATCGTGTTGAGGTCAGGACTCTGTGCGGGCCAGTTAAATTCCTCCACCCCAAAATTGCTCATCCATGTCTTTATGGACCTTGCTTTGTTTACTGGTCCAAATCATTTGGTGGAGAGGGATTATGATGTGGGGTTGTTTTTCAGGGGTTGGGCTTGGCCCCTTAGTTCCAGTGAAGGGAACTCTTAAGGTGTCAGCATACCAAGACATTTTAGTCAATTTCATGCTCCCAACTTTGTGGGAACAGTTTGGGGATGGCCCCTTCCTGTTCCAACATGGCTGCGCACCAGTGCACAAAGCAAGGTCCATAAAGACATGGATGAGCGAGTTTGGGGTAGGGGAAATTGACTGGCCTGCACAGAGTCCTGACTTCAACCTGACAGAAAACCTTTGGGATGAGTTAGAGTGGAGACCAGGCCTTCTCGTCCAACATCTGTGCCTGACCTCACAAATGCACTTCTGGAAGAATGGTCAAACATTCCCATTAGACACACTCCTAAACCTTGTGGACAGCTTTCCCAGAAGAGTTGGAGCCGTTACAGCTGCAAAGGGTGGGCCAACTCAATATTGAACCCTACGGACTAAGACTGGGATGCCATTAAAGAGGAACTAAACTCTACTACTGAATTTTACCTATAGGTAAGCCTATAATAAGGCTTACCTATAGGTAGTGTAAATATCTCCTAATTATGCACCGTTTTAGGAGATATTTACTTTACATGCAGCCAGTGAAATCATTGGCGCACTCGCTCTGAAGGAACGGCCACCTGTACGGATTTTCAGAGCCCTGTGCCGTGAACGGCGTCTCCCACGCACATGCATGGGAGTGAAGTCATCACGGCTCTGGCCACTCACAGCACTGGAGCCCGCATACCCAGAAGAAACTCCGGAGAAGATGTCAGCCATCTCAGCAGTGTGTGGGTGCCGCTGGAGGGCTGCATTCTAAGGTAAGTATTTCATAATAATACCTTTGTCCTACAGGTTTTATTTTTCAAGGGTTTACAACCTCTTTAAAGTTCCTGTGCGTGTAAAGGCAGGCGTCCCAATACTTTTGACAATATAGTGTATGTGCCTGGAGATCAGCTGTGAAATGTATACTTTAACATCTGCATAGAATTCCCGGATTAAGTGCCTGTGGGAGTTGCATGACTTAAATAATGAAAACATAATTGGGTTAAATTGTGTCCACTTAAAAGAGGAACTTCATCCTAACCCCACACCCCACACCGCACACACGCTTTTTTGCATCTTTTTTGTTCGGTTATCCACAAAAAAAAAAAAAACACTCACACGCCTCGTCAATCCGGAGGTGTTCTGTAGTGTGCACCCCATTCCCGCTCCACCATCTTATTCTCTGACATCATCGGTAGCTACCTATTGAGATTGCATGCCCTCCCAAAACGCTCTTCCCCAGATACAATATAACAAAAATAAAGACTCAGGATGTTTTTTTCACATGAAATATTCTTCAATACTCTTTTATTATCAACCAAATTACATCATGAATTCAAATAAACATCAATTCTTGCTGCTCTTTTGTTTTGGAACTCGAGCAGCAGTACCACATATTTTACATAGAAAATAAACAGTCCCCCCCCCCGAAATGCCAGGGTGACCCAACCACATGAAAGTACCTGCGACTGGGTGGGAGGGGGGGGAGCTTTCTTCTTCCTGTCTTGACCTCTGGGAAAAAGGTCAGAACCCTATCCCCCCCCCCCGTCCTTAAATAACCTTTCCCAATCCTTCCAGAAAATTCCCTGGCTTCCCATTGGCCACCATCCTGGCTCTGAAAAAACTTAAAGGGGACAGCACCCAAAATACCTGCTGGGCTGAATGCTGTCCTCCCTAACTTAAACTATATTGTGCCCCCTTTATACTTTCTTCCAGGTTTTTGCAGCTGACTCCCTGGAGATGTGCATGCACTACAGCATGTCATCTGGGGGCCAGCTGCAAGAACCAGGACTGGCCTCCTGATCTGACCTTTTATGCCACGTACACACGAGCGTTGGCGTCGGAATAAACTCTGAAGGTTTCTCCCACGGAATTCCGCTCAAGCTGTCTTGAATACACACGGTCACACCAAAGTCCGACCGCCAAGAACGCGGTGACGTACAACACGGGACTAGAAAACGGAAGTTCAATAGCCAGTAGCCAATAGCTTCCGTCTCGTACTTGCTTCAGAGCATGCGTTGTTTTTGGTGCATCGGAAAACAGCATACAGACGAGCGGTTTATCCGATAGTAATTATTTCCATCTGAAAAATATAGAACATGTTCTCTATCTAAGTCTGTTTGAATTTTCGACGGAAAAAGTCCGATAGGGCATACACACAGTCGGAATATATGATGAAAAGCTCCCATCAGACTTTTTCTGTCGGAATGTCCGAGCATGTGTACACGGAATTAGAGTATCTTGAGGCCTCCTGAGATGCTTATGTGAGTATCCCAGGAGGCTGCAGGCAACTGAAGATGCCATTTTGACTTAGGTGAAAATCCTGGTAAGTCCATGGGGGAGGGGGGTAAAAAATGGTATTTAAAAAAGTAAGTGTGCAATTGTATGAGAACAGGAAGGGGGAGGTGTTGATGTGTAAGCAGGGCTTTTTTTCTCAGAGAATAGGTGCAGGAACTCAACCATGCCCGCCACACACACATACCTGCCAAATGGCATCAAATAGTAGCTCCTCCCTCTGCATACAACCCCCTCCCTCCACTGCCCTCATCTACCCCCCCCCCCCCCTCCTTAAAAGCTCCACCATCTGTTATATGTCTTAGTTTTGTTGCAATATTAAGCTGAAACACCTATCCAGCTGTAGTACCTCCCAGCATACTATACTATACTACAGTCACTTGCAAGGGAGATCATGCAGTAGGAGCATCAACAACTGGTAACGAAAAGAGCACCGCTTCAGGACAGCTCTCCAAGACAAATGCTAATCTTCCCAATCAAGGAGCCCCAGGTGCTGGCCAATACAATCACGATAGCAGGCAATGGCAGAAAGGAACTCTGGATAGCCGCACACCGGGAAAAACTCAAAATCTTGTGGGGGGTACAATAAATTCAGACGCGTTTCACACTGAAATTAGTGCTTATTCATAGCTTGGTCAACAACATTCAACAACTGGTCACCAGGGAAAAAATGTAGACCTACAGAGGGTGCAGCCTACCATGCACCCTCTCCTGCCCATGACTGCACTGAACCCTGGGTACCTGTTCTGTATCTCCCTTGTCCCTGTCCGCCACTCAGTGGGATCTGCGCAGGAGATATGACCTGTGGTGGGAGCTACTGGTAGATAAGCTGTCACTTGTAAATGCAGAAGCTGGAGTGTTACCAAGTGATAGTGGTGAGCAGGGAGCAGAAGACCTGAGCCAGAGGTGGTGGAACTGAGTTCCCCCTAGTTCCTGCTGAAAAAAAGCCCTGTGTGTGAGCATAAATTAATGATGGAAAGTGGGCGAAGAGGGTGAAGGTCTGCTTCAAGTGTCCCACACAGTTGCTGTTGTAAAAATGCTTGATGAGTAATTACATCTTCATTATTGATTGACTTTTTGGTTTCATGGGATTGCGGGCGGATCTTTCTAAATTATTATTATGTATTTAATATTATTAATAATAATAAATTATATATATATATATATATATATATATATATATATATATAGTAGATAAGCGCACATTCATAGAGTCTGTGGGTGGACAATTATTCTTCCTGTGATTGATCATCAGTTTGTATTATCAGTCTTTTCTAGACGGTTGGTTGGTTGGTTGGCGTAGTGGACAAGCACCTAATGAAAATGTCAAGACAGAAGGCTAACTTGGTTAAGTTGTGGAAGGACCACAGAGCTGGTCAGGGGTGAAAGGGGGCAGTAAACAGCTTTTCTCTCTGATGGTGTCACAGGAGAAGGGAATAATGAATTTCACAAACCACAGTGAATTACAGAATAGCTTTGTGAAAGGCGGCTGGTTGGGGGGGTTGGGGGGGGGGATAACGGATCGCTCCATACACTACAAAACCAAAACAAAGCATTTCTTCGATTCATCACATGCATACCCAGAGACTTCATATGAAATCGATTTCTGGTATACGTTTTGGATGCAGAGTATAGATGGACCAGTATGCAGGGCTTGCACAATCCCGCATTCAAGAGACACCGAATATATCCGCTTTTCTCCTGCAATGTAACAAAAGAGATTTTGCATCTGTCGTTCATTCTCTGGTGTATATAAAAAAAAAGGGGGTGGCAAGTGGTGTGAGCCCCCTCTCTCATTTACCTCCTCCTCTCTCCACACCCAGGGTCTGGCCAGGAAGGAGTGAATAGCATGTTCCTCATACTTACTAAAGAAGAGGAGGGCTGGGTGAATCCTTCTAGGGTGGGTGTGTGTGTGTGTGTGGCTTGTCCTCTCTCCCTGCCACTCCTATCCTCCCCCCCCCCCCCCCTCTCTCATACACAAAACACACAATAGACCAACACAAAGAGGACATAAGGTTGAATGCTCCTCCTCTCCCATATAGCATGTAGATTTGTAAGGGTGGCATTTCTAAACATGGTCCTGTAACCAAGAAGGCCTTTTTCTTGCCAAGGAAAATGCAGAAGATGCTAGGCTGAGGAGCTGACATTTGTAAGGATTTCCCTAGCATATCAGGATTGTCTACTCCAAAGCCTGCTATTGTAGGATCCAAATCCATCCACTATGGGCAAATGCACTGGGAGATGTACCTTGGTTGGGATCTGCTGCCTGCAGCTGGTGAGTTAAAACAATAACCGGTCTGGTGGGATTCTGGGAAACAGTAACAGGATTAACACATCATTACTACATATACATTATATGTGCAAATAATGCATTACGTCCTATTATGTCTGTGCATTTAATGAACAGATTGCAAGCTCTTCAAGCAGTTGATATTCTATATGAAAAACCTCTTATATCTTTTGCTTTACATATGAAATGTACACATATACTGCCTATAGGTGCTACTATTATTGTATTTAATTGCAATGTATGTTTATTTGTTTATTTAAAATGTATGTAGATATATTTGGACATACTGTATATAAATAGGTGTTCAATTACATTGCACCAATATCCTATCTATCTATCTATCTATCTATCTATCTATCTATCTATCTATCTATCTATCTATCTATCTATCTATCTATCTATCTATCCACTTTCTTTAGAATAATTGTTAGATACTAGTAGTAAAGGTTCACTTATTGTACACAATGGAATGTCAGAGAAGAGCTCAGTAATAGGAGGTATGTACTATAACTGTCAAATACATATATATATATTTTTTTTTTGTCTGATATAATTATATAACCGTAGTAATTGCTGCAGGGGCTCATTTATTCTGGATATAACGTTTTAGCTTGTACTATTCCTTTAACGCTTGGTTGGTGGCTAGTTTTTCTAAAGAGCGTCAAAAAGTAGAACTATTTCTTTATCAGGTAATCTAAGTACGTGGGACTTACTGCATAATGCCTTGACATACAAATACTAACTGAATGGATAATTTAGCAAAAAAAAATAAATGACTGTATTTTGATGGCAGACATGTCAAGGCCATAAGTACATGTTATTTGGACAGCTGGGAGCTCCTCACACCTACTTGGAGAATAGAGGTATGGCTGGTGTCACATGACAGTCCTCCATGATGGAATACATAGCGGTCAGTAAACATATTCTGGATATAAGAATCATAAGAAGAAACTTTGTTTCAAGTCAAATAGTGAATAAAGGACATTATACATGCCCGTGTTTTGAAATATTCATAGAGACTTATCGTTTTTTTATCGCACATTCTATAGGCGAAATGTATAGTAGACCGATGAGAACACTTTTTAGTTGTCAGGACAAATTTCCCAGGTTTTACAGTGAACCGTTATTAGAGAATGTCAGTAATCATTATCATTATTAGTACATATATTGCAATAGTTCCTATTACTGGATAGAAATTTGATGCCAGTATCTTTGGGCACTGGAAGGTCAGCCTTTGGTGCAGGAGGAATGACTAGGTATGCATGAAAGGGAGGCTTAGGTTGGCCATACACTAGTTGAATTTTAAACGAATATTCTTATGAACATTCATACAAAAATTCTTATCAGTACATTTGATGAGGAATGTTGTTTTGAAAGTACTTCTAAATTTCATTTGTTTTTCATTTTGGAATGAATGTAATCTCCTGAATGAAAACTGCATTCGCTTCTCAAAATTTGTTGGTGGAAAATTTTCCATCGTTCTCCTTCAAATTTTCTTGTCACTGTGGTCGAAAATAAACCCTGCTCTCTAGTTCCCTAGTCACCTCCTCCCATGTTCGCCTCCAGGACTTTTCCCGGGCCTCTCCCATCCTCTGGTACTCCCTACCTCAATCTGTCCGACTATCTCATACTCGCTTTTAGGCTAGGTTCACACTGAAATCGTCTGACAGCAGGGGTCCGGTGTGTCCCTGTTCTCCGTTTCAGGGACGAATCAGGCCCGAATTTTTGCCTGAATTCGGACCTGAAACAGAGACAAAGATGCACAGGGCCCTTGTGCAATCTGCTATGCAGCCGCCCCGGTGATATGCGAACTGGTCACAGTCTCCTGTCATGCGAATTGGATACGGGGAAACCTGCATTCAAGTCGCATAAGTGTGAACCCAGTCTTAAGCCCCATACACACGGTCGGACAATCCGCGGACCAGGTCGGTCGGATCCTGTCCGTCGTACTTTGTCCGATGTTGGTGTTGTGTACACACGGTCGGACTACGTTGTCGGAAAATCCGATCAGTCTGAACGTGGTGACGTTTGTTGCCTACGACGGGACTACGTAGAGGCTAGTAGCCAATAGCTTTGGTCTTGTAATGTGATCTGAGCATGCGTAGCACTTTGTCCGGTCGGACAACCGTACACACGATCGGATTTGGTGTGATCGGACCGTGTTGTCAGCAAATCTTTCCAGCAGGAGATAAGACTTTGTCCGTTGGACAATCCGACGTACACTGTCCGATGGTGCATACACACGGTCTGATTTTTCAACAACATTGTCCGATCGGACAGAATCCATGAAAAAGTCCTACCGTGTGTATGGGGCTTTAGACGATCCCTGAAAACCCATCTCTTCAGGGAAGCCTATTCTGCCCCCGCCTAACAACTGTACATTTATTTTCTCCATCAGATCGTCCCCCACAGTTATTACCTTTTGTATCACTTGACCCTCCCTTATAGATTGTAAGCTCTAACGAGAAGGGCCCTCTGATTCCTTCTGTATGGAATTGTATTGTAACTGCACTGTCTGCCCTTGTGTTGTAAAGTGCTGCGCAAACTGTTTGCGCTATAAAAAACCTATATAATAATAATAAAAATAATAATTGTTTTGGCCCCAATAATGATTAAAAAATTGAATAAATGTTCCTGAAACAAAAATTTTCTATCTAAATTTTTCTAGAGGTATGGCCAGCGCATACACTGAGTGAATTTCCTAATAAACTGGCTGAAAATCAATTAGTGGGTAGTCCTGTCAGCACCACTTCCTCCAACATCCTTTGATAAAAAAAAAAAAATCTAAGTTGAGTTGGTGGAAAATGTTTGCCTTCGTCTAATTGCATTGTTTAGTGTGGACAAAGAAATCTGTTAGATTTCTTTACGTTCAGCCTGCAGGGTGAAATCTGTCAGTATATGGCATGATTTAGTATAAGGGGCCTCGACCTGGCCATACATGGTTGAATTGGCCGAATTTCGACCCATGTGTGGCCACGGCAGTTGAACAGAAGTCGATCAACTGCCTTGTCGGATTTTAGCCGCTCAATCAGCACATGCAGCCAATGGCTACAGCGCTGATCTGTGTATTCTGACAGCAGGGGAGTCTCCCTACCTCCACAATGTCAGAAAACAATGACACAGCGGGGAGGAATCCCCGATCCACCTTCAATGTGTAGATTGGGGAATCAGTTAATTTTGTTTTTTTATGTAGTCCACTGGCTGAACAAACAAACTGGGCCATGTATGGCCAGCCTTAGGGTATGGCCCAGTTTGTATGGCTAGCCTTAGGGTATGGCCCAGTTTGTATGGCCAGCCTTAGGGTATGGCCTAGTTTGTATGGCTAGCCTTAGGGTATGGCCCAGTTTGTATGGCTAGCCTTAGGGTATGGCCCAGTTTGTATGGCTAGCCTTAGGGTATGGCCCAGTTTGTATGGCTAGCCTTAGGGTATGGCCCAGTTTGTATGGCTAGCCTTAGGGTATGGCCCAGTTTGTATGGCTAGCCTTAGGGTATGGCCCAGTTTGTATGGCTAGCCTTAGGGTATGGCCCAGTTTGTATGGCTAGCCTTAGGGTATGGCCCAGTTTGTATGGCTAGCCTTAGGGTATGGCCCAGTTTGTATGGCTAGCCTTAGGGTATGGCCCAGTTTGTATGGCTAGCCTTAGGGTATGGCCCAGTTTGTATTGCTAGCCTTAGGGTATGGCCTTGTTCTCTGTGCTAGACGCTCTACAACAAAAATAATATAGGCAACCTCCTGGCACTGAAATCTAATGCATACATTGTACATTAATAGAAATAAAGGGGTATTTTTAAACATTTTAAATTATTGTAACTTTTACCTGCATGTAGTTTTTGAGGTGACTTTCAGATTTTCATTACTTCTAAAAATCCTAGATTCTCCTTTTGTGGCTGTCAATATATCAAGCAGTACAGCGAGTAGTCCTTCTAAATTGAGACAAAATCAATTAGTCACAGAGAAGGATCTGAATGTATCCACACAGAATTTGCACTACTCTCACCCAAGATTCACACATTTTGCTGACATTATGAATAGACCCCAGAGTGTCTGTTTTCTCTCAGTCTGAGCAGACTATAAGGGTATATTAGGGTGACCACAGACAGGCTTATGTTGCCTTATGAATGACAGGTGGGTTGACATTAGCTTGCGCCAGGATCTACTGTGTGATATCCTGCAACACAGGTGACAGAACATGTGCTGTGAAGTTAAAAGTGAAGGATCAGCCCCTTTGCACAGAAATGTTCCAATATTAGTTGTGATAACAACTGCTTCTGACCTTCAGAAGCATTCATGATTGTCCCCCATGGGTTCCCCCTAAAGCCAGGTCATTACATCAGAGGCAGCATTGTACTATTTTTGCCCACCAGGCTTACTGTTATGCCGCGTACACGCAGTCGGAATTTCCGATGGAAACAGTCCGATGGGAGCTTTTCATCGGATTTTCCGACCGTGTGTATGCCCATCGGTCTTTTTCTGTCGGAATTTCCGACAGACTTTGGATTGAGAACCCGTTCTTAATTTTTCCGACGGAAAACCTTTCTATCGGATTTTCCGATCGTGTGTATGCAATCCCGACACGCAAAATTCCGACGCATGCTCGGAAACAATTTGACGCATGCTCAGAAGCATTAAACTTCCCTTTTATAGTGCAGTCGAACGTGTTGTATGCCGTGGTGACCGCCAGAATTTGGTGTGACCGTGTGTAGGCAAGACAGTTTAAGTGAAATTCCGTCGGAATTCCGACTGGAAAACCATTAGAGCTTTTTCCGACGAGAATTACGAGTGTTTAAGCGGCATAAGAGTAATAGGAATACAAATATTAAGCAGGTCACATTGGTGTGTAAAAAATACAATAAAATACTGTAATTCTCATTAGGCAGCATCTAGAACCTGAGATTTGTTGGATATTAATAAATGTGAATGTTATTCATTTTTACCTTTCTTAATGATAATGTGATCCAATAAAACATAAATTATACTGCTTTCTGTATTCGAAACTATATTATTGGTACTCAGTAAACTAAGCATTTGTACTAAGCAAAATACAATCACTCGTAGCAACCAGACAGACTGTTATAAGACTTCATCACCTAACAATAAACTGTCATATATATTACTCGTTGCTAAAGGTTACTGCACTTTTCAAAATTACCCATTTAAATTTGTCCAGGCTAAGGCGGACCATACAGTATACAATCTGATTGTACAATCTCCTTTAGATCTATCATCGACTATGTAGTGCAAGGCATTCCTGATTTGGTATCTATTGAATGCATTGTTTAGGTTTGTCCACATATTACATAGTTTTGGTAAATCTAAATATTGTACAGGGATTATACTATTTAGATTGTATAGTGTATGGTCAACTTAAAGCGGAAGTAAACCCATCGATTTAACAGTCTAAAAAAAAAAGGCGATCATTGCCGCCAGCAGTCACCATTGTATTCTGATAGCTGGAAAACCTCCCCCTTTATTTTATTTTCACCTGGTAATCCAGCTAGTAAGTCTATTGTTTTTTTTTAACAGAACAAGCTGTCCTGGAGTTTGACTTCACTTTGTTATTGCATCTACCCCCCCCCCCCCCCTCCATATTAACAATGCTGCTGCCCAAAGGTTCCCCTGTGCTCCTTCATCCAGAGTGGGAATGCTCTAATACAGGAGGTCTGTTACTGGCCAGATCACCAGGTCAAAACAGAGGGGGGAATAAAGCCTAAAAAAAGAAAAAAAAAAACTGTTGCATTTAATGATTGGTAAGCTGCAATATGCTACTTTTTTTTTTGGGTAGGACATGCAAATATGCTGTAGCTAGGATTTGGAGATGCAAATTCAGAGACTGTTGGGTTGTACTATCACCCCTTGGTTACTTGCTGACCTGGAATACGTAGGTGAATGTTAAATGCCCTGACACATTACTGGCTGTATGCTAAATGCTATTTTTGTTTTTGTCTTAAAATCCATTGTTGGATGCAGGAATTAAGACTATTGGTTTATACTGCTACCTCCAACAGAATTGGCAAACGGAACAAAAAAAAACAGCTTGGTCTACCTTCCTACTATCTGAATGCCTTAGTTTTTTTGCTAGTGTCTCAGGAGAATGGAACCTTTATCTGCTGCAGAAAAAAAAAATCTAGCCTTTTATGCTAGCTTTTTTTTTTTTTTTTTTTTTTTCTTCCAATCAAGATTTCTCTGCAAGCTGCTAAACTAGTCTTTATAAGCAGCTATCCATATTGGTGGCGCACTAGCTTTGGCATTGTGACAACAAGCCGCTGGATTGGATGCGTGTGGGGTTAGCCTTGAATGTGACCTTTTGAGCACTGGGCCCCACATTGTGGCGCTGTTTAGACCTGAGCGAACTGTGCTAATCAGCCGCAAAGTACTTTCTGGGTCCAGAGCAGTGGCAAAGTTTTGAGATGTGACCTTTTTTCTAAAGTGTCACCAGCATCTCCAAAATCGGGTTCAAAACTTTAATCACATAGTATCAAAAAAATAAATAGAAGCAACGTTTCGGAGCCGCACAGGACCCCCTTCATCAGGCATGTGACCACACATACCTGATGAAATGGTCCTGCGTGGCTCCGAAACGTCACTTCTATTTATTTATTTATTTTTGATAATATGTGATGTAAAGTTTTGGACCCGATTTTGGAGATGCTGGTGACACTTCCTTCTCATGATTACAGTTGGTTCTAGCCGACAATCTAAGCTACAGCCGTTTGTGCAGGAATGTGTGCGTTGGGAGTATTGCATTGGAGACCCTATTTCTAAAGACTCACTTTGAAGAGGCCATGTGCTACATGTGCAAGTACTACTATGCCACTTTTATTTTGCCTCACTGGCCAAATATCACAGCCAATCTTTTTGTTACCTGCATCCTCTAAGAATAAATAATACCTCAGGTCTGGTGTTATTATTTTAGGGATTAAAGAGGCCCAGCATCTGACAAAATCTTGGCGGCTGAAGGTTCAGAAACGTTGCTAATGCTGGGAGTGGAAGCATGCTTATTTTTGTGTCATACTAATATAAACAAACATGAGAATGCCAAATATTTGTGATTGCAACAATTTTATGGGCAAAGTGGTGCATTATCTGACAGAAACTCGGGTGCCAATATTTTTGGCATTGACTGTAGGATGTTTTCTGTGCTATAAGGGATATGACAATGAGAAGTTGTTTACATCCCCTTCCGATTTTGAAAGCTTGTGTATTAACCACATGCCGACCAGTGCATGATGATGTACATCAGCACAATGGCATGGCTGGGCAAATGGGCATACAGGTACCTCAATGTCCGCCGGGGGCCCGTGTCACGAAGCGGCACGAGGGGGAGATGTAAACAAGGCATTTCCCTGTTCTGCCTAGCAAACATGACAGAGATCTACTGCTCCCTGTCATCGGGAGCAGTGCTCTCTGTTATGCTCTAGTGCATGGGTCTTCAAACTATGGCCCTCCAGTTGTTCAGGAAACTACAATTCCCATCATGCCTAGTCATGTCTGTGAATGTCAGAGTTTTACAATGCCTCATGGGATGTGTAGTTTTGCAACAGCTGGAGGGCCGTAGTTTGAGGATCCCTGCTCTAGTGAGACAATTCCCCCCCCCCCCCACAGTTAGAATCACTCCCTAGGACACACTTAACCCCTTCCCTGCTAGTGTCATTTATACAGTAATCAGTGCATTTTTATAGTAATGATCTCTGTATAAATGACTGGTCCCAAAAGTGTCCGATGTGTTCACCATAATGTCGTAGTCACAATAAAAATCATAGATCGCCGCCATTACTAATAAAATTGCCATAAATCTATCCCCTATTTTGTAGACGCTATAACTTTTGTGCAAACCAATCAATATATGCTTATTGCATTATGTAGAATAATACATATTTTTTTTTTGGGGGGGGGGGATAATTATTATAGCAAAAAATATTGCTTTTTTTTTTTTTCAAAATTGGCGCTCTTTTTTGTTTATAGCGCAAAAAATAAAAGCCGCAGATGTGAACAAATACCACCAAAAGAAAGCTCTATTTGTGTGGAAAAAAGGACATCAAGCCTGACACAACTTTTCCAGTGCATATATTGTTCCTGTAGTCTTCTATGGAGACTGGAAGAACCCTGAGAAGGTCACCCATTTAAGCACTTTGTAAAAAAATAAAAGCGGGCTGTGGCTCCAGCAGGATCCCATGAAAACCATCTATGTGGAGCAGTGGCGGTCAACTTGAAAATTATAGAGGGCCTCGAGTGTGGCCCTTGATGATTCCAAAGGACCACACAACAGCAGCACATTTTCGCAGCTCCATGCCCAAAAACCTATAGTACTGCTGCATTTCATTTTCAGTGTATCACAATGCATAACTTGAAATAACCCCCAGCATTGGTGTCAGTGAGTGTAAAAATAACCTCCAGCACTGGTGTCAATAGATGCAATAATAGCCATCAACACTGGTATCAGTGGATCCAATATAACCCCCAACATCTTTGCCAGTGAATGCAATAATAACCCTCAACATTAGTGTCAGTGGATGCTATAATAGCCACCAGTCAGAGAGTGGCAAAAATAGTTAACTGCTTCCCGCATTGGTGGTCATGGCAGTGAACAAAAACCCCCCATACCCCTGTATTAGTGGTCATGGCAGTAAGATTTATTGTATTGTATGCTTAGGTGCTCTACACATTAGAATTCTGCTCTCAACCCCTTCCTCAGCTCATGCCTTCCAGATAAGAGGAAGAGAAAAAGGGGAAGAAAGGAAAATAAAAAAGGCGGGGGGAGGTTGAAAAGGGAATGGTGTAACACAGGGTATCTGGACCACTAAAAGGTCTCCTATGCAGTTACCAGGCTCGCCAAGAAAATCATTTTAGGGGGGGGTGGCGGGGTGGTTGACGATGAATGGCTGAAGACGCACATTGCTAAGCTCTGTACCTTTCCGATGATAACAGGCTGTTTCCTGACCTTGCACACCCGCGATCCGCATGTTGTCGGCAAGCTCTCACTCTGCTGAGCTACAGCAGGGTACCATACAGTGCTACTTGCTTCGCACAGCTCTGCCTGATCCCCGGACCCCCAAGGACAAGATGGCTCCTGGCCGGACTATGGGGAAGATCAAGCCTCCTCCTCCCACTTCAGCAGCAGCCCATACCTGTGAGGATAGCACAGTGGAGCTTTCTGCTCTCCAAGCGGACACTCCGGCCCCTATAATCCGTTCAGTAATGTCTCCTGACACACATGCAAGAGAGGCCCTGGCAGATCTGCACTCCTCAACCTCAGTGGGGCCTTCCAGATCTGAAGCCACAGCCCTCCTCTCTGTCTTCTGGGCTGACTTCAATAACTAAATGTCTCTTGAAGCAAAAGGTTTTGGATTCAGAGGTGGCTGTGTCCCCACTGGCCACCACTCAAGAAGATCATACAGCCCTTATAACAGCGCTTGAATCCTCATCTCAAGCGCACCTCTGCGGCCTGTGACAACACCAGCTCCGTATAGAAGACAGTGAGAACAGAAGTTGCAGAAACAATGTTAGATTACAAGGTATAACTGAAGCAACATGCTGATCGAAGGCCCACTGTCCTATCCATTCTCAATCAGGTCTTGGGTAGAGAGGCCTCATCACTCATTGAACTAGACCGAGTACACAGAGTGTGGGGACCAGGTGGGGCCCGAGAAGGCCGCCCTCTTTGTCAGGTTTATTATTCTACCCTGAAAGAGGAATTATGCGAAAGGCATGGCGCTTGGGCCCAGTTGACTTGATGGATCCTCTATTCATCTATACCCGAACCTATGTTGCAGACCTACCCTGCGGCTGCTCGCAACACCTTATACATACAGCCGGTGGCTCGTCCCCTGCTGGATTTGATAAGACAAGCCGGAGCTTCCTATACCTGGGGCCACCCCTTCAACATCATGGTGACCCGAGACGACAACAAATTTTTGTCAGATCCTGACCAGCTTGCTGACCTCTTCCTCGAGCAAGACGCCCCCCGGTAGACGTTACGAACTGGTTGGACCCTTCCTTGTAGGCCAAATACGTCAAGGGGTCATACTGATTATCTTGAACTGTTGAAATGATGTCGGGATCACAACTCAGATCACTCCACTTTGACCTCTCTCCCACAATAGGATTGGCACGTATTGTGCCTAAAGCATGATATCTCACGTAGTGTCTTGCTTTCGCCAGTGCTTTAGTATCTTTTAGACACCTCTCCCCGGGTGTGTTTCTGCCTAATTCTTATATCTCCTCCTTGCACTTCCTCCCCCTCCCTCCTTTCCTTTTTCTCCCTCTTATGTTCTGTCTCTACCCCCCCCCCCTCTTTCCCTTCTCCTTAGTCCTTAGTCCTTCTACTTAATACCTCCCCCCTCCCCCCACACACACACTCCAGCATGGCCCATATGGAGATTTCTCACCCCCGATTTAAAATTTTGCTCATATAATGTAAATGGCCTCAATGCTGCCTCTAAATGAGGGCAAATCCTCTATCAAGTGCACAAACACTGGGTCAACGTGCTCCTCTTGCAGGAGGCGCATTTCCACTCTGATTCCACCCCTCCTGCTCCAACAGATACTTTAACAGCTGGATCCACAGCACAAAGCCATCCAAAAAAGCTAAGGGAGTCTCTATTGCTTTCCATAAAGCCCTCCCTATCGAATTACTTGACCATATATCAGATCCACAGGGAAGGTATGTTTTCGTGAAATTCTCACTATGGGGGACTAAATTCATAGTAGTTAACATATGCCTACGAAACATTCACGAAATCCCATCAGCCTTGCAGTACCTGAAGATTTTAGCAGGTTTCATGGAGGGTAAGCTCATACTTGGTGGAGATTTTAATACTCCGCTGGAGCCACTTTTGGATTTATCAACTTCATGTTCCTCTATTTCTTTCCCTAAGCTGATGGCTCTGAAGCGTGCCATTTACAATCTACACCTTATTGTCGTCTGGAAGGGATTAAATGCTAAATCCTGAAACTACACCCATTTTTCTCATGTACACCAGTCATATAGTCGCATGAACTTTTCCTTAATTGATCATAACTGTTTAGGTCCCCTGAATGTGAAATAGACTCTATGGTTTGGTCTGACCACTCCCCCATATACTTTGCATTCTTGATCCCCTCCACTCCAGTAGAGGAATGGACATGGTGGTTAACCACTTCCCGCCTGGCCTATAGCAAAATGACGGCCGGGCAGTGGTTCAGTTATTCCGACTGGATGTCATATGACCTCCAGCAGGATAACTGCCGGCACGCGCTCGTGGGGGCGCGCATCGCGGCGATCAGTGGTGCGGTGTGTCAGTCTGATTCTCAGTCTGACACATCGCTACTTGGAGGCTCTTTACCAGGTGATCAGCCGCGTCTAATCATGGCTGATCACAGTGTAAATAGGAAGAGAGGTGTTTATCGGCTTTTCCTCACTCAAGTCTGACAGACGCGAGTAGAAGAGACCCGATCGGCTGATTGTTTATCAGCGCAGCCCCCTCGCGGATGCCCACACTGGACCACCAGGGATTCCCCCCCATGGCCATCAGGGATATCACACAGTGCCCACAAATGGTGCCAGTCAGTGCCCACTACTAATGCCTGCCAGATGTCTCCTCATCAGTGATGCCCAGCAGTGCCATCTATCAGTGCACATCCGTGCCACCTATCAATGTCCATCAGTGCTGCATACCAGTGTCCATCAGTGCCACCTCATCAGTTCTACTTTACCAGTGCCCGTCAGTGAAGGAGAAAACGTACTTATTTAAAAAAAATGATAACAGAAACAAAGAAAAACTTTTTTTTTTCAAAATTTTCTGTCTTTTTTTATTTATTGCGCAAAAAATAAAAACCCCATCATTGATCAAATACCACCAAAAGAATGCTTTATTTGTGGGAACAAAATGATAAAAAAAATTGTTTGTTTACGGTGTAGCATGACTGCGTAATTGTCATTCAAAGTACGACAGCGCTGAAAGCTGAAAATTGGCCTGGGCAGGAAGGGGGTGTAAGTGCCCTGTATTGAAGTGGTAAACAATTCGCTGCTTACGGATTCAGAGTGTGTTGTGCGGGTTTCGGAGACCATATCTAACTTTTTTGCGGATCATGCTACGGACTATACCCCGCTTCCCATTCAGTGGGAGGCACTAAAGGCGGTCTTGCGAGGAAGTTTCATTCAAATAGGAACCCAATTGAAGAAAAAACGCTCAGCTACCATAGTAGCCGCGGTTCAAAAGCTTAGGTTACTGGAAACCGAACACAAGCATGCGCCAACGGTAGAAACACTTAGACGTTTCCTCGGCCTGGTCACAGCTTAGGGTATTTTCCAAGCGTCTGCCCGCACGTAGGCGGACAAGCTTGCTTTACACCAATATAAATTTCAAGACAAATGTGGTTGGTAAATCACAAGGAGCGGTCCTTACACACAAAACAATCCTCCACTTTTATATCTCACATCCAGGACAAATCTGGGGTCCCGGTCTCCTTACCTTCCAAAATAGCTCAAACATTCAGGGATTTCTAGCAATCTCTGTATAATATACCTGCTGCAAACCCTTCACCTCAGAAGAAGACAAGGGATCTCATGTTACAAAAACCGCATTACCTACTTTGGATGATGACACTTTTAAGGATCTTGAAACGTTCATTTCTGAAAATTAAATTGCTAGAGCCATAGCTGCTACCCCATCTGGCAAGAGCCCAGCTCTTGGCGGCTTTACTCCTAAATTCTACAAACTATTTACCCCCACCTAAGGGCTCTTTTCACACGGACGTGTCCGTGTACGGAGCCCGCTCTGCACAGCAGGGGATCGCTTCGTCGATCTCCCGCTGAGCAGGAGGATGACAGATCTGTTTCTGCACTCTGTGCAGGGACGGACCTGTCAGAGTGCCGCTCTCCCCTATGGGAGATCGGATGACGACGGACCGTAGAGTCCGTCGTCATCCGATCCGCAGACGGATGGAAAAATTGGGTTTTCCCCCGTCACACTTTTTTGGATCGGAGCGGGTCGGATATCAGCGGACATGTCACCGCTGACATCCGTCCATCCATAGGGGTCTAAAAAACTGACAAGCGGACATGAACAGACCGCCCGTGTGAAAGGGGTCTTATTCCCTTCTTAACTAAAGTGTTTAACTCCCTTTCGGAAGGCTCAGTATTCCCTCAACAAACACTTGAAGATCATATCTCTCTTATCCCAAAGCCTAGTTTCCACCTGTCCGGGATTCACCCGGACAGTCCAGGTTTTTGAATCATGTGTCCAGGTTTCAAGCAGACTGAAACCCGGACACATTATTCAGACTGGGCTCTGGCTCCCCAAGTAACCAAGTTAGTCACACACAAATCTGTTACTGTCTGGGAGCTGCGGAAGGGCAATGATATTAGCAAGAGCAATTTGGCCACACCCAATGTTTGGTGTGACACGCTATGCGAACTGCATTACTGCTCTTTTTGGGGCACCCAAAGGCGTCCCAGTTCGCTTAAGTGTTCATGTTTGGCTTGAAGAAAATGTGGCAACCCTGTCCCAAAGCCAGATAAAGATCCAACTTTGTGCACTAATTATAGGCCCATCTCTTTTATAGGTGTAGATCTAAAAGTGTTCGCTTAGACCCCTTTCACACTGGGGCGCTTTGCAGGCGTTACAGCGCTAAAAATAGCGCCTGCAAAGCACCCTGAAAGAGCCGCTGCTGTGTCTCCAATGTGAAAGCCCCTGAGGGCTTTCACACTGGAGCAGTGTGCTGGCAGGATGCTAAAAAAAAGTCCTGCTAGCAGCATCTTTGGAGTGGTGAAGGAGCGGTGTATACTTCTTCACCGCTCCTGCCCATTGAAATCAATGGGGCAGCGCAGCTATACCACCGGCATAGCGCAGCTGAAGCAGCGCTTTGGGGTTGTTTTAACCCTTTCTCGGCAGGGGGGTAAAAGCGCCCCACTAGCGGCCGAATAGTGCAGCAAAATTGGCGGTAAAGCGCCGCTGAAAAATAGCGGCGCTTTACCGCCGACGCACCCACCGCCCCAGTGTGAAAGGGGCCTAAGGTTTTAGCTAATAGACTGCAGCCAATGTTACTCTGCTTAATACACTTGGATCAGGTCAGTTTAATGTGTGTACGAGAAGCACGGGATAATGCCCTGAAAACCCTTCTCCTAACGGACTATGCCCACACCTGCGATATCCCTCTATGCCTTCTAATGGTCAACGTGGAAAAGGCATTCGATCGCGTTGACTGCCAATTTCTTCGTCTGTCCCTGCAGCAGATTGGGTTGGGCCACCACATGATCTCAAGAATATTGTTTCTTTATTCTTCTCCATCTGCTAGGATCAGAATAAATGGCTCGTTATCCCCTACATTAAATATACATAATGAAATGCGCCAGAGCTGCCCTTTATTCCCCTGAGAAATAACCCAACCATTCAGGGTATTACCGTGGGTCCTATCCACACTAAACTCACCCTCTTTGTTTGTGACCCAACCACATTTTTCACTGCCCTCAGTAATACAGGAGTTCCAGAAATTTGGGGAAGTGAGCAACATTAAAGTCAATCGCAGTAAATCGGAAATCCTCAATATTTCACTATCAAAGAGGGCCTTACAACAACTTTCGACCTCTCTCCCTTTTAAGACTGATTTCACTTCTGTTCGGTATTTGGGAATTCACATACCAGCAGATGCATCTCAACTCTTTTCAGGTTATTTTACCTTCCTGCTTCTCAGAACTTGGGCGGATTTAACGACCTACGCATCCAAATGGCTTTCTTGGCTAGGTAGTGTGAATGCTTTGAAAATGGATGTCCTCCCTCATTTCCTATATCTATTTCAAACCATCCCTATCTATATACCTACCTCGTATTTCAGGAAGCTCCATCAGATGTTTTCAAATTTATATGGAAAGCAGCCTGTCCCTGGATACAATATGACACTGACTCTCTCGAATGCTCGGGGAGGGGCTGGAGTCCTGGATGCTTCCTTGTACCACCAGGCAGCGGTACTCACTCGTATCATAGGTTGGTTCTAACATCCTTCATCCAAACTCTGGGGCCACTTGAATTGGACTGATCTCTGTGTTCTACCATGGACCCTTATGGCTCATTGTAGGGACACCTCTTTTATACTGATCTTACTCGTCAGACAATTTGAATATGGGACCACCTGATCTCATCTAGTACCGTAGGGACCTATGACTCTTTTTTGGGACCTCTGCCGGCTGTACATGGGACGAGATTCAGTCATTTGAACAGGGAGAATCATAGGCATCTGGCTCAGGTCCTTCATGCAGACCTGTCCTTAAGGACGGACACTCCTTCCCGGTCAGCCTCCAGAAACCCCACAATGTGGCTTCAGAGACGCCAAGTCATTGCCTACATCCGTAACTTCTCCTCTTTGTCATATATCCTATCTGAACAATGAGGATTTGAAGATATGCTTCTACAAGCCGATCCCCCGACACATGTGGTTTCCCAACTTTACTCCTTGTTGCTCAATGCCTCTTCTCCCGACCTCCCATCATACACACATACCTGGGAATCACCTATGGACTGGCAAAAATGCTTCATTCTGAAGCACAAGATTTCTATAGCAACTAAAACCCAAGAAAATGGTGACTAGATGGTACAGATGCCCTTCAACTATACAACGTTTTTACCCATCTTCGCCAGACAGGCGATGTCTATCCCCTAGAGCAGGGGTGCCCAACCAGTGGCCCGGGGGCCACATGTGGCCCGCGGAGCCCTCTAATGTGGCCCGTGACCTCCTATTCTGGGATGGCAAGCACAGATCGCAGGTTGCCATCCCAGAGCATCAGTGTTGTGAATGAAGCCGGCGGTAGAAGAAGCAAGCGGCTTTGGAGAAGAGCCGCATAAGCCAATGCTGCCTGTATAGAGCCGGCTCCTGTCACAGATGGAGTGATACCAAATGTGCTCTGCTTGGGACAGTAACAGCCTGCGATACCTTAATGGAAGACTGTTATTAAAGGCACGTTTATTACTAAAATCAGTGTATATTTGGGCATATCTGTTCTGCAGTGGTTAGCGGGCTGCTTTCAAACTGATCCCCAGGTGCACCTGCGGGTTACCTGCACTGAGCCACAGACTTCTGTTATTACCTGTGGGTTTGGTGCGCTTTCAGAATGTGCAATACATCTGCAAGATATAATATACTGCAAGTCTATGGTAAAGTGCAGTTAACCCGCAGGAAAGCCACAGGTGTACTGCACCTGTGTCTGTCTGATCTGCATATGTGACATACAGAGTGGACATGGGCCTGTCATCCGCCCGCTCCATTCATTGTGGCCCGCGACCGGTTACCAAGTCGCTTAAGTGGCCCGCGACCGGGTACCAAGTGGCTTAAGTGGCCCTCGCTCTTCAAAAGTTTGGGCACCCCTGCTCTAGAGGCACCTTGCTCAACATTTGGTGGGATTGCCCTCCTAGAAGAAAATTCTTGCAAACTATCTTCGACCTTTACTGCAAGCTGATGGCAACCTCTATCAAATCCTCACCAGAGGTAGCCCTTTTGTCTATGATTCCAGGCCCCCTCAAGTCGATAAAAAAAGATATACTACAACATTTTCTAGCAACGGCTAGGGTGGTGATTTCCCGTCACTGGAGATTGACAGACGTGCCTTCTCTGGGGGGGATTGGGCTTCACAAGTGGATCGTATCAGATCTGGAATGTCTGTTGGCCCAGGAAAAACGGAAAAGAGGAGCAGTTCTCTATCACCTGATCTACATGGTCAATGTTTCGTTACTTCACGTTATTTATCTCTTGGGCTGAAGGCAAATCAGTCACAACTACCTAATAGCTGTGCTGGAGTGTCTCTTTATTCTCTTTATTTCTAATCTTTCCATGTACTGCTTTCCTCCCCTCCCTCTCTGACTCCAGTATCTCCCTTTGTACTTTTTGTTCCATATGGAGCACCAGTTAAAGAGGAACTGCAGTCTGCTCACATAATTTGTAATAAAAATATCTTTGCCATTCTGAAGCTTCCCTTTAACCACTTTGCATATTATTTTATATATACTGCGATTCTGTACTTTCCAAATATGCTGCAGAAATCTCCCTCCACTGAGTCTGGATGCAGCCATTTTAACTGTGGACAGCTGAAGCTGCTGCCTGTTCACTTCCTGGATTTACACAGAGGCACACCCCCAGCTCTGCAGCTCTCATTGGCCCCTTATATGACTCACCCCCCCCTCCCTTCCTGGCAAACTCTCAGAGCTGTGCATGATGTCATAAGCCTAGGCTTTTTACCAGACAAGAAACAGGAAGAGGCCAGTATAAGGTATTTACTGGCAGAAAAAAGTTTTAATAGCCAAAGTTAAAACAACAAGGGCAGAGGATTTAATAGATGGAAAGATAAAAAATGTACTGAAGTTCCGCTTTAACCACTTCAATACTGGGCACTTAGACACCTTCCTGCCCAGACCAATTTTCAGCGCTGTCGCACTTTGAATGACAATTGCGCGGTCATGCTACACTGTACCCAAACTAAATTTTTATCAATTTTGTTCCCTCAAATAGAACTTTTTTTTTTTTTGGTATTTGATCACCTCTGGGGTTTTTATTTTCTGCTAAACAAATAAAAAAAGACCACAAATTTTGAAAAAAAAAAAGTTTTCTTTTGTTTCAGTTACAAAACGTAAATAAGTAAGAGTTTTCTCCTTCACTGATGGGCACTGATGGGGCTACAATGACGGGCACTGATAAGGCAGTACTGATGAGGTGGCACCGATGAGGTGGCATTGATGGGCACTGATGATGGGCACTAATATGCGGCACTGATATGCGGCACGGATGGGCACTGATAGGCGGCAAGGATGGGCACTGATAGGTGGCACAGACGGGCACGGATAGGCAGCACGGATACGTGGCACAGATAGGCACGGATAGGCGGCACAGATGGGCACTGATAGGTGGCACGGATGGGCACTGATAGGTGGCACAGATGGGCATGGATGGGCACTGATGTACTGTAACATATGGTACTGATGGATGCCAATCAGTGCCAAACAATAATGCCTGCCAATAAGTGATGCCCATTGTAGGCACTAATTGGCATCCATTGTGAACACTGGCATCCATTGTGGGCACTGATTGGCATCCCTGGTGGTCTAGCTGGTGGTGACATCCCTGGTGGTCCTAGTGGCATTCCTGGTGGTCCAGTGTGGGCATCCTCGGGGGGGGGGGGCTGCGTTGATAATCGATCAGCACAGAGCACCCCCCGGTCGGAGGAGCAGCCGATCGGCTCTCCTCTACTCGCGTCTGACAGAAGCGAGTGAGGAAAAGCCGAACAGCGGCTCTTCCTGTTTACACTGTGATCAGCCGTGATTGGACACGGCTGATAACGCGGTAAAGAGTCTCCGTCAGAGACTCTTTACCTAGATCGGAGTTGCGGTGTGTCAGACTGACACACCGCAACAATGATCGCCGCAATGCGTCCCCCAGCGGCTTAATATCCTGAAGACATCATATGACGTCTGGTCAGGATATTGAAACCACTTTGCCACCGTCGTTTGGCTATATGGCAGGCGGCAAGTGGTTAAGTAAAATCTCCATGCCTCATTAAGGCAGTAAGTGATTCCTGCAGCATATCATTCTCTTTGAGACAGAGTTAATCAGTTTAGTATATGATGCTTCACTGATTATCCGTGTGTTTAAACTTTTTTAAGGAAACTGATGTAAATTACCCAACCTTTACTCCTGTTGTTTTTTCTTGCAGCGCCCGCAAGGTCCCCCTTCTCAAGAAGGCACATGTACCGGCCTGTCTGAAGTTTGCCAATGAACATCTAAATGATTGATTGAGAAGGATTGGGAGAAAGTGCTGTGGTCAGATGAGACCAAAATTGAGCTCTTTGGCATTAACTCGACTGGCCGTGTTTGGAAGAAGAAAAATGCTGACTATGACCCTACGAACACCATCCCTATAGTCAAGCTCGGAGGTGGAAACATTATGCTTTGGGGTGGTTTTTCTGCTAAAGGTACAGGCTGACTTTGCCGCATTGAGGGGCCAATGGATGGGGCAATTTATTGTAAAATCTTAAATGAGAACCTTCTTTCCTCAGCCAGAACACTGAAGATGTGCTATGGATGGGTCTTCCAGCATGACAATGACCCAAACCATACCAAGGCAACAAAGGAGTGGCTCAAGAAGAAGCACATTAAGGTAATGGAGTGGCCCAGCCAGTCTCCAGACCTTAATCGACTGCCTGCTGTCGGCTGACGGCGACAGAATGGCACTCCTGCGCAAATCGCCATAGCTGTACAGTGGGTGCTTTAAGGAGTGTAGGGGGCATGCGCGCACCACCACCCCATCCCTAAGGAGCCGATGCACATGCCCGGCAGCCGCGATGTCTCCTGGGCACCCGCAATCGCTCCTGACAGAGCGAGAACGTAAACACACAAATCCCCGTTCTGTCAGGGGAGAGGAGACTGATTGTGCGTTCCTAGTATATAGGAACAACGATCTGTCTCCTCCCCAAGTCAGTGCCATCCCCCCACAGTTAGAACACACACTGAGGGAACACATTTAACCCCTTGATCGCCCCTAGTGTTAACCCCTTCCCTGCCAGTGACATTTACACAGTAATCAGTGCATTTTTATAGCACTGATCGCTGTATAAATGTCAGTGGTCCCAAAAATGTGTCAAAAGTGTCCGATCTGTCTGCCGCAATCTCGCAGTCCCGATAAAAATCGTAGATCGCTGCTATTACTAGTAAAAAAAAAAAATAATAATATTGCCATAAATCTATCCCCTATTTTGTAGACGCTATAACTTTTGCACAAACCAATCAATATACGCTTATTGCAATTTTTTTTAACAAAAATATGTAGAAGAATATATTTTGGCCTAAACTAATGAAGAAATTTTTTTTTTTTTTAAATTTGGCATATTTATTTTAGCAAAAAGTTAACAATATTGTGTTTTTTTCAAAATTGTTGCTCTTCTTTTGTTTACAGCACAAAAAGTAAAAACTGCAGAGGTGATCATATACCACCAAAAAGAAAGCTCTATTTGTGGGGAAAAAAGTACATACATTTTGTTTGGGTACAACGCCCACCACCGCGCAATTGTCAGTTAAAACGACACAGTGCCGTATTGCAAAAAATGGCTTGGTCAGGAAAGGGTAAATCCTTCTGGGGCTGAAGTGGTTAATCCTTTAAAAAATGTATGAGGGAGCTCAAACTTCAAATTGCCAAGTGAAAGCCAAGAAACCATAAGGATTTAGAGAAGATCTGTAAAGAACAGTGGACCAAAACTCCTCCTGAGATGTGTGCAAACCTGGTCACCAACTACAAGACATGTCTTACCTCTGTGCCTGCCAACAAGGGTTTCTCCACCAAGTACTAAGTCATGTTTTGCTTTGGGATCAAATACTTATTTTACTCACTGAACTACAACTCAATTTATAACATTTATATCATGTGTTTTTTCTGGATTTGTGGTTGATATTCTGTCTCTGTCATTTACAATACACCTATGATAAAAAAATTATAGACCCTTTATTCCTTTGTAAGTAGTCAAACTCTGCAGGGGATTAACCACTTCAGCCCCGAAAGTTTGTTGTGATAAAAATGTTGTGATACAGCACTGCATCGTTTTAACTGACAATTGCGTGGTCGTGCGACATTGTACAAAAACAAAATTGATGTCATTTTTTTCCCACAAATAGAGCTTTCTTTTGGTGGTATTGATCACCTCTGGGATTTTTTATTTTTGCGCTATAAACAAAAAAAGAGTAAGTTTTTTTAAAAAAAAAAATCTTTTACTTTTTGCTATAATAAATATCCCCCAAATTAAAAAAAAAAAAACGAATGTCTTCCTTAGTTTAGGCCAATATGTATTCTACATAGAAATGTGAATGGATAGCTGCGCCTCTAATATATCAAGCAGCCAACACAACAATATGACCAATTGTATAGTGTGATAGAAAAGAAAAAAGTGTGGCGCTAAGCAAACGTGTTTGAACAATCGTCGTAGGCGAAAACGGGAAACATCACGACTACTAGACTCAATGTTCAAATTTAATGTGAAAGTGAACCGGACATCAATCCGTTACCATAAATTAGGAGAATATACTTGTTCAAAGATATTCATGTGAATGTAATGTGGAAAATTCTAAATTAAATCAACAAAAAAGAACTTATTAATCTATGACAGTGAACAGTACTGATGACAGTTGTAGAAGGTTCTCTGCATCTACAATCATCATATGGAGAAACGGCCAGATAATAAAACCATTAGGCTCCGTATGGATAGTGGAAAATAGTATAGCCACTATAAATGTTCTCAATATACCATCAGCTAGAAGGATATGGTGTAACACATGAAAAAATACACTACAAAAATAGTGATAGGTGACTAAAGGTAATGGTCAAATGGTAATTAAACACTCTAGGATATGTATATGCGAGAGACCAACCCCAATGTGTATATGTATTAACACATTCTTAGCCACGCATAAATGAGTGAAAAAAATATTATGGCTCATAAGTGGAGAGAATTACTTATGCCAACTAATGTCTTGTATAAACCAGTACAATAAACTCCTTTAAGGTATCTCTACAGGACACACCTTCTCATTATAAGATGGTATGAGACCAGATATTACTATAAAAATGTCCATAGACTGTGTGAGTTCAAATGATAGGTGAACAATCAGGATTTCCGTTTAAAAGGTTTGAAAGCTGCGTCCTCTTTGTATCGGATTCAGTTGCAAACACAGTGGTATAGAAATGAATTCGGTACGCTTACCATATTAGGTGGTGAGGGGTCAAACGAGCCTGAAACTGCTTAGACTTGGTGCCACACTGGGTCAAGACACCCGGGATGGAGCTGAGAGAGCGTATTGATCTTCACTCACCCAATGACAGGGGATCCAAACAGTCGGTTAACAGGCAGGCGTTTCACAATTGGACATAGAGCCTCAGGACGTGTAGAGGTATAAAAACAAAGAAAAAAAGAGAGGGCCTCCTCATAGTGTAAAACAGGTCCGGGAAAGGACTCAATTTATTGCTAGGAATGCGTTAACATCCGCAATGCATCTTTAGTAAAATTCTTCATAAAAAATGCAATTAAAACAAAACAAAAACATATTTGGTAAAAGAAAAATTGCAATAAGCATTTATTGATTGATTTGCGCAAAAGTTATAGCGTCTACAAAATGGGGGATAGATTAAGGCATTTTTATTATTAATTTTTTTTTTTTTAACTAGTACTGGCGGGGATCTGTGATTTTTATCGGGACTGCGACTTTGCGGCGGACAGATCAGACACTTTTGACACTTTTTTGGGACCATTGACATCTATACAGCGATCAGAGCTAAAAATAGCCATTGATTACTGTATAAATGTCACTGGCAGGGAATGGGGTTAACACTAGGGGCGATCAAGGGTTAACTGTGTTCCCTAGATGTGTTCTAACTGTGGGGGGAATGTGGCTGACTAGAGGAGGAGACAGATCGTTGTTACTACCTAGTAGGAACACACGATCTGTCTCCTCTCCCCTAACAGAACCGGGATTTGTGTGTTTAAACACACAGATCCCTGTTCTTGCTCTGTCATGAGCGATCATGGGTGCCCGGCAGTCATTGCACCTTGCCAGGCGCATGCATCTGCAACGTGCCTGCTACAGCGTCTTAAAGAGCCGACATACAGCTACGATGGCTTGCCCAGGGTAGCCAACCTGCCGCAGTATAACTGCGGCGACTGGTCAGGAAGGGGTTAAAGTACACAATGATTAGTGTTTGGCTGAAGCCATTTATTATCAATCAACTGTGTTTACTCTTTTTAAATCATAATCATAACAGAAACTACCCAAATGACCCTGATCAAAAGTTTACATACCCCATTTCTTAATACAGTGTATTGCCCCCTTTAACATCTATGACAGCTTGAAGTCTTTTGTGGTATTTGTCTTGCATGAACTAAAAGGTGGAAAAATCTGCGCTCAGTAGATAGTAATCAAGGCAGCTGAACACTAAAACCCAGATACCGGGCATAAACTGTGATTAAAGGAAAAAAGTGCAGCGCTCACAATAAAGATTAAAGAAAGTGACTATTTAGTGTATAATTGCAATACCTAAAAATGGTGAAAAAGATATATTAATAGAGTATGATCAAATCATGAATAACCAAACCCCAAAATAGTGTAAAATATCATACATAAAAATAAAAAATCTATGTATGCGCATAAAAGTAATAATATTAATAAAATCAAAATAGTGCAGTAAAGTCCAAATAGATATCCAAAAAATGCTATGGAAAACGTGATGTGAACAAAATAAACTCCTTCAAGTCGTGTTATAGGAATAACATGGGCAGTATTCAATTTGACCACGTAGATCTCAACAATTAATCGTAAGATATGGATGGAGGCTTACCAGACTGATGGTCATAAAAAGCGTAGCAAGATGAACAATCAAAGCTATCCAGGTGTCGATCTCTGCAACAGCCGTAGCCTTTTCCCAGGAACTTGATGCTTGTAATGCAGCAGATATTCCAGGAAGTGCCCAAAAAAGATAAATAAGAGGCTCCAAATTGTGTAGTACGTTTTAAAAGGGGATCCTTTAATAAAGCTCCATCAAGCATTAAGGACAATATAAAACTGCCATAGGTACATACAAGTAAAATTAGCAGAAAAACACCAGCAAAGCAATAAAACTGACAGCGCTTTTGAACATATGGAAAAAACTCTATCCAAGAGTTTTAAATTGCGATCGCGCATGCGCAGGACGTGTGGGCGTGGTTACCCGACGATCGTTTCGTCACAACGTGACGTCATCAGGGGTACGCCCACACCTCTGCGCCGTGTGCTTAAATAGTAATCCAATCCTAATTGGAGCGGCATCATAGGCTAAGACTATAGCCAATCAAAGGACACAGAAAACGAAGCCCAGACCACAACAATAGACAGGTGTGGAACAGAACTAAGTCACATTAGATCCCGGGAAAGATACATAGGTGAAATCCTCGGGAGTACTATCAAATATCTCCAATGCCTATTAATAGTAACAGGAGAACATTAAAAGGATTAGGTAGCAAAATGCTAAAAAATCTATATTATGACAGCAGGTCATATGCTAAAAAGAATATCTATAATATAATGACAGGTGTAGTGGTTGCAATTACAAATTGCAATCCATACTTCATAACTGCCTGCATTAACAAACGGTGAAGTAAAAAATATATAAACAAAAAATACAAAAAGAGAGACTGTTGCCTGCACCTATAATGCCGCTATCTATCATTATCAGTAAATTTAACCTGGCACAAGAATAACGGTTATAGATGGAACCATATATATTTAAAAAATTCTTATAAGCACCTGGCATTTATACAGTGCAAAGAAGTAATCACTAAACCGCTTATAAAGAATAACTGATCCTAAGATTTTAAAAAAGTTTTTTTAAAAAATAAAAATAAAATCATGAGACAAATAGCATTCTTACACGGGGCCAGGTCATATTCCAATAGAGATGTCAATATGGACTGACAAAAAACCTTTGTCCAAAAACCTCTGTACAGTCCCCAATAAAAAATCATGAAGGAGTACAGTAGGAGGGGGACATCAACTGTTGTTAATAAAACAGTTGATGTCCCACTCCACATTGAGGCCACCGGGAACGTGCGAGCCTAGCTTAAAAATCCAATTGGTTTCAGCTCGCAAGATTGAACGTTTCCCATTGCTACCCCTCCAGTGGGGAACATACCTCTCAATAGCCAAAAAGGTGGTACCTGTTGGGTCACGTTTATGTTTAAGGTCATAGTGTTTGCTAACATTATGTTTATCATAACCCTTGCAGATATTGGCTATGTGTTCCCCCAAACGTATGTGTAGCATGCGGACAGTACGTCCTACATATTCCAGACCGCATGGAGATTCACTGATTTCACATCTAATGGCACCGGTCTTACATACCCTATTCACACGTTTATTACTTGCTCGACTAAGTGCGTAGTCTACCTATTCAGGTGCCCATGCGGTCTGGAATATGTAGGACGTACCAAATTTCCTGTGCCTTTGTAGCTCACACATCCCCAAAACATCAGCGATCTGCCTCCGTGTTTCACAGTAGGAATGCTGTACCTTTCATCATAGGCCTTGTTGACTCCCAAGCTAAATTTTGGTCTCATCACTCCAAATGACTTTGTGCCAGAAGGTTTGAAGCTTGTCTCTCTGCTGTTTGGCGTATTGTATACTTTGTGGCATTTGTGTAGTAATGGCTTTCTTTTGGCAACTCGACCATGCAGCCCATCTTTCTTCAAGTGCCTCCTTATTATGTATCTTGAAACAGCCACACCACATAATTTCAGAGAGTCCTGTATTTCACCTGAAGTTATTCGTGGGTTTTTCTTTGAATCCCAAACAATTTTCCTGGCAACTGTGGCTGAAATTTTAGTTGGTTTACCTGACCGTGGTTTGCTTTCAATAGAACCCCTAATTTTCCACTTCTTGATTAGAGTTTGAACACTGCTGATTGACATTCTCAATTCCTTGGATATCTTTTTATATCCCTTTCCTGTTTTATACAGTTCAACTACCTTTTCCCACAGATCCTTTGACAATTATTTTGCTTTCCCCATGACTCAGAATCCAGAAACGTCAGTACAGCACTGGATGAAAGATGCAAGGGTCTGTCAGGAGTCCAGAAACTCATTAACCTTTTATACACATACACTAATTACAAGATCATATTATAACAGATCACAGGTGAGGATGGTTACCTTTAATAGCCATTCAAACCCCTTTGTGTCAACTTGTGTGCATGTTATCAGGCCAAAATCACCAGGGTATGTCAACTTTTTATCAGAGTCATTTGGGTAGTTTCTGTTGTGATTATGATTTAAAAAGAGTAAACACAGTTGACTGATAATAAATGGCTTCAGCAAACACTAATCATGAGTGAAAAAAATGGTTGTGTGTTACATAGTTAGTAAGGTTGAATAAAGACACCAGTCCATCCTGAGTGAGTGTGGGTGCGTGTCTACAATTATCCCTATTTATTTAAGATACCCATATAGCGCTGTCAATTTACGCAGTGCTCCACACATACATCACACACTCACATTGGTCCCTACTTTAAAGGAGCACACAATCCAAGGTCCCAACTCACATTCATATACGAGGGCCAATTTTTTGGACAGAAGCCAATTAACCAATTAACCTACCAGCATGTCTTTGGAGTGTTATCATTCATATTCTCTGAAAAATGGCCAATAAATCATAAATTCTGCCAGGGTATGTAAACTTATAAGCACAACTGTATACAGATGGCTATGGAGGCAGCAGCTTTCCTCCTCCGTATTAAACCAATGTCGCTGAAAGGCTACAAGTGTTTGCTTTTGCTGCATTTATTGAACGCGGCTAAGGCCTGCATACCACTGTGTTGGAAGCAGACCACTGCACCTTCAGTTCAGCTGTGGTTTGCCAGGAATAATGAGTCTTATCAGATGGAGACTCTGATGGCCTCTGCCAACCTTTGGGAAGAACGATGTAATAAAACTTGTTTTTACTGAATAGACTTCACATGATTCTCTGAATTTATAGACTTATAGTATATGCATGGCCTCTTTGGAATATCTGAGCTGATCTTCTATCTTTGTGGCCACGGGATTACTCAGTTTGTTGGGGGTTTTTCCTCCTTTTTGTCCCCCCCTTTTTAAATTTCTTCCCTCCCATGCCCCTCAAGCTTCATGCCAGATTTCAGCTCTTTACGTTCCCTGTCTGTATGTGCAGGGGTGGTCTTGTTTAGGTATGGAGGCCTTATGCTTGAACGATTAACCTTATAATTGGCATGCTCTGTATACAGTTGTATGCAAAAGTTTGTCATTTATAAATATTTGGGTGTTTGGATCAGCAATTTCATTTTGATCTATCAAATAACTGAAGGACAAAGTAATATTTCAGTAGTGAAATGATGTTTATTGGATTACCAGAAAATGCGCAATATGCATCAAAACGAAATTAGACAGGTGCATAAATTTGGGCACCCTTGTCATTTTGTTGATTTGAATACCTGTAACTACTTAGCACTGATTAATTGGAACACACAATTGGTTTGGTGAGCTCATTTAGCCTTGAACTTCATAGACAGGGGCATCCAATCATGAGAAAAGGGATTTAAGGTGGCCAATTGCAAGTTGCTGGGTGATCTGTGGGGTGATTTGAAGCGGGCAACCATCAAAACTAACTGAACTGGAGATGTTTTGTAAGGAGGAATGGTCCAAAATACATTCATCCAGAATCCAGACACTCATTACAGGCTATAGGAAGCGTCTAGAGGCTGTTATTTCTGCTAAAGGAGGCTCTACTAAATATTGATGTGATTTTTCTGTTGGGGTGCCCAAATTTATGCACCTGTCTAATTTTATTTTAATGCATATTGCACTTTTTCTGTTAATCCAATAAACCTAATTTCACTACTGAAATATTACTGTGTCCTTCAGTTATTTGACAGATCAAAATTAAATTGCTGATCCAAACACCCGAATATTTATAAATGTCAATCATGGAAATTGTCAGGGGTTCCTAAACTTTTGCATACAACTGTAGCCTATAGTTATTGATGGTGTATATTTGTTCCCATGTATGGTTTTACTAGGGCTCATGAGTAAGTGTCTTGCCAGAAGCGTACTTTGCTGATATATAAGTTGGAGATTAATGTGTAGCTTGGCTTGCATTTGACTTGTCTAATCCATCTAGCTATGGTGGCGTGAGAAGAAGGAAAACCCATGTGGGAATCCTCTGAAAACACAAGGGGGAATTCCATTGTCTAAAAAAAGTTGTAGCCAAGAAGTAGATACTCACAGTGCATACCACATCAAGACATTGGAGAGAAATCTCCTTGGGATGTTTTGGAGCAGGACATAAGGAAGAAGGGGCAATATCCTGATTGAGGTGGATGAAAGAAGCAACTAAAACCTAGTCTTTGTGTTCAACTACAAAAGTCTGTATACAAGATAAGGCTGCTAACTCAGAGAACCTCCACAAAAATGTGATAGCACCTTGTAAGTGATGCTAAAAAGAGAAAAATACCAAAAATTCTTCAAAGGGTGGCTTCTGAAAGGCCAAAGAAACTAAGTTAAAGTGATACTAAACACAGAAGTAGTATTGTCTTAAATCAGTCACATAAATCCTTTACAGTATATGCCACTGTATCAGGGCTGCCAACCTCCTGCAGCATTTTTTACTGACATAACATGGAAAATTTACTGGCGGAGCACATTTTTTACTGGCAGCCTAAGAAATTATAGAACTACTATTGAAAACTAACAGTGAATATTTGAGCAGTATAAACATGATATGGAAACACTGACAAATACCTATAACAAAGTAATTTGCTTGATTTACACTTAAAAATTCAACACATCATGAAATGATCAGCCCCTGATATTTACTGGCACTTGTAAAAAAAATCACAGATTTTTACAAACTGTCAGTAAATTTACTGGTGGTTGGCAACCCTACACTGTATTTCGTTTTTTAAAATCCTCTAAGTACAATACCTTATTCTTGTAGCACTGTATTGAGGCATGTGATCTTTTCCTCTTCTTTGCCATCTGCAGGGGAAATTCTTTGGGAGGAGGTTTCTCTTAGTCTGCTGATGTAGGCTTTCTACTGCCTGAGTCTGTGTTTCAGAAGAGCAATTCAAATAAGATTATAAATATCAAATAACTGTTTTACAGCTCCCTATAAATCTTTATTAAACCTCAAATGTGTATTTTTGGTACATTTATATGGTGTAGGCACTAGCTTTTATTTTGTTTAGACATCTGCATCCAAGGCTCTTTTTTACTTTACAGGTATTAGCAAATAAATTTCATATATTTAATACTGATTTATATTAAAACTAAGCTTTTTTGGGGAGTTTCTTAGTAAATGTAATCAATTAGCATATTATAATCCACCCTGTAGTGTTCAGCAATAGGAGGACATGGAGGAGGAGAGCGGGAAGCCTGGAAGTGTAATTTACCACTGTGTATACACCCACATGTGTGACTCTAGAGTCATGTGGGCTGCACAGGTAAGAAAAAAGAGAAAATGAAGAGTTTAGACGGGAACTGAAATTTAGCATGTGCAGTAGAGGACACCAGCTGGTTTACACACACTCAGGCTGCAGTGGGGACACAGAGAAGATAGGAGGGACAGTTGAAAGCAGTATCAACTAGGTATATTTCACTCTACACAAAACAAATACTCCTTTTACTAAATTATTTTATTAGTAGAACAAATAAATTCAAAATGTTAGTATGACAGTGTGATGGTTACCGTACATCAAGTATAACATAAAGAAGAAGATCCAATAAAGGGATGCAATAAGCATGATACACTATTCGTCCATACAATTGGAAACCACAGCTTTAGGTCGTAATGTAGAACATTCAGTGCCCCAAATTAGACTGTATGGTAGGCAAAAGTTTGGACACCCCAAGCTGTAAAAGAAAATGTGTACATACATTTATAAATTGTATATTACTTATGAAAAAAAAATTTGTATCGTTGTAACCATCTTAACTAGGCCGACTCCTGGAGACCAGGAGCATTAGAGGGAGAATTATACGGGAAAGGAAATGTTTGAGCAGGAAGTGGAAAGCAAGAGGTAAAGAAGAGAGAAAAAGGAAGGGGAGAGAAAAAGGGCAAAGAGTCCATCGGGGGTGCACTGGGAGACCCTTAAATTGAAAGATAATTGAACCTGGAGAGATGGTTGCATGTTATCCATGGTTGCCAAACCCTAAGAAATTTAGTGTGAGCATCAGAGGCAAGGGTCACTAATTTCTTAATCATGTCATTCATTTTTAACTGCTTCAAAACTGAGCACAGGGGTTTTAGATGACCTTGCAATGGTCAATTTAGTTGCATTAAAAAGGTGCAGAGCCAGTTGGCAATCCGGGCAAAGGAGTTCAAGTATAGGTTTACACAGAAGGGCCTCATAGGGGTCTCGTTTAAGATTGGAGTTGAAGTAGAATAATAACGTATCGAACCAGGCAGGACTTCAGTGATGCAGGTGATAACAGCTGGGAACATACAGGTTTATGTTTAAAGTATTACAAGATGCAGATCTAATTTATACAGTTTCTTACAATGCAAGCATATTAGGTACAACATGATTGGTTGCTAAGATCTACGTCAATATAACTAACTATAAATCTGACACTTGTCATACAACCAGACAAACGTATTCATTCCCAGAATTCCTACATGTTTATTAAAATGATTTATAACTGTTTTTGTCTATGGCTTTACCCATTAAAATACTTGTATAGAGACAATATGGCACCCAGTCATGTTAAATCAAACCCTCCTTGTCCTGATAAGACTTCACCAACTCAAAGATAACAGATTTACGACTTTGGGAAAATTAACTTGCAATAACCCCACCTTATGTGTTATGTCTTATTGTTTTTCACTATACAATCCTATATGTATGTATTCATATAGTGGTTTCACAAAAAGGTACAATATTTTTTACATAAAATAAATAAATAAATATATATATATATATATATATATATATTTATGGTTGAAGCCCTATGGCCGAGACGGATATGGATAACATTCAGAGTTAACATAAGGCCGCGTACACACGAAGGGACAATCCCGCGGGATTATCCTCTGGACTGAAGTCCAGCGGATAATCCCCTCGTGTGTAGGCGCCGGCGGACTTTTTGGCGCCAAAGTCCGGCGGACCAAAGTTTTAAGTTTGGTTTTAAAATTATCCGCTGGACTTGGCAGTCCGGCGGACAATCCCGCCGTTAGTAGGCAAGTCCGCAGGACTTTTGAAATGAACGGACTTGCCGCTCATCGGCAAGTCCGTTCATTTAGCACGTGACTTCAGGTTACGTAGCTAGCGTAGGCAGTAAATGCCGCCGCGCTAGCTCCGTAAGCTGGCATGGATTTAAAGGGACTCCCCACGCCGAAAAAACGGCGTGGGGGTTCCCCCCAAATCCATGTCAGACCCTTATCCGAGCACGCAGCCTGGCAGGCCAGGAAAGGGGGGGCACTCAGATCCCGGCCCCCCACCCTATGTGAATGAGTATGGGGTACGATGTACCCCTACCCATTCACCTAAGGTGTAAAATGTAAAGTAAAAAAAACACCCACACTTTTGAAAAAATAGTTTATTGCACTGCTCCGGGGGTCTTCTTCCATCTTGGGGGTCTTCTCGCCAGACTCCCCCGCCATTTACCAAGCTCTTTTACCGAGCGGGGAAGTCCGGCTACCTTCTTCGTCGTCGCCGCCGTCGTCTGGGGGTCTCGATCCGCCTTCGGGGGGTCTTCCGGGGTCTTCCGGGGGTCTCTTCTGTTCTTGCGGCGGTCGTCGTCTTCCGCGCCGCTGGCGCCGCCTTCTTCTTCTTGTCCTTCTTCTTGTTCTTCTTCCGATGTTGACCCGATGCTCTCTCTGCCCGGAATGCCTGTGCCGCGCTGCGCTGGGACTTATATAGGGGCATGGGGACAGGGTCACATGCTCATGTCACATGGTGACCCCGCCCCCTTGTGTTGTCACAGTCCCGGAGGATGCTGGGACTGTGACATCGCAAGGGGGCGGGGTCACCATGTGACATGAGCATGTGACCCTGTCCCCATGCCCCTATATAAGTCCCAGCGCAGCGCGGCACAGGCATTCCGGGCAGAGAGAGCATCGGGTCAACATCGGAAGAAGAAGAAGAACAAGAAGAAGGACAAGAAGAAGAAGGCGGTGCCGGCGGCGCGGAAGACGACGACCGCCGCAAGAACAGAAGAGACCCCCGGAAGACCCCCGAAGGCGGATCGAGACCCCCAGACGACGGCGGCGACGACGAAGAAGGTAGCCGGACTTCCCCCGCTCGGTAAAAGAGCTTGGTAAATGGCGGGGGAGTCCGGCGAGAAGACCCCCAAGACGGAAGAAGATCCCCGGAGCAGTGCAATAAACTATTTTTTCAAAAGTGTGGGTGTTTTTTTTTTACTTTACATTTTACACCTTAGGTGAATGGGTAGGGGTACATCGTACCCCATACTCATTCACATAGGGTGGGGGGCCAGGATCTGAGTGCCCCCTTATAAAAGGGGGCTCTCAGATTCCGATAAGCCCCCGCCCGCAGACCCCGACAACCAACGGCCAGGGTTGTCGGGAAGAGGCCCTTGTCCTCATCAACATGGGGACAAGGTGCTTTGGGGTGGGGGGGCCGCAGGGCACGCGGCCTGGTACGGCTCAGGAGGGGGCGCTCGTTCGTCCCCACCCCTTTCCTGGCCTGCCAGGCTGCGTGCTCGGATGAGGGTCTGACATGGATTTGGGGGAACCCCCACGCCGTTTTTTCGGCGTGGGGAGTCCCTTTAAATCCATGCCAGGTCACGGAGCTAGCGCGGCGGCATTTACTGCCTACGCTAGCTACGTAACCTGAAGTTACGTTCTAAATGAACGGACTTCTCCGTGTGTGGGCAAGTCCGTTCATTTTCAAAAGTCCTGCGGACTTTTGGCCGGCGGATTATCCGCCGGAGAAGTCCGTGCGTGTGTGGGCAAGTCCACACGCTCGGAAAGTCCAGCGGACCCAGCTGGAAAGTCCGGCGGGATTGTCCGCTGGACTAAGTCCGCCGGCAAAAGTCCGCGCGTGTGTACGCGGCATAGGACTTACCACATGAAATGGACCTGAAAGTGTGCCTTGGTCTAATGGACGGTATACCAAAATAAAAGGGCATACCCTAGATAAGAAATGAAAAAATTTAATGAAATGAGATGAAATAAAATGAAATGAATAATCTGTTAGAAGTATGCATACTTTGAGAAATGGGAGGGTGGGTATCGTGCACAGGAAACCGACAAAGACCACAGGCGAGCGGGCTGGTTAAATACCCCCCGGGCTCCTCACATAAATTCAGGCCACCATACTGGCCTTCCTACTTATGGTTGAAGCCCTATGACCAAGACGGATATGGATAACATTCAGAGTTAGCATAAGACTTACCACATGAAATGGACCTGAAAGTGTGCCTTGGTCTAATGGACGGTATACCAAAATAAGGGGGCAACAACATTCAGGTAGGGGATAGTTCTTTATTAGTTTGAGTTTGTTCATTGAGCGATTTTAGTAAATGCCTGAGCCATTTCTACTTGCGGATTGGGGATGTACCGTGCAAAGCAGGCAGACTTCCACCTGCCTAGTCTCTTAATGACATGGTCTGGGACCCCGTGACGGAATGCTGCTGAGGCTGCCGCAATGCGGAAGGAGTGACCGGAGTACTGGCTAGGGTTCAGGTGAAGGTTGCGAAGAAGTATCCTCATGTGTTTCATTAACTGACAGGTACTCAAGGGTTTGACAGGAAAAGGAAGAAGGGGACTGGAGGTTCGGGCAGGAGTGACAGCAGTCGACTGAGTGTGGCAACTGGACACCAACTATTATTGGTTCTGTAAAGGTGAATATCTATCCCAGAGCCTACTTGCTGGGTTTTAAAAACCGCTAGGTGAAGGACAAAGTGATCTTTGTAGCGGACCAAGTGGTGTCTACCTAGCACTTGGCCTGCAGAATTGCTACAGGTGAACTCTCCAGGTCGCAAGAACCCATAGTAGGCCAAGTATATGGTTGCTTGTAGGACCATACTGGGGAGGAGACCAAATGGAGAAGTAGTCAGGATGGTCGACATACCCCTAAAGATGTCACTCGTTATGGGTAAGCGTTTGGCACTAACCACCCGTTGGAGTTTCTGGATGCCGCGTAGAATGGCCCAAATTGCATGGGATGTGAATAAGGAAGATTTTGCGGGGTCACGTAAGGACAAGAAATGTTGGATGCCGGCTAGTTATAGCCGAATAGTGTTATGGGATAGGGCCAGCTGGGCATGACAGTATGAGATGAAGGCCAGTATCTGTTTGATGCTTGAAGTTTCTTTGGAGTGGTGTGCCAGGAATTTGTTCAAGGCCCTCCAGGCTGTCTGGTAGGCTTTGAGGGTGTTGCGGGAGAGTGAATCGTTGATGAGCTAGGTCGCTGTTTGCAGATGTTGTGCTAATCCAGGGTCAGCTGAGACCAAGCAGGGATAGTGGTTGATACTGGATCGGCTCCGGGCACCTGTTCAAAAAAGGAGGTGTAGTTAAAATGTGAGAGCGCATCTTCTGCGAGGTTGCGCTTTGCCGGAACAAATGAACAGTAAACGTTGAACTGAAATTGTAATGACAGTTGTACCAGCCTACGCAGGAAGGACATGACTGAGAGGGATTTGGACCTGCCTTTGTTAATGATCTCTGCTGTGGCTTGGTTGTCGGTGGTGAAGGCCACAGTTTTCCCTGTCCAGCAATGACCCCAGAGCTGTGCGGCTGCCACTATCGGATAGAGCTTGAAGAGGGAAGTCGTTTGGGTGAAGCCGGGAATTGCGAGTATCTGTGAAGGCCAGGGTCCTGCAAACCAGTGGTGGCCAAAAATTGCTGCGAAGCCTGTAGATGCTGCAGCATCTGTCACTACCTGGGGTGATAGGGACGATATGGTAGGTATAAATAGGGATATGCCATTCCAGGTGGAGAGGAACTCCTCCCACACGGAAAGGTCCGCTACTGCTGCTGTGTCTAGATTGAGGACCTGATCAGGATCTTGTGTATGAGAAAGGAACACCAGCAGGCAGGGCACAAAGGAGCGACCCTGTGGGATGATGCGCATGGCAAAATTAAGCATCCCTAAGAGGGATTGCAGCTGTTTCATGGTTCACCCTCTGGTGTGAGTGAAGTCTCGGAGTACCGCCCTAATGCGGGTCAGTTTGTCAAAGGGGAGACTGGCCTGCATGGAGCAGGTGTCAAGGTTGACTCCGGGAAAGTTGATGGTATGTGCTGGACCGTCGACTTTATGTTCGGCGATGGGAACATTAAGATTGTTAAATACGATCCTTAGTTTGTCAAGGTCCCCTGGGGACAAGCTGGGCGGCTCTATTAGTAAAAAGTCATCCAGATAATGGATGACCTCTTGACACTGGGCTTTGTGCAACAGAATCCAGGTGAGAGACTGTGCAAAAGTGTCAAAGAGCCAGCTACTCTTTGAACCAAAGGTCAACTTGGTGGCAAAATAGTATGCCTTCTTCCACTTGATGCCATGCCAGCACCAAAGGGACGGGTGGATAGGTAGGAGCTTGAAGGCATCCAAGATGTCGGCTTTGGAGAGCCAGGCACCTGTGCCTGCTTTGAGGATTGCTTGAATCGCCATGTCCACGGAGGCATATTTGAGGGAGAATTCTTCGGAGGGGATAAGGGAATTGAGACTGGGGATGGGGGAAGAATGAGGTGCAGTCAAATCGTACACCAGACGCAATTTATTAGAGAAATTGCCCTTGACAAGTCCAATAGGGCTGACTCTCCAGGTACTGAGTGAAAGGGCCTATTATAAAGTCCCGGTCTATTTTGGCCTGTAGGAGCTGGTCTATGGCCTGCTCATCGGTGGCCATTGAACGGAGATTCATGCACTCGTGGGTAGTGTGAGGCAGAAAAATTAGGCCAGTGTGAAAACCCTGGATAAGGTAGGTGGCCAGGGAGGGAGTGGGGTGTGAGGAGAGGTAGAGCGCAAGCCATGTGACATTAACTTGGCTTAGTCATGTCTTCTTCTGCTGCTTGACTTCGCACACGATCCTTGGATGTGCCTTCTGGCATAAGGTGCAGATGTGGAGCAGGCGACACTGGCTAAAGTTGCAGGAACCGTAATTGAAGTTATTGCATATAGCTGCTCCTCCCATGGTCCGGACTGGGAGTCCGAATTTGTCCACCTGGGGCATACGTGCAGGGGCCTGCTGGCCCTGATCTGCACCGGAGGTGGAGGGAAATTCGAAGGGGCAACTGACTGTCACATTGGCGCACCAGGTGGCGGTGTGGGTGGAAGATTGGCAAATGGCGCACAACGGTGATCGGAAGCCAGCAAAGTGGCGACAGGACAGCTCCGTGTCCATAAGGCTCCAATTCGTGGTTGTCTGGAATTGTGTGAGCCTGGCTGCTGCTTTGGGGGAGAAGGAGCGATGATAGTCATAAAAGGAAAACCCTCCATACTTGTAGCCCAAGTCTACTACAGTATGGAGGTATAAATCCAGCTCTTCCCTTCTGCTGGGAGAGACTGAACACAGAACATCCCTCAACATGCCGAAGGCCAATGTGAACTCCGGTACAGATAATTTCTGGTTGAGCCTGGGGTCCTTGGCCACTTCAATATTGCCGACCGTCATATGAAGTCCACAAGGTGGATCTCCCATCCTGGGTGGACGTCATATGACGTCCTCCTATTCCCGGCCTTCTAGGGGGCGCGCGCGCGCCCGCAGCGTCGCTCGGGAACCGGTGCTCGTGCCCGGCGGCCGCGATGTCCGCCGGGCACCCGTGATTGCCCGGGAAAACAGCGGGACCGTGGAGCTGTGTGTGTAAACACACAGCTCCACATCCTTTAAACTAAATTAAGTAAATAAGGGAAAAGCAGGTAACGAGGACATGTAACCAATGGCTATAAAAATAGCAGATATAAAGTGGTTGGATCAAAGTGCATCAAAAGGAGATGATGATTCAGCTAGTAAACATAGAGTGATGTGCCAATAGTTGAAGAAATAAATAGCAGATAAATGATAAAATATCTAAACAACATCAGAGCAATGTTTAAAAAAATAAATAAAATTGTCACATAATAAACGCAGTGAACAATAAATACAATGAGTGCGTGACTGGGTGAATGTGATGATTCACAAAGATAAAATAAGGTAAAAAATGGCTGGATAAATGATAAAATATCTAAACAACATCAGAGCAATGTTTAAAAAAATAAATAAAATTGTCGCATAATAAACGCAGTGAACAATAAATACAATGAGTGCGTGACTGGGTGAATGTGATGGTTCACAAAGATAAAATAAGGTAAAGAGTGGCTGGAAAAAATCCAGTAGGTAAATAAAAAAAATAATCAATGAATAAAATCGCAGAGTAACTGCAAGCAAATCGCAGATGGAAGTCGCAGTTGAGAAATAACTATATAGTGGTGGTAGTGGGTGCGTCCCACATTAAAATCGTTACTGAAGTGAAAAAAAATGTTTCAAACGTATAAAAACAGATCACAGCGGGTATGTAACAATAAAAAAATCCATAAATATCATATTTCAAATTTCAATGCTTAAAGTGGAAGTAAACCCCCCTATCGTTTTCAGCCAAGGAAGCTGCCATCTTTGCCTCTGTTTAATCTTAAACTGCCACAGTGCTGCACATGTGATCCGTTATGACACCAGCCATTGGATGGTTTGACTGTTTGGTTGAGAGCACAGCCAATGTGCAGTTAGCATTCACGGCATGCCTTTTTTTTTTTGGCTGTTAAATCGATGGGTTGTTTTGTTTCCTTTTGCATTGTATAATAAATTTGTAAAAATTGAACATGAAGATATTTTGATCTTCCTTGGGAGCATGTGAGACATGGCTTTATTTTCATCTTTGGAAAATTCTTTTGGGATATGTGGGCTTATAAGTGTGTGCACGTATGCATATGCGTGTACACATGTGTATGCATTCTCTGTTCCCTCTTTCCTTTTTTACATTTTTTATTTTTATCTCTATATGTATTTTTATTTTATTTTATTATTTTTTATATTCTATTTTTTTATGTTTTTTATTTTATCATTTATTACTTTATTTATTTCATTTTTCATTTATCATTTTTTCACATCAGCCTTTCCACTTTTTGATCGATCATTGGGATGATACCAAGAGAATTTTGTTTTTCATTTGTCTTGGGGCATCCGTATGGACACCCAAGGATGTACAGTGATGCCTAAATTCCACCAGTTTACATGGGTGGTTCTCTTTGACACCAGCTGTACGTCCACCCTGAGGCTTTCCCTAGCCAAGGCACGCCGTTTCCTGTTTGGGATATCCATGCTTTTCAGTGCTTTGCTGGCTTCCTGGCTTGATGTGTCCAGCCAGTGTCCGCACAGCATGTAGCACGATGCCCGACTTCCGCCTCCGCACATCCGGCGTCGGCTGGTCAGTCCTTGGCGCGCAAGCCTCCTCCCTTTGTCCGCTTGGCGCCAAAAAGCGGCGTGACGTCACACGCCCGCTGTTTTGGCGCCATGGGGAGGATACAAAAGACACACACACCATTTGGTGTATATGGGAGCTCGGCGGGATTGAGACACATATTTTTTCAAAAGGTAATTTATGGACCTCCCTATTTCCCTCATTTAGAGAACCTTCCACATTGTTCCCCTCTATGATAAAGACCAATTTGTTTATTTTTTCTAAACCAAGTCTAAGAAAGCCTGCTGGGGGTGACTTTGTGCCCCCTTTTCTCTTGTTTTTCTAATTCACTTTAGGATTAAGTTACTGTGTAACTGGCTTCAAGAACCTATTCCCAAAACTTCCCTTCCTCTATCCCAATCGTGGTCCCGGTGTCCCTGTGAACGGGTTTACCATGTCTCTGATAAGCTAACAAAGGTAGGCTATATTTGTACATTAGGACAGATATACCAGCAGCACTTTATCACTCTTTCTTGTCATGATCTTAAGTTGGGTTCTCATTTGTTGTTCCTCTTTGAATATCAATAGATATCGGGTATTATATTTATGTTTTTTTCCATACGAGTTTCCAACTTTCCTCCGGGTCATACCATCAGGAACAATCACTTGTGGTAAGCAACACACATATGATGGAGCCATCAGTCCACCATTGGCGGTTATTTCCTTATTATTATTCAACCCAGTATGTTAGTTATTCGTTTCTTATCTGCCTTTAGGTCCTTACTCTCATACATGAGACCGTGACGGTCCTTGTATGCTGCTGAGCTCTTTTTGTCCCTCCCTACGAGATGCCAATCCTCCCTTTGATGATCGACTTGTGGAGGCTGTACACATTTTCTATTAGTGGTCAGAACCCCAAGAGAGCATCCTGACAATTTGATTTGGACCCGTTTTGGGTCCTTTCCAATATTTTCAGGTACTGCCCCACTTTAGCCACATGAGAGTTAACTGGGCTAAACCCCCTTCCTTTGTTTACATCAAGGGAGGTACCCCATTAAGGGATGGGGAGGTTATGGGCTCTATGGTCTACCTGGGGTGGGTATCTCCACATGGGGTGAGGGGCTTTCCATCCTTCCCCCCCCCCCCCTTTTTTTTTTTTTTTTTTTCTTCTCGTCATGTTCCACTGCTCTCATATGTTATGATAGATGATAGAATGTCTTATATTGCCATTTTCTTGTATGCCAAACTAATTTTGTTTTTTCTTTCTATATATTTTTTTCTTACATTCAAGATCTTATTTTTTGAACATATCCTTATCTTTGATGTTTTAAACGCTCACGATCATGTCAGTCTTCCTGATGAAGCCTATTTAGGCGAAACATGTTGAAGCATACTGAGCACGTGATCATATACAAATGAATTTCGCATTCTCTATGCCTGTTATGGAAATAGATGTAGTTTCCTAGGATTGTGGATATGTGCATGTTCATTTGCTTTTATATCTTGTTTTTCACTTTTTGTTAATAAAATACGCTTTAATCATTGAATCTGTGTACCAGAATATTTGACCAGATGAATACATATTCACCATGTACCCTTAAAATCCCATATCGCTGCCCCGTTTAATACCATAAATATCATAGGTGCATCAAGAAAGTTCATTTCCAAGTGCAGTGCAAGTGGTAATAGTAGTAGATCTTGGTGTACGGTGTTTTAACTGTGGCTATCTTGTGGCTATCCTGTGCTGTTATTCTGGTTACGTGCGGTCCTAGTGGGGAAAATTTGAGTGGCCCCTTACCTTACGGCTGTAAGGTTACAGCATTAGTGTATGGATCTTTGTGGTCCTTGGTGACCTTCCTCCTGTCGGTCCCAGCTGGGTATCCTAGGTCCTGTTAGTATTTCCTTAGCATAGAGGTGTATCCAGGTGTGGGTGGGGGGGGGGGGGGGGGGGGGCTCACATCAATGTATATGTAAGGAAGGAAGGAAGTAGCCTCATAGTGTAGTAAGTTTAGTATAAAACATTTATTTCAAACAGTTAAAATCAAATGCAAGGGTACTCACATTTAAAAAATGTGCAAACAAGCAGAGTACAAACGAGCAGCGAGCTCGATAGCGTCACTTCCGGTGTGTCAGAAGGCTAGAAACCCGACGCGTGTTCATCACTGGTCACGGAAGTGACGCTATCGAGCTCGCTGCTCGTTTGTACTCTGCTTGTTTGCACATTTTTTAAATGTGAGTACCCTTGCATTTGATTTAAGTGCAGTACAGTTAAAACACCGTACACCAAGATCTACTACTATTACCACTTGCACCAAAGGGACGGGTGGATAGGTAGGAGCTTGAAGGCATCCAAGATGTCGGCTTTGGAGAGCCAGGCACCTGTGCCTGCTTTGAGGATTGCTTGAATCGCCATGTCCACGGAGGCATATTTGAGGGAGAATTCTTCGGAGGGGATAAGGGAATTGAGACTGGGGATGGGGGAAGAATGAGGTGCAGTCAAATCGTACACCAGACGCAATTTATTAGAGAAATTGCCCTTGACAAGTCCAATAGGGCTGACTCTCCAGGTACTGAGTGAAAGGGCCTATTATAAAGTCCCGGTCTATTTCGGCCTGTAGGAGCTGGTCTATGGCCTGCTCATCGGTGGCCATTGAACGGAGATTCATGCACTCGTGGGTAGTGTGAGGCAGAAAAATTAGGCCAGTGTGAAAACCCTGGATAAGGTAGGTGGCCAGGGAGGGAGTGGGGTGTGAGGAGAGGTAGAGCGCAAGCCATGTGACATTAACTTGGCTTAGTCATGTCTTCTTCTACTGCTTGACTTCGCACACGATCCTTGGATGTGTGTTTAAAAAAATAAATAAAATTGTCACATAATAAACGCAGTGAACAATAAATACAATGAGTGCGTGACTGGGTGAATGTGATGATTCACAAAGATAAAATAAGGTAAAGAGTGGCTGGATAAATGATAAAATATCTAAACAACATCAGAGCAATGTTTAAAAAAATAAATAAAATTGTCGCATAATAAACGCAGTGAACAATAAATACAATGAGTGCGTGACTGGGTGAATGTGATGGTTCACAAAGATAAAATAAGGTAAAGAGTGGCTGGAAAAAATCCAGTAGGTAAATAAAAAATAATCAATGAATAAAATCGCAGAGTAACTGCAAGCAAATCGCAGATGGAAGTCGCAGTTGAGAAATAACTATATAGTGGTGGTAGTGGGTGCGTCCCACATTAAAATCGTGACTGAAGTGAAAAAAAATGTTTCAAACGTATAAATATGACAAATAAAAACAGATCACAGCGGGTATGTAACAATAAAAAAATCCATAAATATCATATTTCAAATTTCAATGCTTAATAAATGTATTATTGTTTTGTTTCCTTTTGCATTGTATAATAAATTTGTAAAAATTGAACATGAAGATATTTTGATCCTCCTTGGGAGCATGTGAGACATGGCTTTATTTTCATCTTTGGAAAATTCTTTTGGGATATGTGGGCTTATAAGTGTGTGCACGTATGCATATGCGTGTACACATGTGTATGCATTCTCTGTTCCCTCTTTCCTTTTTTACATTTTTTATTTTTATCTCTATATGTATTTTTATTTTATTTTATTATTTTTTATATTCTATTTTTTTTATGTTTTTTTATTTTATCATTTATTACTTTATTTATTTCATTTTTCATTTATCATTTTTTCACATCAGCCTTTCCACTTTTTGATCGATCATTGGGATGATACCAAGAGAATTTTGTTTTTCATTTGTCTTGGGGCATCCGTATGGACACCCAAGGATGTACAGTGATGCCTAAATTCCACCTGTTTACATGGGTGGTTCTCTTTGACACCAGCTGTACGTCCACCCTGAGGCTTTCCCTAGCCAAGGCACGCCGTTTCCTGTTTGGGATATCCATGCTTTTCAGTGCTTTGCTGGCTTCCTGGCTTGATGTGTCCAGCCAGTGTCCGCACAGCATGTAGCACGATGCCCGACTTCCGCCTCCGCACATCCGGCGTCGGCTGGTCAGTCCTTGGCGCGCAAGCCTCCTCCCTTTGTCCGCTTGGCGCCAAAAAGCGGCGTGACGTCACACGCCCGCTGTTTTGGCGCCATGGGGAGGATACAAAAGACACACACACCATTTGGTGTATGTGGGAGCTCGGCGGGATTGAGACACATATTTTTTCAAAAGGTAATTTATGGACCTCCCTATTTCCCTCATTTAGAGAACCTTCCACATTGTTCCCCTCTATGATAAAGACCAATTTGTTTATTTTTTCTAAACCAAGTCTAAGAAAGCCTGCTGGGGGTGACTTTGTGCCCCCTTTTCTCTTGTTTTTCTAATTCACTTTAGGATTAAGTTACTGTGTAACTGGCTTCAAGAACCTATTCCCAAAACTTCCCTTCCTCTATCCCAATCGTGGTCCCGGTGTCCCTGTGAACGGGTTTACCATGTCTCTGATAAGCTAACAAAGGTAGGCTATATTTGTACATTAGGACAGATATACCAGCAGCACTTTATCACTCTTTCTTGTCATGATCTTAAGTTGGGTTCTCATTTGTTGTTCCTCTTTGAATATCAATAGATATCGGGTATTATATTTATGTTTTTTTCCATACGAGTTTCCAACTTTCCTCCGGGTCATACCATCAGGAACAATCACTTGTGGTAAGCAACACACATATGATGGAGCCATCAGTCCACCATTGGCGGTTATTTCCTTATTATTATTCAACCCAGTATGTTAGTTATTCGTTTCTTATCTGCCTTTAGGTCCTTACTCTCATACATGAGACCGTGACGGTCCTTGTATGCTGCTGAGCTCTTTTTGTCCCTCCCTACGAGATACCAATCCTCCCTTTGATGATCGACTTGTGGAGGCTGTACACATTTTCTATCAGGGGTCAGAACCCCAAGAGAGCATCCTGACAATTTGATTTGGACCCGTTTTGGGTCCTTTCCAATATTTTCAGGTACTGCCCCACTTTAGCCACATGAGAGTTAACTGGGCTAAACCCCCTTCCTTTGTTTACATCAAGGGAGGTACCCCATTAAGGGATGGGGAGGTTATGGGCTCTATGGTCTACCTGGGGTGGGTATCTCCACATGGGGTGAGGGGCTTTCCATCCTTCCCCCCCCTTTTTTTTTTTTTTTTTTCTTCTCGTCATGTTCCACTGCTCTCATATGTTATGATAGATGATAGAATGTCTTATATTGCCATTTTCTTGTATGCCAAACTAATTTTGTTTTTTCTTTCTATATATTTTTTTCTTACATTCAAGATCTTATTTTTTGAACATATCCTTATCTTTGATGTTTTAAACGCTCACGATCATGTCAGTCTTCCTGATGAAGCCTATTTAGGCGAAACATGTTGAAGCATACTGAGCACGTGATCATATACAAATGAATTTCGCATTCTCTATGCCTGTTATGGAAATAGATGTAGTTTCCTAGGATTGTGGATATGTGCATGTTCATTTGCTTTTATATCTTGTTTTTCACTTTTTGTTAATAAAATACGCTTTAATCATTGAATCTGTGTACCAGAATATTTGACCAGATGAATACATATTCACCATGTACCCTTAAAATCCCATATCGCTGCCCCGTTTAATACCATAAATATCATAGGTGCATCAAGAAAGTTCATTTCCAAGTGCAGTGCAAGTGGTAATAGTAGTAGATCTTGGTGTACGGTGTTTTAACTGTGGCTATCTTGTGGCTATCCTGTGCTGTTATCCTGGTTACGTGCGGTCCTAGTGGGGAAAATTTGAGTGGCCCCTTACCTTACGGCTGTAAGGTTACAGCATTAGTGTATGGATCTTTGTGGTCCTTGGTGACCTTCCTCCTGTCGGTCCCAGCTGGGTATCCTAGGTCCTGTTAGTATTTCCTTAGCATAGAGGTGTATCCAGGTGTGGGTGGGGGGGGGGAGGGGTTCACATCAATGTATATGTAAGGAAGGAAGGAAGTAGCCTCATAGTGTAGTAAGTTTAGTATAAAACATTTATTTCAAACAGTTAAAATCAAATGCAAGGGTACTCACATTTAAAAAATGTGCAAACAAGCAGAGTACAAACGAGCAGCGAGCTCGATAGCGTCACTTCCGGTGTGTCAGAAGGCTAGAAACCTGACGCGTGTTCATCACTGGTCACGGAAGTGACGCTATCGAGCTCGCTGCTCGTTTGTACTCTGCTTGTTTGCACATTTTTTAAATGTGAGTACCCTTGCATTTGATTTTAACTGTTTGAAATAAATGTTTTTTTTTTTTTTTTTTTTTTTTTTTGTTAAAAGATTTTTATTGTATTTTAAACAAGAAACAGAAACAATAAAAAACATAAAAGAAAAATAATAACAGTATATATCACATAGATTCAAATGCATGAAATAAATGTTTTATACTAAACTTACTACACTATGAGGCTACTTCCTTCCTTCCTTACATATACAATGATGTGAGCCCCCCCCCCCCACCCCACCCACACCTGGATACACCTCTATGCTAAGGAAATACTAACAGGACCTAGGATACCCAGCTGGGACCGACAGGAGGAAGGTCACCAAGGACCACAAAGATCCATACACTAATGCTGTAACCTTACAGCCGTAAGGTAAGGGGCCACTCAAATTTTCCCCACTAGGACCGCACGTAACCAGAATAACAGCACAGGATAGCCACAAGATAGCCACAGTTAAAACACCGTACACCAAGATCTACTACTATTACCACTTGCACTGCACTTGGAAACGAACTTTCTTGATGCACCTATGATATTTATGGATTTTTTTATTGTTGCATACCCGCTGTGATCTGTTTTTATTTGTCATATTTATACGTTTGAAACTTTTTTTCACTTCAGTCACGATTTTAATGTGGGACCACCACTATATAGTTATTTCTCAACTGCGACTTCCATCTGCGATTTGCTTGCAGTTACTCTGCGATTTTATTCATTGATTATTTTTTATTTACCTACTGGATTTTTTCCAGCCACTCTTTACCTTATTTTATCCTTGTGAACCATCACATTCACCCAGTCACGCACTCATTGTATTTATTGTTCACTGCGTTTATTATGCGACAATTTTATTTATTTTTTTAAACATTGCTCTGATGTTGTTTAGATATTTTATCATTTATCTGCTATTTATTTCTTCAACTATTGGCACATCACTCTATGTTTACTAGCTGAATCATCATCTCCTTTTGATGCACTTTATTCCAACCACTTTATATCTGCTATTTTTATAGCCATTGGTTACATGTCCTCGTTACCTGCTTTTCCCTTATTTACTTAATTTAGTTTAAATTGATTGCGCGCCACTATTTCTTCTTTCCATTCATTATTTTTGGGTTCAGACATTACCCCTAGTGTGCGCTGCATCAGACTAGTTACTACTTTCTGTGCAAGCGCAGGATTACCTTCTATACCTATACAGCTCCACATCCTGTCACTGGAGAGGAGACCGATCATGTGTTCCAAGTACAGAGGAACACCGATCAGTCTCCTCCCCTTGTGAGTCCCCTCCCCCCACAGTTAGAATCACTCACATAGGGAACATTAACCCCTGCAGCGCCCCCTAGTGTTAACCCCTTCCCTGCCAGTCACATTTACACAGTAATCAGTGCAATTTTATAGCAACGATCGCTGTGTAAATGTGAATGGTCCCAAAAATGTGTCAAAAGTGTCCGAAGTGTCCGCCGCAAAGTCGCAGTCACGAAAAAAAATCGCAGATCGCCACCATTACTAGTAAAAAAAATAAAAAAATAAAAATGCAATAAATCTATCCCCTATTTTGTAAACTTTTGCGCAAACGAATCAATAAACACTTATTGCGATTTTTTTAAACAAAAATATGTAGAAGAATACGTATCGGCCTAAACTGAGTAAAAAATTGAGTTTTTTTTTTTTTTTAAATGGGATATTTATTGTAGCAAAAAGTAAAAAATATTGTATTTTTTTCAAAATTGTCGCTCTTCTTTTGTTTATGGCGCAAAAAATAAAAACCGCAGAGGTGATCAAATACCACCAAAAGAAAGCTCTATTTGTGGGAAAAAAAGGATGTCAATTTTGTTTGGGTGCAACGTCGCACGACCGCGCAATTGTCAGTTAAAGCGACGCAGTCGCGAATCGCAAAAAGTGCTCTGGTAAGGAAGGGGATAAAATTGCCTGGGCTGAAGCAGTTAAGGACCACTGATACACCACCCCAGGTGTAGGCTTTGTTCTCCGCCAAATCATGAACAGAAATGAGTAAAGAGGCAAGGTTAATGTCCCTGCCATCCAGGATGTCCTTCCTGATGTTGGCCGGAACCAAATGGGATGGATAAACAATGGGACTCCACCCTGTTGTACCTGCAGAAAGGGGTGTTAAAACCTGGACTACGGTAGGGTCGGGGACAGCAACGGTTGGGCGGGTCTCCAAGAGTGCCACTCTGGTTTGAACCTCTGAGACTGAGGCGGCCAACGATGACACCATGGTGTGTAGCTGTGAAATGGCGGATGAAATAGACTGGAGGGACGCCTGCTGGGTGCTAGGTCCTGCTGCGGCTGGTGGAGGGAACAGAAGCTTGAAGAGCTCAGCCTTCCTAGCTGTAGCGGGAAAGGGCACCCCTCTACGCCTCAGTTCTGCGGTCAATTTTGGGATGGTCCATCCACTGAGGGACTCCACGCTGTCACTCTCTGAGACCGGAGAAGGGGACAGAGGGGCCGTGAGATCTTCACTGCCGGCCTGGGACATGGTTCTGGTGTTCTAATGCCCTAGTTACGGTGTCTTGTCCTCTGGGTTGAGTCTTGATTGACCGGAACCTTTTGAGGGTGACATGAATTTCAAGTTTGCTTCTACTCCCTAACGGCATACGTACCTATGTGGTGCTCTTTTTATTATATTTCTCCCTCTTTTTTTTTTTTTTACCTGGGGGAATACCATCCAACCTGGTGCAGGGTGGACCTACTGAACCCAACTGACCTGGAGGAAAAATGAAAGGTGACAACTCGTGAAGGACTTGTTTACCTAACTTGAAGGAGTGACTAGTGTGATGATTTTAACAACAGGTGGCGGTGAGTCGAAATTAAATTAACAAAATCTTTGCCTTAATCGTGAAATGAAAATAAAGTATCTGCCATGACAGAGGCATGACTCGGTCGTGCCGCAGCTGCGACTGACAGCGAACCGGACTCTGGAGCATGTACTGAAATGAGGCAATCGGAGACCTTGATGCACACCGGGACGAATCGGTGCATCGGAGATGCGACTGGATCCGATTCGGAGCGCGCTTTGTAGTGGGGAAATTAGTGAAATGTTAGCCTTGATAGAGGCATGAAATCGTTGAGCCATGACCACGACTGACACTGAACCAAATTCTGGTACAGGACAAGGCCGAAACAACTGGGGCACTCCGGAACGAATTGGTGCATCTTAAATGCGGCTGGATTCGAAACGGGGCATGATACATGGGAGTGAAACGAATGAAACTTGATACCCATGACAGAGCTATGGATCGGTCGCACCTTATCTGCAATTGACAATGAACGGGATTTCTGGAGCATGTACTGAAATGAGGCCAGACAGCTGGAGCACACCGGTATGAATCGGTGCATCACGGATGCAACTGGATTCGAATCGGAGCACGGTACGTGACAGTGAAATGATTTTGATTGCCATGACAGAGGCACGAATCGACCATGCCGCTTTTGCAACTGACCATGAATCGGACACGGAACTCAAGAACACGGAACTCACGAACACGGGACTCACAAACGCTTTAGTCTCAAATAGTCGGCCTAGGGACGTAATAGTATCGTGAACAGAAAACCGACAAAGACCACAGGCGAGCAGGCTGGTTAAATACCCCCCCCCGGGGTCCTCCCATAAATTCATGCCACCATACTGGCCTTCCTATATATATACATACATACACAAAGCTAACTACTTAACTCAATATTGTCTAATTATTAATATATACATACACATCGGTGTTATCTTATTCAATGTATTTTAACAATTTTAATGAGGACACAAGCAGACCTTTTTTGACCCTGTCAAACTAAATTAATATACATAACTTTCCCATATTCCGCAATGTTTATTTATTACCTTTAAGAAATGTTATCTTATCAGACTATAGTTCAACTGCTGTCAAAGTGTTTATTTTCTAATTAGGGAACTTAAAAACTAAAAATTAACTATCCTAATGAATTTTCACCCAGTAAAAATATCAGCATGAAGCAGAGCGGTCATCTAAAGTTCAACATTTAAAAATTAAGACTTTTTCTATATTTATGGAATAACATAGTACAGCCCTCAAAAAATCCACTCGCCTACTCGCATTTTGCGAGTGGATTTTGAGGTCTGGCGAGCTATTGGCTGCCTAGGAGCAGGGGGCGAGCACTGCCGGCAGCCTGGGTTGAATGGGAGTCCAGCTATCGTGGAGGGGAAGAGAAAGGAGAGCCTCGCAGGTGATCAGCGCGCAGGGAACACAGCTATCATTTCACATTATAGTACTGTGTTCCCCGCTGCTCGCTATCACACATAGCCCCTCCTCCTGGTCCCGGACTTTGATAGACAGATCAGCCGTCCAATCCCGGATTGGAAGGGTGATCTGTCAATCAAAGTTCCCCGGCCAGGGGGCGGGGCTATATGTGAAGTTGAGAGGCGGGAACACCAATTAAAATGAAAGCTGATATCGCTGTGTTCCATCATCCGGGTGGCTCTCCTGTTCTTCTCCTCCCCTGCACAGGTAGGAATGGGGCTGCATGGGGGACACAGGCTGGGCTGCATGGGGGACACAGGCTGGGCTGCATGGGGGACACAGGCTGGGCTGCATGGGGGACACAGGCTGGGCTGCATGGGGGACACAGGCTGGGCTGCATGGGGGACACAGGCTGGGCTGCATGGGGGACACAGGCTGGGCTGCATGGGGGACACAGGCTGGGCTGCATGGGGGACACAGGCTGGGCTGCATGAGGGACACAGGCTGGGCTGCATGGGGGACACAGGCTGGGCTGCATGGGGGACACAGGCTGGGCTGCATGGGGGACACAGGCTGGGCTGCATGGGGGACACAGGCTGCATGAGGGACACAGGCTGCATGAGGGACGCAGGCTACATGGTGGACTGAGGCTGCATGAGGGACGCAGGCTACATGGTGGACTGAGGCTGCATGAGGGACGCAGGCTACATGGTGGACTGAGGCTGCATGAGGGACGCAGGCTACATGGTGGACTGAGGCTGCGTGAAGGACACAGGCTGCATGGACTGAGGCTGCATGGTGGACTGAGGCTGCATTGGTGCGCACGGATAAAGTTGTTAATATTTTTTTTTTATAACTTAATTCTGCATAAAACATTTAAGTCTCATTTTAGGGGCAGAATTGGGGGCGGGGCAGAGGCAGGGTTGGGCGGGGCAACTGTGGCGAGTAACCCTTGAGGCCTGGCTAGTAGCTCAGGACTTGAAATTTTGAGCCCTGACATAGTATACATTAATAAAGATTAATAAGGACATTGCCTTAGACTTAGTAGGATTAACATGCAGGCCCGAAGGAGACACAAAAGCCTCCATTAGGGAGAATAAGTTAGGCAGCGAGATTCTCGACGATGTCAGAGTCAGTCGGATGTCATCCACAAATAAAGTGATCTTATGAGCCGAACTCACAATCTCAATACCTTTTATATCCGGGTGTGAACGGATCACCTCTGCCAAAGGTTCCAAAGCTAAGACAAACAAAAGAGGCGAAAGTGGACAGCCCTGCCGAGTGCCTCTCCGGATGGGTAAATTAGAGGATTCTAAACCATAATATTTCATTTTAGCCTTAGGGGCATCGTACAGTGCCATCAGCCAGCTTAAAAAGGAGGTACCAAAGCCATAATGATGGAGTACTGTCATAACATAAGGCCAAGACAGAGTGTCGAAGTGTGTGAGTGTTCAAATACAACGATAAAAGCATCGCTTCCAGGGAGCTGCTGTAAGCAAGGTGCTGCTTCCTTCCTTCTTTTAAGGATAAAGTTTCCTGATCTCACACCATGCAAAATGGTCTTTCCGGTTGCAATGTTAGACCAGTGAAAAATGTACTTCCTAGCCTTCATGAGGGTACGGGTGACTAAATCCGATGCCCTGTCCCTATTCCTACCCCATTTCTCCAGATCCAGATGCTGACGACTGAGAAAGTCCCCTTGGCAATTTTCCACACCTAGGATGTGGAGAGCGGACAGAGCTAGAATGTGCAGTCCTGCCCAAGACAGGATCAAGACCACTTCCCTTTTAGCAGTACAACTTCTAGTGCCTCCTTGATGGCTGATGTAGGCTACAGACATGGCATTGTCCGACTGTATTTTTGCTAGGGGACCTCACAACTGAAGGAACCAAGGTAGAAGCAAAACCCAATCGCCTTGAGTTCGAGGTTATTAATGAGAAGACAGGTTTCCTCTAAAGACCAAGTCTGTGAATGCATTCCATGTATTTCCTAGGATGAAATTTCCCAATCTTGCACCCTGCAAAATGGTCTTTCCAGGTTCAATGGTAGACTTTGTAAGAAGTCGACTTCCTTGACTTCAAGAGGCTAGGAATGATCAAATCTTTGAACCTGGGATTCACCAGCCATGTAATTAAAATCAGCAACTGAAAAGCAAGTTGGAGAACCAGTCCTTGAAACAGAAGGTCCAAGTGATCTGGAATGGCCCATGCAGAGTCTGCCAGGAGTCTCAGTATGTCCAAGTACCACACTCAATATGTCAGAGCTATATAATTGTATAAAAACAGTGTATCCATGATGAGGCATTAGAGTGTATCCACATGGGTGGGTTATATGCAGTGAGAATCACCAGAATGCCCTCTATCTCAACCATGCGGAGCAGTTGAGGGAGAAGCTGAAGAGACAGAAAAGCTTAGATCAGTTGGAACTGATTGCACAGTCAATATAGTGACCATTGCGAGGCCCGAGGGTCCCTGCACAAGACTGGGGTCAGTTATCTGAACAGAAGGTACTAGAGCCCTGTTTCCTTTCCAATTGGGGTCTGGGAACAGTCCCCCAAGGCTCAACTGAGAGATCTAGTAGCTGCAGGAAAGAGCTTCAGTGGCTATAGTGCCACCAAGAATCTTGATAGAAGAATCTTTTTTTTTTTAAATCAGGTATATGTTTATTGAAATACAGAAAAACGTTTACAGTCCATGACAGCGCACGCCAATAAAGACTAATGTAACCTACAAAGATTGTGCCATTATTCACATGAACATTAACATAATGATATGAAGATAACAACATATCCCACTCAAAAGCTAGCTTAGCACAGTATAACTTTGTGACCAAACCCCGTAGAGTCCCAATTCTCCTAAAGTACATCTCCTATACATATCCTACAGCGGATATCCAAGACTTATGCATGGGAGGGTCAGGAGACTATCAAATTAATAAAATTTTCCTACGGGCATGAAAGAGTGCCCTGCCCAGGGCTATCCTAGGACGTTCCTCCTCAACAACCTCTTCCAATATGTTTAGAATTCAACAATTAGGGTCGAGTGGAATTTTCACCTTGAATACCATATTTAGCATGTCTATTACCTACTTCCAATAGAAATGCAGTTTGGAGCAGCACCATAATATGTGAATTAAGTCCCCATGATCCCTTTTACACCTGTGACAATAAGGTTCTGCATTATATCCCATCTTATATAACCATAATGGAAGAAGAATCTTTAACCACTTCCACTCTGGAAGGTTTTAGCACCTTCCTAGCCAGGCCATTTTTTGCGATACGGCACTGCGCTGCGTTAACTCACAATTGCAATTTGCGACGCTGTACCCAAATAAAATTGATGTAATTTTTTTCCCACAAATAGAGCTTTCTTTTGGTGATTTCTGAATACCTCTGTGGTTTTTATTTTTTGCGCTATAAACAAAAAACAACTTTGAACAAAAAAATAATATTATTTACTTTCTGCTATAAAACACATCCAATAAAAAAAATGTAAGTTCTTCATCAATTTAGGCCAATATGTATTCTGCTACATATTTTTGGTAAACAAATTCCTAATAAGCGTATATTGATTGGTTTGCACAAATGTTATAGCGTCTACAAACTATGGGATATATTTATGGACTTTTTTCAAATAGTTTTTACTGGTAATGGTGGCGATCAGCGATTTCAAGCAGTACTGCGACATTGCGGTGGACAAATCTGACACTAAGTGACACTCTTTGGGGACCAGTGACACCAATACAGTGATCAGTGCTAAAAAAAATTCTTAGCAGAAACCCAAGATCTCCATTTTCCTCCCTCACAGAACGGCAGTTTGCTTTGTTTACATAGGCAGACCGCTGTTCTGTCTCTCCTCAGAATGACCAGCAGGTCCAAGCGGCCATCACTGCCGCAGGACCCGCTGATTTGCTCCTGCTGTGTCCAATCACAGCGGGAGCATGGCTCAGACGGCACGCGTGCCCCAGATCCAACAACAGTGATCATGTACAGGTACGATTGCCCGTGAAAACAGCAGGACCGTGCGGGACCGTGGAGCTGTGTGTGTAAACACACAGCTCCATGTCCTGTCAGTGGAGAGGAGACCGATCATGTGATCCCAGTAAGGAGGAACACCGATCGGTCTCCTCCCCTTGTGAGTCCCCCTCCCCCCACAGTTAGAATCACTACCTTAGGGAACACATTAACCCCTGCAGCGCCCCTAGTGTTAACCCCTTCTCTGCCAGTCACATTTACACAGTAATCACTGCAATTTTATAGCAACGATCGCTGTGTAAATGTGAATGGTCCCAAAAATGTGTCAAAAGTGTCCGAAGTGTCCGCCGCAATGTCGCAGTCACGAAAAAAAAAAAATCGCAGATCGCCGCCATTACTCGTAAAAAAAAAATGCAATAAATCTATCCCCTATTTTGTAGAAGCTATAACTTTTGCGCAAACCGATCTATATACGCTTATTGTGATTTTTTTTACCAAAAATATGTAGAAGAATACGTATCGGCCTAAACTGAGTAAAAAAATAGTTAAAAAAAAAAAATGGGATATTTATTATAGCAAAAAGTAAAAAAATATTGTGTTTTTTTTCAAAATTGTCGCTCTTCTTTTGTTTATAGCGCAAAAAATAAAAACCGCAGATGTGATCAAATACCACTAAAAGAAAGCTCTGTTTGTGGGAAAAAAAGGACGTAAATTTTGTTTGGCTGCAACGTCGCACGACAGCGCAATTGTTAGTTAAAGCGGCGCAGTGCTGAATCGCAAAAAGTGCTCTGGTAAGGAAGGGGGTAAAATCGCTCGGTGCTGAAGTGGTTAAGGGCCGCCCAGCCGCAGTAAAAGTATGTGGGGCGGTTCTTAAGTGGTTAGTACAGCACACATAAAACCACCTCAGTCACTCTATCTGCTATAAGGCCCAGTTGTTGTCATATAAGGCAGCCTATATTTGCCGTAAGGCCCAGTTGTTGTCATCGAAGGCAGCCAGGCATCTCCAGGAGCTAGCGTGTGTGTGTGCTCTGTTAGTACAGCACACATAAAATCATCTCAGCCTCTCTATCTGCTAAAAAGGCCCAGTTGTTGTCATATAAGGCAGCCTCTATCTGCCGTAAGGCCCAGTTGTTGTCATCAAAGGCAGCCAGGCATCTCCAGGAGCTAGTGTGTGTGTGTGTGTGTGCTCTGTTAGTACAGCACACATAAAACCACCTCAGCCTCTCTATCTGCTATAAGGCCCAGTTGTTGCCATATAAGGCAGCCTCTATCTGCCGTAAGGCCCAGTTGTTGTCATCGAAGGCAGCCAGGCATCTCCAGGAGCTAGCGTGTGTGTTCTCTGTTAGTACTGCACACATAAAAGCACCTCAGCCTCTCTATCTGCCATAAGGCCCAGTTGTTGTCATATAAGGCAGCCTCTATCTGCCGTAAGGCCCAGTTGTTGTCATCGAAGGCAGCCAGGCATCTCCAGGAGCTAGTGTGTGTGTGTGTGTGTGCTCTGTTAGTACAGCACACATAAAACCACCTCAGCCTCTCTATCTGCTATAAGGCCCAGTTGTTGTCATATAAGGCAGCCTCTATCTGCCGTAAGGCCCAGTTGTTGTCATCGAAGGCAGCCAGGCATCTCCAGGAGCTAGCGTGTGTGTTCTCTGTTAGTACAGCACACATACAACCACCTCAGCCCCTCTATCTGCCATAAGGCCCAGTTGTTGTCATCGAAGGCAGCCAGGCATCTCCAGGAGCTAGCGTGTGTGTGTGTGCTCTGTTAGTACAGCACACATAAAAGCACCTCAGCCTCTCTATCTGCTATAAGGCCCAGTTGTTGCCATATAAGGCAGCCTCTATCTGCCGTAAGGCCCAGTTGTTGTCATCGAAGGCAGCCAGGCATCTCCAGGAGCTAGCGTGTGTGTGCGTGTGCTCTGTTAGTACAGCACACATAAAACCACCTCAGCCTCTCTATCTGCCATAAGGCCCAGTTGTTGTCATATAAGGCAGCCTCTATCTGCCGTAAGGCCCAGTTGTTGTCATCGAAGGCAGCCAGGCATCTCCAGGAGCTAGCGTGTGTGTGCGTTGTTAGTACAGCACATATAAAACCACCTCAGCCTCTCTATCTGCCATAAGGCCCAGTTGTTGTCATATAAGGCAGCCTCTATCTGCCGTAAGGCCCAGTTGTTGTCATCGAAGGCAGCCAGGCATCTCCAGGAGCTAGCGTGTGTGTGTGGGCTCTGTTAGTACAGCACACATAAAACCACCTCAGCCTCTCTATCTGCCATAAGGCCCAGTTGTTGTCATATAAGGCAGCCTCTATCTGCCGTAAGGCCCAGTTGTTGTCATTGAAGGCAGCCAGGCATCTCCAGGAGCTAGCGTGTGTGTTTGTGCTCTGTTAGTACAGCACACATAAAACCACCTCAGCCTCTCTATCTGCTATAAGGTCCAGTTGTTGTCATATAAGGCAGCCTCTATCTGCCGTAAGGCCCAGTTGTTGTCATCAAAGGCAGCCAGGCATCTCCAGGAGCTAGCGTGTGTGCTCTGTTAGTACAGCACACATAAAACCACCTCAGCCTCTCTATCTGCCATAAGGCCCAGTTGTTGTCATATAAGGCAGCCTCTATCTGCCGTAAGGCCCAGTTGTTGTCATCGAAGGCAGCCAGGCATCTCCACGAGCTAGCGTGTGTGTGTGTGCTCTGTTAGTACAGCACACATAAAACCACCTCAGCCTCTCTATCTGCCATAAGGCCCAGTTGTTGTCATATAAGGCAGCCTCTATCTGCCGTAAGGCCCAGTTGTTGTCATCGAAGGCAGCCAGGCATCTCCAGGAGCTAGCGTGTGTGTGCGCTGTTAGTACAGCACATATAAAACCACCTCAGCCTCTCTATCTGCCATAAGGCCCAGTTGTTGTCATATAAGGCAGCCTCTATCTGCCGTAAGGCCCAGTTGCTGTCATCGAAGGCAGCCAGGCATCTCCAGGAGCTAGCGTGTGTGTGTGTGCTCTGTTTGTACAGCACACATAAAACCACCTCAGCTTCTCTATCTGCTATAAGGCCCAGTTGTTGTCATATAAGGCAGCCTCTATCTGCCGTAAGGCCCAGTTGTCATCGAAGGCAGCCAGGCATCTCCAGGAGCTAGCGTGTGTGTGCTCTGTTAGTACAGCACACATAAAAGCACCTCAGCCTCTCTATCTGCTATAAGGCCCAGTTGTTGTCATATAAGGCAGCCTCTATCTGTCGTAAGGCCCAGTTGTTGTCATCTAAGGCAGCCTCTTTCTGCCATAAGGCCCTGTTGCTGTCATCTAAGGCAGCCATCTGCAGGAGTTAGTGTGTGTGCTGTGTGACTCCAGCCCAATATACACTACCCACTACAATGCCTGGAAGACCGCCAAGGAGAGGCAGACAGTCCCGAGGCAAGAACACAGGGCAAGCAGGCTCTGTTTCTAGAGACAACAGTGCTGGTCGTGGACGTGGTTGTGCATCGTCATCAGCACGTGGCCATGGGACACGCTTGACTTTGTTTTCGGCAGCTGGACATGTTGAGCCGCATCATGCTGAAGGCTTGGTAGAATGGATGACCAAGCCCTCCTTATCCTCCTCATCCTCTGTCAACCAGGCTCAGGGTACTGGCAAAGCAGCTGCCAACGCGTACTCAATTGCATCATCAGGCACCCCTTCCCTAGACCCACCATGTCCTCCTGAGGAGTCCCCAGAACTGTTTGAGCACAGTGTTGGGTATATGCTCCAGGAGGATGCCCAACGTTTTGAAGGCTTGGATGATGATACTCAGCTAGAGGAAGGCAGTAGCGTGAGCGCAGAGAGAGGGGATGCTCAAGGACAGCAATCTGGCAGTCATGTTCCACCAGCTGCAGCTTACTGCCAGGTTTGCTCCAGTGGTGAAGAGGGAGGGGATGATGAGGTCACTGACTCCACGTGGGTGCCTGAAGGGAGAGAGGAGGAGGAGGAGGAGGAGGAGGCAGCGGCACGTGTCCAACGAGGCAGGATGCCCTCCGGAGGCCAGGTAGAGGCCAGCACACCAACTGAATCACACCGCAGAGCTCCGCCTGTGCAGGGCGCTGCCTCTGCACGTTATCACAAAAGTTCTTTGGTGTGGGCCTTTTTTGAGATGAGTGCATCAGATCGCACCACTGCTATTTGCAACATGTCTCAAGCGTATCTCGCGTGGCCAAAACATCAGCCGCTTGGGCACCACAAGCATGACCAGACATATGTCGACCTGCCATGCAGCTCGTTGGCAAGGGCACATTAAAGACCCACACCAAAGAACAAAGTGGACCTCTCCTTGCTCCTCATCAGCTGGGATCTCCAACCCCACTATATCTTCAGTCCTCTCTCAAAGCTGCTCTGAGAGGAATGAAGGTGTAGAATTAGGTGTGTCACAGCCAAGTACTTGCGGGCACTCTGTCCGATTCTACCAGGCAAATTTCCCTGCCCCAGCTGCTGGACCGTCGAAAGAAGTTTACTCCCAGCCATCCACATGCCCACGTTTGAATGCTAGCTTGGCTAAATTGCTAGCACTTCAACTGCTGCCTTTTCAGTTGGTAGACTCGGCCCCCTTCCGTGAGTTTGTTCAATGTGCGGTTCCTCAGTGGCAGGTTCCCAAACGCCCCTTTTTCTCACGGAAGGCGATTCCGGCTCTCTACCAGCATGTGGAAGGCAATGTCCATGCCTCGCTGGACAGGGCGGTCAGCGGTAAGGTGCATATTACCGCTGACTCATGGTCCAGCAGGCATGGACAGGGATGTTACCTGTCTTTCACGGCCCATTGGGTCACTCTATTGGCAGCTGGGAGGGATGCAGGACAAGGTGCAGTAGTGTTGGAGGTTGTTCCGCCACCGCGCCTCCAAAATGCTACTACTGGTTGTGACACACCTCTCTCCTCCACCCCCTCCTCTTCTTCTTCCTCCATGGCCTCTTCGAGTGCTCTGTCCTCGGAACCAGCGGTGCTCCGTAGGCGTACAAGGGGCTACGCAAGTACGCAGGCAAAAAGATGCCATGCCGTGCTTGCGCTGGTGTGTTTGGGGGACAGGAGCCACACTGGGGCAGAGGTTCTGGCAGCTCTGCAGGGGCAGGCCGAGAGGTGGTTGACGCCACGCCAGCTTAAGCCAGGAATGGTGGTTTCTGACAATGGCACCAACCTCCTCTCCGCCCTGCGACAGGGGCAGCTTACCCATGTGCCCTGTATGGCTCACGTCCTCAACCTGGTGATGCAGCGGTTCTTGGGCAGGTACCCAGGCTTACAGGATGTCCTGAGGCAGGCCAGGAAAGTCTGTGTGCATTTCCGCCTATTGTATAATGCCAGTGCTCGGCTGGCTGAGCTGCAAAAGGAGTTGAACCTGCCTAAGAACCGCCTTATATGTGACATGCCCACCAGGTGGAACGCAACGTTAGCCATGCTGCAGCGACTGCACACGCAGCAGAGGGCCATCAATGAGTACCTTTGCGACTACGGCACCAGGACAGGGTCAGGGGAGCTTGGATTTTTTCCCCCACGCCAGTGGAGCATGATCAGGGATGCATACACTGTCCTGTCACCATTTGAGGAGGCCACGAGGATGTTGAGCAGTGACAGTGCATGCATCAGTGACACTGTACCTCTTGTCCACCTGTTGGAGCATACGATGTGTGGGATAATGGACAGGGCACTTGAGGCAGAACAGAGGCAGGAAGAGGAGGACTTCCTTGCCTCTCAAGGCCCCCTTTATCCAGACAGTGTTCCTTCTCTCCCACCCATCACACAGGAAGAGGATGAGGAGGAGGAGGAGGAGGAGGATTGTGTGAGCATGGAGGTGGAGCCTGGCACTCAGCATCAGCAGCAGCAGTCTTTTAGGGATGATGTACAGTCCCAACAAACCAGTGGACTTGTACGTGGCTGGGAGGAGGTGGCTGGTGATCATGTCGTCCTCAGTGACCCAGAAGACTCCGGACCGAATGCCTCAGCTAACCTACGTTGCATGGCCTCCCTGATCCTGCAAAGCCTGCGGAAGGATCCTCGTATTCTTCGGATCAAGGAGAGGGACCATTACTGGCTGGCTACTCTCCTTGATCCACGGTACAAGGGTAAGGTTGTGGACCTTATCTTGCCGTCGCAGAGGGAGCAGAGGATGAGACATCTCAGGGAGGCCTTGCAGGAAGGTCTGTGCAACGCGTTCCCAGAGACTGGGAGGTTACAAATTCCTGGTCCTGGACGACGAGTTGCTGAGGCTTCGGTCAGTAGCAGAAGGAGCGGTGGGGAAGGTGGACGTCTGACCGATGCGTTCAGACAATTTCTTAGTCCGCAGCCCCAAGGTATGATCGGTTCCAGCAACCATCGCCAGCGTCTGATATACATGGTGCAGGGATACCTAGGGGCAAGGTCAGACTTGGACACCTTTCCCACCGAAAATCCTCTGGCTTACTGGGTCTTGAGGATGGATCACTGGCCAGAGCTTGCACAGTATGCAATTGAGCTACTGGCCTGTCCTGCATCCAGCGTTCTTTCGGAACGCACATTCAGTGCTGCTGGAGGATTTGTCACTGATCACAGGGTGCGCCTGTCCACCGACTCGGTTGATCGACTGACCTTCATAAAGATGAATCAGTCTTGGATCACCACCAGCTACCAGGCACCTGAAGCGGATATAACTGAATAATTTATAATGTCACATCCCTTCAAGACTGCCTATGCTGATGCTGAGTGACTGTCCTGTTATGTTCACTGACTATCCTCTTCCTCCTCCTCAATGATCCATTCCTTGATAGCTTGGAAGAACATTTTTGTTTCTGGGTGCCACCACACCAGTGGCTAAGGCCCAATTTTTCAGCCCCTGTTGAACAGGGGCGTGTAATTACAATTTTTTATGCAATGCTTTGCAACAGGTCTCATTGCTGTGCTCAGAGTACAGTATCTGTGAGGGGTTGCAGTGTTGTGGCACCAGCACCAGTGCCTAAGGCACAATTTTTCAGCCCCTGTTTAACAGGGGTGTGTAATTAAAATGTTGTATGCAATGCTTTGCAACAGGTCTCATTGCTGTGCTCAGAGTACAGTATCTGTGAGGGGTTGCAGTATTGTGGCACCAGCACCAGTGCCTAAGGCACAATTTTTCAGCCCCTCTTTAACAGGGGTGTGTAATTACAATTTTTTATGCAATGCTTTGCAACAGGTCTCATTGCTGTGCTCAGAGTACAGTATCTGTGAGGGGTTGCAGTGTTGTGGCACCAGCACCAGTGCCTAAGGCACAATTTTTCAGCCCCTGTTTAACAGGGGCGTGTAATTACAATTTTTTAAGCAATGCTTCGCAACAGGTCTAACTGCTGTGCTCCAAGTACAGTATCTGTGAGGGGTTGCAGTGTTGTGGCACCAGCACCAGTGCCTAAGGCACAATTTTTCAGCCCCTGATTAACAGGGGCGTGTAATTACAAATCTTGATCTAATAGTTCACAGCAGGGCCCATTCCTGCGCCCACCAAGAGTAACTGTGTGGGCTTACAGTCTTGTGGCAACACCGTCCACCACCAAAGGCCCAAATTTTCAGCCCCTGTTTAACAGGGGCGTGTAATTACAAATCTTGATCTAACAATTCTCAGCAGGGCCCATTCCTGTGCCCACCAAGAGTAACTGTGAGGGCTTACAGTCTTGTGGCAACACCGTCCACCACCACCACCAAAGGCCCAATTTTTCTGCCCTGTTCAACAGGTGCATGCAATTACAAATCTTGATCTATTAATTCACAGCAGGGCCCATTACTGCTCCCACCAAGAGTAACTGTGAGGGCTTACAGTCTTGTGGCAACACCGTCCACCACCACCAAAGGCCCAATTTTTCTGCCCTGTTCAACAGGTGCATGCAATTACAAATCTTGATCTAATAATTCACAGCAGGGCCAATTCCTGTGCCCACCAAGAGTAACTGTGATGGCTTACAGTGTTGTGGCTACACCAACATCTAATGGGGCAAATTTCTGCAGAGTATATACGGCAGGCCCCTACTTTCAAACATCCAACTTACTAACGACTCCTACTTGCAAACGGAAGGAGAAAACAGGAAGTGAGAGGAAATCTACCCCTAGGAAGGGAAATTCTATCCTGTTAGATTTGATTTGGGAAAAAGGTATCTCCTCTCTACTGATGTTTTATCACCAATCCTTGTTTCAATAAAAACCCCACTTTTCCAAAAACATTTGTCATTGGGACGGAAAGTGAGGTGAAATGTTCTGAACAGATGTGCAAAGACAGCAAAACAAATGTTACAGGAGTGATAACCCCTCCCTATGTTCTCCAAAAAGCTTAAAAATAGATTTTTTTTGGATGGAGCTACACTTAAAAATGTACCTGTTCAGATTCTACTTAAGAACAAACCTACAGTCCCTGTCTTGTTTGCACCGCCTGTATACTGCTGTTCAGAGTATATAGGGTTGTAGGTATAGGGTTTTATTTTGGGTGCGGGGTTCTTCCCCTTAATATCCATACAAGACCCAAAGGGGCTGGGGTGGGGGGGGGGGGTAGGGTGATGGGGTAGTCATGCCATTTTTCTCAAGGATTTTCAGCCATATTGCCAGGACAAGACATGACATTAAAGCCGCAAGCGGTTTTAAATGGCTTCTTTTTTTCCTTTACAAATGTCATTTTGTGCAGGGACAGTTCTAAACACGGGAAACACATGCCACTTCACAGGCATACTTTAGACACCCCCCAGGTACCATATTTAAAGGAATATTTCACTTTTTTTTTTTTCACTTTATGCATCATTAAAATGACTGCTCCCGAAAAAACGTTAGTTTTTTTAAAACTTCTTTTTGCATTGATATATGTCCCCTGGGGCAGGACCCGGGTCCCCAAACCTGTTTTATGACATTAACATGCATATTGGCCGTTATAATTAGCACTTTTGATTTCGAACGTTCGCGTCCATTGTAACGAATAGGGTTCGAAAATTCGCACAAACTTTCGGTCCGTTCGAAGGTTCTGGTGCGAACCGAACCCGGGGGTGTTCGGCTCATCTCTACTGCTGACACTCGAATGTCTTTCACTATACAATCCAGGGAATAACCATTCGCAGCTGGATATTACAGCTATCGGATAAATCCCCTCTTGGTGAATTTAGCAACCGACAGGTGATTCAGATAAACCAAAGTCTCTGCCACAGACTTGGTTGTAGAACTTGAGAAAGAACAAGTCTCTGCCGCAGACTTGGTTGTAGAACTTTAGGATGAAAAGTCTCTGCCACAGACTTGGTTGCAACTGAGGGATAAATTAACTTAGAGAACCCTCACACAGTACCAGTATCTTGCAGCCGGTCCGGCGATACCGTATGAGTATGGATTCACTTCACTTGGTGTCCTCTCAACTTAGCTTCCAGGCTCTTGCTGAGCAGCCAGCCTTGTGCGTGGCCCTCTTCTGAAGAGTCCTCCCCTGGTTGCATTCTCAGTTGCTGGGCCTCTCCAAAACCGAGACGGCACTGGACCACCTTAGAATCCTCCTTCCAGTTACTGCGCCTCGGGCTAGACAGCCCCGAGACTTGGAAACGGATGGATCCGCACCCCAGGCCATGAGGGCCCCTGAGGGCTGGTCAGGAGGACCAGGACCAAACAGTCAAAAAGATCTTCTGGACCGGAACCCAGAATCACGTGACCTCAGTACCTTAAGTACCCTATCCCAGAAAGCACAGCGAGACAACTCACTGGTTGGTTCTGAGAAATATTGGCATCTAATGTGTCCAACCGGACTCCGTTCCAATGCCTGCCATAGGTGACACTGACAAGCATAACACAATACAGTCCAGCCAAACTGGTACTGAGACCATAATTTAAAACAATTAGCTTAAAAACCCAACTGTGGTTTTAAAAACATTTAAATTGACAAAAAATATAGCGCGTGCTCTTCAGGAGCCCCGCGCTACATAACCATGGTTAAGGCCTAAAGGACCTGTGTCCTGAACAGTCAGATCAAGTGAAGAACACTCAGTGAGGCCATTTCTGTTTATATCTGATTGGAGTTGTTTCAAAATTTAAGTACAATAAATTGAAATGTCCCATTGACCCTCAACCAGGTCAAACAGCTTGTTAATTAGTTTGGTTCAAATTATCACCAGGTGATATGACCCTCTGGTAAGTGAAATTCATGGTATACAGTGCCTTGAAAAGGTACTCACACCCCTTGCATTTTTCCACATTTTGTTATGTTACAACCAAAAACGTAAATGTATGTATTTTATTGGGATTTTAAGCGATAAACCAACACAAAGTGGCACAAAATTCTGAAGTGGAAGGAAAGTGATAAATGGTTTTCAACATTTTTTACAAATAAATATTTGAATAGGTGGCGTGCATTTGTATTCAGCCCCCTTTACTCTGATACCCCTAACCAATTGCCTTCAGAAGTCACCTAGTTAGGAAATGGAGTACACTTGTGTCTGATTTAATTTCAGTATAAATACAGCTGTTCTGTGAAGCCCTTAGAGGTTTGTTAGAGAACCTTAGTGAACAAACAGCATCATGAAGGCCAAGGAACACACCAAACAGTTCAGGGATAAAGTTGTGGAGAAGTTTAAAGCAGGGTTAAGTTATAAAAAAATATCCCAAGCTTTGAACATCTCACGAACCACTGTTCAATCCATCATCCGAAAATGGAAATACTATGGCACAACCACAAACCTACCAAGACATGGCTGTCCACCTAAACTAACAGGCCAGGCAAGAATAGCATTAATCGGAGAAGCAGCCAAGAGGCCCATGGTAACTCTGGAGGTGCTGCAGAGATCCACAGCTCAGGTGGGAGAATCTATCCACAGGTCAACTATAAGGCGTGCACTCCATAAATCTGGCCTTTATGGAAGAGTGTCAAGAAGAAAGCCATTGTTGAACGAAAGCCATAAGAAGTCCCGTTTGCAGTTTGTGAGAAGCCATGTGGAGAACACAGCGAACATGTGGAAAAAGGTGCTCTGGTCAGATGAGACCAAAATTGGACTTTTTGGCTTAAAAGCAAAGCGCTATGTGTGGCAGAAAACTAAAACTGCACATCACTCTGAGCACACCATCCCCACCGTGAAACATGCTGGTGGTAGCATCATGTTGTGGGGATGCTTTTCTTCAGCAGGGACAGGGAAGTTGGTAAGAGTTGATGGAAAGATGAATGTATACAAATACAGGACAATCTTAGATGAAAACCTATTAGAAGACTTGAGACTGGGACAGAGGTTCAACTTCCAGCAAGAAAACAACCCTAAACAAACAGCCAGAGCTACAATAGAATGGTATTAGATCAAAGCATATTCTTGTGTTAGAATGGACCAGTCAAAGTCCAGACCTAAATCCAATTGAGAATCTGTGGCAAGACTTGAAAATTGGCTTGCCAATGTTGTACGAGATTTGCCTAGCTCTGAGGAAGGGGGTGCGCCCCTGAAACGCATTGTCTGTACCCCGTGTTCTGTGCATGTCCATGGCCTTTTGTCAGTTGCATTTTTTCCTTTCGAATTACCCCATCTGAGGAAAGCAGCATCCAACTAGTAATGGGATACCATCATGGGTGTCCGCAGGTAGGGGCAAGGGGGGTCAAGTGCCCCCCCCTTGAATCAGGGTTCGGATCTTAAATTCAGCACAGTTGTGTCTCTGTCGAGGTGCCGCACCCGGGTGCCACCCACCAGTGGGGTGACACCATTAAGGTGCTGTCAAGTGTAGTGTGACTTTGGGCTCTTTTCCCTGCTCAGTCCAGCAGAGAACTTGGCGGTGCTGTGATGGAAGAATGGCGAGCTGCGGGCTATCAGAGGTTTCCCCCGCTCGCCCCACCCATTCTTCTGTCAGGGAGAAGAGACGGCGGCTCTCACCAGGTTCCCCACCCAGCTTCCTGCCCTGCTCCGTTCCTTCCCTATTGGCCATAACTGAGGGCCAATCAAAGGCGACTAGGAGAGGCAAGCTTCATGGGACAGGTAGTCCCCAAAGATTAGCGGCTCCATTTTCCACAGGGAGGAGGCTACAGCTCGATCAAGAGAGAGATTGAGAGACTGCAGCCTGGAAAGAATCTGAGGGAGAGAGTGCTACAGGACGAGGCGTGTGCTGGGCGGAAGCCAGAGAGAGAGCCTGCCAGGGCCACAAAAGAGAGTCATGCTGTCCAGCACCACCAGAGAGAGAGCCACAATGGCCAGCACCACCAGAGAGAGAAAGACTGAGCCACTACCAGGGTACAGACATGCTACACTACTGACCAGTGTCGCCCCCGGGGAACCCAGAGTGAACGATCGTCCAGCCGGAGTGATCACTGCTGTCGTTTTGCTGGGTCTGGTAAGAGAGCCTGTTGGCCATTACCCATTACTTATCCTAGGGACTGTAATACGTCTGCAGACTCTGACCATAATAATGTGATAATGACATTGTCGAAAAGGGGCGGTGCATGGGTGACCCTAAAATTATGCCCCCCCTGAAAAAAGTTCTGCGGACGCCCATGGATACCATATATACCTTTCACACCACCATTTTATCTGACATCTGTTACTCCTCACCTTGGAAGACCTATTAGCGCTGGAAGTGGCTGTGTTTTTTGAAAATTGCTGTTCACAGACCCTCTCCATCAAATCTGACAGAACTTGAGCTATTTTGCAAAGAAGAATAATGGGCAAAAATGTCATTCTCTTGATGTGCAAAGCTGGTAGAGACAGACCCAAAAAGACTTGCAGCTGTAATTGCAGTGAAAGGTGGTTCCTACAAAGTATTGACTCAGGGGGGCTGAATACAAATGCAGCCACAATTATTTATTTGTAAAAAAAATTGAAAACCATTTATCATTTCTCTTCCACTTCACAATTATGTGCCACTTTGTGTTGGTCTGTCACATAAAATGCCCAAAAAATACATTTACGTTTTTAGTTGTAACATGACAAAATGTGGAAAATTTCAAGGGGTGTGAATACTTTTTCCAGGCACTGTATAAAACAGTCATTGCAGGGAGATTGTGGGAAGTACATGATCACCAGGTACTTTATATGTGACTGGTGATTTTTCTTTGCTTGCAAAACAATGACTAACAAATCTGCACTGACAAAATTGTAAATGTCAACATTTTAACATTTTAGAATCCTTGCAACATTTGTCAAATTATTTATCCTTTTAGCAAATTTATTGATCAAATTAGTGAAGTAATTGAAAATGCATTTTATGTTCATTTAATGTAATTAGTTTAGGCTCACTATTTTCTGTTTATAATAAAAGAGTTTTAGTAACCTAAATTGTCGGTTTCGATTCAACGGTGTGTTGAACTTAAATGGCAAGAGGACAGAATTTTTTTTTTTATCAACATTTGTCTGAGTTTGAGAGGGCTTTGAATTGTTGGCATGCGTCAATATGTTGTACTGTGAAACTGATTGAGAAAGAATAGCTGAGAGGAAATTATTGACTATTAATCAATCAAGCAGTGGGCAAATGAGGGCACACATGGAAAAAAAAAAAGTCCTGCCACACAGGAGAACTGGGGATAACCTGGATTTAACCAAGGTTAAAAAACTGTCACCACTGAGACAGAGATGAAGAAAAGGGGCTGACATAGCAAAGGAGTGGACACTAATTGGTGCATATTTTTTTCTGATGAATGTTAAAACAAAGAATTTGAACTGCTATTGAACCCATACTAATACAGCAACCAGTAAGGGGCGATCCACAACAATTGCAGTGCAGGAACGCCGGCAGACCTGATCAGTCTTCTGCTGTGGAGGGGGTCTAATACTTCAAAAATGTACTTGGCATACTGTTAATAAACAAAACTTAGCGTTTATAAAGTCAACTTTTTAAAAATAAAATAAACATGTTATACTTACCTGCTCTGTGCAATATTGCACAGAGTAGCTCTGAACCTCCTCTTCTGGGGTCACCTGCCTGCGCTGTCCAATCGTCTTCTTCACGGTGTTCCCCAAAGCAAATCGCTTATGGGGGCAGATGTGCGGGCTCAATCCCAAGCCAGGCTGTGTGCCTACATAGACACGCACAACCAGGGCCGGTGCTACCACTAGGCAAACTAGGCAGCCGCCTAGGGCGCACTGCTGTCTAGGGCGCCCAGCCACTGGTGTTCCGACTATGTGTCTGCGTCCCGACTCCCCAATGAATGGAAGCAAGCAAACATTCATTGATGGGCACTGGTAGGCTGTATTGATGGGCACAGGTAGGCTGCATTGATGGGTGCTGGGGAGGCGGCATTAATGGGCACTGGTGAGGCTGCATTAATGGGCGCTGGTGAGGCTGCATTAATGGGTGCTGGTGAGGCTGCATTTGATGGGCACTTCATTAAAATGATGGGGTATACATGGGTAGGGCAAAGGGGTGGAGTCAGAAGTGGAGCCAATGGGGGGCGGCAAAATGAGGTTTCGCCTAGGGTGTCAAAAATCCTTGCACCGGCCCTGCGCACAACATGGCTCAGCCCCGCCTCCTGCTCCCTCCTCATAGCATTAGATTGAGAGCAGCAGGAACCATTGGCTCCAGCTGCTGCCTTGGTCTCTGTAACTAGAGGCAAAGAGGCAGGAAGAGAAGCAGCAAAACAAAACTAAACACTGAGGGGCATATTTATAAAGAAGTAAATGTGACTTTCACCAAACATTTACTATTGGTGAAGCAATCACTGTGCTTTAACTCCAGGAATTCAGCCACTTTCTAAAATGTGTTGGATTGCTATGGGTTAAGTCAAACTAGGTGCACACCACCTCATGGACTTATCTCTTCATTTTACAATTTATAATTTTTAAAGCACTGGAATTATAGCTATTACTATACTTCTGGCACTCCCACAACGCTGGATCTTTGGGTCTCAGCTTCTGCAGCTGCAGAGTCGTGAGCGGCTACTCTGCCCACCGCCCTGCTTCTCCTGCCCAATCACAGGGTACTTTGTATTATGTGAACCCATTCACAAAATACAAGACCTCCTATGATTGGACAGCATAGGGGAGGCCCAGGCAGAGCGGCTGCTGTGTGAGAAAGTGTGTGCTGTCAGTGCCAAAAGCATAGCAATAACTGTACTCCCAGTGCTCAGTAAAACTGTCAGTCATTAAAAAAAAAGGTTAAGGAGGGGGCATGCACCTTGTTGGACTTAACCCATAGTAAGCCAACACATTTTAGAAAGTAGCTGAATTCCTGGTGATTAGCTTTAAAACCCGTGCACCAGGAAGATTCACCTGCAGTGAATTTTGGTAAATATCAGAAATGTAAATATGACCATGAAGTTTGGCAAGAGAAATCAAAACTGTAATTACCATATATTGACAATAGTATTGATTCGTGCCCATAATAACACTGAAATACTCATTAGTAATTTAACTAAGATGTTATAATTTGCCTGAAGCCACAACATAATGTGCCAAGAAATAGACAAGATAATGTCTAAGGCATTTAAGTATATGTAAAGCTAATTACTAAAATCACATATGTAATTTAACATGTTAATGTCATTTCAGAAGTCATTTTCAAAATCATTCAGACGTGTATTGCAGTATACTCCATTTTGCCCCAAGTGTCGCTTAATATTCATGAAAGATTGTTGGCGTTTGGGAATTACTTATTTGAATGTAGATCGCAGGTGCCCACAGCCCTTGGGTTTAATGGCTACATAAATGCCTATACTATACTTGGCACCAAGTGGTTTGTTTGCTCCATTACTGTCCTACCTGGTGTCTTGTTTTTTTTTCTTTTGGAATACTTCCTCCCTTGGCATCTATTTATTAACTTTGAGTTATTTGCCATATTACTGCCTGGAGACTAGGGTAGTCCTCTTACCCTATCAGGAACTACTTTGTTCATGCCTTCTGCAACTGGGCAACTGTCAATAGCCCCCTGCCATAGAAGCAGCCTTATAAAGAACAAATAGAGAGCAAATAATTTCCTACACCCTAGTAGGTTGTATAGGGAATGGTGTTCATAAATAGTGCGACAACATGAAAAATGTTTAAACGTGTCTCTAAACTCAAAACACAGAAATGTAATATATTACTTGTAGAACAGTTACCGGTAATCATTTCCTGGCAGTGGTACTTCAATCTTATATTGCAGTGCAGTGTTTACCTCTGACACCAAACTATTGAGAACTGTTTGCTTGGTATTGTACACTCTTTTTAAGATATATTGGACAATCTAATAATAATAAGTTTGTTCCATAGTGAGACCCCTTTATATTTGTATGACAAAGGACAATAGATCTAAAGAAGAGCAGACGAAAGGGCTAACTATTGGGTGCCTTCAGACCTCTATATAATGGCTTCTCCTTGTATCATGGTTTGGAGACCAGATATACAGTGTGATTCCCTGCAGATTTTGTATGTTTGCCCACTTACAAAGAAATGAAGGGTCTATCATTTTTATCATAGGTGCATTTTAATGCCCCGTACACACGGTCGAAAATTCCGATGGAACATGTCCGATCGGACCATGTTGTCGGAAAATCCGACCGTGTGTGGGCTCCATCGGACTTTTTTTTGTCGGAATTTCCGGCGGAAAAAATTTGAGATCCTGCTCTCAAATTTTCCGACAACAAAATCCGATTGGACTTTTTCCGATCGTGTGTAGAGTATTCCTATGGACAAAGTGCCACGCATGCTCAGATCAAATTAGGAGACCAAACCTATTGACTAATAGCCTCTACGTAGTTCCGTCGTACGCAACGAACGTCACCACGATCAGAATGATCGAATTTTCCGACAACTTTGTCCGACCGTGTGTATGCAACACCAGCGTCGGACAAAATCCGTCGGAAAAAATCCGACAAATTTTGTGGTCGGAATTTCCGACCATGTGTACAGGGCATTAGTGATGGTGACAGAATATCAACCAAAAATATCAACCAAAAATAACACATGATACAAAAGCCGCAACGCTTCACTTCCTGATTCCCTCACCAAGGATGGCGGCAGCAGCTGCAGAGAGCCGAGCGATTGATCGGCTTCGGCTGCCGACATCACTGGACCCTGGGACAGGTAAGTGACCATTTATTAAAAGTCAGCAGCGGCTGTATGTGTATTTGTAGCTGCTGGCTTTTAATATTTTTTTTTAGGTGTACCTCCTCTATCAGGTTTCTTGGCTGTTGCTTGGCAACTCAAAGTTTCAGCTCCCTCCATACATTTTTTATAGGATTAAGGTCTGAAGACTGGCTAGGCCACTCCATGACCTTAATGTGCTTCTTCTTGAGCCACTTCTTTGTTTTTTTGGTGATATGTTTTTGGTCATTGTCATACTGAAAGACCCATCCATGACCCATCTTCAGTGTTCTGGCTGAGGGAATAAGGTTCTCATCCAAGATTTTACAATGCATGGCCCCATCCATTTGTCCCTCAATGTAGCAAAGTTGGTCTGTACCTTTAGCAGAGAAACAGCCCCAAAGCATGTTTCCACCTCCGTGCTTGACTGTAGGGATGGTGTTTTTAGAGTTGTAGTCAGCATTTTTCTTCCTCCAAACATGGCGAGTCCCTCTCCTCAAGAATGCACATGTACAGTCATGCCAATGAACATCTAAATGATTCAGAGAAGGATTGAGCGAAAGTGCAGTGGTCAGATGAGGCCAAAATTGAGCTGTTTCGCATTAACTCGACTGTGTTTGGAGGAAGAAAAATGCTGGCTATGACTCTAAGAACACTATTCCTACAGTCAAGCATGGAGGTGGAAACATGATTCTTTGGGGCTGTTTCTCTGCTAAAGGTACAGGCCGACTTTGCCGCATTGAGGGGCCAAAAGACGGGGGGGCGGGGCCATGAGAACCTTTTTCCCTCTAAAGCCATACCACTAAAGATGGGTCGTGAATGGGTCTTCCAGCATGACAATGACCCAAAACATACCATTAAGGCAACAAAGCAGTGGCTCAAGAAGAAGCACTTTAAGGTCATGGAGTGGCCTAGTCAGTCTCCAAACCGTAATCCTATAGAAAATTTAAAAAGGGAGCTGAAACTTTGAGTTGCCAAGAGACAGCCAAGAAACCTTAAGGATTTAGAGAAGATCTGTAAAGAAGAGTGGATCAAAATCCCTCCTCAGATGTGTGCAAACCTGGTCACCAACTATAAGAAACATCTTACCTCTGTGCCAACAAGGGTTTCTCCACCAAGTACTAAGTCATGTTTTGCTTGGGGATCAAATACTTATTTTACTCACTGAACTGCAACTTAATTTATAGCCTCTGTTTTTATCTGTCATTTAAAATACACATATGATACAAAATTATAGACCCTTCATTTCTTTGTAAGTGGGCAAACTTACAAAATCTGCAGGGGATCAAATAATTATTTTCCCCACTTTACATATGCAGTAGATGTCTTGACTAAAGTGTTTAAGGGCACTATAACAGCCAGCGTATCAATGGAGTGTTAAGACTTGTCATGTCACTCATAAACCCAAACGAAGATGGTGTTTATAAACAAGATAATGCCAGTGCTGATGGTGCATCTACTCCTAGACATGTACTGGGCAAAGCTAATGTAGCACCCTCTAGTGTGTGCTAGAAGTAGTGTTAGTGTAGTTGTTAGTATAGGAAAATGTTAGATTGGCTAAGGGCCAAGCTTGGGCTGTGCATCTGGGTCAGGGTTCATTTACATAAATAAACAAAAGCTAATCATTGTAAGCATCCCTGCCAGTGGTAAATGCAGGAGAGCTTTTGAAAAACAACAGACTTACTGGCTGGGTCAAGATGAAAATGGATGAAAGAAAGCCATCACATCTAAAGCCCCATACACACGGTCGGATTTTCCGATGGATTCTGTCCTATCGGACAATGTTGTCGGAAATTCCGACCGTGTGTAGGCACCATCGGACAGTTTCCATCGGATTGTCCGACGGATAAAGTTCTATCTCCTGCTGGATAGATTTTTCGACAACAAAGTCCGATCACACCAATTCCGATCGTGTGTAGCGAATTCCGACGGACAAAGAGCTACGCATGCTCAGATCACATTACAAGACCAAAGCTATTGGCTACTAGCCTCTACGTAGTCCCGTCGTAGGCAACAAACGTCACCACGTTCAGAATGATCGGATTTTCCGACAACTTTTTCCGACCGTGTGTACGCAAAACCAACATCGGACAAAGTACGACGGACATGATCCGACGGACCTGGTCCTCGGATAATCCGAGCGTGTGTATGGGGCTTAAGAATTGGTAAACTGCAATATATGATAAATGTTTGCTTTTTGGGTTTATTACTGCTTTTTAAGAAGAATGTCACCCAGGTTTTGAAATATTTTAAGTCAGCAGCTTCATGTACTGTACCCAGTGTATGTCATCCTCACCAAGGGGAGGAATAGGGAAGTGTACCCCCCAAAAAAGGTATGTGCTACCTGAAATAAAAAAAAAATTACATTTCTTAAAAGGCTGGGTAGGAGTAAGAGAATAATGGTATTTTTCATTTTCAGGTGAAGGTCTGCGTAAACCCTTTGACATATGGGAGTGGTACCTGATTATTTGTGTTTCCACCAGACAAAGTTACAGATTCTCTTTAGAGCTCACCATGAAGACCCACTTTAAAGTGGAGTTCCACCCACTTTTACAACTCTTCAGCATCCCTCACTAAACTGTGCACTGTAAACAAATTGGATATTTTTTTTATTTTTTTTTCAGCACAGACTGTATATCTGCTGTATTCATTTTTCACTTCCTCCTCCCTGGCCGCGGCCCATCGCATCATTTCCTGTTTGCAATGCCTCCTGGGAATGGGTAGCAACTTCCTCTCAAACTGCCGTTGCTATGGAAACCTGACCTGAAACCTATTACACTGCTTATGCTGCACTGAGCATGTACGAGATCTGCAAGGATGAGATCCAGGAAGAAATACAGTCTGGCTTCAGATGCCCACACTTAAGATGGCCACAGCCTGCTGCAAGTTTATAAAATAACAAACTACTGCTAAAAACTAACAAAACAGACCTTAGTTTACAGACTAACTTTACTAGAATACATTAAGCTTGTGTATTATAGGGGTATTTTTATTTAACCACTAGCTGACCGCCCACTGTCAAATGACGGCGGGACGGTGCAGCTACTGTGGCGGGCCGCCGTCATATGACGTTGTCTACAATTTGGCCACTGGGGGGCGCGCGCCCGCCGCGTAGCTGGGGCCCCGGTGCGCGTGCCCGGCGGTCGCGATGACCGCCAGGCACCCGCGATTGCCCGGTAATCGAGCAGGACGTGGTTGTGTGTTTTTAAAAAAACAGATCCACGTCCTGTCAGAGGAGAGGAGACTGATGGTGTGTCCCTTGTACATAGGGACACCAATCGTTCTCCTCCCCCAGTCAGTCCCCTCCCCCCACAGTAAGAATCACCAAGATAGGGTACACATTAACCCCTGCAGCGCCCCTAGCGTTAACCCCTTCCCTGCCAGTCACATTTATACAGTAATCAATGCATTTTTATAGCACGGATCGCTGTATAAATGTGAATGGTCCCAAAAATGAGTCAAAAGTGTCCGAAGTGTCCGCCGCAATGTCGCAGTCACGATAAAAATCGCAAATCGCCGCCATTACTAGTAAAAAAATAATAATAATAAAAATGCTATAAATCTATCCCCTATTTTGTAGACGCTATAACTTTTGCGCAAACCAATCAATATACGCTTATTGTGATTTTTTTTACCAAAAATATGTAGAAGAATACGTATCGGCCTAAACTGAGGAAAAAATTTGTTTAACCACTTCAGCCCCGGACCAATTGGCAGCCAAAGGACCAGGCCCCTTTTTGCAATTCGGCACTGCGTCGCTTTAACTAACAATTGCGCGGTCATGCGACGTGGCTCCAAAACAAAATTGGCGTCCTTTTTTTCCCACAAATAGAGCTTTCTTTTGGTGGTATTTTATCGCCCCTGCGGTTTTTATTTTTTGCGCTATAAACAAAAATAGAGCGACAATTTTGAAAAAAATGCAATATTTTTTACTTTTTGCTATAATAAATATCCCCAAAAAATATATAAAAAAACATTTTTTTTCCTCAGTTTAGGCCGATACGTATTCTTCTACATATTTTTGGTAAAAAAAATCGCAATTAGCGATTATTGATTAGTTTGCGCAAAAGTTATAGCGTTTACAAAATAGGGGATAGTTTTATAGCATTTTTATTAATATTTTTTTTTTTATTAGTAATGGCGGCGATCAGCGATTTTTATTGTGACTGCGACATTTTGGCGGACACATCGGACATTTTTGACACATTTTTGGGACATTTGTCATTTATACAGAAATCAGTGCTATTTAAATAGCACTGATTCCTATGTAAATGACAGTTGTAGTTAGGGGGTTAACCACAAGGGGGCGGGGAGGAGTCAGTGTGACGTGATGTGTTGTGTTTACTGTAGGGGGGCGTGGCTGTACGTCTGACGTCATTGATCGGCGTTCCCGATGACAGGGAACCGCCGATCACTGACAGTCAGTGTAGGAAGCGCGGGGAGAGGTTTGTTTACATAGACCTCTCCCCGTTCTTCCGCTCCGTAACCCGATCGCGGGATACCAGCGGCGATCGGGTCCGCTGGTCCCGCGGCCGGGGTCACGGAGCTCCCGACCGGGTCGCGAGCGCGCCGCTAGCGGCGCGCGCGCGACCCACGGGCAGGCACATGCACGATCATGTATATATACGTGATTCTGCCTGCCCGTGCCATTCTGCTGACGTATATATGCAGTGGCCGGTCGGGAAGCGGTTAAAAAAAAAAAAAAAAATTGGATATTTATTATAATAAAAAGTAAAAAATATTATGTTTTTTCAAACTTGTCCCTCTTCTTTTGTTTATAGCGCAAGAAATAAAAAACGCAGAGGTGATCAAATACCACCAAAATAAAGCTCTATCTGTGGGGAAAAAATGATTAAAAATTTTATTTGGGTACAGCGTTGCATGACCGCGCAATTGTCATTCAAAATGCGACAGCGCTGAAAGCTGAAAAATGGCTTGGTCAGGAAGGAGGTGTTCGTGGCTGGTAGGCAAGTGGTTAAAAAGTATAATTTCGGCCGGAACACCGCTTTAAGGCTGGCCATAAATTATACAATTTTCTTATACAATTTCCTTTAGATTTACCTTCAACTATGTAGTTCAAGGGCCTGCCTGATTGCATACAAATTGAAAGTGTTTAGGTTTGACCTCATATTATATGGTTTGGTAAACTTAAAGATAAATTGTACAAGAAAATTGTATAATGTATGGCCAGCCTAACTCATCATCTACTGCTCTTTCCTGCGTTGCAGCCACTGCAAAGTACCCTGCTTAATCTCTGTGTTAGCTTGCAATGGAGCTTACGTAGGCTTAATGAAGTCCCATCTTCCTGCAGGTCTGACGATTGGCCACTATATATACTACTATATAAACTGTATAATATGAAAAGATCATATGCTCACAAAAACCCAATGTGTTTTGCGATGACTGCAAAGGAGGAAATAGCAGCAGGGCCAAACTTCAGCTGTGAGTATAATAGGGTCAAGAAGAAGGCTTTAAATAGACTGTCCTTTAGCCTTGAATGAGCAAAGCAACAAAGTACCCTTTAAGTTACAGACTCTAAGGCGCTCATACTGATCCTGGTTTCACCATCACTGACCTAAAGAAATCATGTAGTATGAGAGTTAGTACTTTTCAGACTTCTCTTGGCTACATGCTTCATCCAGGTCATTCAGTCTAGGTTCACATCTATGCGGGCTGTGCTTGATGCATTTTTCAGGCTCGTTTTGTGTATTTGAACATGCTTTATTGATGCGTTTTGTGTATTTTTTTCACTTTAATACACTATGTATAGCTGGTTGCTAAGGAGCGGGCTGGGAAGCTGGCCGCTGTGACCTTAACAACCAACAAGTCATCTGCTGTCAGCGGGACTCCCCGCTGACAGCTGAATGTTAAACAAGCATTGCTGGCAAAAAAAAAAAGGGATAAAAATGGCGTGGGGTCCCACCCCCCCCCCCCCCCAATCCATACCAGGCCCTTCAGGTGTGGTATGAATTTTGAGGGGAACCTTACGTCAAAATGTAATTAAAAAATCGGGTGCCCCCCCCCAAATCCATACAAGAGCCTCATCCCAGCATGCCGCCAGGAAAGGGAGGGGGCGAGGGAGCCCCCCCCCCAAACCATACCAGGCTACATGCGCTCAACATGGGTGCTTTAGGGCATGGGGACAAGGGCCTCTTCCCCACAACCCTGGACTGTGGTTGTGGGGGTCTGCAGGCAGGGGGCATATCGGAATCTAAAAGTCCACTTTAACAAGTGGGCCCCCAGATCCCGCCTCCCCCCTCTATGTGAATAAGCATAGGGTAGCCCCTACCCATTCACCAAAAAGTGTACAAAGTAAATAAAGACAGTACACAAGTTTTGACAATACCTTCATTAAAAAAAAAAATGTAGATCCAACGTCCACCGCCACCACCTGGCCCGCCATGTGACATTTCTTAAATAGCTATGGGGTGGGGCCACCCAGTGACATCACCTGGTGGCACCACCCCCTGTGATGTCGGTGGCCCAGCATGCACCAGTTGATTCACGATTTGCCGGCAATGCTTTTTTTCACATTCAACTCACAGCGGGGAACCCACTCACAGCTGATGACTCATCGGTTGTTAGGTAGGGACGTGGTGGCCGGCTAACGTACCCCATCAGGAGGTATGTTAAAGAGCATTCTAATTGGTCTGAGCTGTCGCATGGGCGGCGTCAACCAATCAGAACCCGTGTAGCTCGTCCTGTCAGTGGGGAAGCAGAAGAGAGAAATCCGAGGGGATTTCTTAGCCTCGGTTCGGTTCGGCGGCTATAGCAGGGCTCAGAACGGGAGATTGCCATGCTCCAGGTCAACGGGATGGGATGGGGGGGGGGGGTGAGGAGGGCGTCCTGTGTAAGTTCACCTTACTATTTGTGGATTTAATCAAGTGCCTCCAAGGGTCAGGAAGGATTTGTTTTCCTGTTAGAGCAAACTAGACCGCCGGTTATAGGGCTTTTTCCTTTCACTGGTTGAGCTATGGGCTTAGGTCTTGTGTCAAAAGACTTTTGTTCGCACCAGAACTGTTTCTCTCCCCATACAAGTCAATGGAAATACAAAATCAGCTTGAAACATGTTGATGAAGCTTACAAGGAGGTCAACTGTAGGTCATCTGCAGTTCATATGCACCTGTCAGAATTATCACAACTGTTGTAAAATGCAAGTGGAATGTAGCTGAAATTAAGCTCTAAGCTCTTAAACAGTGTAAAAAGCGCCACTAAAACTAGCAGCGCTTTATCGCTAACGGCCAGCGCTTTCAGTGTGAAAACAGCCTAATGTATTTACTAATAGAACTCCTACATCCTATTGTGTTTTATTAAGTAAAACCATTTCAGATTTTTTGCTCTCAGTGCCTATTCTACCTCCACCCAGCGCATTCAATAAGCAGCTGGAGATGGAGATGTACAGCTTGGTACACAGTACACCCCCCTTTACCCTCCAACACGATAATACTGCACTTAGGGTATCTGTCCACTCCTTGTACTGGCCCTGCATGCTATGGAGTGTGTGAGAGCACAAAGGGCCCCATTCCCCTTGGGTCCTGTCACATATTGCACATTTGGAGGCAAACAAACCACTGGTTAGCGACCGCTGCTCTAGGCTATGGAACCACACAGTAGGGGTTGGTGAGTATGTAAGTTTTTGCAAGTGCTTTACAAATGTTTCAGCTTATAAACTAGAACAGCAACTACGGTGCCTTGAAAAAGCATTCATACTCCTTGAAATTTTCCACATTTTGTCATATTACAACCAAAAACGTAAATGTATTTTATTGGGATTTTATCTGATAGACCATTGATGGCGAACCTTGGCACCCCCGATGTTTTGGAACTACATTTTCCATGATGCTCATGCACTCTGCAGTGTAGTTGAGCATCATGGGAAATGTAGTTCTAAAACATCTGGGGTGACAAGTTTTGCCATCACTGTGATAGACCAACACAAAGTGACACATAATTGTGAAGTGGAAGGAAAATGATAAATGGCTTTCGATTTTTTTTACAATTAGATATGTGAAAAGTGTGGCGTGCATTTGTATTCAGTCCTCCCGAGTCAATACTTTGTAGAACCACCTATCGCTGCAATTACAGCTGCAAATCTTTTTGGGGATGTCTCTACCAGCTTTTCACATCTAGAGAGTGACATTTTTGCCCATTCTTCTTTGTAAAATAGCTCAAGCTCTGTCAGATTGGATGGAGAGCATCCTTGAACAGCAATTTTCAAGTCGTGCCACAGATTCTCAATTGGATTTAGGTCTGGACTTTGACTGGGCCATTCTAACACATCAACTCTGACCAGCTTCTCTGTCCCTGCTGAAGAAAAGCATCCCCACAACATGATGCTGCCACCACCATCTTTCACGGTGGGGATGGTGTGTTTAGGGTGATGTGCAGTGTTAGTTTTCCACCAGAAAAAAAAGTTAAATTTTGGTCTCCTCTGACCAGAGCACCTTCTTCCACATGTTTGCTGTGTCCCCCACATGGCTTCTCGCAAACTGCAAACTGGACTTCTTATGGCTTTCTTTCAACAATGGCTTTCTTCCATAAAGACCAGATTTGTGGAGTGCATGACTAATGCCCTGTACACACGGTCGGACATTCCGACCACAAAATACGTCTTTTTTTTCCAACGGATTTTGTCCGAAACTTGTGTTGCACACACACGGTCAGACAAAGTTGTCGGAAAATCCGATCATTACGAACGAGGCGACGTACAAAACGTATGACGGGACTACGTAGAGGCCAGTAGCCAATAGCTTTCGTCTCCAAATTTCTTCTGAGCATGCGTGGCACTTTGTGCGTCAGAATTCTCTACACATGATCGGAAAAAGACTGATCGGATTTTGTTGTCGGGAAATTCCAATGGAAAAAGCCCGCTAGAGCCCACACACAATCAGATTTTCCAAAAACATAATCCGATCTGACTTTTTCCATCGGAATATGCGACCGTGTGTACGGGGCATTATAGTTGTCCCTTGGACAGATTCTCCCACCTGAGCTGTGGATCTCTGCAGCTCCTCCAGAGTTACCATGGGCCTCTTGGCTGCTTCTCCGATTAATGCTCTCCTTGTCTGACCTGTCAGTTTAGGTGGACGGCCATGTCTTTGTAAGTTTGCAGTTGTGTCATACTCTTTCCATTTTCTGATGATGGATTGAACAGTGCTCCTAGAGATGTTCCAAGCTTGGGATATTTTTTTTATAACTTAACCCTGCTTTAAACTTCTCCACAATTTTAACCCTGACCTGTCTGGTGTGTTCCTTGGCCTTCATGATGCTGTTTGTTCACTTAAAAAAGGGTTCTCTAACAAACCTCAGAAGGCATCACAGAACAGCTGTATTTATACCCAGATTAAATTACACACAGGTGGACCCTATTTACTAATTAGGTGACTTCTGAAGGCAATTGGTTCCACTAGGTTTTAGTTAGATGTATCAGATTAAAGGGGTCTGAATACAAATGCACACCACACTTTTTAGATATTTATTTGTAAAAAATTTGGAAAACCATTTATCATTTTCCTTCCACTTCACAATTATGTGCCACTTTGTGTTGGTCTATCACATAAAATCCCAATAAAATACATTTACGTTTCTGGTTGTAACATGACAAAATGTGGAAAATTTAAAGGGGTACAAATACTTTTTCAAGGCACTAAAATATAATGTTATGATTAAACAGTTTTTTTTAATTGAATACATTTCATATCACTTCCCACTACTACTAGGACGGGAAGTGGGGGGAACTCCTAATAAGGACACAGGCAGCAAGAAAAAGCAGTCAGAGGTTGTAACCCTTCCTTGCTCTATTCAAAACTGATTTTTTTTGGGCTAGAGTTGGGCTTTAAAATTTAGTAAACTGTTTTCAAATGACAGGTGTTAGTTTATATACTTATCTGAACTGCCTCACAGACTCTGGGGTTGATTTACTAAAACTGGAGCACTGGAGCACTCTGGTGAACTGACCTAACTTTGATCTTCTGTAGCCAAGCAATACAGTTTGGTCACCAACCTGCCTCAAGCTTGTGACGGGGTGTCACGTCACATTCGGCTACCCATCAAATTTTGCTACCCGCTGGAGTGCGAATGGGCAACGCCATATGCGTTCCAACACTGTTGTAAGACACCACTTTGCCACAGGGCCCCTCGCCACGCTTCGGGCACGGCCTCGCTTCACTAGGCATAATTATAATCTAATGCCGCGTACACACGGTCGGAATTTCCGATGGAAACAGTCCGATGGGAGCTTTTCATCGGATTTTCCGACCGTGTGTATGCCCATCGGTCTTTTTCTGTCAGAATTTCCGACGGACTTTGGATTGAGAACCTGTTCTTAATTTTTCCGATGGAAAACCTTTCTATCGGATTTTCCGATCGTGTGTATGCAATTCCGACACGCAAAATTCCGACGCATGCTCGGAAACTATTCGACGCATGCTCAGAAGCATTAAACTTCCCTTTTATAGTGCAGTCGAACGTGTTGTATGCCGCGGTGTTATTGACTGTCGGAACTTGGTGTGACCGTGTGTAGCCAAGACAGTTTGAGCGAAATTCCGTCGGAATTCCAACGGGAAAACCATCAGAGCTTTTTCCGAAGAGAATTCCGACCGTGTGTACGCGGCATAACTCTATGTCCACTTGGATGGTGGGGCTTGAACCTGGAATCAGGGGTGTGGGCACAAGCGCAGATCACCACAGTGTTGGAACGCATATGGCGGTGTCGCGCATGCACAGTCCATCGGGTAGCCAAATGTGATGGGTCGCCATATGTGACGAAACAGGGGCAATAAAGGAGAAGCAGCACACTATGGGGTCAGCACTCTACTTTCTACCCTGTTACTGCCAGGGAAGAAGCCCACCAGAACTGCTTTCCAGCTACTGTATGCAATTTATTTATGCTGTGTGTGATGAAGGAGAGAAAGGGGTGCTGCTGATTTGTGAGAATTTTTAGGGTTCAAACAGAGGACTGATCACTCTGTGCAAAACAATTGACTGGCTCAGAATGCTGCTGTACAGAGATTTACAGCATGCTGATAGAAGGATAGATTTGTGTACTTATGCTAGTTCAGTGTAAAACTCAGTTAATGATATTTAAAGAATACTTAACTAGGTTTAATGATGTGTATATACACTATATTGTCAAAAGAATTAGGACACCTGCCTTTACACTCACATGAATGTTAATGACCCCCCAAACTTAGTCCGTCGGGTTTAATATTGAGTTGGCCCACCCTTTGCAGCTACAACAGCTTCAACTCTTCTGGGAAGGCTGTCCACAAGGTTTAGGAGTGTGTCTATGGGAATGTTTCACCATTCTTCCAGAAGTGCATTTGTGAGGTCAGTCCCTGATGTTGGACAAGAAGACCTGGCTCGCAGTCTCCGCTCGAATTCATCCCAACGGTGTTCTATCGTGTTGAGGTCAGGACTCTGTGCGGGCCAGTTAAATTCCTCCACCCCAAAATTGCTCATCCATGTCTTTATGGACCTTGCTTTGTTTACTGGTCCAAATCATTTGGTGGAGAGGGATTATGATGTGGGGTTGTTTTTCAGGGGTTGGGCTTGGCCCCTTAGTTCCAGTGAAGGGAACTCTTAAGGTGTCAGCATACCAAGACATTTTAGTCAATTTCATGCTCCCAACTTTGTGGGAACAGTTTGGGGATGGCCCCTTCCTGTTCCAACATGGCTGCGCACCAGTGCACAAAGCAAGGTCCATAAAGACATGGATGAGCGAGTTTGGGTTAGGGGAAATTGACTGGCCTGCACAGAGTCCTGACTTCAACCTGACAGAAAACCTTTGGGATGAGTTAGAGTGGAGACCAGGCCTTCTCGTCCAACATCTGTGCCTGACCTCACAAATGCACTTCTGGAAGAATGGTCAAACATTCCCATTAGACACACTCCTAAACCTTGTGGACAGCTTTCCCAGAGAAGATGGAGCCGTTATAGCTGCAAAGGGTGGGCCAACTCAATATTGAACCCTACGGACTAAGACTGGGATGCCATTAAAGAGGAAGTAAACTCTACTACTGAATTTTACCTATAGGTAAGCCTATAATAAGGCTTACCTATAGGTAGTGTAAATATCTCCTAATTATGCACCGTTTTAGGAGATATTTACTTTACATGCAGCCAGTGAAATCATTGGCGCACTCGCTCTGAAGGAACGGCCACCTGTACGGATTTTCAGAGCCCTGTGCCGTGAACGGCGGCTCCCGCGCACATGCATGGGAGTGAAGTCATCACGGCTCTGGCCACTCACAGCACTGGAGCCTGCAAACCCCGAAGAAACTCCGGAGAAGATGTCAGCCATCTCAGCAGTGTGCGGGTGCCGCTGGAGGGCTGCGTTCTAAGGTAAGTATTTCATAATAATACCTTTGTCCTACAGGTTTTATTTTTCAAGGGTTTACAACCTCTTTAAAGTTCCTGTGCGTGTAAAGGCAGGTGTTCCGATACTTTTGACAATATAGTGTATGTGACTGGAGATCAGCTGTGAAATGTATACTCTAACATCTGCATAGAATTCCCGGATTAAGTGCCTGTGGGAGTTGCATGACTTAAATAATGAAAACATAATTGGGTTAAATTGTGTCCACTTAAAAGAGGAACTTCATCCTAACCCCCCACCCCACACCGCACACACGCTTTTTTGCATCTTTTTTGTTCGGTTATCCACAAAAAAAAAAAAAAAAAACACTCACACGCCTCGTCAATCCGAAGGTGTTCTGTAGTGTGCACCCCATTCCCGCTCCACCATCTTATTCTCTGACATCATCGGTAGCTACCTATTGAGATTGCATGCCCTCCCAAAACGCTCTTCCCCAGATACAATATAACAAAAATAAAGACTCAGGAATTTTTTTGGCCTATCCCCCCCCCCCCCCCCCCAGTCCTTAAATAACCTTTCCCAATCCTTCCAGAAAATTCCCTGGCTTCCCATTGGCCGCTATCCTGGCTCTGAAAAAACTTAAAGGGGACAGCACCCAAAAGACCTGCTGGGCTGAATGCTGTCCTCCCTAACTTAAACTAAATGAAATAATGGGAAGGGGTGGCCACAATCTCAAGCAAGTGGGCCCATATTGTGCCCCCTTTATACTTTCTTCCAGGTTTTTGCAGCTGACTCCCTGGAGATGTGCATGCACTACAGCATGTCATCTGGGTGCCAGCTGCAAGAACCAGGACTGGCCCCCTGATTAGACCTTTTATGCCACGTACACACAAGCGGTTTTGGCGTCGGAATAAACTCTGAAGGTTTCTCCCACGGAATTCCGCTCAAGCTGTCTTGAATACACACGGTCACACCAAAGCCCGACCGCCAAGAACGCGGTGACGTACAACACGTACAACAGGACTAGAAAACAGAAGTTCAATAGCCAGTAGCCAATAGCTTCCGTCTCGTATTTGCTTCAGAGCATGCGTCATTTTTGGTGCGTCGAGACGAGCGGTTTATCCGATAGTAATTAGTTCCGTCGGAAAAATATAGGACATTTTCTCTAAGTCCTTCTGAATTTTTCGACGGAAAAAGTCCGATAGGGCATACACACGGTCGGAATATACGATGAAAAGCTCCCATCAGACTTTTTCTGACGGAATGTCAGAGCATGTGTACACGGCATTAGAGTATCTTGAGGCCTCCTGAGATGCTGAGTATCCCAGGAGGCTGCAGGCAACTGAAGATGCCATTTTGACTTAGGTGAAAATCCCGGCAAGTCCATGGGGGAGGGGGTAAAAAATGGTATTTAAAAAAATAAGTGTGCAATTGTATGAGAACAGGAAGGCGGAGGTGTTGATGTGTAAGCAGGGCTTTTTTTCTCAGAGAATAGGTGCAGGAACTCAACCATGCCCGCCACACACACATATCTGCCAAATGGCATCAAATAGTAGCTCCTCCCTCTGCATACAACCCCCTCCCTCCACTGCCCTCATCTACCCCCCCCCCCTCCTTGTTGCAATATTAAGCTGAAACACCTATCCGGATAATCCGGCTGTAGTACCTCCCAGCATACTATACTATACTACAGTCACTTGCAAGGGAGATCATGCAGTAGGACCAACAACAACTGGTCACCAGGGAAAAAAATGGAGACCACAGAGGGTGCAGCCTACCATGCACCCTCTCCTGCCCATGACTGCACTGAACCCTGGGTACCTGTTCTGTATCTCCCTTGTCCCTGTCCGCCACTCAGTGGGATCTGCGCAGGAGATATGACCTGTGGTGGGAGCTACTGGTAGATAAGCTGTCACTTGTAAATGCAGAAGCTGGAGTGTTACCAAGTGATAGTGGTGAGCAGGGAGCAGAAGACCTGAGCCAGAGGTGGTGGAACTGAGTTCCCCCTAGTTCCTGCTGAAAAAAAAGCCCTGTGTGTAAGCATAAATTAATGATGGAAAGTGGGCGAAGAGGGTGAAGGTCTGCTTCAAGTGTCCCACACAGTCACTGTTGTAAAAATGCTTGATGAGTAATTACATCTTCATTATTGATTGACTTTTTGGTTTCATGGGATTGCGGGCGAATCTTTCTAAATTAATATTATGTATTTAATATTATTAATAATAATAAATTATATATATATATATTATATATATATATATATATATATATATATAGTAGATAAGCGCACATTCATAGAGTCTGTGGGTGGACAATTATTCTTCCTGTGATTGATCATCAGTTTGTATTATCAGCCTTTTCTAGACGGTTGGTTGGTTGGTTGGCGTAGTGGACAAGCACCTAATGAAAATGTCAAGACAGAAGGCTAACTTGGTTAAGTTGTGGAAGGACCACAGAGCTGGTCAGGGGTGAAAGGGGGCAGTAAACAGCTTTTCTCTCTGATGGTGTCACAGGAGAAGGGAATAATGAATTTCACAAACCACAGTGAATTACAGAATAGCTTTGTGAAAGGCGGCTGGTTGGGGGGGTTGGGGGGGATAACGGATCGCTCCATACACTACAAAACCAAAACAAAGCATTTCTTCGATTCATCACATGCATACCCAGAGACTTCATATGAAATCGATTTCTGATATACGTTTTGGATGCAGAGTATAGATGGACCAGTATGCAGGGCTTGCACAATCCCGCATCCAGCAGACACCGAATATATCCGCTTTTCTCCTGCAATGTAACAAAAGAGATTTTGCATCTGTCGTTCATTCTCTGGTGTATATAAAAAAAAAAAAAGGGGGTGGCAAGTGGTGAGTGTGAGCCCCCTCTCTCATTTACCTCCTCCTCTCTCCACACCCAGGGTCTGGCCAGGAAGGAGTGAATAGCATGTTCCTAATACTTACTAAAGAAGAGGAGGGCTGGGTGAATCCTTCTAGGGTGGGTGGGTGTGTGTGTGGCTTGTCCTCTCTCCCTGCCACTCCTATCCTCCCCCCCCCTCTCTCATACACAAAACACACAATAGACCAACACAAAGAGGACATAAGGTTGAATGCTCCTCCTCTCCCATATAGCATGTAGATTTGTAAGGGTGGCATTTCTAAACATGGTCCTGTAACCAAGAAGGCCCTTTCTTGCCAAGGAAAATGCAGAAGATGCTAGGCTGAGGAGCTGACATTTGTAAGGATTTCCCTAGCATATCAGGATTGTCTACTCCAAAGCCTGCTATTGTAGGATCCAAATCCATCCACTATGGGCAAATGCACTGGGAGATGTACCTTGGTTGGGATCTGCTGCCTGCAGCTGGTGAGTTAAAACAATAACCGGTCTGGTGGGATTCTGGGAAACAGTAACAGGATTAACACATCATTACTACATATACATTATATGTGCAAATAATGCATTACGTCCTATTATGTCTGTGCATTTAATGAACAGATTGCAAGCTCTTCAAGCAGTTGATATTCTATATGAAAAGCCTCTTATATCTTTTGCTTTACATATGAAATGTACACATATACTGCCTATAGGTGCTAATATTATTGTATTTAATTGCAATGTATGTTTATTTGTTTATTTAAAATGTATGTAGATATATTTGGACATACTGTATATAAATAGGTGTTCAATTACATTGCACCAATATCCTATCTATCTATCTATCTATCTATCTATCTATCTATCTATCTATCTATCTATCTATCTATCTATCTATCTATCTATCTATCTATTTATCCACTTTCTTTAGAATAATTGTTAGATACTAGTAGTAAAGGTTCACTTATTGTACACAATGGAATGTCAGAGAAGAGCTCAGTAATAGGAGGTATGTACTATAACTGTCAAATACATAAATATTTTTATTTTTGTCTGATATAATTATATAACCGTAGTAATTGCTGCAGGGGCTCATTTATTCTGGATATAACGTTTTAGCTTGTACTATTCCTTTAACGCTTGGTTGGTGGCTAGTTTTTCTAAAGAGTGTCAAAAAGTAGAACTATTTCTTTATCAGGTAATCTAAGTACGTGGGACTTACTGCATAATGCATTGACATACAAATACTAACTGAATGGATAATTTAGCAAAAAAAAAAATGACTGTATTTTGATGGCAGACATGTCAAGGCCATAAGTACATGTTATTTGGACAGCTGGGAGCTCCTCACACCTACTTGGAGAATAGAGGTATGGCTGGTGTCACATGACAGTCCTCCATGATGGAATATATAGCGGTCAGTAAACATATTCTGGATATAAGAATCATAAGAAGAAACTTTGTTTCAAGTCAAATAGTGAATAAAGGACATTATACATGCCCGTGTTTTGAAATATTCATAGAGACTTATCGTTTTTTATCGCACATTCTATAGGCGAAATGTATAGTAGACCGATGAGAACACTTTTTAGTTGTCAGGACAAATTTCCCAGGTTTTACAGTGAACCGTTATTAGAGAATGTCAGTAATCATTATCATTATTAATACATATATTGCAATAGTACCCTATTACTGGATAGGAATTTGATATCTTTGGGCACTGGAAGGTCAGCCTTTGGTGCAGGAGGAATGACTAGGTATGCATGAAAGGGAGGCTTAGGTTGGCCATACACTAGTTGAATTTTAAACGAATATTCTTATGAACATTCATACAAAAATTCTTATCAGTACATTTGATGAGGAATGTTGTTTTGAAAGTACTTCTAAATTTCATTTGTTTTTCATTTTGGAATGAATGTAATCTCCTGAATGAAAACTGCATTCACTTCTCAAAATTTGTTGGTGGAAAATTTTCCATCGTTCTCCTTCAAATTTTCTTGTCACTGTGGTCGAAAATAAACCCTGCTCTCTAGTTCCCTAGTCACCTCCTCCCATGTTCGCCTCCAGGACTTTTCCCGGGCCTCTCCCATCCTCTGGTACTCCCTTCGTCAATCTGTCCGACTATCTCATACTCTGCTTGCTTTTAGGCTAGGTTCACACTGAAATCGGCTGACAGCAGGGGTCCGGTGTGTCCCTGTTCTCCGTTTCAGGGACAAATTTTTGCCTGAATTCGGACCTGAAACAGAGACAAAGATGCACAGGGCCCTTGTGCAATCTGCTATGCAGCCGCCCCGGTGATATGTGAACTGGTCACAGTCTACTGTCATGCGAATTGGATACGGGGAAACCTGCATCCAAGTTGCATAAGTGTGAACCCAGTCTTAGACGATCCCTTAAAACCCATATCTTCAGGGAAGCCTATTCTGCCCCCGCCTAACAACTGTACATTTATTTTCTCCATCAGATCGTCCCCCACAGTTATTACCTTTTGTATCACTTGACCCTCCCTTATAAATTGTAAGCTCCAACGAGCAGGGCCCTCTGATCCCTCCTGTAATGAATTGTATTGTAACTGCACTGTCTGCCCTTGTGTTGTAAAGTGCTGCGCAAACTGTTGGCGCTATATAAATCCTATATAATAATAATAAAAATAATAATTGTTTTGGCCCCAATAATGATTAAAAAATTGAATAAATGTTCCTGAAACAAAAATTTTCTATCTAAATTTTTCTAGAGGTATGGCCAGCTTTAGTGTAGGGCTTTTGAGCTAAGCTGGCCATGCATACACTGAGCGAATTTCCTAATAAACTGTCTGAAAATCAATTAGTGGGTAGTCCTGTCAGCACCACTTCCTCCAACATCCTTTGATAAAAAAAAAAAATCTAAGGAGTTGGTGGAAAATGTTTGCCTTCGTCTAATTGCATTGTTTAGTGTGGACAAAGAAATCTGTTAGATTTCTTTACGTTCAGCCTGCAGGGTGAAATCTGTCAGTATATTGCATGATTTAGTATAAGGGGCCTCGACCTGGCCATACATGGTTGAATTGGCCGAATTTCAAACCATGTGTGGCCACTGCAGTTGAACAGAAGTCGATCAACTGCCTTGTCGGATTTTAGCCGCTCAATCAGCACATGCAGCCAATGGCTACAGCGCTGATCTGTGTATTCTGACAGCAGGGGAGTCTCCCTACCTCCACAATGTCAGAAAACAATGACACAGCGGGGAGGAATCCCCAATCCACCTTCAATGTGTGGATGGGGGAATCAGTTAATTTTGTTTTTTTATTTAGCCCACTGGCTGGATGAAACAAACTGGGCCATGTATGGCCAGCCTTAGGGTATGGCCCAGTTTGTATGGCCAGCCATAGGGTATGGCCTTGTTCTCTGTGCTAGGAGCTCTACAACAAAAATACTATGGGCAACCTCCTGGCACTGAAATCAAATGCATACATTGTACATCGTAATTAAACTTAAAGCAGAGGTTCACACAAAAATTGAACCTCCGCCTTTCGGAACCCCCCCCCCCCCCCTCCGGTGTCACATTTGGCACCTTTCAGAGGGGAGGGGGGTGCAGATACCTATATAAGATATATTGATATATATTGCACCCACTTCTGGGCATAGACTCCCACGGGAGTCTACGCCTCTTCCCATCCCCCCGCGCTGTCTGCTGGGGGACACACGGGTCCCAGGAGACAGCGGGGACCAGTTAGGATGTGCATCGCGACTCACGCTTGCGCAGTAGGGAATCGGGAAGTGAAGCCGCAACGCTTCACTTCCTGATTCCCTCACCGAGAATGGCGGCGGCAGCTGCCGAGAGCCTACCGATCAATTGGCTTTGGCTGCCGACATCGCTGGACTCTGGGACAGGTAAGTGTCCATTTATTAAAAGTCAGCAGCTGCAGTATTTGTAGCTGCTGGCTTTTAATATTTTTTTTTTTTTTTAGGTGGACCACCTCTTTAATAGAAATAAAGTGGTATTTTCAAACATTTTAAATTATTGTAACTTTTACCTGAATGTAGTTTTTGAGGTGACTTTCCGATTTTTATTACTTCTAAAAATCCTAGATTCTCCTTTTGTGGCTGTCAATATATCAAGCAGTACAGCGAGTAGTCCTTCTAAATTGAGACAAAATCAATTAGTCACAGAGAAGGATCTGAATGTATCCACACAGAATTTGCACAACTCTCACCCAAGATTCACACATTTTGCTGACATTATGAATAGACCCCAGAGTGTCTGTTGTTTTCTCTCAGTCTGGGCAGACTATAAGGGTATATTAGGGTGACCACAGACAGGCTTATGTTGCCTTATGAATGACAGGTGGGTAGACATTAGCTTGCGCCAGGATCTACTGTGTGATATCCTGCAACACAGGTGACAGCACATGTGCTGTGAAGTTAAAAGTGAAGGATCAGCCCCTTTGCACAGAAATGTTCCAATATTAGTTGTGATAACAACTGCTTCTGACCTTCAGAAGCATTCATGATTGTCCCCCATGGGTTCCCCCTAAAGCCAGGTCATTACATCAGAGGCAGCATTGTACTATTTTTGCCCACCAGGCTTACTGTTATGCCGCGTACACGAAGTCGGAATTTCCGATGGAAACAGTCCGATGGGAGCTTTTCATCGGATTTTCCGACCGTGTGTATGCCCATCGGTCTTTTTCTGTCGGAATTTCCGACAGACTTTGGATTGAGAACCCGTTCTTAATTTTTCCGACGGAAAACCTTTCTATCGGATTTTCCGATCGTGTGTATGCAATCCCGACACGCAAAATTCCGACGCATGCTCGGAAACAATTTGACGCATGCTCAGAAGCATTAAACTTCCCTTTTATAGTGCAGTCGAACGTGTTGTATGCCGTGGTGTTATTGACCGCCAGAATTTGGTGTGACCGCGTGTAGGCAAGACAGTTTGAGTGAAATTCCGTCGGAATTCCGACTGGAAAACCATCAGAGCTTTTTCCGACGAGAATTCCGACCGTGTGTACGTGGCATAAGAGTGATAGGAATACAAATATTAAGCAGGTCACATTGGTGTGTAAAAAAAAAAAAATACTGTAATTCTCATTAGGCAGCATCTAGAACCTGAGATTTGGTGGATATTAATACATGTGAATGTTATTCATTTTTACCATTCTTAATGATAATGTGATCCAATAAAACATAAATTATACTGCTTTCTCTATTAGAAACTATTTTACTGGTAATCAGTAAACTAAGCATTTGTATTAAGCAAAATACAATCACTCGTAGCAACCAGACAGACTGTTATAAGACTTCATCACCTAACATTAAACTGAAATCTATTATATATTACTCGTTGCTATAGGTTACTGCACTTTTCAAAATTACCAATTTAAATTTGTCCTGGCTAAGGCAGTACAGTATACAATCTGATTGTACAATCTCCTTTAGATCTATAATCGACTATGTAGTGGAAGGCATTCCTGATTTGGTATCTATTGAATGCATTGTTTAGGTTTGTCCACATATTACATAGTTTTGGTAAATCTAAATATTGTACAGGGATTATACTATTTAGATTGTATAGCGTATGGTCAACTTAAAGGAGTTGTAAACCTACAAGGTTTGTCACCTTAATGCATTCTATGCATTAAAGCAGAGTTCCACCCAAAAGTGGAACTTGCGCTCATTTGTCTCCTCCCCCCTCCGGAGCCACATTTGGCACCTTCCGGGGGGGGGGAGCAGATACCTGTCCTGTCCTCCTCCTTCCCCCTGCCGCCGGGCCAGTAGGAGAGAGGAGCGGAGCCTCACGCATGCGCAGTAGGGTTCACGGCATGAAGCTGTAATGCTACACTGCCGGGTTCCCTTACCCACAATGTGTAGCTGCTAGCTTTTATTTTTTGCAGCGGTGGGCGGACCTCCGCTTTAAGGTGAAAAACCTTCTATAGTGCAGCTGTCCCCCAGAGCCCTCTTTTACTTACCTGAACCCAATCTTTCCAGTGACAGGGATGAGCACAGCAGCTCCATCCACTGCTGTCTCGGGTCCTTATTGGATAGATTTATAGCAGCGGGAGCCATAGGCTCCCACTGCTGTCAATCAAATCCAGTGATACGGGAACCAGGGGGTGGGGCCAAGTCCTGCTGTCTGTGTCAATGGAGCATGCTCGCATGAGTGCCCCCTTGGAAAGCGGCTCTCCGAGGGGACACTCGAGAAGAGGGGGAGCCAGGAGCGCTGATGAGGGACCCCAGAAGAGGAGGATCGGGGCCACTTTGTGCAAAACCAACTGCACAGAGGAGGTAAGTATGACTTTTTTTTTTTTTTAAATAACAAACAACAAACCTTTACAACCCCTTTAACATGCTGCTAAAAAATTCTGGTTGTCATGGGTTAAACATTATGTTCGATAACCATACCAATAGCTTGAAATGTAATGTTTGATTTTTTACAAGTGTTGTTATGCATGTGACCCTACCACATAACATATATAAAAATGAATGAATGATTATGAGTGAGAATAAAAGTTCTACTTCCAGATCAAACTTTACCTAACAGGCGTGCATTTCCTTTGCCTTTGATTTTTATCATCGTTGCAGTCAAAAATTATTGTTGAAATGTCTCCATTAACCATTAGAAAATCAAACAACAATTTTAAAACAATCCTTATCCAATGAGATTCTAACCATGTATGGCTAGCCTTAGATTGCAAGTTTTCCTCCGACATTTTGTTTTACTATCTGTTATGATATATTAATCCTTGTTGTATGTTTGTGATTTTATGTTTGTTTTGGGATTTCCTCAAAATAGCATTATTTTAAGTTCTCTAGAATATTATTTTTATTATTATTACTATTATTCAGTATTTATGTAGCGACATTTGTGCAGCACTTTACAATATAAAGGGAGACAGAACAATTACAATATGATACAATACAAGAGGGTTAGGGGGCCCTGCTAATAGGAGCTTACAACCTAATAAGGTGAGGCAAGTAATACAAAAAGATAATACAGGGGGTCCCCGACTTACGAACGCCCAACCTACGAACATCTCCTACTTACGAACCGGGCAGTGCGGGGACCCTCTGCCATTTTTCGCGGACATCGTCCGTTTCTGCGCATGCGCAGCCAGAGGGAGCCTCGGAAAACATTGGAAATGTCCGTAATTTGCCGACTTACGAGCATTTCCAAATTACAAACAGGAGGACAGTCCCTAACAGGTTCGTAACCCGGGGACCCCCTGTAACTGTATTGGATGAGCTGATGGAAGAATTAAAAGTTCAGTTATGTGGATAGGCTTCACTGAAGAGATGAGTTTTCAGGGATCACCTAAAGGTGCAAAGAGTTGGAGATAGCCAGACAGACTGAGGGAGAATTCCACAAGATGGGAGAGACTCTGGAGAAGTCCTAGAGAGGAGCATGGGAGGAAGAGACTTGGAGGCTAGAGAGCAGGATGTCTTGGGAGGAGCGGGGAGGACAGTTTGGGGGATATTTTGAGACAAGATTGGTAATGTAGCTCGGGGCAGAGTTGTGAATGGTTTTGTCTGTTGTTGTTAGTATGTGTAGAGGTAGGCCTATTAGAAGGGAATTGCAATAGTCAAGGAAGTGAATGAGGAGCTTGGTGGTTTCGTTAGTTAAAAAGGGGCAAATTATAGAGATGTTACAGAGGTGAAGTCTACAAGATTTTGCCAGCAATTGGATTTGAGGCTGAAAGGAGAGATTAGAGTCTAGGATTACACCTAGTACCCTGGCATGGGGGGACTGATAGATTATTGCTCTTGATGAAAAAGTCAGGGTGGAGGGCACTAACTTTGGGGGGGGGGGGGATAATATTATAAGGTTGGTTTTAGAAAGATTTAGTTTGAGGAAGTAGTGCAACATCCATGCTGATATGTCAGTTGGTAATTGGTAAGCTAGTAATGCAAGAAGAGATTAAAGGGGTGAGTTGAGTAGAGAAATAGAATCAGGCCATGTAGTGGGGATGCGTAGTATATAGAACGAAAGGCCTGCATGACTGGGGGGGGGGGGGGGGCAGGGCAGGCTGTAGTTGGGCAGATTTTAAAATGTAATAAAGTAATACTTAATACTAAGGGTCAACAGCTATTGGTACAGAGCGAGGTGTGGCAGGGTGGAGTAGGTCAGGTCAGGGTGGAGTCAAAAGAAGGGGTAGGCAGTGTAATAGGAGGCTTGGGGTCAGTTGGAGATAGGCAGAACGAGAGAATTTCCCTCCCGCCCTCCCCTTTTTTAGGTTTGCGATTGAACGATGAGTTGGAAAGGGGGGTTGTATGTCGTTTTGGTGTTTAATGTTTTGGGGGGGGGGGGGGTTTGGTGTGATGTCTTAGTTGTAGCAGGGGTCTCAGAGTTTTGAGGGTGGGCATGGTCTAAATATTTGAAGTGGAGTATGGTGGGAGGGGCTCAGTTTTGGTATGGGTACCTTCCCAAATTGAGTGACGTCATTAAGACGAAATGGGTATTGAGGCTGTATCAGCGTAGAAAGGCATTAAAATTGTCCTCGAGCCGGCGTATTCGCGGCTGAGGGCCGTGATATAAAAAAGGTAGCTGATACAGCAGAATTTTCTTTGGTAGACCATGCTCACCTCAAAAAATATAACTGTTCAATTTTTTCTGTTATTTTGTTAATAAAAGGCTGCTACGGCCATTTTTAAACCCAAAGAAGTTCAGCGTGGTTATTATTTAGATGGCTAAGAAGGGTAAGTGGTCATGGCAGCCGGTAAGTCTGCAATACACCAGTCAAGATTTGAGGGTCATCAGCATAGAGATGGTATTGGAGGTCGTGGGAGGTTATCAAGTGACCAAGAGAGGAGGTATAGATAGAGAAGAGAAGGGGTCTAAGAACAGAGCCTTGGGGGACCCTACAGAAAGAGGAAGTGGAGAGAAGGATACAGAGTTGTAGGTGACACTGAAGGAACGCTCTGATAGGAGGAGAACCAGGAAAGAGACGAATCTTGGACAAGGGAGTGGAGTTCATTTAGGAGTAGTGGGTAGTCAACAGTATCAAAGGCCACAGTAAGGTCTAGTAGTAAGAGTATGGAGTAGTGGCCATTGGTTTTAGTAGTTAGTAAATATAACATACAGCCTCTATTATTTACCTAATACTTATTTGTCTAAATTGTTTTTGTATGTGTACCACATTCTTACATTGGGATGTACTCTTTATACTGGAAAACTGTAACCCAGCTTTAAAATTGTCCCAAGGCATAGGTACTACCATATGATGAAGATTTGACATTGTTGACATTGTCATTCTTTATAGGGCTAGGTTTACACATGCAGAAGCACATGCCACCCCTCTGAAAAGCCATCTGTGCTGGACTGCTTTTCAGAGGGGTTAGACAACTCCTGTTTTAACCTTTTAAATATTGCCCCACTTCGCCACAACACATGCACTGCATACGGGTGTAGGGTGGTTGTGTCACTGCTCCACAATTAATCAGAGGGAAGTTGACAGATGTCTGGTAGGCGAATCACTTTTCAGAGGGTAGTTGACAGGTGTCTGGTAGGCGAACTACTTTTCAGAGGGTAGTTGACAGGTATCTGGTAGGGGAATCACTTTTCAGAGGGCGGTTGAAAGGTGTCAGATGGGCAACACAAATAAAATCGTAACTCCTAATATGTAATCATTACAGAAATAAATTTATGTCCTACCTGAAATCAAGGCCCTGTGGAGCCTTAGTACGTAATCTAAAGATCCACAGGGCTTCTCTCTTTAGCAGTTTTCTATGGAAATTGCCTTCTCTAGGACTTGGCAACACCCTTTTCATTCTGTGGAATGAAGTCAGACATGTCCCCACCACGTACCTCCATAAAATATTGGAACACATTTGAAATATTAGAGGTGGATGTACTCTGACTTCCACAATAGTGCTCTCAGATCCTAGTATGGTAATAATATATCCTGCTGTACATACTGTATATTGCTGTATATTGCACAAGGAACAAGAGATGACATAGACAACTTTTTTAATTCCATAATTCATAAAGTGATTGATAGAAACCCTGAGACAAACGAGAGAATGTCTTTGTTTTGTACTACAGTACACAGTATATATACAGTATGTGTGTGTATTTATATATATATATACTGTATATATATATATTATATATATACACACCGTATTAATCTGCGTATAACACGCACCCCAAGTTTAGCCACCTATTCAGTTTATGGCATGGCTGGGGGGGGGGGGGGCAGAGAGAGACTAGAGGTCAGCTGACTGGTGAGGAAAGTGAAGTGGTAAAGGCTGGAGGAGACCCTATCTCCTGATTTCGGCATAGGTGTTACTGCTACGACGAGACACCACAATGTCGGAGACACAGTAACACTACCTGTGATAGTTATATAGTATAGTATAGTTGCCATTAAAAGTCCCCACTACAGTTCTCAGATCAGCAGATGACCTTGCTCAAGAGCACCTAAGTTGGCTGATCAGAACTCTACCCAGCACTGCCACTGATCCCAGCACTGCCACTGATCCCAGCACTGCCACGCATCCCAACTCCCCGCCATATTTTATCAAGGGGTCATGGCACTAGGAGGGTTGAGAAACCCTGCCATACACGGTGCAAATTTCGCACATTCAACTATCAACACAGACAGTACTGACAGGGGAATCCCTTCTGCCGAGCAACTGTCTGCTCCCTCTTTGGGCGGGCGCGGGGAAGCTGTCTATCAAGACCGTGATTATCACTAGCAGCTATAGCATCTACTAGCGATAATTGTAAGACCCCTTTTACACCGATCCACCTATAGCGTTGGCGGTAAAACGCAGCTATTTTTAGCTGCGTTTTACCGTCGGATTTGCGGCGCATTTCAGCCGCTAGCGGGTCGCTTTTACCCCCTGCTGGCGGCCGAGAAAGGGTTAAAACCCCCGGTAAAATGCCGCAATAGCAGCGTTTTGCCGGCGGTATTACAGTGATGCCCCATTGATTTCAATGGGGAGCAGCGCTGGAGGAGCGGTGGAAGAGTGGTGAGTTCACCGCTCCTTCACCGCTCCAAAGAAGCTGCTGGCAGGATTTTTCCTGACGTTCTGCCAGCGCACCGCTGCAGTGTGAAAGCCCTCGGGCTTTCACACTGCAGACAATGAAGCATCAGTTTGAGGGCGGATTGCAGCCGCTATTTCTAACGCTACAGCGCCTGCAATACGCCCTTGGTGTGAAAGGGGTCTAAGAGATTCCGTCAGGCATGTTGTACCCAAGTTGATCGATCGATCAACTTGGTACTTTCCGCCCGCCCATTAAAATTGTGGTCACCGCGGAACACCTCCCTCCCATTTCTATAGATGATACTTGTAGTAACACTTTTGCATAAGGTACTGTTTTTTAAAATTGCATATTGTGGAAGCTTTTATGGTTTGTTTCCTTCCTAAGATCATAGGGTCCTAAACACAATTTGTGCACTGATACAAATGGTGACCACAGAGGCAAATAAATCTGTCACTGCAGTTTATCATGTGGTCTCCACATAACCGTATCCAACCACACTGCTTATAGAAACACAAGGCACACATATAGCTGACAACAGTGCAGTTCCTGTGTGATCTATCTACCATGTGGCGGCCATATGGTAAATATACCTCACAGCAACTTCACAAGTTATTGCAGCCCCCTGTCTTTTGACTGGAGATGAAATATATTCAACCGCAGCATCACAATTGTACTGCACTTTAATCACATAAGTGGGCTTAAGACATGACTCACATATGATTCACAGACTGCTAGTAGTACTTTGGTTTCCAGCAATTCTAATCAAAGCTAATGTATAGTGTTTTTTTTTAATGAATATGTTTAATGCTACTTATAAAGATATTTTTATGCTTTTGTTCAGATAAATATCAAACATTACTTTTACAGCCCAGTCGGTGGAGTTTCTTTTCACGTGTTCACCTGTCTTCCCTTAGCTGCTCTGTTGAAAAAGTCTGTTGCTTTCCGCGTTTCAAGTTTCAGTATTCACACACTAAAATTCAGAGGAATAACCCATCCCCCTCCATGCCTGCTCATGTCAATACAAGAGCCCTGTCACACTGGCGTTAGCGGTAAAGCGCTGCTCGTTTTAGCAGCGCTTTACCGGCGCTGTTCGGCTGGGAGCGCGGGGGGGCTTTTAACCCCAAGGAAGGGGTTAACAATGGGGTTAAAAGCACTTTGGCAGCGCTGCCCATTGATTTCAATGGCAGGGGCGGTTTAGGAGTGGTGTATACAGCGCTCCCGCACCGCCCCAAAGATGCGGCTTGCAGGAGTTTTTTTTCCGTCCTGCAAGCGCACCGCCCCAGTGTGAAAGCCCTCCGGCACTTTAGGGCAGTTTACAGGTGCTTTACAGGCACTATTGTTAGCGCTAAGGCTGCATTCACACCTGAGCGTAGCGTTTTCAGGCTGATTTTACCGCAATTTTGCTGCGTTTTTAAAGGCGTTTTTACCACAATTTTGCTGTGTTTTTTACTGCGTTTGCCGCGATTTTGTGCAGGGCAAAAGGTCACCAAAAAAACGCCCAAATCTGCCTGATTCGAGCGACAAAAAAGGCTTCAAGCTACAAAACGCTCAGGTGTGAATGGGGCCTAAAACGCCTGTAAAGCGCCTTCAGTGTGAAAGGGGTCTTATGAGAATGAGGGAGGAAAAGACAAACAGCTTCTACTGCGACTCCGGGTTAGAAAACTAGTGCTGTATGAATAGTGTATCATAGGTTCACCCTGTATTAAAAATGTCATACATAAGGAATAGACCTGATAGGCCTGGCATTAAATATATGTTTCATGCTAAGTTCATGCATGCTGATTAGTCTATGGGTATAGGGCTGGTCATACATGGCTCCGTTTTTTTTCACTCAGCCAGCAGACTGGTCGAAAAAAATGTAACGAATTTCCCCATCCACAGAAGCGAGGTGGGTAGAGGAATCTTCCTTGCTGTGTTATTGTATTCAGAAAACGAACACTAACTGAACAAAGAAATTCCAGCAAGCCCGTTTGTGAGAAGTTGATCCATAGATCAACTTCTCTCGAACATAAATGGCCATAGATGGATTGAAAATCAATTGAGTTTCGATCAAACTGTGGCCAGAGTAACATTTACAGATATTTATTACCTCTCCTTGCGATCACAGTACTCTCCCTGACAATGTCTGCCATCTATTTTTCTCATCAGAAGAGTAGATCCCTCCTTATTCAGGCATTATCCAAGGTTAACATTCACTTCCTGGACTAAAATGCTGGCTCAGAGATGACAAAAACAAGTAATTACTTTCATATGTTGAGCTTTTGGCTATGTTTGCAAATGTCAGACACAATTCAGCCCCTTGGTGCGAGACCTCTCACCCTGTTTGTTGTTAGAGAGGTACGATGTGGCTGGCTGATCACTGGGTGGAAGGAGACTGAACAAAATACTTATTCCGGCCTTCAACGACTGATAGCATCTCAGCCTAGACAAAATCACTTGATGAAATTCAAGGATTGCTTTTTAATAATAAAAGGTGGAGCTTTTCTGTTATGAATTTATTCATGCAGGCTTATAAAGTTACTAAAAGTTGCACTTTTTAAAATTTTTAAAGACTATATATATATATATATATATATATATATATATATTTTACCACATCAGCTAGTACTATCGAGAGACTTATTTAACTTTAAGTCCATTAACCACTTTCAGACAGGACCATTTTGCTGGCCAAAGACCAGACCACTTTTTGCGATTCGGCACTGCGTCGCTTTAACTGACAATTGCGCAGTCGTGCGACGTGGCTCCCAAACAAAACTGACATCCTTTTTTTCCCCACAAATAGAGCTTTCTTTTGGTGGTAATTGATCACCCCTGCGGTTTTTATTTTTTGCGATATAAACAAAAAAAAGCGTCAATTTTGAAAAAAACACATTATTTTTTACTTTTTGCTATAATAACTATCCCCCAAAAATGTAAAAAAAATATATTTTTCCTCAGTTTAGGCTGATACATATACTTTGTTAAAAAAATTGCAATAAGCGATTATTGATTGGTTTGCGCAAAAGTTATAGCGTTTACAAAATAGGGGATAGTTTTATGGCATTTTTATTAATAATTATTTTTTTTTTTACTAGTAATGGTAGCGATTTTTATCGTGACTGTGACATTATGGCGCACACATCGGACATCTTTGACACATTTTTGGGACCATTGTCATTTATACAGCAATCAGTGCTATACAAATGCACTGATTCCTGTGTAAATGACACTTGCAGTGGAGGGGTTAACCACTAGGTGGCAGTGTAGGGGTTAAGTGTGTCCTAGGGGGCGTGTTGCTAACTGTGGGGGGGCGTGGCTGTGTTGTACACATCACTGATCTCTGCTCCAATCACAGGGAGCAGAGATCAGTGCTAGGCAGAAAGGGGAGATGCTTGTTTACTTTAGCATCTCCCAGTTCTTCCTCTCGTGAGATGATTGCGGGTATCCCTGCGGCGATCGAGTCCGCGCGACCCACGATCGGATTCACGGAGGTCCAGATCGGCGCGCACGCGATGGCACGGGCGGCAAATTTAAAGGGACGTACCTGTACGCCTATTTGTTTGTCCGTGCCATTGTGCCAACGTACATCTGCGTGCGCCGGTCGGGAACTGGTTAACTGTCTCCTTCTCGGTTTCGCATCATTGTGGTATTTTTACAGGGGTTTGTTAATTTTTTTTAATTTCTTCTATAATCAAATTTTCCAAATTTTAAATATTAAAATCTTATTCATTGGCAGTTCTTTATTTCTATCTTCCAAAAAATGTCCTTCTTAAAAAGATTCACTTTTTAAAAGATTAAAAGCATATATTGACGTAAAAAAAAAAAAGCCCCAAAACCGCGATAGTTATGTGTCTACCAGTATAGTTTTTTTAGGATCTGTTGTTTGATAATTTTGAAACCAAAAGACAAAAATAATTGGAGTTTGTGAAAATAGTAGGCTGATTTGGCAGGAGGGTGTTAAGGAACTCTAGCTGGATAAATCGAAATAAGATGATCGTCTTCATCCTAATGGTGACCATTTCAATGACACTTTGTGGAATTAAAATCACGGAAGTGGCGCTCACTTAAATCCAACTCACTATTTTGTATGATGATCACAAAATAGACATAATGAATATACTTCACTGAATAATGATAATGAGTGGCTTCCATTAATTCCAAGTGCTGTCTGGTGCCCCCTTCAATGCAGGAGGTTTATGAAAAATTCATTTTGTGGGGCTCTTTATGTTTAAAGAGCATCTTGTAAATGAAGGGCTGGGCTGCTTAACTTCCATTTGAAAAGGAATTCTCATGCTATATAATACGGACATTCCCAGTCTACCGGTGACCTTTAACCTTTGTCCTTTCTCAAATTCCTTATCCTTCTTATGTCAGTGCCCAGGGAACCTAAAGGATCCCTGGAAGTAATGACAATCCCTACACAATCCCTACGCTGAGAGACGGTAAACATTTTTTACATGAATGTCTGCCCATAAAACCCAGCGGTTGTTTGGGAATACGGGCTAATATGACACAGACCCACATATGCTTAATGAGTTTTTTCCTGGACACTCTGGTTTGCTGGGAATTTCCTGTGTGGAGCAGCTGGATGAGCTCATATGAAAGCTATGGAAATAGACTCCACACAATAAGCTTCATGACATTTCTAGCAAATTGTCAAAGGACATTCCTAAAAAGAGGAATACAATTACAGAAACACATAGGGCAAACTTGAGAAATCTCAAAGATAATACTTACATTTATTTTATTATATTATTGATTATATTACCGTATATACTCGATTATAAGCCGACCCGAATATAAGCCGAGGCACCTAATTTTACCACAAAAAACGTATTGACTCGATTATAAGCCTAGGGTGAGAAATGTGCAGCTACTGGAAGTGGAAAAGAGGGTCAACAATGCCCATTTGCAGCCTCGCTGTGCCCATTTGCATGCCTCACTGTGCCCATTTGCAGCCATAGGTCCCCTGAACTTCAAACTTGGTAGTTAAGGGTTCCTAGATGCCCCCTAGCTGCAGCCACTGGGAGTGTTGGTTTCACTGGGTTTGCACACCAAATTTGGGGTTCCTAGCACCAAGTGGCCCCGAGATACGGGGCCGCAAAGTCGGGTCGGAAAATTTTTTTTTTTTTTCTGCAGAAAAGTGCTTGACTCGAGTATAAGCCGAGGAGGGGGGCACTTTCAGCACAAAAAAATGTGCTGGAAAAACTCGGCTTATACTCGAGTATATACGGTATTTAATAAAATAAAAAAAATAAATGATGTACAATTATGAGAAAATGTGTCAGATTTTGCTAGTTGAGAAAGTAAATCTTAAAATGGCAAATGTAATATTTTTGGCAAGTATTGTTATTATGTATTATTATTCACGATTTATATAGCGCCAACAGTTTATGCAGCGCTTTACAATGTATGGGGGGGGACAACACAATTACAGTACAGTTCAATACTAAATGTATAGGAGGGCCCTGCTCGTAGAGCTTACATTCGAAAGGGAGGGGGTGGTGGTACAAAAGGTAATAGCTGCAGAGAATGATTTGATGGGGGTGGCTCGGGACAGTTGTTAGGTGGGTGGGGTATAGGCTTCCCTGAATAAATGAGTTTTCAGGGATCTCCTAAAGGTGGACAGGGTAGGGGCTGATCGGACATACTGGGGCAGGGAGTTCCATGGGATGGGAGAGGCTCTGGAGAAGTCCTGAAGGCGAGCATGGGAGGAGGTAACAAGGGAGCTAGAGAAAAGGAGGTCCTGGGAGGAGCGGAGGGGACCATTTGGGCAATATCTGCAGATATTATTATAATTTTTGTGTAGCTGCAGCATTCCTGCCAAACGTGTTGCATGTCCCAGGTTTTCTCCTAGGTTCCACTGGCTGAGTGGATGGAAAGTAGCGGAAATCAATAGAAATTCAGGGCAGAATTTGAAGCCTAACTCCAGGTTTCTTATGACCTGGAGTTTGTTTGGACCAAGCTGATCCAAGGAACTATTTGCGTCACTAACAGACAATGGCGGCTGGTGCTCAAATTTTCTTGAGGGGGCCTCCCCAGCCAGTCAACCAATTTTCACCGCCACACCCCCCCCCCCCGCGAGTGGCATCGCCCGCCAGTCCCCCCGCCAGCCCCTGCACTTACCCCATCCAGGTCGCAGCTTCTCCCCCTGCTGCTCTTCCTGAGTCCCGGCTGTTGCTTCTTCTACCGGTCAGTCAGGACTTAGGACCCACAGCTAATCGGGTCTTAAGACTCCCAGCCAATCGGGTCTCAGGATCCGCTTTCTGCTTGGCCGGGAGGAGAAACAGGAAGACATTAGCGAATATTATTCGCTAATGTCACACAACTGGGTTGGCTACGGGCGAAGTGCTCTGTGCCCCGAGCCCACCCTTTTTGAAGCCAATTAGAGCCTCTGGCTGTAATCATGTGCTTCTAAAAAAAAAAAACCTTATTGAAATCCATGCGTCCGGCGCCCTGCATGTAGGTTAGGGGCCGGATCTCTGGTTGGTTATTCACCCTGAATAGGGAAAAAGGCTTTATCAACTACACCATGTACTTGTTGGATAATGACCTCTGGATGTAGCTCATATCTATTGTTATAATATGCTTGAATATACTTGAAAATCTGTTGCTGACTATGATGTAATGCTGATTTGTCAATAAAAACTTTTCTGTTAAAAAAAAAAGATTAGGGGCAGGACGCATGGATTAGGGGGCAACATCCTTGCGCCCTGCATGAGCGTCTGCCACTGCTAACAGATGTGTCCGCTGTAAGCCCTGTATATAAGTACCTGAAATAATAATATAATATAAACTGTATGTAGCATCATCTACATACAGTACTGTATACAGCCAGTATTCCAGCAATGGTATGAGCACTTCCTGTCCCTTTCCTGAACCAATATCGAGTTGGACTGAATGCTGCTCAGCCATTCAGAGGAAGCCTTTTATTTTATCAATGCATAAAGGGCTTTGGCTGAAGTTGAGAAGCGGGTGGATGACTTCAAGATCTCCACCTCAGCCAATCAGATGAAGCCTTGTACTCATTAATGATATAAAATGCTTCCTGTTAATGACTGGGCAGTACTTTTGGTCCGGGAACAGGATTAGAAGTCCCCATTCCACTGCTGGAACACAGAACTGTATACAGAGCACACACAGCAGACAAATCTGTTAGCAAAGTAAATAGTTCCTTTCGACCAGCTTGGAGCAGACTAAAAGCCTAGTACACACTGCTAGTTTTTTTTTTTGTTCAACCCTGCGGGCTGAACAAAAAAAGCCTTACAGCTCAGGTCGGAGTCGCTGTACTAACAATCCGACATTAGTACAGCAATCTCCCCTGCTGTTCTATTGTTTTCTGAAAGGGAAAGAGAGTGCTGATCGGGAGTCGGTCGGCAGACCTTTTTCGGTCATGCCCCTTAGACAGAAGCCGGCTACTGTCCGCCTGGCTACAGTACACACGGCCAAATGTCGGCAGGTTTCTATTCAAGCAGCCGATGCCGCCCGACATTCGGCCCGTGTGTATGGGGCATTAGGTGGCCAATAGGTTAGTCTTTTTTTTTCCTTCAACCAGAGAAAAAAAATGACTTGACTGAGTGTGTGGATGGGGGAATCCTCCCCGCTGAGCTATTGTATTCTGACAGTGGGGCAGACTTCCCCGCCATCAGAATATGCGGCTATAGCCAGCAGCGCTGATCGAGTGGAACAAATCTGACAGGGTGGTTGTACAGAAGTCAATCTACCAATCAACAACCTTCCTGCCCTTACATGGATTGAAAAATGGCTGATCTCTGCTGAACTGGCCGAGATTCAATCCATGCATGGCCTGCTTTAAAGGGTCAGTCTATTCAAAGAGGATATGGTCATTTTTAGTAAATGCTGGAATGTTAAGCTGGCCATACCCAGCTCTAATTTCATCAGATTTGAGTTGTGGGTTGCCCTGGTGGCATCCCCCAGCTCCACAAAAGTTAATGAAAGAAAAAAATAAAATTGAAGGAACCATGTGAAAAATTATCAACTGAACAGTGACTACATCCAATCATCCTCCAGCCTGTGGGGCTGAAACAAGAGAAACCCAAACATGTATGGCCAACCTTAAACCATCTAATACTTCCCTCCCTCTCTCTTGGGGAGCATATAAGTAAATTACACAAAATGTCCCTCTATCTCTTGGGGAATACAGTGGTACCTTGGATTACGAGCATAATTTGCTCCAGAAGAATGCTTGTAATCCAAAGCAATCGTATATCAAAGCAAGTTTCCCATAGGAAATAATGGTAACTAAGATAATCCGTTCCAGTGGTACTGCTAGTGTATGCAGTACCGCATGTAACCAGAGGTAGGGGGGGGGGGCGTCGGAGACATTCGGAAACACTCGAAGAGCACTAGGAGCCGCTTGGATGCACTTGGAGAGGCTCGGAGACACTCGGGAATGGTTTTAAAGGGTCAGTCCATTCAAAGATGATATGGTCATTTTTAGTAAATACTGGAATTTTAAGCTCGCTCCGAGCATCACTGACGCCCCTGTACCTCTGGGACAAATGTGGTACTGCACACCCCAGAGGCTTGAATTCTGCTCATTTTGCGAGACAACGCTCGCAAACCGAGCCAGTATTTAAAAAAAATAATAGCCCGTATTGCGAAACGCTCATAAACCACGTTACTCGCAATCCGAGGTATTACTGTATTTAAGTAAAATATCTCTGCTTGATTTCCTAGATCTGTACACCTATTGTGCCCATTATAAGGGGTTATGCTCTTCCTATTGGATTACAAAAATAAATATATAATATATAAATATATATATATATATATATATATATATATATTATATATATAAAGATATATTTTATATTATAGGGAAAGTCAGGACCGTCTTTAATATTGATTGGACCCTGGGCAAAACTTTCTTGCCCCCCCCCCCCCCCCCCCCATGCAGTTTTGCTCTCCACCTGCTCTGAGACATACAATAAATAGCAGCTAGACTCAAAATCAGTTTACTGTATCAGATCAGGCAGCTATTGCGATTGGTTGCCAGAGGTTACAGTGTATCATTACCGCTCACTGACTGGTTGCTAGAGGTTAAGGCACACATTACCGCTCACTGATTAGTTGCTAGAGGTTACAGCACATGATTTCTGCTTGTTGATTGGTTGCTAGAGAATCCTCAATAAACATAAATAGGGTAATTCTCTGAATAATCAGCATTCATTCAATTGTGCTTCCATGCAAATGTGAGCATCATGTTCTGATCTTTATTGGGGAATTTTATTTTGTATATAGAGTGCTTATGTGGTGAGTTTACACTTTTCATTGAACAGAGTTTGGATAACACAGGGTTAAACGGAAAGGTCATAAATAACTGCACATTATCTGGACAGAATGCTTGGGGACATAGTGATGTGTTCCTGCTTAGGAGATGTATGTTAGCTTGGGGGGCTGCAAACTCTGCAGGGCTCCAACACACACTCGCTGCTATTCCAACCCTTCACATATTTCCACATAAACTTCCCTTCTGGCATTAAACTTTGCCAGGTATTGTGCTCAGCTTACCACCCCAAACTGATGTTCCTCCCTCAGCTCACCTCTCGCCCTGCATGTCCTGTGAGCAGAATAGCTGATCTACTGTGATTGACAGGTAGATCAAAGCGGAAGCTGTCATGGGGCCCTCTGCCTGAATGGTCAGGTGTGCGGCACTTACAATTGCAAGCTGTGTCGGCAGCTGCTGGTGTAGCTCCTGCCACACAGCTTGCATACTTCAAAGTCTTGCAGGACACAGCTGCTAATGGGAACTGAGTTCCTGTTGTGGAAAAAGTACAGGAACTCCGTTCCCATGCATTCCCGCAGGATTTGAGCCCTGGTTCAATGACTCAGTAAGTACTGAAACAAGGATAACTATGACAGTGCTAGAGTATGTGTGATGGAGAGGCTCTGTGATGATTGGGTGACTCTGATGTGATGGGGAGGCTCTGTGATGATGGGGTGACTCTGATGTGATGGGGAGGCTCTGTGATGATGGGGTGACTCTGATGTGATGGGGAGGCTCTGTGATGATGGGGTGACTCTGATGTGATGGGGAGGCTCTGTGATGATGGGGTGACTCTGATGTGATGGGGAGGCTCTGTGATGATGGGGTGACTCTGATGTGATGGGGAGGCTCTGTGATGATGGGGTGACTCTGATGTGATGGGGAGGCTCTGTGATGACGGGGTGACTCTGATGTGATGGGGAGGCTCTGTGATGACGGGGTGACTCTGATGTGATGGGGAGGCTCTGTGATGATGGGGTGACTCTGATGTGATGGGGAGGCTCTGTGATGATGGGGTGACTCTGATGTGATGGGGAGGCTCTGTGATGACGGGGTGACTCTGATGTGATGGGGAGGCTCTGTGATGACGGGGTGACCCTGATGTGATGGGGAGGCTCTGTGATGACGGGGTGACTCTGATGTGATGGGGAGGCTCTGTGATGATGGGGTGACTCTGATGTGATGGGGAGGCTCTGTGATGATGGGGTGACTCTGATGTGATGGGGAGGCTCTGTGATGATGGGGTGACTCTGATGTGATGGGGAGGCTCTGTGATGACGGGGTGACCCTGATGTGATGGGGAGGCTCTGTGATGATGGGGTGACTCTGATGTGATGGGGAGGCTCTGTGATGATGGGGTGACTCTGATGTGATGGGGAGGCTCTGTGATGATGGGGTGACTCTGATGTGATGGGGAGGCTCTGTGATGATGGGGTGACTCTGATGTGATGGGGAGGCTCTGTGATGACGGGGTGACCCTGATGTGATGGGGAGGCTCTGTGATGACGGGGTGACTCTGATGTGATGGGGAGGCTCTGTGATGATGGGGTGACTCTGATGTGATGGGGAGGCTCTGTGATGATGGGGTGACTCTGATGTGAAGGGGAGGCTCTGTGATGATGGGGTGACTCTGATGTGACGGGGAGGCTCTGTGATGATGGGGTGACTCTGATGTGATGGAGAGGCTCTGTGATGATGGGGTGACTCTGATGTGATGGGGAGGCTCTGTGATGATGGGGTGACTCTGATGTGATGGGGAGGCTCTGTGATGATGGGGTGACTCTGATGTGATGGGGAGGCTCTGTGATGATGGGGTGACTCTGATGTGATGGGGAGGCTCTGTGATGATGGGGTGACTCTGATGTGATGGAGAGGCTCTGTGATGATGGGGTGACTCTGATGTGATGGAGAGGCTCTGTGATGATGGGGTGACTCTGATGTGATGGAGAGGCTCTGTGATGATGGGGTGACTCTGATGTGATGGAGAGGCTCTGTGATGATGGGGTGACTCTGATGTGATGGAGAGGCTCTGTGATGATGGGGTGACTCTGATGTGATGGAGAGGCTCTGTGATGATGGGGTGACTCTGATGTGATGGAGAGGCTCTGTGATGATGGGGTGACTCTGATGTGATGGAGAGGCTCTGTGATGATGGGGTGACTCTGATGTGATGGAGAGGCTCTGTGATGATGGGGTGACTCTGATGTGATGGGGAGGCTCTGTGATGATGGGGTGACTCTGATGTGATGGGGAGGCTCTGTGATGATGGGGTGACTCTGATGTGATGGGGAGACTCATGTATAAGGGGCTTCTGACCTGAATTGGTGATGAAAAGGGGGGGGGGGGACTCAGTTGTAATAGAGGGACTTCTAATGTGAAGGGGGGCTTCTGATGTGACGCTAAGGCGGTTGTGTTCATTGTTCCAGACTCAGGTTTACCATTGATAAGTAACATTTAAATTTTTTTACATTTTAGACCAGATTTTGCAAACCTTTAAAGGGTGCCACAACTAAAAAAAATGGTGAGACACATTGGTCTAGACTGTATAATCAGAGATAGGAAGAAGATGTTCAGAGTATGAAATTATTTTTTAATGAATATGCAACTACATTTATCGCCTTTTTTTTCTTGTTTTTATATCTCTCTGGAGTTCAGCTTTAAATGTCTCTGTGTAATACATATCTTGTCAAGATGCTTGTAGTATCTGTTTCTATATTTTCCTGTCTAACAGAATTCTATATTTTAGATGATGTCTGGAAATCTCCCTGTCCACACCCTGTCTGTATTTGCTCGCCCCATTTTGAATCTCTGTATGGTTCCCTATGTCTGAGGCTCTTGTCTGTGCAGCTTTCACTTCTCTCATTTCTCAGTCCACTGAGTCTGTTCATTTGCACTTTTCATTCTCAGCCTTTATTTGCAGCAAGTAGAAAAAAAAAAAAAAAAAGGGGGAGATTAATTGGAGGGAGGGAAGGGGTCTACATTAAAAGAATTGACCGTCTAGGATAAATAGTTTCTATGTCTTTGTTGCAATACTCCACTTTAAAGAGACATCGTTTTCAGAAATACATAATCAGGCCATCGTGATTTATAACAGTCGTGGTGCAGTATCCCATCTAATACTGTCAATGCTTGCAAGGGCACAAATTGGCACAGTCTGCACAGAACACCCTTCCTGTGTTCTGATAAAAGGTACACTTAAGATAAAAATAAAAATGAAACCTTGAAATGCATACAGAGAGTCCAGTCTATCTACTCAGACTCAATACTTCCGTTTTTTTTTTTTTATAGTATTCCAGTCCACCTCAGTCCTGCCTGTTGGTAATAGTTTTATTTAGATGAACATGCCAGCAGGCAGGACTGGGCCACTGGAAAACCTTGCTTGTGGTGCAGGAGAGTAAGGCCCCTTTCACACTGACGGACCATTCAGGTCCGCCAGTCATTTTTGACAGCGGATCTGAACGGGCGCTCCATGCTGGTCTATGGAGCGACGGATGTCAGCGGAGACATGTCCGCTGACATCCAACCCGGTCCGATCCGCCAAAATCAAACGGATGACTCTACGTCCAGATCCGTCACTGCACTCGGAAAGAGGCGATGTATTCCTCTAGCTGGGCCTGGGAAGCAGATTGATCTGATAATTTATACAAGACATGCTGTCCGTTTTCATCCGATCTCTCCATAGAGACCAGCGGTGCTGGACAAGCCCCTCCCCGCTCAGTGAGCAGAGAGGGACCTGTCATCCGCCGGCTCAGCGGAGATCAACAGAGAGATCTCCCGCTGAGCCGGCGGACAGAGGTGGACTCCGTGGAAGCGGAGCCCACCTCGTGTGAAAGGGGCCTAAGACAGGCCATAGATGATGCAAATTTTCTTTCCTGCAACCATGGGTTGCAGGAAACTAAATCGATTGATTCCCCCATCAACACAATCAGTTTGATTTGGGTATCCCTCACGCCAAGCTATTGTGATTATTGTTAGTGGCTATAGCCACTGGCAATAATCGCATGTAAAAATGTATCATGCTGGTTGAAGTCGAATTTTACAGCTTTAACCACTTACAGACCGCCCGCCATTATACGGCGGCTTTTTGAAGTGCAATATCGTTGTTATGGCAGCAGCTAGCTGCCAAAACCCTGGTATCCACTTCTTCAATGGGCGGTCTGTTTTCAGATAAAAGTGGTCTCAGCACCGGATTCGCTGCAAAATCACTTTTATCGGTGGCGGGAGAGGCCCCCCGCTTACCGGAGCCGCCGGCAGGAGGCGATCGGGTCCTTTCCCCTGCTTGAGCTGAGTGAGGGGAAGATGGCCCCCACACGGCTCCATACTATTGCAGTGAAGAAGCGACGTCAAAATGTCACTTCCACCCATAGCTCTTAACCACTTGCCACCCGCCCTATTGGCAAAAGACGTCGGCAAATTGCGGGGTGTCAGTCTGACACCCCACAACTATGATCTTGGTAAAGAGTCTCCGACGGAGACTCTTTACCACGTGATCAGCCGTGTCCAATCACGGCTGATCACAGTGTAAATAGGAAGAGCCAGTGATCGCCTTTTCCTCACTCGTGTCTGTCAGACGCGAGTAGAGGAGAGCCGAACGGCTGCTCCTCTGACAGGGGGGGGGGGTCTGTGCTGATCGATTATCAGAGCAGCCCACCCGAGGATGCCCTCACTGGACCACCAGGGATGCCACTAGACCACCAGGGATGACACACAGTGCCCACAATGGATGCCAAACAGTGCCCACAATGGATGCCAATCAGTGCCCACAATGGGCATCACTGATTGGCATGCATTATTGATGTGCAGTGTTAGTTTTCTGCCACACATAGCGTTTTGCTTTTAGGCCAATAAGTTCAATTTTGGTGTCATTTGACCAGAGCACCTTCTTCCACATGTTTGCTGTGTCCCCCACATGGCTTCTCGCAAACTGCAAACAAGACTTTTTATGGCTTTCTTTCAACAATGGCTTTCTTCTTGCCCCTCTTAAATAAAGGCCAGATTTGTGGAGTGCACGACTAATAGTTGTCCTGTGGACAGATTCTTCCACCAGAGCTTTGGATCTCTGCAGCTCCTCCAGAGTTACCATGGGCCTCTTGGCTGCTTCTCTGATTAATGCTCTCCTTGCCCGACCTGTCAGTTTAGGTGGACGGCCATGTCTTTGTCAGTTTGCATTTGTGCCATACTCTTTCATTTTCGGATGATAGATTTAACACTGCTCCATGAGATGTTCAAAGCTTGGGATACTTTTTTATAACCTAACCCTGCTTTAAACTTCTCCACAACTTTGTCCCTGACCTGTCCGGTGTGTTCCTTGGCCTTCATGATGCTGTTTGTTCACTAAGGTTCTCTAACAAATCTATGAGGGCTTCACAGAACAGCTGTATTTATACTGAGATTAAATTACACACAGGTGGACTCTATTTATTTATTAGTTGACTTCTGAAGGCAATTGATTCCACTGGATTTTAATTAGGGGTATCAAGGTAAAGAGGGCTGAATACAAATGCACGCCACACTTTTCAGATATTTATTTGTAAGAAATGTTGAAAACCATTTATCATTTTCCTTCCACTTCACAATTCTGTGCCACTTTGTGTTGGTCTATCACATGAAAATCCCAATAAAATACATTTACATTTTTGAGGGCAAAAAGACCGCGCTACCCTGACATACACAACACCACTGTGCTCCACTTCTAGTTAAAGTGCCACCACCAGTAAGTAGGCTCCTTACCAGATGAAAGTAAAACACACGCACTCAGATGTGAGCTAAAATACGAAATTCCAAAGACCAGGATGTGGTTGCCCCTCAAACAGTGTCCTCCAAGATGGATCGGAACTCCAAGACCGGAGGGAGGAAGAAACACACTTCCAAACGCCAAAATGGACAGATACGGCACGTGTGACAGATACGATACGAACGTGGTGACGTCACTGCGCGCAGTGACGTCACCACGTTCGTATCACAAGGAGAAAGGGTGCTTTTTGTATGCCGGCCGGCGCTCTTTTTAAAAATCAACATTTGGATTACATACTGCTTATTCTGTTCAATAGAATGTGAGTAAATATCCGTTTTTTAATAAATACTTTTTAGTCCTTTACAATATTACACTATGGTCTACCTTTGTTATTTACATGGGGATCTGTGAACGCACCTCTGAGTGCCGTATCTGTCCATTTTGGCGTTTGGAAGTGTGTTTCTTCCTCCCTCCGGTCTTGGAGTTCCGATCCATCTTGGAGGACACTGTTTGAGGGGCAACCACATCCTGGTCTTTGGAATTTCGTATTTTAGCTCACATCTGAGTGCGTGTGTTTTACTTTCATCTGGTAAGGAGCCTACTTACTGGTGGTGGCACTTTAACTAGAAGTGGAGCACAGTGGTGTAATGGAACCTTCTGCATAAGAGGACTCTGACCCATTATTATTGGTTATCCATCCCACATAGAGACTTTGACAAATATTACATACCATTGTTCACAACGATTGTAGTCGATTACTTGCCATTTAAATTTTATTAACCTGAGAGTACACTGTCATTGCCTGCCTATGCTCTTTTCAATCTGTGTGCAGACCCTATTCCTCAGGTTACCAGTATTTCCAATACTACCAATCGGTACACAGGTCATACATGTGCATCATTTTTTATTATTGTTATTTTAGTTTTGACCTGGCGCAGTTTTCCTTTTTCCACATTTACATTTTTGGTTGTAACGTGACAAAATGTGGAAAATTTCAAGCGGTGTGATTACTTTTTTAATGCGGAAGTAAACCTATCCAAAAAAACAGTTTCATTTATGGCACGTGCCGGAAATGTAACACTCCCATTGGTTGTGCTCTCAACCAAACTATCAAACTATCCAATGGCTGGTGTCATAACTGATCACATGTGCAGCATCATGGCAGTTGTAGATTAAATAGAGGCCAAGATGGCAGCTTCCTTGGCTAAAAACGATAGGGGGTTTACGTACACTTTAAGGCACTGTAGCTGGTACTGCACATTTAGCCATCCACACTGCTTAGCGTGTATGGAGATATCAAGTGATTTCTCTTGTTCAGTCGTTGAGGCTGAATGAGAAAAATCTTAACACATATGACCAGCTTTTTTCTCTAACACACCCCACTGCAGTCTGCAGGCTTCTTGTTGCCTCTCACATGCAGAAAGACGCCTGTAAAACAAAGCTATTACTAAGAAGTATTTCCCTTCCATCAGTCAAATTCAAAGTTGCCTTCAAAATTGGAATGCGATTAGTAATACAAGAAGCAGAGAGAGAGGAAGTTACACAGAACCGGCTTCAGGATGTAAACACCCAGTGACCTTCTGAGATGCTCTTTGTACTACAGAGATCTCAGATTAAATAAAGTTGAAGAAATTTAGGATTATAGCACAGTTGCTATGTTTGCTTGAAAGCATTGGTTTCTACAAGCCCCCTGACCATAGCTCATTGGAAGGCGAGGATTGAGGAGATTCAAGAAATGGAAAATCTTACCAAGATTTTGAAGGAAAGAGGACAAATATTGGAAGATTTGGACTCCCTATTTCTTTTATAGAGATCAAATCTCTCTTGCCTCTCAGTCCTAATTTAGCCTATTGGCAAATATTTAGCATCTTTTCTATCCAAGAGGGAGAAACCCACCCACCCTGCTCTTGTCCTACCCTCCCCTCTTCTTTTCCCCACTGATCCAACTTCATTAGTTCATCTTTTTTTCACTGTGCCTCCTCTCTGTTAGGCCCCTTTCACACTGAAGCATTTTTCAGGTGCCACAGCGCTAAAAATAGCGCCTGTATAGCGCCTGAAAAAAGCGGGTCCTTTCACTCCAGTGTGAAAGCCAGAGGGCTTTCACACTGGAGCGGTGCGCTAGCAGGACGGTAAAAAAAAGTCCTGCTAGCAGCCGAATACCGCTGCTAAAACGACGGTAAAGCAGCGCTAAATATATCGCTGCTTTACCGCCGAAGCCCGCACCGCCCCAGTGTGAAAGGGGCCTTATTCTCTCCCTGCAGTTTATCCATGTACAAATTTGTTTTCTCTACATGATTGTCAACAGCTCCTAGATACCATGAGCAATGCCTCCACTGGCTTAACCAGCCACCCTTTTACATGTATATGTTTAGTATTGTTGCCGCTTTCTTTGGTACTCATTTATTCATTCATATGGCAATTGGTTTAGCTTGCTTCCTGTATATTTATATGTTGTTTTTTTTTTTTTTTTTTTGATCAAAAAGTACTAACAAAAGGCCTTTTAGTATAAATAATCACATTCCATAAGGGGACTTTTCTGTGTCACAGATCAGGGTCATCATACATATATTAGTAGTATTTATGCCTTATTTTGCTGAGAATGATAGAGGCTAATTTCAGCATTGCCATAGCAACCAAATGCCCTTTTCCTCTTAGCTTTTAATAAGATATGACAACTGAGGGAATCTTCAAGGGGAAAACAAAACCTTAGTTTCTCCAGTTAAGGGATTCTACCTGAATAACGTAAAGCAAGATTGAGTCAAAGAACCTGCTGATTTTGTTTACATTTACCTATTGGAAGACATCCAAGCACAAAGAAATGTATAATCATGCTCATGCAGTTCCATTATAATCTGCTTCACGCTGCAGGTAGAATTCCACATCAAAATTTCAGGTCCTAACAATTTTGCAATTCGGCATTTGCCAAAAGAGCAAGTCCATGAAATAAATCCTATCCAGGAAACACTGATATTATGCTAAAGTCAGAATGTGCAAATTCAAGCCATGTTAGTTTTTGGATAGTTACGTTGGTACAACTTGGACCAATGTAAATATGCATATGTCATATCTGGCTTCTAGAAGTGGAAAATTGCTGTAATAGGCTTTGCTACTACAATGATCTTCACTACCTTGTGGGTCCTGTGCCAAGCGGCAGCTGCAGGCACAAGAATTGCCTGAACAGGGGCCTTCATGCAGGTATTGTTTTATTGAAAGCTGCAGATTTAAAACACAAAATTATTATTATTTTTTTATTAACCACTTTAGCCCCGGACCAATTGTCAGCTTAAGGACCAGAGGTCTTTTTTCAATTTCGCACTGCACTACTTTAACTGGTAATTGCGCGGTCATGCAATTTTGTAACCAAACGAAATTTGCGTCCTTTTCTTCCCACAAATAGAGCTTTCTTTTGATGGTATTTGATTGCCTCTGTGATTTTTATTTTTTGCGATATAAACGGAAAAGGAGCGAAAATTTTGAAAAAAAAAGAGATTTTCTACTTTTTGTTATAAAAAAAAATCTAATAAACTCAATTTTAGTCAAACATTTGGGCCAAAATGTATTCAGCCACATGTCTTTAGTAAAAAAAATGCCAATAAGCGTATATTTATTGGTTTGCGCAAAAGTTATAGCGTCTACAAACTAGAGTACATTTTCTGGAATTTACACGGCTTTTAATTTATGACTACCTATCTCATTTCTTGAGGTGCTAAAATGGCAGGGAAGTACAAAACCCCCCCAAATGACCCCATTTTGGAAAGTAGACACCCCAAGCTATTTGCTGAGAGGCATGTTGAGCCCATTGAATATTTTTTTTTTTAGTCCCAAGGGATTGAATAAAGACAAAAAAAAAAAAAAAAAAATTTTTTTTCATAAAGTTGTCACTAAATGATATATTGCTCACACATGCCATGGTTATATGTGGAGATGCACCCCAAAATACATTTTGCTGCTTCTCCCGAGTATGGGGATACCACATGTGTGGGACTTTTTGGGAGCCTAGCCGCGCACGGGGCCCCGAAACCCAATCAACGCCTTCAGGGTTTCTAAGGGTGCAAATTTTTGATTTCACTCCTCACTACCTATCACAGTTTTGAAGGCCATAAAATGCCAAAATAGCACAAAACCCCCCCAAATGACCCCATTTTGGAAAGTAGACACCCCAAGCTATTTGCTGAGAGGCATGTTGAGTACATGGAATATTTTATATTTTGCCACAAGTTGCGGGAATATTACAAACTTTTTTTTTTTTTGCCCAAAGTTGTCACTAAATGATATATTGCCCACACATGCCATGGGCATATGTGGAATTACACCCCAAAATACATTCTGCTGCTTCTCCTGAGTACGAGGATACCACATGTGTGGGACTTTTTGGGAGCCTATCCGCATACGGGACCCCGAAAACCAAGCACCGCCTTCAGGATTTCTAAGGGCATAAATTTTTGATTTCACTCCTCACTACCTATCACTACCTATCACAGTTTTGAAGGCCATAAAATGCCAAGATGGCACAAAACCCCCCAAATGACCCCATTTTGGAAAGTAGACACCCCAAGCTATTTGCTGAGAGGCATGTTGAGCCCATTGAATATTTTTTTTTTAGTCCCAAGTGATTGAATAAAGACAAAAAAAAAAAAAAAAAAAAATGTATTCAAAAAGTTGTCACTAAATGATATATTGCTCACACATGCCATGGTTATATGTGGAATTGCACCCCAAAATACATTTTGCCACTTCTCCTGAGTACGGGGATACCACATGTGTGGGACTTTTTGGGAGCCTAGCCGCGTACGGGGCCCCGAAACCCAAGCACCACCTTCAGCATTTCTAAGGGTGTAAATTTTTGATTTCACTCCTCACTACCTATCACAGTTTCGAAGGCCATAAAATGCCAAAATTGCACAAAACCCCCCCAAATGACCCCATTTTGGAAAGTAGACACCCCAAGCTATTTGCTGAGAGGCATGTTGAGTACATGGAATATTTTATATTTTGCCACAAGTTGCGGGAATATTACAAACTTTTTTTTTTTTGCCCAAAGTTGTCACTAAATGATATATTGCCCACACATGCCATGGGCATATGTGGAATTACACCCCAAAATACATTCTGCTGCTTCTCCTGAGTACGGGGATACCACATGTGTGGGACTTTTTGGGAGCCTATCCGCATACGGGACCCCGAAAACCAAGCACCGCCTTCAGGATTTCTAAGGGCATAAATTTTTGATTTCACTCCTCACTACCTATCACTACCTATCACAGTTTTGAAGGCCATAAAATGCCAAGATGGCACAAAACCCCCCCAAATGACCCCATTTTGGAAAGTAGACACCCCAAGCTATTTGCTGAGAGGCATGTTGAGCCCGTTGAATATTTTTTTTTTTAGTCCCAAGTGATTGAATAAAGACAAAAAAAAAAAAATAAAAAAAATTTATTCAAAAAGTTGTCACTAAATGATATATTGCTCACACATGCCATGGTTATATGTGGAATTGCACCCCAAAATACATTTTGCTGCTTCTCCTGAGTATGGGGATACCACATGTGTGGGACTTTTTGGGAGCCTAGCCGCGTACGGGGCCCCGAAACCCAAGCACCGCCTTCAGGATTTCTAAGGGTGCAAATTTTTGATTTCACTCCTCACTACCTATCACAGTTTCGAAGGCCATAAAATGCCAAAATAGCACAAAACCCCCCCAAATGACCCCATTTTGGAAAGTAGACACCCCAAGCTATTTGTTGAGAGGCATGGTGAGTATTTTACAGCTCTCATGTGTTTTTGAAAATGAAGAAAGTAAAGAAAAAAAAATTTTTTTTTTCTTTTTTCAATTTTCAAAACATTGTGACAAAAAGCGAGATCTGCAAAATACTCACCATACCTCTCAGCAAATAGCTTGGGGTGTCTACTTTCCAAAATGGGGTCATTTGGGGGTGGTTTGTGCCATCTGGGCATTCCATGGCCTCCGAAACTGTGATTGGCAGTGAGGAGTGAAATAAAAAAATTACACCCTTAGAAAGCCTGAAAGCGGTGCTTGGATTTTGGGGTCCCGTACGCGGCTAGGCTCCCAAAAAGTCCCACACATGTGGTATCCCCGTACTCAGGAGAAGCAACAGAATGTATTTTGGGGTGTATCTCCACATATGCCCATGGCATGTTTGAGCAATATATCATTTAGTGACAAGTTTTTGTAAAAAAAAATATTATTTTTTTTTTTTTCATTATTCAATCTCTTGGGACCAAAAAAAAAAAATATTTAATGGGCTCAACATTGCTCTCAGCAAATAGCTTGGGGTGTCTACTTTCCAAAATGGGGTCATTTGGGGGGGGTTTGAACTGTCCTGGCATTTTATGCACAACATTTAAAAGCCTATGTCACACGTCACCCACTCTTCTAACCACTTGAAGATAAAGCCCTTTCTGACACTTTTTGTTTACATGAAAACATATTTTTTTTTTGCAAGAAAATTACGTTGAACCCCCAAACACTATATATATTGTTAAAGCAAAGGCCCTACAGATTAAAATGGTGGGTGTTGCATTTTTTTTTTCCACACAGTATTTGCGCAGCGATTTTTCAAACGCATTTTTTGTGGAAAAAATACACTTTTTTTTTATTTTAATGCACTAAAACACACTATATTGCTCAAATTTTTGATGAAATAAAAAATATGATCTTAGGCCGAGTACATGGATACCAAACACGACATGCTTTAAAATTGCGCACAAACACGCAGTGGCGACAAACTACATACATTTTTAAAAGCCTTTAAAAGCCTTTACAGGTTACCACATTAGATTCACGGAGGAGGTCTACTGCTAAAATTACTGCCCTCGATCTGACCTTCGCGGTGATACCTCACATGCATGGTGCAATTGCTGTTTACATATGACGCCAGACCAACGCTTGTGTTCGCCTTTGCGCAAAAGAAGGGGGGGCAGGGGTGCTTTTTTTTTTTTTTTTTTTAGTTTTTCTTTTTATTTAGCTTTTTTATTTTATTTTTAAACTGTTCCTTCCATTTTTTTTTTCTTAGTTGTCATTTTTATTGTTATCGCAGGGAATGTAAATATCCCCTATGATAGCAATAGGCAGTGACAGGTACTCTTTTTTTGAAAAAATTGGGGTCTATTAGACCCTAGATCTTTCCTGTGCCCTCAAAGCATCTGACCACACCAAGATCGGTGTGATAAAATGCTTTCCCAATTTCCCAATGGCGCGGTGGGTATGCCCACCATTAGAATACCTCCCTTCATCCACCCACTTCTAATGATGGGCATACATGCACCATTTATATATGCCGAAGCATGGGGGCATCCTCCCGCAAAAAAAGTTATGCCACGTATACATGGTCGAACTTTTTTCGACCGTATGTACGTGGCATTAGGAGCAAAATCGCTCCTCCGCCCTCTGCTGCCCCCATGCTTCGGCATATATGCTCTTTTTTTTAACTGTGGTGGTGAAATCACCTCCTACAGCATTGGAGTCGCGGCTTTATGTATCGTGGGAGCAAACGCTGTTGCTGTCAAGATAAATAAATCCACGCTGCAACTGAATGGCGTACCTGCTAAGCAAATAATGGTTAACATTAAAACAAAGTAACATTACAGTATAACAGTAAGACCTTACCATACCATACCTGCAAAGCAAATACGAAAAAAAAAAACATAGTAAAAAATAAAACATTTTGTTAACGCAACCGGTGCCTAAAATATATATATGCCGAAGCATGGGGGCATCCTCCCGCAAAAAAGTTATGCCACGTACACATGGTCGGACTTTTTTCGACCGTATGTACGTGGCATTAGGAGCAAAATCGCTCCTCCGCCCTCTGCTGCCCCCATGCTTCGGCATATATGCTCTTTTTTTTAACTGTGGTGGTGAAATCACCTCCTACAGCGTTGGAGTCGCGGCTTTATGTATCGTGGGAGCAAACGCTGTTGCTGTCAAGATAAATAAATCCACGCTGCAACTGAATGGCGTACCTGCTAAGCAAATAATGGTTAACATTAAAACAAAGTAACATTAGAGTATAACAGTAAGACCTTACCATACCATACCTGCAAAGCAAATACCAAAAAAAAAACATAGTAAAAAATAAAACATTTTGTTAACGCAACCGGTGCCTAAAATATATATATGCCGAAGCATGGGGGCATCCTCCCGCAAAAAAGTTATGCCACGTACACATGGTCGGACTTTTTTCGACCGTATGTACGTGGCATTAGGAGCAAAATCGCTCCTCCGCCCTCTGCTGCCCCCATGCTTCGGCATATATGCTCTTTTTTTTAACTGTGGTGGTGAAATCACCTCCTACAGTGTTGGAGTCGCGGCTTTATGTATCGTGGGAGCAAACGCTGTTGCTGTCAAGATAAATAAATCCGCGCTGCAACTGAATGGCGCACCTGAAAACAAAAAAATGGTTAACAATAAAACATACCTGAAAAGCAAGCATGATAAAACATAATAAAACATTGCAGAATAGAATAGAGTAAAAAAGAGCAACAATAGAGAGAGAACAATAAAACGACAACTATTTTTGGTTTTTTTTTTATATTTTTTTTGGGGTTTTTTTTTTTTTTGTACTTTTTTATTTTATTTTTATTTTTTACACTTTTTTTTTAAACTATAACTATAATTTTAACTGTAACGGTCGGGTCTCAAAATGCGATGGCATTCTTGAGACCCTGTAACTATAATTTGAACTGCAACGGTCGGGTCTCAAAATGCGATGGCATTCTTGAGACCCTGTGAAAGTGTATCCTAGCCTGTGAAATGCTGTACCCTACGCTAATACCTCACTAGTTCGTGGTAGCGTTCAAAGCATTCACCAACGCAGAGACCAGGATTGTCAGGACAGCGTGGACAATAATAACGGGTGTCACGCCTAAATCCGCGCTTGCTACAGACACGACATCTTCTTTGGGGGGCTCGTTGGGTAGGGGTACTCTGGAGGACATGAGGATAATGCCTCTCATGCAGCCGGCTTACTGCATTTGGTAGGGGATGGTGAGGTGTGGAATCGCCTGGATACAGGAGTTCCATGACAACCGCTCCCTGGAATTCAAGGAAGGGTAACGTCCCGCCTGAAGCTCCGTATAGCACATGAGCATTCAGCAAAGCCAATTGGAATAAATAAATAGACACTTTTTTGTACCAGCGTCTAGCCTTACGGACAACTAGGTACGGCGCCAACAACTGGTCGTTGAGGTCCACCCCCCCCATATTAAGGTTGTATTCGTGGATACAGAGGGGTTTCGTCACAACACCAGCCGCCGTACGAATTTGGACTGTCGTGTCTGCATGAAGGGAGGTAAGAACGAAAACATTCCTATTATCCCTCCACTTCACAGCGAGCAAGTTATTACACTTCAAGCAGGCTCTCTCCCCCAGCCTAAGACGGGAATCTACAAGCCGCTGGGGAAAGCCCCGGCGATTAGGTCGCACGGTGCCACATGCTCCAATCTGATGATCAAACAAGTGACTAAACAGTGGCACGCTCGTGTAATAATTGTCCACGTACAAGTGGTACCCCTTTCCGAATAAGGGTGACACCAAGTTCCACACTATCTTGCCAGCGCTCCCTATGTAATCTGGACAGTTCTCCGGCTCTACGTGACTATCTTTTCCCTCATAAACCGAAAAGCTCCACGTATAGCCTGTTGCCCTGTCACAGAGCTTGTAGAGCTTGACCCCGTATCTGGCACGCTTGCTGGGAAGGAACTGTTTGAAAGACAAGCGGCCAGAAAACTTAATCAGGGACTCGTCAACGCAGACAACTTGATTGGGCGTAAACAAGGCTGCAAAACATTGGTTGAAGTGGTTTATGAGGGGCCGAATTTTGTAGAGCCGATCAAATTCAGGGTCTCCACGAGGACGACAAAGTTCATTGTCACTGAAGTGCATGAACCGCAAGATCTGTTCGTATCGTGCCCTGGACATGGAGGCAGAGAACACGGGCATATGGTGGTGCGGTGAGGTGGACCAATAAGACCTCAGCGTCGGGAATTTGTGTATGCCCATGTTGAGGGAAAGGCCCAGAAAGGTCTTAAATTCGGAAACCGTAATTGGTTTCCAATCTCTGGCAAGGGAAGGCACTTGGGGATTAGCGGCGATGTGTTGACCAGCGTATATATTACTTTGGTCCACAATAGATCTATAGAGATCTTCCGTGAAAAACAGCGAATAAAAATCGGATGGCTTAAAATCAGCTGTTTCCACCTGAATACCGGGTTGGCCAGTGAATGGGGGAAGTACGGGTTCTGCAGAAGTGGTGGGCACCCAATCAGGATTGGCGAATTCTGCAGGAAGGACACTATGTGATCGACGGGCCTGCCTTTGTCTTCTTCTTGGTGGCAGCGGGACACTACTTGTGCTTGCCACCTCGCCAGCTTGAACTGCACTTATGGGACTCGCCACGTCACCAAGTGTTACTGCAGTGCTGGTTTGACTACGTCCAGGGTGTACTAGGCCGCTGGTGCTTGCCAGTTCACCAGAAGGAATAGCGGCGCTAGTACTTCTCTGCTCCATACGAGAGACCTGCGGTTCCTGCACCTCAACAACATCAGAAGATCGGGATCGGGTACGCCTGACCTTAGCAGGGACCACACCTTCGTCGCCAGAGCTATCTGTCATGGAGCCGCTGTCGTCTACTGGATCGTATTCTGAGCCTGATTCTGACAGATGAGTGACCTCCTCTTCACTATCTGACATACTCAGAAACAAGTAGGCCTGTTCACTAGTGTACTTGCGATTTGCCATTTTGGGCTCTAAATTTAGTAGTACACTAGTGAGATTCACAGGAAAAAAAGCTCCTAGGCTGCTGGCGAATGAATCAAAACGCTACCAAAAAAACTGTTAGCGATCGCAGGGATCAGGCCTGACTCTGCGAACGCTGCAGTTATGTGTGCTTAGTGTTTTGGAAGTGACAGTGATCGATCGATACTGCACTTGGGTGGGCTGGGCTGGGCTGGGCGGAGGGGGAAAACGCAGGTGCTAGCAGGTATCTGGGCTGATCCCGCTAACAATGCGTTTTTTGGAACCCTAAACTGCTGGGACGCTAGTATAGATCTGATCAGATCAGATATTGATCTGTTCAGATACTATACCACTAAGGGAGGTGTATGCTTTGCGCGTGGGTGTTTGCGGTACTGGCACTAACCTGGGGCGACGCAGACCTTATTTGACCCTAACACCTAATTGATATCACCCGCCGGGCGATCAGGGGGTTAAACCGATAGTTGGGTAATAAATGGCGGGTGCCCTGACAGTATAAAAAAACAAGCTAACTAACCAGCGTCACCCGTAACAGTTATACGGTGATCACTGGTGAAAGGGTTAACTAGGGGCAATCAGGGGGTTAAAACCTTTATTAGGTAATATATGGGGGTACCTGACACTATATAAAAACCTGACGGGGAACCTAAATAACTAAATAACTAACTGGCTAACCAGCGTCACCAGTGACACTTATACTGTGATCACTGGTGAAAGAGTTAACTCTAGGGGCAATCAAGGGGTTAAAACCTTTATTTAGGTTGTAATATGGGGGTACCTGACCTATAAACCTATTTATAATCCTATATAAACCTGGCGGTTACCTAAAAAAAAAAACTGGCTACCTAGCGGCACCAGTGACACTAATAGAGCGATCAAAATAAACGATCGCTTAGTGACACTGGCAAAAGGGGGTGAAAGGGTTACCTAGGGGGCAATCAAGGGGTTAAACCTTTATTGGGGGGGGGGGGGGTAGGGGGCTACCTTGGACCTAAAGGGGCCTAAAACTACACTGCCCTGACAGTTATTGCAGTCACACTGACACTAAATGCTGTGATCAGTAAAATAAATGATCACTGCAATCAGTGACACTGTGACAGGGGGGCGCAGGGGGTGATCTGGGGGGTGATCAGGGGGTGACAGGGGGCGGTCGGGAAGTGGTTAAATGAATGTGTTAATGATTACATGAGATTTTAGTGATTGGGTTTACATATAATTTAAGTACCTAGGCAGACAGGCTGTACGGGATCATGGAAAAGTTATATAAAACTTAAAGTTGAAGCTTAGGCATGGCTATTTTTGCATAGGAGTTACATTGGTTCAGCTCGGGCCAATGTAAGTATGCATATTCTAACTGATTCCTGTGGAAGTTGGAAATCTCTGTACCAGGCACCATGACTGCAGTGATCACCACTAGCTACTGGGTCCTGTGCCAAGTGGCTGCCCTGCTGTTTAGTGAACCTAAGAGGTTGCTTGCTTGGCTGGGTGAATTCAGAGAACACTTTGCATTTTCTCAATTAATGCAAAGCATTTTCTGATTGGATATGGTGAAGAGGTGAGAAGGTAATGTCATAATCTCCACCTTACTCAATCAGAGAATGATTATTAGTCGTTGAGAAAATGCACAAATGTTCACCAGTTATGGTATGGGATGGTAGGCATGGTATATACATATTGATACTGCTCCAAGCTGGACCAATGCAACTATGCAAAAACAGCCAAAGCTAAACTTAAGCTTTAAGGTTTGTATAACATTCCTATAATCCTGTGCCTAGGAAATCAAAATCAACAAAATCTCATATAAGCAGCAACATGTTCATTTAATTTTGATTTTTTATATTTATAAAGCTGAACTTACATTAAAATAATACCTGGTGATCCCATGAAGATCCTTGTTGTAGAACTTCCTGTTATATGGTGGCAAACCTCTGTCCCTGTCCCCCCTTGTGGCCCTGTATCTCATATTGCCACACAGGCCTTCTATGGGGGCTACAAGTGACCTTGTCAACACACGTTACAGATGCATGGTGCACTGTTGTCACATTCAGATAAAACCCACCCTAAAAAAGCCGTATTTCCATAGTTGGAGTGCATGTAGGCAGAAAATCACTGCAGGAGATCAGCAGCCAAGATTCAACAATGTATGAGAAAAGGTCAAAAATAGTATTTTATTAAAAAAATGGCCATTTAAAAAAAATGGCAATTGTTATGATATACTAGTTCATATTTTATGTTTTACATGCCTCTAGATGGGCTCTAGCCTCTTATCCAGTCATTCAGTGACACACCATAAGAAATATCTTTCAGAGATGTAATTAATTTATTAAAATGTATTTTTTTAATAATCAGTGACTTTATGTGAAAGCAAACTCACCTATAAACCTTTAGCACTTTGCATAATTTTAAACAGTGTCTTGTGCCCTATAATGTAATTTTGTAAGTAATAGCTACAGTATGTAAGAGAGTTTAAAATGTAAGAGACATAACTCAAGCCCAGATATTATGCTAATACACAGACTCGCTATTGAACAAATTAGATCTAATCGGCAAGTAATCTCCCACAGTATAGAGTGCAGGTGATTTCCAAGCTTGATTCATGTCCAAATATGAAATGGCTAGAAAAGTAGCTATACATTTTTAGCCAAATATTTTAATGGGAATGTGTAATAATTTTATATATTTTTTTTATTTATAATGCCAAGCAATTCTTGAATTTATATGGCAGCAGGGCGGATGGTCCACTTGAGTCCTGGAGCCATTTTTTCATTTTTTGTTTACATGTTTTAAAAATAATTTTAGGCCTGAAGATTACTTAAAACCCCCAAAAGGTATATCTTTTTTGAAAGCAGACATCCTAGAGAATAAAGTAGTGGTAGTTCCAATTTTTTCAATTTCTTTATTTTAATTTTCAAAGAAACAAACAATAGGAATACCACAGTCACCACAAAATACAGACTACAGTATATAAAATCAACTACAAGAGAAATCGGCCAACAACACAGTCAAAGACAATATACGTATGATTCCCATTCTGTGCAAATTTTTGAAATTTCCAAGATAAAAAAATGGTATGGCGTAAGGCCGTGATAAAATGTAATAGGTGGAAACAAACATCATGTGGTTTGTTGACTCTCATGGTATTCTAGCTTTCATAATTATTCATAAATGTGTCCATATCAGTGGTGAGAAAAACAAGGCAAAGAGGTAAAAAAGGTAGTTCCAATGTTTTATGATATTAGATTTATGAAATGCAACATTTCAGTATATAACACACTAAAGTTGATTTTATGGCACATAAAACAAAATAATTTACCCACTTTTTTGTTCTCTTTAAATGTTTAAAATGCCTAAAATGTACAAAATGTCAAAAAAATTTCCTTGTTTCCTCAGATCTGTCTGTATCATTTAGCTAGTTTAGTAGCAGTATGTTTCAGGGCTTTGCCTCTACAAAATTCAGTACCTTGGGTGAAGATTCTATACCTGTACATATTCATGTGTCAAGTCCCAGAGTACTTTTAAGCACTAGCTGGTGACTGGCTGCTCTACAGTTCAATAATCCAATTTAACTTGAATATCTCTGTGGTTAAAAGCTTTTTAATTACCCCATGCCTTCTGCCGTAGTATTCTTGTTTAACTCTTTAGGTGCTAAATTGAACACGATCTTATCATGATGAGCAGCCTTTTTTAAACGGACAGATATTAATATAAATAATGTATACATTAATAGATATAGTAATATAACATGCTTTGTCTGCCCCCAGATTCAATAATATTTCAGGCCCAGTGGATGAACCTAATAAATATTTTATTATATGGGGAGACTTTATGGACCACTCAGCCTTATGTCTTTAGCTTTTGTAACATTGATAGGTCACATAGCACTTTTATGGGATAATCCTTCAGTAAAGCAGACATGATTGTTTTGTCCACTATATTGCCCTGAGACACTGATCATTCACCCCGGGGATTTGGTTTTCTTTTATAACAGGCAGCTGCACTACAGAGACAAATCTTTGACTTCCTCGGCTACCAGTGGGCACCAATATTAGCCAATTTCCTGCATATTATGGCAGTCATCTTGGGAATTTTTGGCACTCTGCATTACAGATCCAAGTACCTGATATTGGTAAGTTCAGACATTCATCAAAATGATCCAAGGCCACTCTTTTATAATGTTAAGTGACGATCAATACTGAGGATCCATTTGCTTAGCTCCTAAAAGGGAGTTTCTACTTTCAACATGAAAGGTGTAAGAGAATTGCTATCTTGGTTTAATGTTAGCAATTATTCGTACCTATATCAGTATATGCTTTTTATACAATTGACTTTGTCTACATACAGTAGCTTGAATAAATTGGAACTAAACCAAAAGGCTAGGTTTACCTCTTCCAGAAAATAGCCTATGCAGTCAATAGGCCCCAGTAGATATTAAAAATATGTCAAGCTTTGTAAATGATCATTAATGTTGTTTTACCTGTAGCACATTTAGGTTGCCTCAGAAGCCTGGCTAAAAAAACTCCCAGGTAGCAGCCCCCAGGTCATGCGTATTTGCTGGGATGCAAAAAAATGTTGCTTTTCAATTCTGTAACACTGAGAGCATCCAACAGTTTTCACATTCTAGCAACAAGTCAGGATGTGGAGGTTGCTAACTAGAAATTTTTGCGTCAGACTTCTGAAGGGACCAAAATGGCCTATAGGTAGAGTAATAAAATAAATGATCATTTGACAAAGGTGCACAGATTTTTTATATCTACTGAGGCCCCTTGACTGCATGAGCTATTTTCTGGAAAAGGTGAACTTATCCTTTAATTAGTAAAAAAAACAGAGAGCAGGCAGTACTTTATTGCAGAAGAGACCTGCTGTGTTTCTTCTGCAACAACAAATACTTGCTTGCGCAGCTCAGCGTTCATTTCCAGCACACTCCAGCTGTGCCACAATGCCTGATTCCTGTACAAATGCATGGGATGACATCATTCCCCCACTGGCCAATCAAGAGGCTGAAAACCCACAACGACAAAGCATTGGTGCCAGTGGGGTGGCATCACTGCTCTAGAGTGCCGTTTAGGACCCAGAGCTGTGCATGTAATCACTAGGAAAAACAATTTTAAAAAGGTATTTACACTGCTTTTTATTGAAAGAGTATGCAGCATCTCAGGGTAGTGGGCAGGCATCATTTAAAACTTGGTTAGTAGATAGCCTTTCCTTCTTCTTAAAAGTGTCTTTGTTGCTGTTTGAGATTTCCCCTCACTTCCTGTCTGGTCAAATGGTTGTCACTGGGACGATGTATGGAAAAAAATCTCTCTAAGGTTGTATTCACACGTGCAATCCACGTTCACTTAAATGGATTGCGCTCGGTGGGCGTTACGCCCGCTAAAAGCGTCAGACGGTATAATTCGTGTATCACTTCCTTACTGTGTGCTTTAAGTAATATACCGGTGGAAATTATTTTTATTTTACTGAAGTAACAACCAATTAAATAGGATAACAGCAAATGTTTTCTTATGCAAAGTGTTTGGAGAACAGAAAATAAGCTCTTGCAAGGGGATTTTTCCCTAGATTTTCCTTAGCTCAGTGAATAAGGTGAAGCTCTGTTGACTTCCATCATCCAATTATGTACCAGCAAAAAAATTGTTATGTTTTATTTTCCTTGGACGCGATTGGGTATTCCTTGCAAAAGAGTTTTCACTACAATCACCAAGCTAAGGGGCAAAAAATCTTGCAAAGTGAACAGCCTATTTTCAGTTTTCCAACCTCTTGGCATATGAAAACATTTGCTGTTATCCTGTTTAGTTGGTTCTTACTTCTGTATAATAAAAATTATTTTCACTTTTATATTACTTAAAGCTGATCTCCAGGTAAAATACAAAGTGGAAATACACCTATAGGATATATTTTACATGCAAGGGGATTTACACAGCTCTGCCCAGGCTGGTGACCTGCAGTTAGGCAGCTAGGTCACCCCTATCCCTGATTTGTGAGTGTGCCTTGTGGTAACCCATCACAAGCACACCCACAAGTCAGGGGTAGAGGTGACCTAGCTACCTAACTGCAGTAGAGGAACCACAGGTCATCAGCCTGGGCAGAGCTGTGTAAATCCCCTTGCATGTAAAATATCTCTCATCGGTGTGAAACTACTCTAAATCAGCATTATTACATTACATATAGTTACATAGTTAACCTGGTTAAAAAAGACACAAGTCCATCCAGTTCAACCAACATAGAAATAAAAAACACTCAAATAGAAAACCTCCATATATATAATCCTATACCCACATTTGATCCAGAGGAAGGTAAAAATAAAGCATGATCCTATTTGACATATAGACAAAAACTCACCCAAGCTCTACCGCATATTTATAGGACGATGAGCTGAATAACAGTGCTCAGGCCATTTTGTCCCATACATCAAAATTTCAAAAAGAATGTCGGCAACTTGATTGCTTCTTCTTAAATCTTTATTGAGCACAAACAGCAGTGCGACATCAAAACGCTAACATGTTTCGGCAAAAGCCTTCATCCCCCGCTGGAGCAAATGATCCTATTTGCTCCAGTGGGGATAACAAAATTCCTTCCTTATCCCCCAACAGGAAATTGGATATTCCCTGGATCAACTTTACCGGTAAATATTACAAAAACTGAAATCTTTGGGGAGTTTAAAACTTCCAAATGAATGATTGTTTAGATGTCCATTTATTTTCATCTGTGAAGCCCTTTTTCCCAACCTTACGTTATTTACAGCATATAAACAATCCGAATGCATTATCTGACCTTCAATGCAATCCACTCCTTTGGACTTTTATATATCGGTCTGTAAAACCATTTGCCAACAGAACAAACTAAATTCACATATTTCAATTTATCTGTCACTCTTCAACAATTGTCCGTTCCAAACGCTGCTTCTCATTTTTATACCCTAGCTATTGAAAGCTGTTGTCGTTTGACGGATCTAATCTCCTTGTAAATATATGCTGTATGAAGCAGCCAGGGACAATACACTGTTTTGATAAAACGTATTGTGCCTACTTAGCACATGACTATCTTGATAAAATATTCCTCTCAACTCCCTGTCATTTCAAGGATACAAAATTAGATAATTTCACTAGACATGCTAATGGCCAGTCTTGTTATTTTAGCCTCGGGCTATTCATAAATGAGCAGATATCCTTTTGAGAGGGGGAGGGATCCACTCTTCCCAGGGGCCTTTGGAACTCCAGATCCCAACAGTGGTACATGTGTTGCCCTTTGATCCGTTTTTCAGTGATCGGAGAGGGAAGGAGTGGGCAATTTTGCATCATTTATCACAAGTCAACAAAATGGATTTAATGATTGTATAATTACATGTATTAACTGGTAATGTATGTGAATTATTTTATAAGATCCTGTTTTAGAATAGTTATCAGGTCTTGGCATGTAAAATTTCAAAAGCCCTTTAATCATTCCTGAACAAGGCACAAATGTGGATAGATCTACATTTATATAATGGCCTGCAAGCGATTTTGAGGGTACCGAGTTAGTGTGAATCCAGTCAATGTGAAAAATATTAAAATATATACAAAATCAGAAGTAAGCGATACCATAAAACAGAGTAGTGATTTTATATATTCAAAGAAACCAAACAGCTCTGAAAGTATACCATATTTTCTTCCTTTTTTATTTGTGCTTTGAGAGCTGCCTTCACATAATAATGTAACTATTGCATTGTTTATTCTCAGCTTGCCTATAGTCTGCACAGTAACTGCACAGATACATGGGAAAAACACTATCTGCTCCATTATGTGGTCAAAGAGTTTCAATTTGTATGCAATCAGGCAGGCCCTTGCACTACATGGTTTTGGTAAATCTGAAGACAAAAATCTGCAGAAAATCTGATAGTGTGTATGGGGTCTTAATCTATTCAGTGCAAGGACCTATAAATGGTGAATTGCTGTACCTATATAATAAATAGAGATCAGAAACTGCTTGAAGAAGACATCCCCTGCCTAACCTATTATGCTTTAACACATCTCCAAGAGAGATGAGAGAATTGGTTCTTATCAATCCGAACTTCCAGCAAATTGGACCATTTCGCATAGCTCCCAACTGTCCCTGATTTCGAGGGACTGTCCCTGATTTGAAATAATGTCCCTCTGTCCCTCTTTCCCCCTTATTTGTCCCTCATTTTGGTCTGATCCAAATACTTGTATATAAAAATGCTCTTTTTATCTTTCAAAAAGTGTTTCCCAATGCTAAACCTTTCATCCAAATTCTAAATTGCTGCATTTGTACATTTTAAAAGCCAATATAAAGGAATAGTAGTGGTAAAAAAAAGTCCTTGTGGATTTAATTAACCTTTTTTTGGTTAATTCTCCTTTAAGAGGGTGCGGCAGGGGGCGTGTCCTATGCCTACATACGTTTGTTAGTAGGTGTCCCTCATTCCCATCTTAAAATGTTGGGAGGTATGCATTTTGTTCTAATTCAACGTTTAATGGGAAATGTTAGTTTGGTTTAAAATTTAACTTGATTCACTCCTGTGAACTAGTAAACGACTCTCCAGTTCACTCTAACCACTGTAGACTTCACAGTGTTTTATTGGTGCACCTGTTTATGGGGTAAGAATGTCTCTGCTTTGTAATGTGCAGATGCAGAAAGGCTGCATGCAAACAATCCAATGTTTACAATCATCCCAGCCTTTAATGCCAGCCCCAACCATAGGGAAAGGTTTACGTTTAAAGGCTACATTTGCAAAGTTGCTTGTTATACCCGAGTGCATTAAAAACGATAATGTATTTTAAAAATAAAGTTATCCTTTAAGTTTATTTTACCCCTGGCTTGAGCCCTTATTAACATACAGAAAAAAAGCTTGATCAATAAATTAAAGGAAACCTGTATTGAGAAAAAAGTTGCGGCCTCGATTGATCATCTTCTGAAAATGTTAGTTGTCAAGCCGTTACTGGCTACTGTACTTTCTAAGTCACCAGCCATAAGCAAGCACACAAAGAGTGAAGTCAGAGTTAAGGCAAAAGTCCTAAACTGTATACTTGTTCTAAGACAGTGGTTCTCAACCTTCCTAGTGCCGTGACCCCTTGATAAAATTTCCCAAGTTGTGGGGGCCCCTATCAGTAAAATTATTTTCGTAGCGTGGGTTGTCAGCACCCAAGGCAAGACAAGTGATTTGCGCCCCAAGCCACGGACATTTAGCGCTCCCTGAGTCCCTTCCACTCAAACAGTATTAAAACCCCATTATGGTATATTTTAGGATTTACCATTCTTTCTCTTTGTTATCCTTTCTTTCCCTTTTATCTCTCTATCCTAATTTCTTGTTTTTTTTTTCCCCTCATCCAGCCGTCTTTCTTGTCTTATTCTTTCTCTCCCTTTTTCTATGTTCCTCCCCCTCTTTTCCTCTCCCTTCCATGTATTCTCTATTTTTATTCCTTCTCTTACTCGTTAGTGGGGGGGGGGGGGAGTGGGATGAGTGGCAGTGCTGGCGGGGAGTTGAGATGAGTGGCGGTGCTGGTGGGGGGGGGGTGGTACCAGTGGCAGTGCTGGGGGGAGTTCTGATGAGCCAACTTAGGTCATCTGCTGATCTGAGAACTGTAGTGGGGACTTTTAAAGACAACTATAATCACAGGTAGTTTTACTCACTGTGTCTCTGGCTTCACTGTGTCTCTGACTTTGTGGTGTCTCACAGCAGTGACATCTATGCCAAAATCAGGAGATAGGGTCTCCTCCAGTCTCTCTCACTTCACATTCCTCACCAGTCAGCTGACCTCTAGTCTCTGCCCCCAGCCATGCCGTGAACTGAATGGGCGGCTGCGAAGAGGCTGAGTGGGCAGCTGCGGACTCCAGGGACAGCCCTGCTGGCCAGCCGCCCAAATGCTGGGTGAGTTGTGCGGGCTTCAGGAACAGCCCAGGATTTGGTGACCCCTGGCAAATTGTCATTCGACCCCCCCAAGTTGAGAACCACTGTTCTAAAGCCTCATACACACGATCGGACTTTGTACAAACTTTCCTGTGGATTTTTGTACAAAGGGCGTTGGCCCCAAGTTTGTATTGCATACACACGATCTGACTTTTTAGGCAACAAACACGATCGTAGTGATGTTTTAACGTACTGACGACACTTCCCGTTCAATTACTACAGGGCCACCTTTGGTCAACTTCTGTATTGTTGTCTGATCTTTTGCATTGGTTGTGAGCATGCGTGTTTGTACTTTGTACAAAAGTCGGATGGTTTTGTGTACACAAGATCGGACTTTGCTCCATCGGACTTTTGATGCCAGAAAGTTTGTCCGTTCGCACAGCCAACAAAAGTCAGATGAAAACGGAAAAAGTTTGTGCGATGGAGGGTACACACGGTGGGATGTTGCTCCAAAACAGCTAATTTGCATGTTTGTTGTCAAAAAGTCAGATCGTGTGTACGGGCCTTAAGACAATGACTCAACAAGTACTGAAGACTTTGGGCAAGTACGGCAAGCAAGCAACTATCATTTTAGAAGGGAGAGGTTTGTAATAGCAGCCTACATATTTTCTCAGTACATGCATCTTTCATGTAAAAAACCTGCATGTTGACAGCCGCAATCATATTTGTATTGTATTTGAAACATAATCCTCCCCCAGTGTTAACAACCAAACAAGAAAATGTATAATTTCTAATTAAAAATAGAGTGGTTATAAACTACTTTATCCACTTCAGATCTATTACCTTTATAGCTCTTAAGGACTTGAACAATTTTTTATCTCTCTCTATGAGCCTGTTAAATTGCTGATATTAAATTGAAATTGATAAAAGCTTTTTTTTTTAGTATGCTCGTTTTTTTTTTTTTATTATAGAACACTGAAAAAATAACAAAACAAAATGACTGAAAATTTATTTTAAAAAGATTATAATTTATTGGTAAAAAAAAATAGAAAAAAAAATACAAATAGGCGAAAAATAATAGCTAAGGAGAGAGGGGAAAGAAATAGCTAACTGAGGATAATAATTAAGGTTGATAAGCAGTTAAATAGGAATACTTATTTAAAAACAACGTTTTTTTTACAGGTCAAAGGTAGTAAATACAATGTAACAATACATAGGTACATTGTATCAATCAATGACTATCTGCAAGTATCATAGGAGTGGCTGCAGGTTTAAAGCTTTATCTGCAAGCCCTGGCTATCATTTTTAATAGACATAATTGCAAATAGCCATGCTGGGGGATTGACAGCAGAAGGAGAGGAGTAAGTGAAACACCCTAGGATTTTTGTTAAAAATTCTTTAGAACAACTCTCTTGCACTTAAAGGTGCTCAAGTGGTTAAACAAAGAGAAATAAATGGAAATCATGTAAAACCTGGCAATCATTTAATGTCACTAGATCCATACACACCATGCTAGTACTTAGTCCTCATGCACACACAGGGGCGGACTGACCATTCGGCCACTCGGGCACTTCCCGAGGGCCCCGGGCCACTAGGGGGCCCCATCAGGGTTGCCAGCCTCAGTAAAACCAGGGACAGTATGTAAAAATCTGTGTTTTGAAATGTTTCTGAAATGTCCCTTACCGACATCCTTTTGGTCTAAAAATGCAGAGATTATAGCTGCCCCACCTCTCCAGTATCTTCTCAGGCAATAGAAACATGTCTGTGTATACTGTGTGATTGTATACTGTGTGTGTATACTGTGTGGCCCCATAATCTCTGATTGCCTGGGGGCCCCATAATTTCCTATTGCCCGGGGGCCCCATGAGTTGTCAGTCCGCCCCTGTGCACACAGGACATTTGAAAAAATGAGCTACAAAGCCGGTTCTGACGCCAGGAAAAAGCAGCTGTAAAAGAGTGCTTTTAGACGTGTCTTTCATTGGTGTTAATACACGTTTAGCAGCCTTTCTCTGCACTCTTCTATTTTCTACTGTCAAATCCAATTACTACAGCTTAAAAACGATTGACGTGGCTTAACGCTGATTACAGCGTTAACGCGCGTTTAGCCGCGTCAGGCGTTTTTACAGCTTAACACTGCTGCTCCAGAACGCACCGGCCCTGGATTTTGTTTTACAGCTTGAAAACGCCCATGCCATTCCTAAAAGCCGTGTATGCATGGGGCCATAGAATAACATGGAGATACATTTTTAAACTGTTAAAAAAAAAAAATCTGACGCTGCTAAAAGCAGCTGTAAAAACCTCCTGTGTGCATGAGGCCTTATAAAGCAGCCTTGCAGTGTATCTAGATGTCTATGACTCTGATAATTCCTTTTAACAAAAATCAGCAGCAAATAGAGCCCTTTCCTTACTTGATATTTATAATCGTCAGCAAGACTGGTAACATTTGAGTAGTATGGATCCATTTTGTTTAAAATATACAGGTACTCTACAAAATGATCATATAGGCATAATCTAATAGACCTTCAAGCTTAATTCCATGCAAAACACTTTTTTAAAGTTTTGGATAAAGTAGAAGTCCTACAAACTATATCAGGTCCTCACTGTTGTCTGTGCCTCCACTGGGGAGATTAACCTGCATTTCCGGCCCAGATGATCACACAGGAAGCAAGTAGGATCTGCAGGAAGGAAAGCCTGACAAAGGGTCAAACCCTTCCCTGTATCACTTAACAAAGTGTTTCTGTTGTTTTCTATGCTCCTGTTGTTGTACTTTATTTCTGCATTTGATTATTTCATTTTGGGTGTAAATGCTATGTCTCTGATTCTCTACTTTATCTTTTATTTTCCCCATACAGTATTCAGTTTGGCTAGCATTATGGGTGGCTTGGAATGCATTTATAATCTGCTTCTACCTGGAAGTGGGACATTTATCACAGGTATAATATAATTTGTAGTGTACTGAACACAATTAGTCCTTTAATAAGGGGGCATAACAATGGTCCCCCACACCTCATTACCTATGTATATGTAAAAGTATGAAAATGTAGCGTGACATGTTGACAGGCGGTAAGCTGTTCTAGAAGCTTGTAGCTGTACTCTCATTTTGGCTAGCTAGATGTCTTTCTGTTTTTAGAGAAGCTCCCCGGTGCTCTGATGCGTCATAGGGTAACATGATATTCCTTTGATGATACCTCCTCTGTGACATATAGCAAGAAACTTTTATTAAAAGGCATGGTTCACTAGTGCCAGGTTTGATGTTTACATATGTTACGTAGCGCAAATACAAATCAGCCTTAACTACACCATTCTTCACCAAAGAAAAACTTAGCGCCTACAATATATCACACCTTTACCTTTATACACCATACACTTGCCAAGTGGCCTTTTAAAAAGACTTATAATCACACAAAAGGGTATTACTGCCTCTGTCAGCTGCAGTTCTTGGTCTTTGCTTTATAGAGGAATAGTAGAGAATCACTGCCATTGTTAGACCCCAAGGGTGAGTGCTCTGGATGACAGATAGAAGTAGTAGGGAATTGCTGCACCTGGCAGGCCCCAGGGGAGAGTACTCTGGATTCCATATAGAAGTAGTAGAGAATTACTGCCCATGTCACACCCCTAGGCAGAGTTCTCTGGGTTACAGGTAAAAGCAGGGCCGGGACAAGGGGTGGGCAGGAGGGGCGGCTGCCCCTGGCGCAATGGTATATTGCAGGGGTAGGGGGCACCCTGAGCCTAACCCTAAGGGAAAGGGGGGGCGCAATTTGGCATCTTTGCCCTGGGCACTGGATGACCTTGTCCCGGCACTGGGTAAAAGTAGTAGGAAATCACTGCCCCTGTCAGACCCCAAGGGTATGTGCTCTGTATGACAGGGAGATGCAGTAGGGAATCACTGCCCCTGTCACACTTCTAGGATGAGTGCTCTGAATGACAGGAAGAAGTAGTAGTAAATCACTGCCCCGCCGCACCCCTAGGACGAGTGCTCTGAATGACATGAAGATGTAGTAGTAGGAAATCACTGCCCCGCCGCACCCCTAGGACGAGTGCTCTGAATGACATGAAGATGTAGTAGTAGGAAATCACTGCCCCGTCACACTTCTAGGATGAGTGCTCTGAATGACAGGAAGAAGTAGTAGTAAATCACTGCCCCGCCACACCCCTAGGGCGAGTGCTCTGAATGACATGAAGATGTAGTAGTAGGAAATCACTGCCCCGTCACACTTCTAGGATGAGTGCTCTGGATGACAGGAAGAAGTAGTAGGAAACCACTGCCCCGTCACACTTCTAGGATGAGTGCTCTGGGTGACAGGAAGAAGTAGTAGGTAATCACTGCCGCTGTTAGACCCCAAGGGTATGTGCTCTGTATGATAGGGAGATGTAGTAGTGAATCACTGCCTCTGTTATACCCCCAAGGTTGAGTGCTGTGGTTAATAGGTAGAAGTAGTAGGGAATAAGTGACCCTGTTAGACCCCAAGAGAGAGTGCTCTGGATGACAAGTAGAAGAAGTAGGGAATCAATGTCCCTGTTGGACCCTGAAAAGGAATGCTCTGCATTACAGGTAAGTACTTAGAGGCTACTTTGTGACTGTAGGCAACATGAGAGGCAAACATATCTAAGGTTTCTGACTTTTTTTATACCCTTTAAATATAAAATTTGCAGCTGTCCTCTTTTCTGATGTATAAAATAATGAAAGCAGAACCTAACCTATCTATGGTGTAAAGTGTTCTTTCCATAGTGTGGAAATATGCACAGCATACTTGAACATCATGACAGACTTGCCTCTAGGTTTGCTCTCCTCCAACACTGACAGGTCGATTCTTGGGTTCACCCCTCTACTGCCATCTTCTGCAGACCAGCATCCACTGGTGATATCATTCCTGTGCACGAATGCTAAAGTTTAATTGTCCCAACTCTTAAAGTGGGGTTGCGGTCAAAAAAAAAAAAGGGGCTTAAAAAAAATCATAAAAAAAATTAAAAAAAATAATTGGAAAAAAAAATAAAATTTTTACTCACCTCTAAATGCCTGTTGCTAGGGGGTCCCTCGAAGTCTGCCACCTTCATTGCCCGGGCAAAACGTCACTTCCCCCTCGGCGCCGCACAGTCATCTGGGACCTGTCACGTGTCCCAGATGACTGAGCGTCAAATCACGGCGAACGGCGCCACTCGCGCATGCACAGTGGGTGCCCGGCTGTGGCTTCACAGCCGGGTTCCCACATTAGGAATGTCGGCGCCGTGAGCCGCCGGGGAACGAGGGGGGGTCCTCGTTCCCCCGCATCGCTGGACCCCGGGACAGGTAAGTTTCCGATTTTTAAAAGTCAGCAGCTGCAATATTTGACTTTTTCCCCAGGACGGAGCTCCGCTTTAAGCTGGGTTCACAGGAGATTTTGACTGGCTCTCTATGGAGCCGGTTCACACATCTCCACAGCGGCTCCGGTGCGAATTGCACAGGAGTCCTGTGCATCTTTTGGTCCCTTTCGGGTCCAAATTCAGCCCAAAATTTGGGCTTAAACCGGACCTGAAAACGGTGAATGGAGACGCATCGAGCTCCTGCTGTAAACCGGAGCATGCTGCAGTGTGAACCCAACCTTACAGATGCCAGTAGTTTACATAGCTCTATGCAGACAGTTTTTACACACACACAAATCTGCCTACCATCTAGCAATCGATTTATTTTTGCTTTAGTTCTACTTTAAAGGCCCATTGCCCCAATTCAGTTTCTTATAATTGCTGAGAACTAAAAAAAAAAAGACCTCTGATTTCTCATATCCAGTATAGCATGGCAAGAGCACTACATTTGAATTTCTAGGTCTGCACACCTACAGCCACTATTAGGGGACCCACTTCTGTATACTAGCTGAACAGAAAATTCATACAATGGAGGATGCAACAGAAAGTGTTGGAACATATGAAAGTGGAATTGGGTGTGAACAGCAACTGGAAAAAAGCCATGAACTATGGCAGGTATAACTTGCTGTTGAAACACAAAGGGCCTATTTAAACTATGCCTTTCATTAACACACATGAGGTAATGCAATGCATTATTGTGCGTTAAGCCATGCTGTGTTAGGCAGCCCATTCAATTTGAAGTGGCTGTGCACCTTAAACTAAAATGACAAAGTTACTCACTTATTTTCATTAAAATAAAACTTTGCTAACAGATCACATGGTGTTTGGTTAATAGGTGTATTGCAGGTGTTTAATGTAATTAGAGATTGCAGAGAGTTTATTTTCCAAAAACAGACTTATGTTATATAATAAAATTAGCAAGGCACAGACAGGAAGCAAAGAATACATAAGGAAAGTGCAGCTATAGCTTTCCCCACATACATGTGGTATGTTAACACATTAAAGAGAAAAATCTACTTTAAAAAACATAAACATACCGTATATACTCGAGTATATGCCGACCCGAATATAAGCCGAGGCACCTAATTTTACCACAACAAACTGGGAAAACGTATTGACTCGAGTATAAGCCTTGGGTGAGAAATGTGCAGTTACTGTAAGTGGAAAAGAGGGTCAACAATGCCCATTTGCAGCCTCACTGTGCCCATTTGCATGCCTCACTGTGCCCATTTGCATGCCTCACTCTGCCCATTTGCAGCCATAGGTCCCCTGAACTTCAAACTTGGTAGTTAAGGGTTCCTAGATGCCCCCTAGGTCCCGAAATGACATTGCTGCAGATGGACACAGTTGACCGATTTTGGGGCCCTGTATCTCGGGGCCACTTGATGCTAGGAACCCCAAATTTGGATATGCAGTGTTGGTTACTCTGGGTTTGCACACCAAATTTGGGGTTCCTAGTCCCAAGTGGCCCCAAGATACGGGGCCCCAAATTCGGGTCGGAAAATGTAATTCTCTGCTGCAGAAAAGTGCTTGACTCGAGTATAAGATGAGGGGGGCACTTTCAGCACAAAAAAATTTGCTGAAAAGCTCGGCTTATACTCGAGTATATACGGTATACTGTAAATAAACTACTATTCACATTAAGGGTAACCTTTCAGGACAGTAATGTTAAAGATTACCATTGCTGACTTGCTTTTAAATACTTTTTCTATACAAATATGTATTTTTGGATATTTTGATACTATGAATACATTTATATTTTTCTTAAAAATTAGTATGTGTTGCCTTTAAAAATCCCACCCTCTAGAGGTATCTTTGTATTTTTGCTTTTAAAGACTGCAGACTCCAGGGCTGTCCCCTCATCCTGACGTTACTCCTTGGTAGGTCACTTGCCTGGATTGTATATCATTTTCATATCAGGTTTTAGGACACCTGATATAAAAATGCTTGTTATGGTTCCATGACCCACTATGTAATGAACTAGCGATAAGCATGACAGATCGGAAGCATGCATCATTTAAAGTCTAAAATGGCAGCTTCTGTATTTTGGCCTGAAAGATTCTTGTTTACATGCATATCTAAAAAAAAAAATCAGCTTTAAAGTAAATCTTGTTTATACAGATTTAAATAAAAAAGGATTGTTGAGATATTGCCTACATCAACTACTAACATTTTCTAGATATTTTCTAACTAGCAGTTAAAACATATAGACGGAACCTGGGCAGGTCACTTTGGGAAAAAAACTCAGTTATCCTTTCTTCCAATATTAATGTGCGGTTCCTAGTCTGTGACTACATTGCATTTTCTTGCTGTCTGTGGAAACTTGGAGTAATTCTTGTAAATGCTATTCCCACAGCACAGGGACCTAATAATGAACTTTAACACCTCCTTGCATCGATCATGGTGGATGGAAAATGGACCAGGCTGTCTGGTGACGCCAGTTCGTGCAGCTCCTCTGTCACTGGCTGATCACCATATGGTAACAGTAACTGGATGTCTTCTTGATTATCCTTATATTGAGGCCCTGAGCAGTGCTTTACAGATTTTTCTAGCGGTGAGTATTTATGATGATAAACAACAGAAGTATCTCTCAAGGGTTGTTACATTGTAAGTTTTAATCCAGGTTTACATAGTATTATATCATCCTATTACATAATAATGTGAGAAGACACCGAAAGAAACATTTTGCCCTGGAAAGTAGAATAAATGAAATGACACGGAAATGACACTGAAAAACTAAATGTCAAACATATCTGTAGGCCCCAACATTTTCCTACCAGGGTGACAATCCCAAAGTTGATCTTCATACAAAGCTAAATAAAGAATTATTATTTGGGAACTGTTTTATCTGCCAAAGGATTCACATTATTGTCCACCCAGTCCTGAGATTTACACAGCCTGTATGTTGGTTTCCAATATATGGAAATATGAATAGTGGTGTTCTTGCTGTGGACAATTGTGTCGCAAGGGTGTATACTATATAATGCATCGTGGGCCCTTCTAATGGTAAGGTAGACTTTATTGCAGTTTCTGTGGAATTGGATCTATTATTTATTGCTCCCATTCCTAATTAACAGGATATCCTCTATATACTGGTAGTAGCATAGACACTTATGGGTGTAAGGCAAGTTTGTGTAGGTAGGTGTGTGTACTGCCAGGTACATTTTATGTAGATTTTACATTTGAAAAGAGAGCTTGTTTGGAATGTGCAGGTGTGTGATTTGTGGACTGGTATTCACTTATATTCTCTCCTTGTTGTAGCAGAAGTTTCTGCTCATTGTCAGCCTGTAAAGGCCTTTTTACACGAATGGACTAAACTGACAGGCAGACCCAATCGGACTATCCATTGCTCTCTATGGAGCAGCAGATGTCAATGTTAACATGTCCATTAACACCCGCTGACATCCGATCCGGTCCACTAAAAATTGATGGATAGGCATTTGTTCTCCGTCCATCTGGATGACAGTCCGATAGAAAGGAACAGATGGTCCGTTTCCATCTGACATCCCACAGAGGACAGCAGGGACATCAGCGGAGGGGACACCTGCTCAGCGGAGATCAGCGAGGAGATCCCCTGCTGAGCAGGTGGATCCGCTGGTTGACCCCACCATTGTGAAAGGGGCCTGAAGCCTGGTACACACTACAGCTTTTTTTTGTGCAACCCAGTTGGAGCCGATGTACTAACCATACAAGGTTAGTTCAGAGATCTCCCCCCTGAGCTATTGTGTTCTGAAAGGGGGACGTCCCCCCCGCCAGAACAATTCAATCAGCGCTCTCTGCCATTGGCTGAGAGTGCTGATCGGTAGTCGGCCTGGTGGCTGCTGGTTTTCCAGCATGCACCTCTGAAAGAAGCCGGGTGGCTTTTTTTCGGACAGACCGACATACATACAAGCCAAATGTATTTTTTTTTATAACCGGCCGTTGTCACCCGACATATAGTCTGTGTTTACGTGGCTTAAGACTAAACTGTTTCCCAGTTTATAGAGTGTCTGTTGTCAGTATTGAACTCAGATATGAGCTAAAACAGCCTTACACTTATGCTATGATAGCGAGGGAATAAGAGTAAATGATTACTTTAGTAGAAGAGTGGACTTTATTACAAATTCTTATTGGCAATTAGCAATCTTTTCAGTTTTAAGAACTTCTGGTGAATGACATTTTCTTGCAATGTACAAACATTTGAAAATGCATGTACAGGTGCCTCTCAAAAAATTTGAATATCGTCCAAAAGTTAATTTATTTCAGTAATTAAAAAAGTGAAACTCATATATTATATAGATTCATTACACACAGTGATATATTTCAAGCATTTCTTTCTTTAATTTTGATGATTATGGCTTACAGCTAGTGAAAACCCCAAATTCTGTATCTCAGAAAATTAGAATATTGCATAAGACCAATAAAAAAAGGATTTTTAATTACAGAAATGTTGGCTTACTAAAAAGTATGTCCATGTACAGAATGGTATGCACTCGATACTTGGCCGGGGCTCCTTTTGTATGAATTACTGCATCGATGCGGCGTGGCATGGAGACAATCAGCCTGTGGCACTGCTAAGGTGTTATGGAAGCCCAGGTTGCTTTGGTAGTGTCCTTCAGCACTTCTCCTTTGTTGAGTCTGGTGTCTCTCATCTTCCTCTGGACAATACCCCACAGTTTGTCTATAGGGTTTAGGTCAGGTGAGTTTTCTGGCCAATCAAGCACAGTGATACCATGATCATTAAACCAGTTATTGGTACTTTTGGCAGTGTGCGCAGGTGCCAAGTCCTGCTGGAAAATGAAATCAGCATCTCCATAAAGCTGGTAAGCAGAATGAAGTGTTCTAGAATTTCCTGGTAGAGGGCTGTTCTCACTTTGGACTTGATAAAACACAGTGGACCAACACCAGCAGATGACATGGCTCCCCAAATCATCAGTGACTGTGGAAACTTCACACTGGACCTCATGCAACTTGGATTCTGTGTCTCTCTACTCTTCTTCCAGACTCTGGGACCTTGATGTCCAAATGAAATGCAAAATTTACTTTTATCCGAAAAGAGAACTTTGGACCACTGAGCAACAGTCCAGTCCTTTTACTCCTTAGCCCAGGTAAGACGCAAGACGTTGTCTGTGGTTCAGGAGTAGCTTACACAAGGAATGCAAAAGTTGTAGCCCATGTCCTGGATATGTCTGTATGTGGTGGCTCTTGAAACACTGACAGCAGCTGTAGTTCACTACTTGTGCATCTCCCCCAAATTCATGAATGGCCTTTGCTTCACTACCCTCTCAAGGCTGTGGTTATACCTGTTGCTTGTGCACCTTTTTCTACCACACTTTTTCCTTCCACTCAACTTTCCATTAATATGCATGGAGTCAGCACTCTGAACAGCCAGCTTCTTTAGCAATGACCCTTTGTGACTTACCCTCCTTATGGAGGGTGTCAATGACTTTCTCGCCGGGACAACTGTCAAGTCTGCAGTCTTCCCCATGATTGTGTAACCTACTGAACCAGACTGAGAAACCATTTAAAGGCTCTGGAAACCTTTACGGGTGTTTTGAGTTAATTAGCTGATTAGAGTATGACACTGAGTCTACAATATTGAACAGTTTCACACTTTTATAATTTTCTGAGATACTGAATCTTGGGTTTTCACTAGCTGTAAGCCATAATTATCAAAATGAAAAGAAAAAAATGCTTGCAATTGTGTGTGTAATGAATCTATATAGTATATGAGTGTTACTTTTTTAATTGAATTTCTGAAATAAATTTACTTTTTGATGACTTTCTAATTTTTTTAGATGCACATGTATATCCCCAAAAAACATTAACAGACTGGATGTATAGACAATGTATTTTCATATATATTTTTATGTAGAATGATTTGTGACATGAAAAGTTAAAATCTGATCAGAATTATGTGCTTGGTTCTTTCTTCAGTAATTAGAGGCCACCTAATGAGAGTAATTAAATCCAAAATTATGTATAGCGATATGGTGGAATACAGTCTTGGGACACGAGCTGCAGAACACCAAAACGTTGACTCATAATTTGTCCTCTAACCTACTTAAAGCTATATAAATTAAATATATAAAATCAGCTGCTTATGTTATGTATTAGGGGCATCTATAGCTACCATTTGCATAGGCAATTCAATAGGTAGGGTCAATGCCTCATATATAGATAGCCACTAGATGAAGAATCTGTAAATCTATGTATCTAACACATTAATAAAAACATGGAATAACAACAAGCAGGTAACATTTTAAACTTCATATTAAAATGCACTTTAAGATAACTGTTAAATTAACAACACAAAATATGTACTCTTAATATACATTATAGATTCTGTCTTCTAATATATGTATATTATATTGTTTTCCCCTTCCATGTATTCCTACACTCAGCTGTTCGGTTTTGTCTATGCCTGCTATGTCAGCAAAGTTTTCATGGATGAAGAAGACAGCTGTAAGTAATGCTTTACAGGACTCAGTGTACAAAGTAGATAACTGACTAAGCCAGCACACCCCACACTTGTTTTTTATACTTAGTAGTATACTAAGTAATATGGATAATATCTAAACTATATTCACACCTATTACAGAGTAAAATATGCGGTGAACCCATGGGGGCAAGGGATAAATAGCAGGAGTGGGATGAAATCTGCTCCTCCTACTTGAAAGTATCCCCAGCAATGAATAATAGGATAATTCAGTTCAATATACAGTGGTGTGAAAAAGTGTTTGCCCCCTTCCTCATTTCCTGTTCCTTTGCATGTTTGTCACACTTAAGTGTTTCGGAACATCAAACCAATTTAAACAATAGTCAAGGACAACACAAGTAAACACAAAATGCAATTTGTAAATGAAGGTGTTTATTATTAAAGGTGAAAAAAAATCCAAACCATCATGGCCCTGTGTGAAAAAGTGATTGCCCCCCTTGTTAAAACATACTATAACTGTGGTTGTCCACACCTAAATTCAATTTCTCTAGCCACACCCAGGCCTGATTATTGCCACACCTGTTCACAATCAAGGCATCACTTAAATAGGAGCTGCTTGACACAGTAAGGTCCACCAGAAGATCCTTAAAAGCTACACATCATGCCGAGACCCAAAGAAATTCAGGAACAATTGAGAAAGAAAGTAATTGAGATCTATCAGTCTGGAAAGGGTTATAAAGCCATTTCCAAAGCTTTGGGAATCCAGCGAACCACAGTGAGAGCCATTATCCACAAATGGCGAAGACATGGAACAGTGGTGAACCTTCCCAGGAGTGGCCGGCCGCCCAAAATTACCCCAAGAGCGCAGCGACGACTCATCCAAGAGGTCACAAAAGACCCCACAACAACGTCCAAGGAACTGCAGGCCTCACTTGCCTCAGTTAAGGTCAGCGTTCATGCCTCCACCATCAGGAAAAGACTGGGCAAAAATGGCCTGCATGGCAGAGTTCCAAGGAGAAAACCACTGCTGAGCAAAAAGAACATCAAAGCTCGTCTTAATTTCTCCACAACACATCTTGATGATCCCCAAGACTTTTGGGACAACATTCTGTGGACCGATGAGACAAAAGTGGAACTCTTTGGAAGGTGTGTGTCCAAGTATATCTGGCGTAGAAGGAACACTGCATTTCAGAAAAAGAACATTATACCAACAGTAAAATATGGTGGTGGTAGTGTGATGGTCTGGGGCTGTTTTGCTGCTTCAGGACCTGGAAGACTTGCCGTGATAAAAGGAACTATGAATTCTGCTGTCTACCAAGAGATCCTGAAGGAGAATGTCCGACCATCTGTTCGTGTACTCAAGCAGAAACAAACTTGGGTTCTGCAGCAGGACAATGATCCTAAACACACCAGCAAGTCCACCACCGAATGGCTGAAGAAAAACAAAATGAAGACTTTGGAGTGGCCTAGCCAAAGTCCTGACCTGAATCCTATTGAGATGTTGTATGACCTTAAAAAGGCCGTCCATGCTCGAAAACCCTCTAATGTAACTGAATTAGGACAATTCTGCAAAGATGAGTGGGCCAAAATTCCTCCAGGACGCTGTAAAAGCCTCATTGCACGTTATCGCAAACGCTTGGTTGCAGTTGTTGCTGCTAAGGGTGGCCCAACCAGTTATTAGGTTTAGGGGGCAATCACTTTTTCACACAGGGCCATGATGGTTTGGATTTTTTTTCACCTTTAATAATAAACACCTTCATTTACAAATTGCATTTTGTGTTTACTTGTGTTGTCCTTGACCATTGTTTAAATTGGTTTGATGTTCCGAAACACTTAAGTGTGACAAACATGCAAAGGAACAGGAAATGAGGAAGGGGGCAAACACTTTTTCACACCACTGTAGTACATCAGACCTACCTTGGTCCAAATAGGTTGTATAAAATGAGGAGAATGTCTGTGCCAAATTGTACACAATGTGGGCAGGAGGGTGCAGATTTTCTCCATTTAATGTGGGTATTGTGGTAATATATATATATATATATATATATATAAATAAGGGGATACTGGCAACAAGTTGTTAGTAAATTGGAAAAAGTTATAAATAGACCCATTACGGATACAATTGAAGCATGCTGACTGGGATTATTAGAAGACTAGAGATGATCCAGATACACCAAGATATTTCTGCAAGAGGCGTTATTTTTGGCACGAAAACAAATAGTGGAAAAATTGATCCAGCCAATACCACCGACACTTGGATGATAGCAGTAAATCAGGTTTTACCACATGAGAGAATAATGTAAGAACAAAGGGTAAATGTGCAAACATATGAAAATATATGGGCAAAGTGGAGTAGATCTTATTTAACTACGGATATAGAAATATATGAAAATACTGTATAGTGTGAATAATAGGTGGAAGAAAATGGTGACTATAGTATGGATGTGGGGGAATGAAATGAGTGTTAAGTACGGTATATGTAAATTTTAAGAAAAAAAAACGAAAAATTATGTAAATTAATATGCAAATTAATATGCAAGAAATGTTTTTAACAAAAAAAAAACATACAACTGGTAATTTAGTATAGGCTCTGTCATGCACTAGGCCTCTACTAGCAATATTTATCATATTATAATAGTATTAAATAATTAAGCAGCATTTTTGTAAGCTCTTAACTAACAGAATTTCTATTTTGCAGTTGATTTCATTGGCTCCTATGATTCCTATGGATATCAGGCTCCCATGAAGACCTCACACCTTCAGCTGCAGCCACTGTACAAGTGGGTCACAGTACTAATGTCTGCCACATACTAAGTCACTTCATCGTACGATGTCATTGTATGTCTTTCGTACTGGTAAAGGAAAAGTAAATGGAAAGATCACAGGGTAGGGCCTTTTTTAAAGTGACACACAGCTACAGTACAGTAGTGTAGGAAAGAATGAGTAGACTGATCTAGTATGACAGGGGATGAATAAAAAAAACTCACATTTTCGATGACTTAGCCAACTATGCAAATTATATAATGTGGGAGCAGAGCATTTCAAGGATCCACCTCTGATGACCTAATAGCACCTAATAGCAGAAGGTGTCCGGCTTCCATCCTTTACACCTTGTAATGCATTACTTAAGTGTAGATCAGTTGTTTCCTTTGGTGTCCAGGGCCTTGTTACCCTATTATTATTATTATTTTTTTATCTCAAGAAGAAGTTTCTTGAGAAACATAAGGCATACAACAAAAGTTTACAGTTTCCAGACAGCATACGGCAAACATAAACATGTCACAGTTCCAGACCCCAACACAGAGAGGCGCAGAGCCTAACATAAGCATCCCACCAAGTCATGCAGTATATTGTTACCCGGTTCATCATGTTGACACACTTCCACATTAGCTTTACAACAGCAATCTATCCATAACCAAGTCTACTAGGGAAAACCCTGGGGTATTCAGCCATGGGCCCCATAATTTGTTGAATTTGCTCAGGTTCCCCCTGTGTTTGAAGATATACAGTATCTCACAAAAGTGAGTACACCCCTCACATTTTTGTAAATATTTTTATTATATATTTTCATGTGACAACACTAAAGAAATGACAATTTGCTACAATGTAAAGTAGTGAGTGTACAGCTTGCATAACAGTGTAAATTTTCTGTCACTTCAAAATAACTCAACACTCAGTCATTAATGTCTAAACCGCTGGCAACAAAAGTGAGTGCACCCCTAAGTGAAAACGTCCAAATTGGGCCCAATTAGCCATGTTCCCTCCCCGGTGTCATGTGACACGTTAGTGTTACAAAGTCTCAGGTGTGAACGGGTGCAGGTGTGTTAAGTTTGGTATTATCGCTCTCACTTTCTCATACTGGTCACTGGAAATTCAACATGGCACCTCATGGCAAAGAACTCTCTGAGGATCTGAAAAAAAGAATTGTTGCTCTACCTAAAGATGCCCTAGGCTATAAGAAGATTGCCAAGACCCTGAAACTGAGCTGCAGCACGGTGGCCAAGACTATACAGCAGTTTAACAGGACAGGTTCCACTCAGAACAGGCCTCGCCATGGTCGACCAAAGAAGTTGAGTGCACGTGCTCAGTGTCATATCCAGAGTTTGTCTTTGAGAAATAGAGATATGAGTGATGCCTGCATTGCTGCAGAGGTTGCAGGGGTGAGGGGTCAGCCTGTCAGTGCTCAGACTATACACTGCACACTGCATCAAATTGGTCTGCATGGCTGTCGTCCCAAACGGAAGCCTCTTCTAAAGATGATGCACAAGAAAGCCCCCAAGCAGTTTGCTGAAGATAAGCAGACTAAGGAAATGGATTACTGGAACCATGTTCTGTGGTCTGATGAGTAGGGATGGGCCCGGTGTTCGATTCGAACCCATGTTCGAAACGAACATCGAGCGTTCGCCTGTTCGGCGAGCCCAGAACTATTTGGGCCGCTCGCATCAAATTCGTGTGATGCGAGCGGCCCGCAATGCACTGCGCCAGTTGCAGTGCATTGCTGGCTGATGATTGGCCAAGCATGCACTGTGACCCGCATGCTTGGCCAATCAAAGAGCCAGCGGCGAGGAGAGCAATAATTGGCCACAGGCAGGATGCCTGTGGCCAATTATAGCTCAGGGGGTTTAGTACTCGCCCCACAGTATAAAAGGCCGCCGTGGCGGCGGCCTTGCATATTGTGTTGTGTTGTCAGTGTCAGCGTGTCAGTGTTATGTGCTGCTGACTGCTGACATTATGTGCTATGATTCTGGGGATTTGTGTGTGCGTGCTGTTAGTACAGCATTGCAGTATCACATCTGGGGGGTGTCTATAGTATGCCTGTGAAGGGGGGCATGTTTCCTGTGCTTAGAACTGTCCCTGCAAAAAGTGTCATTTTTCCAGGAAAAAAAAGCTATTTAAAATGACTCGCGGCTAATTTATTGACGGCTCCCGTAACACAGTGAACAGTCATTCATTTTTTTTTTAAAAAAAGCATGGGGGTCCCCCCAAATTCAAAAACCAGGCCCATCAGGTCTGCTATGGATATTAAGGGGGAAACCAGCCAAAAAAAAAAAAAAAAATGGCGTGGGGTCCCCCTCAAAATCCATACCTGACCCTTATCCGAGCACGCAACCTGGCAGGCGCAGGAAAAGAGGGGGGGATGAGAGCGGCCCCCCCTCCCTCCTGAACCGTACCAGGCCACATGCCCTCAACATTGGGAGGATGCTTTGGGGGTCTTTGACAATTCCTTTATTAAAATCTTCTTTCTTCTTTCTTCTGGTCTTCCTTTCTTCATCCTTTGGTTTCTTCATCTTCTCCTTCCGGCATCTTCTTCCATCTTCTTCTTCCATCTTCTTCTTCCTCCGATCCGCTTCTTCTTGCGCTGGTCTGGCGTCTCTTCTGGGCCGCTCCGCGCAATGGGAGGCTCCCGCTGTGTGAGGCTTCGCTGCGTCTGACAGGTCTTTTATAACGGAGGGCACCTGGTGACCCCGCCCCCTCTGACGCACGGGGACGTCATGGGGAATTCCCTATGGCTTTCCCCATGACATCAGAGGGGGCGGGGTCACCAGGTGCCCTCCGTTATAAAAGACCTGTCAGACGGAGTGAAGCCTCACACAGCGGGAGCCTCCCATTGCGAGGAGCGGGCCGACAGAAGAACAGACGCCGACGCTATGGAAGAAGATGCCGGACGAGAAGGACGAGAAGACCAGCGCATGAAGAAGCGGATCGGAGGAAGAAGAAGATGGAAGAAGATGCCGGGAGGAGAAGATGAAGAAACCGAAGGATGAAGAAAGGAAGACCAGAAGAAAGAAGAAAGAAGATTTTAATAAAGGAATTGTCAAAGACTGTCTCCCCGTACGGTTCAGGAGGGAGGGGGGGGCGCTCTCGTCCCCCCCTCTTTTCCTGCGGCCTGCCAGGTTGCGTGCTCGGATAAGGGTCTGGTATGGATTTTGAGGGGGACCCCACGCCATTTTTTTTGGCTAGGGTTCCCCTTAAAATCCATCCCAGACCTCAAGGGTCTGGTATGGATTTTGAGGGGGACCCCATGCCATTTTTTTTTTTTTTTGGCTGGGGCCCCTCTTAATATCCATAGCAGACCTGAAGGGCCTGTTATTGAATTTGGGGGGACCCTCACGCTTTTTTTTTTTTTTTTTATCAATGACTTTTTTTTTTTATGAATGGCTTTCAATGAATGACTGTTCTCTGTGTTACGGGAGCCGTCAATACATTAGCCGCGAGTGATTTTAAATAGCTTTTTTTCCTGCAAAAATTACACTTTTTGCAGGGACAGTTCTAAGCACAGGAAACATGCGCCCCTTCACAGGCATACTATAGACACCCCCCCAGGTACGAAATTTAAAGGAATATTACACTTTTATTGTTTCAATTTAAGCATTATTAAAATCACTGCTCCTGAAAAAACGGGCGTTTTTTAAAAAAAAATTTGCATTGATACATGTCCCCTGGGGCAGGACCCAGGTCCCCAAACACTTTTTATGACAATAACATGCATATTAGCCTTTAAAATTAGCACTTTCTAATGCTAATGGTTCTAATGCTCGCACAGACTTTAGGTCCGTTCGCGGGTTCTGGTGTGAGCCGAACGGGGTTGTGTTCGGCTCATCCCTACTGATGAGACCAAGATAAACTTATTTGATTCAGATGGTGTCAAGCGTGTGTGGCGGCAACAAGGTGAGTAGCACAAAGACAAATGTGTCTTGACTACAGTTAAGCATGTTGATGGGAGTGTCATGGTCTGGGGAGCTACAGTTCATTGAGGGAACCATGAATGCCAACATGTACTGTGACATACTGAAGCAGAGCATGATCCCCTCCTGCGTCACATGGCAGTATGCCAACATGATAACGACCCCCAAACACACCTTCAAGACGACCACTGCGGAGGATGGACGTGCTGACGTAGCGTCAAGCACGGAGGGAGGAGTTGGAGCCTGAGGGCCGAACGAGCAGACGCGCACCCGAGGAGGACGCGGGACCGCTCCATGGAGGAGACACAGCGGACGCCAGCCTGCCATCGCATCCTCCCGGGAACAGGATCACACCGGCAAAAACGAGGCACTAGCCGGGACATCTAGTTTCAGCGCTTCCTCTCCACCCCGCTCTCCCCAGGCCCCCTTTTCAAATACTGTGTGCCAGATTCTAATGCCGCCAGTGAATTAAGGGAGAAAAAAAAAAAAAAAGAAAAGAACATCGATCGTAAGTATGCACCACATCATCCCTGAAAACACGCTCCACCTGGAGGTAAGATCAAACCGACCACCTATGTGATATGATGTTTAGAGCGTTTTCCTAAGGCTGAACAATCTTGCTGGGTCACTTCTCTCTCCTGGGCTTTTTTCTTTTTTCTTTTTTTTTTTTTTTTGACTTTCTGACCTATGGTTAAAACAGCAACACTTGGGACACTGGGAGGGCGATTTGGTGTGTCAGGATACCATTGGCATAGGGAGGGCAGCACGGGACGCGTGCACCCCACCGCACAGGGAGAACCAGCGTGACCAGCAGACCCAGCGGTGTGAACTTTGTGTGTGTGGCTCCGGCTCTCCCCCCCACCATCCCGCCTTGGCTGGTGCGGTACAGACAAATGTGGTCAGTGCTGTAGGGAGGCCCTGACCGTGAGTAGATCCCGCACATATAGTGAAACCAGGCCCACCTGGAGTGAGTGATGGCCGGACCTGGTCCCCTGCTTCACTGATCTCCCTGGGCGCCCTTGTCCCCCTCCTCTCCCCCTCCCCTCCACTTCTGCTGGGGCTCGACCCCCCTCCCCTCCCGAAAGAGGGGATAGGTGGGCTACAGCTTAAAACCGACCCCTTATCAAAAGGGGAGCAGCAATTGGCACCCAGTGCGTCCCCGGGCCACTCTGTGCAAATATAGCAGTGTAAAAACATACCTGTATGCGTACCCGAATTACATCAGGCAGACTTGGGTGCGCACTGAACCCCAGAGCGGACAACCTCTGCAACAAAGCGGTTTCGATTTCCTCCCCTTTAAATGCAGCTGGATATAACCGGAGCCCTAAAGTGATCGTCTGAAGTTCTATAGATGTACATGAGCGTATACTGGCTTTAAAACCCATGATTATGGGAAGATTATGGACATCATAGCCCCCAAGGGTGGAAATTTGTCTGAAAGGGAAACTGTTTAATAGGCCCCACAGTCACTTTACACATTAAAAGCCGCTCTAGGAGCTGTATGTATGACTTTGATTGGCGCCCAGGAAGCTCTAGTTTTTTTTTTTTTTTTTCTTTAAAAAAAACTGCATTATCGAATGAAAGCGTGACTTTGAATGGTGCTTGGGAAGATCGATTATCACACATTAAAAAACGCACTATGGAACGAAAGTGAGATTATGATTGGTGTACATAGAGATAGACTTCTATATACCAAATTCAGCACTAAAGTATGACTCCGATTGGTATCTATGAAAACACATTGGCCAAGTGGCTCAGCCTGATGATAGATGCTTGAATAGGACCGGCACCCCAGATTATGTATGGCTTATTTAAATTTCAGGCCTTTCCTAAACATGAAACTATGGTTAAAATTTAAAACCACATGTCTGTATGTTGCCCACGTCATCAAGATCAGTGACCCCATGTAACATTTTGTAAATATTTATCGATTCTACCAATAGAGCTATTGAGTAGGACACTTAAAAGGGGTAAACTGCTTAGTGCTGAAGCTAATTAGCAGGTAGGGCGAACAAACCCCCTCATTCAAACACAAATTGCCCCAGCCATTGCGTAAGTGTCTAGTGCCTCACTCAAAGACCCGACAGTTGGAAAAGGCCTCCTCCAGCCTCTTGCAAACGTGACTGCATACACTAGAGGGACACTCAGTGGGGCAAAGGACAGCCTCAAGGCAAGGATCTCATTGAAAGGCAGGAGGTGGAAAAGGGCCCAGCGGGCCCAGGTCCACAACAAGACTGGGGAAGAGAATCAGGCCCACTAAAAAGGCCAACATGAGTAAAGACCCAGTCAAACAGCCTAAGAAAGCTACCACCAAAGGCAACAAAGGAGAGACAAGCTCAATTAAACACTACTTAAGACAGGGTGCAAGTCCAAAAACATCGGGAAAAGAAACTCGGGCCGGAGTCTCCCCGGAGAGCAGGGACAGGGTGGAAGGAGAAATTAATGACTCCAGAGCGGACCTCACAATGGAGACTGAGACTGAGCCTAGTAGGGGGGAGGATCAACAATCAGGAACCCACATCCCCAATAAACATGAAATGGAGGCGATGCTATTACGCCTGGAAAATGTAATCAAACTTGAAATTAACACCCTACGGGAGGATATGGGCCATCTGTTGTCCAGGGTTGAGGCGGTGGAGGGGAGAGCGGATTCCATAGATCTGGAGATCGCGAAGCTGAAAACACAATTAAAAGGCGCCTACATCACTCAGAGAGACACCCTCTACAAGATAGAGGACCAAGAAAACAGGGACAGGAGGCAAAACCTGAGACTGCGTGCCGTCCCGGAACAAAGAGGGGAAGACCTAGAAAGAAAACTATGGGAAATCTTGGGCCCCATAAGCGGCAAGGACCCAGATCACTTTCCCCGCACAGAAAGGATACACCGAGTAGGAAGACCCGAAAGGGGGGGCGCAGAGCGGCCCCGGGACATAATTGTCAGATTCAGCTACTTTAAAGAAAAAGAGGACCTGTGGGCTAAAATAAAAAATAAATCTCCTATACTGTATAAGGAAGCTGAAATTCAAGTATACGCAGACCTATCGGCCCGAACCCTCGAAAGACGGAGACATCAGAAACCCCTGTTGGAAATACTGAAAAGGGAAAATATAAGATATAACTGGGGTTTCCCCTCATGTTTAATAGGGTCAAAAGAGGGGTGTACGGCCAGGCTGAGGTTCCCGGAAGAAGTGCAGGGATTTTGCACAAAACTCGGGATCCCAGTCCCGAATCTGCAGGGCTGGATGGAAATGGAAGGCCGGGGGGACCCTGGGGGGGGAGGGGCGGGGGGGGGGGAGGGAGGAGGGGTGAATGCCCACACGTAGTTGTAAAAGAATTCTGCTCAAATCGGCCCTGCCCCCTCCCCCTCTGCGCCCCGAGTTCGGGCCGCGGAGGGAGAGGGGAGGGCTAAACAAACTCCACCTCACCAGGAATGCGGAGTCTAAGGGAAGCCACAAAGGATGGCCCCCAAGGACCCGGGGACCCTAGTTGGGGTAGGAGAGGGGGGGGGGGGGGGGAGAGAGAGAGGGGGGGGAGGAGGAGGGGTGGGAGGGGAGGGGAGGGGGGGGGGGGGAGAGGGAGGGGAGGAAGGGAGGGAAGAGGGAGGGAAACCACGTCCGCTGTGGGGCAGTCATCACCACCAATATCTCAGAGGGGAAAAAAAAAAAAAAAAAAAAAAAAAGAAAAACAAAATCCCAAAAAATAAATGAAGGACATAGAAATTAAATTTTTATCATATAATGTGAAAGGCTTAAATTCTCCCGGCAAGCGATCAAAAATTTTGGAGGAAGCAGAGAGATATGGCGCAGGTATAGTGTTTCTGCAAGAGACTCACCTGGCACATTCCTCAAATATTAGACTTTTTTCTCCAGCTCTCCCAAATTGGTTTTATGGAGATACTATCTCGAGTAGGGCAAGAGGAGTGGCTATTGGGATTGCGAGGGACATCGACTTCAAGGTGGAGGAGAGAATGACGGACCCCGAGGGGAGGTACCTGTTTCTTAGGGGCTCCCTCCTAGGGGTAGAATTTACACTGGCCAATGTTTATGCCCCCAACGCCAAACCTATCTTATTCCTTGAAGCAATTCTGCGTAAGCTAAGGGCCTTCAGGAAAGGATATTTGATCCTGATGGGCGACCTCAATTTCGTGATGGACCCCGTGAAGGACAGTACGTCTGGTGGCACGGGGAGGGGCAACATACAACTGAAGCGGATCAAAAAAAAACTATCGGAGGACCAACTGTTGGATGTGTGGAGGATCCAGCACCCGCAGTTGAGGGATTACTCGTTCTTCTCCCCTGTCCACCAGATGTACTCTCGCCTGGACTATATTTTAATAGACCATGGTATACTGGAAAGGGTCAAAGAAACCGAAATCGGAATAGCTTCCCTCTCGGACCACGCGCCGGTATCCATGAGGCTAAGATTCCCCGAACACAAACAACCATCTAGCGGATGGAAACTTAATCCTGAATTGTTACACGACAAAGAAATTAGGGATTATATCAAAAAGGAGTTAGAATGGTTCTTTCAAATCAACGACAACGGAGAGGTTACAGAGGCACAACTGTGGGACGCTCATAAAGCGTTCATTAGGGGGCTCCTGATAGCTAAAGCCTCATGGAAGAAAAAGGAGAGGATGGGAAAGACGCAGGCTCTGATAGCCGAGATTAAAACTCTGGAGCAAAAGCACAAATCTGGGGGGGCACTTAGCCAGAGCATATACATAGAGCTTACAGATAAGAGAGAGGAATTGAAAGACTTAGCTGAACAGGAAGTTAGACAGAAGTTCAATAAATTGGCCAGGGAACAATATATATGGGGCAACAAGCCAGGGAAATATTTAGCAAGGAAATTACAAAAAAAAGAAAACCAGAAATTTCATTGAAAAAATTCAAACAAGAAACGGGGAGATGAAGTTCACCTCTAGTGAAATAGCCTCTACATTCAGAGACTATTACAAAGAACTTTACGAGGTGAAAACCAAGGGAAACAACGACAGCATAGGAAATAACCAGAAAACATCAGAGTTCCTAGAGAGGGCAGGGCTAATGGCTCTAGGGGGGGAGGAGAGAGATGAGCTTGAGAGGCCAATAACTGAGGAGGAGATCCTAGCAGCCATTAACAACTCTCCAATAGGGAAGAGCCCGGGCCCGGACGGCTTCACGGCCTCATATTATAAAACGTACAAAGAGATTCTTATACCGAGATTGCTGCGATATATGAATGGACTAGGGATAGACTATGAAATGAGCGAAGAGGCCCTAAAAGCTACGATCACTCTTTTGAGGAAGGATGGGAAGGATGGATCGGTGTGCTCGAACTATAGACCCATCTCCTTATTAAATTTTGACACAAAACTATACGCAAAGATACTGGCGGATCGAATAAAGGGTCACCTGGGCACACTGATCCATCCGGACCAGGTCGGGTTTGTCCCGGGCAGAGAGGGGAGGGACAATGGGATTCGGACATTGCTAGCCATACAGAGGATGGGAGACTCGAGAGCCCCCAGTCTACTTCTCTCGATAGACGCTGAAAAAGCGTTCGACAGAGTAGACTGGGGGTTCATGTTCAACACTCTACAGAAGATGGGTTTTGGACCCAGAATTATTCAAAAAATTAAAACCCTATACAATCATCCGAAAACTAACATCAAGGTCAATGGAACGACCTCCGCGGAGTTCGAACTGTTTAATGGCACCAGGCAGGGCTGCCCACTTTCCCCTCTCCTTTTTATTCTATCTTTGGAACCGCTGTTAGCTACAATTCGCGGAAATCCAGAGGTGGAAGGCTGTAAAGTCGGCAGCGAAGAGCACAAACTTGCGGCTTTCGCGGACGACGTCCTCTTTTACATAAGCTCACCCCAGAAGTCAGTCCCCATATTGCTTAAAATCTTGAAGGAATATGGGGAACTAACAAACTTTAGAATCAATGCCTCAAAAACATTTATCCTTAATATTAACCTAAATAAAATAGAGAAACAGAACCTACAGAAAACAGTTAGTTTCGTCTGGAAAAAAAGGATAAAATATTTAGGAATAGAACTGGCCAACAACCCGAGGAAATTATACAAAATAAATTATATCCCACTCCTAGAAGATATAAAAAAAAAATGCCAAGAGCTGAAGGGAAAAATTCTATCCTGGATAGGCAGGATTAATTCAGTAAAAATGATGATCTTACCAGTCATCACATATAAATTCCAGATGCTCCCCCTCCCTCTCCCAAAACAGTACCTCGGCAAATTAAGAGCTATTATAATGAATTTCATATGGAATTACAAAAAACATAGAATCTCCCTCCAAGTTCTAAAACAAGACAAAAGTCTGGGTGGTCTCGCGGTCCCAGACATAGAAAGTTACTACCATGCTATAGCACTATTAAGAATTGCAGAATGGGGCAAAATAGATAACACTAAAAGATGGGTTAGATTGGAGGAAGCACTGAGTGAAGCTAGGCTGGGGAAGATTGTGTGGAACCCTCCGAAAAGCCGGACACTGGGAGAAAAGACACATATAATCACCATCACGACTTTGAAAATCTGGGATAAAATATATAAAATATTCAACAAAAATTATAATTCGCCACTTATAGCACTTAAAGAAAATCCTTTTTTCCCGCCAGGGTTAAAGGAAATAGGAGGTGATTGGATTAGAAAGGATTGCACGAGATTAGGGGAAGTTATTAGCAAGGGGAAGGTTATGACACTGCACGAGTTACAGAATAATGAGGCTTTTTCCATAGATGGATGGCGGCATCGCCAGCTAACCCACTTTGTGGGCTCTCTTCCTAGCCCATTAAGGGAGGCTAAGGATCTAACAAAATTAGAGAAAATCTTTACGGCAGAATGCTCAAAAAAAAGAATATCCAGAATATATAAACTGTTATTAGAAAGAGATAGACCGGAGATGCCGCCATACCTTACCAAATGGGAAAGTGAACTAGGAACACAATTAGAAATAGGCACAAGTAAGAAAATTTTAAAATTAGCACATGGGTCAGCGGTAGATGCGAGAACTGCAGAAACAAACTTTAAGTGTATGGCTAGGTGGTACAGAACTCCAGACAGGGTCAGCAATTTTCAGGCGGATACATCTGCGAACTGTTGGAGGGGGTGTGATCAAAGGGGCACAATGTGTCATATATGGTGGGGGTGTCCTAAAATCAAAAAAATTTTGGGAGACTATCCTAAAATACATAAAAGAAATAACAACGATCGAGGTAAAAAACGATCCTTGGGTGGCACTTATGCATGCCACACCCAAGGAAATTAAACAATATAAAGGCTCATTGATTCCCCATCTGCTTAACGCGGCTAAAAGGGTAATTCCAAGGAGGTGGAAGGACAAGGAAAGCCCACCCTTATGGGAATGGGTTGATGCAGTGGAGTCCACGTACATGATGGAATGTGTGCTGTACACCGGAGAGGAGGACAGAGAGGCCACGAGGGCTAGATGGGAGAGTTGGAGAAAATTCAAGAGGTCTTGGAGCTACAGGGAGGCTTTGCGAGTGCAGCCGTGACAACCGATGATCCCTGGGGGGCGGAGCCGAAAAGAGATCTAGCCACGGAAAGGCAGACCCCAAGGGTAGGAGAAGACACTGAGGAGAAAGGGCCACTCTACAACAGCAAAACAGCGGACGGGGATGGGGAGGGCGGGGGTGTGGGGGGGTGTTTTTAGTCTGGTTTAGGTGCGATTTAAGTGTCCAATTCGCACCTGAAACAAGCCACTAATGATGGTAAGACAACTAGAGGGATGGAGATGCGGGCATAGCTGGCATGTAGGGATGAGAGGGCTTACCTGATTGGGGGTAGGGCTTACCTGATTGGGGGTAGCCCGATGGAGGGGAGGGGCTATGTGCTTTTAAGGAAATGTGGTCCTGCCCTGGCATCCAGTGGATTATGCGGCGCGGGTAACAACTTACCACCCACCCACCCTCCCTGTATTTTAGGTCAGTTCTCACAGCAGGAGCTGTGACTTCAGGATGTCGTGGCAGCTGGCAGATGTTGGTCTTTGCTGGCGAATGGAAGAACCTCGGATAAGGAAGGGTTCGGGACCCATCGGTGGTATGGGTCCCTCTGGTGTATTGCAGTTAACGTTGGTAAATGGGTACACTGCGGTTAGTGGGTTGTCTCCGAGCCAGTATGCTGTGGCTGGAGGCCTAGTATAGTAAAAGGTACCGCAGTGCATTCTTAAACATACAATATTTTGGGGTTCCTGCAAAGACCAATGCGATTGGTCACTGGTGGGTTTTTTGTTTAACAAATTGTTTTATTGTTTATGTTAAATTTAAGTTTATTTGTTAATAATGAGGCTGCTACGGCCAATTTTTTACTCCATTTTTGTGTGGTCTCTATTAATGGTATTTTATGACAGGTTGGTCTGGTAGTCATTGGCTAAGGATGGAATATCTGTTCTACACTGGTCAAGATATTAGGGTGGGTTCACATTGCAAAGTGAATGTTGGTACATGGGGACAAGATGTGTTCAATTTGAATGCCCAGACAGGTGCACATTGGGCATTTAAAGGGATCACAGCTTCACCTTGGGGGGATTTCCTAAAACTGGAGCACACAGAATGTGGTGCAGCTCTACATAGTAACCAATCAGCTCCTAACTTCAGCTTTTTTCAATTAAGCTTTGACAATGAAAGCTAATTGGTTACTATGCACCGCTGCACCAGATTCTGCTTGCTCCAGTTTTAGTACCCCCCCGTTATCTACCAACATTCACAATGGAAAACGAACAGCCCCCCACTCTTTTGGTAACCCCCCCCCCATTTCTTTATTAGCCACTTCCCGTCCGTGTCGTTATAGCCGAAAGATGGCTGCAGCGCAGACTTAATTTGCCAGGAGGGTGTCCATGGACGTCCTCCCATGCTTGAGCAGCCTGCACGCCCCCTGCAGGGTGTACACGGCGCGCTCTGTAATTAGTGAGTCTATGAGACTCAGCTGATCACAGATCGGAGTAAGGGGTCGATCCAGACCCCTTACCACGTGATCAGCTGTCAGCCAATGACAGCTGATCATGTGATGTAAACAGAGCCGGTAATCGGCAATTTTTTCTCCTCACGCTGGTAAAAGTCGATCACCGGTGGCTGCTAGAGGGACATCGGTCACGTACCAGTTCCCACAGTGCCACCTATAAATCACCAATCAGTGCGTCATCACCAGTGCTGCCTATGAATACCACCTACCAGTGCCCATCAGTGCCCCCTATCAGTGCCACTCATCAGTGCCAACCCATCAGGGCCCATCAGTGCTGTCTTATCAGTGCCCATCAGTGTAGCCTTATCTGTGCCCATCAGTGCAGCCAATCAGTGCCCATCAGTGCAGTCCATCAGTGAATATCAATGAAGGAGAAAAATTACCCTTTTGAAAATTTTTATAACAAACTATGAAACTTTTTTTTTTTTTTAATTGTGTCTTTTTCTGTTTGTTTAGCCAAGTGGTGATTAAATACCACCAAAAGAAAGCTCCATTTGTGTGAAAAAAATGCTAAAAATGTAATTTGAGTACAGTGGAGCATGACCGCGCAATTGTCATTCAAAGTGTGACAGCGCTGAAAGCTGAAAATTGGCCTGGGCAGGAGGGGGGTTTAAGTGCCCGGTAAGCAAGAGGTTAGTAAAGTGTAACATTATACAAAGGGGGTACAGTTGTGTTTATCTGATCAGCCATAGTCTTCGATAACACACATCTCTTACAGAGAGGCTGGATATTTAATTTTAGCACCATTTCCAACCGCCATGCCAACATCCAGGTGTGCCCAAATTTCAAAGTGACCAATGAAATTGAAGCCGAAATGACAGTTGGTTTTAAATATACATCCAGCCTCTGTAAGACATGTAGAGAATGTCAGACCATGACTGATCACATAAACACATCCTTCCCCCTATGATCACACTTTCCCTATGAACATTTGAATACATGGATCCCCCCCCCCCCCCCCCCGCCCCCCCCCCTCCCCCCCCCCCCCCCCCCCCCCCCCCCCCCCCCCCCCCCCCCCAACCCCCCCCCCCCCCCCCCCCCCCCCCCCCTCCCCCCCCCCCCCCCCCCCCCCCCCCCCCCCACCCCCCCCCCCCCCCCCCCCCCCCCCCCCCCCCCCCCCCCCCCCCCCCCCCCCCCCCCCCCCCCCCCCCCCCCCCCCCCACCCCCCCCCCCCCCCCCCCCCCCCCCCCCCCCCCCCCCCCCCCCACCCCCCCCCCCCCCCCCCCCCCCCCCCCCCCCCCCCCATGGCTGATGACAGTCCACAAATCACACAATTATCAGTGTATACAGCCGGGGTAGACAAGGTTTGGCACTCCAGTTTAGATGAAATTACAAATCCCATTGTGTGTCATGAATATGGCTGTCAGAGTCCATATAACACAATAGCTGGAGTGCCAAAGTCTGCCTGACCCCCCCACACATGACATTGATTAAACGCCTATGATTACTAAAAAACTGTTAAATTATGAATCAGTCAACTTACCACTCATGCTGAGATGAAGAAAAGCTGATAAATCGCTTCACAAGCCAAACGGATCGGTCTCACACGGCTCCAAAGATAGCTGCTCTGCTCGCACGCCTCTGCAGAAATGGCAGTTGGAGGTGAGTAAACAAGTCATTTTTTTTTGTTTATTTGTAAAACTTTATTTAAAATGAACAAATGGGACATTAGAACTAGCACATACAAGGAAAGGTATTTAAATCAAATAAATAAGGTATTTAAGTGTAAATAAAGACAAAATGATAAATGATCTATACAATGCAGTGTGTCACTAGCATTAACACAGCAGTCTTTGTTTTCTGAGCCCCTCGTGTAACTTAGATGTATCACCTGTTGGTCCTGCTGGTTTATCATTTTTTTTTCAACTTTCTTTATCCAATTTGCGTACCAGCCTGTAAGGCTCAGTTCACACAGATGTGTTTTTTGGTGCTTTTTGCAGAAACACACTACAGATCATTTAACATGGTTTCCTATGGGACACGATCACATCTATGCTTTTTTTTCAACCACTGCATTTTTGGAAATGGTCAGGGACTTATTTAAACGCAAAACGGTGTTTTTTTTGGTTCAATAGGTTTCAATGGAGAAGCTGCAGAAAGCAAGTGGTGCGTTTTTGCAGCGCTTTTGCCACACTGTATTTTTGGAAATTTTGGTCAGGGACTTATTTAAAAAAAAAACGCAAAACGGTGCTTATCATTTTTTTTTCAACTTTCTTTTTCAGTTCACAGATGTGTTTTTTGGTGCTTTTTGCAGAAACACACTACAGATCATTTAACATGGTTTCCTATGGGACACGATCACATCTATGCTTTTTTTCAACCACTGCATTTTTGGAAATGGTCAGGGACTTATTTAAACGCAAAACGGTGCTTTTTTTGGTTCAATAGGTTTCAATGGAGAAGCTGCAGAAAGCAAGTGGTGCGTTTTTGCAGCGCTTTTGCCACAATTTTTTTAAAGGATTGCTGTGCCATATGAGACATGAGACCACCCCCTCTGAAGCTAGTTGGCATGATTACCTGAATGGGTCACTTGTAACATTTGATATTAAAAGCAGAAGATCTACTATATCTTACACAAGTCCATAGATTGTGAGCTGTCTGGTATCCGGAAATGGTGGGTCACATTACAGGGTCATCAGTATGGTGGTGGGGGGCATATATTGTGGGGTGCCCCTTATGATGGGAATGGATGGGGAATCATACATTGCAGGTTGTTGGGTAGAGGTGCAGATGGAAGAAGCTGTCACAGTTTGCAGGGTGATCTTTAAGAAAGGTAAGGGGGGGGGGGCGTGATCATCACAGATTAGGGGGGGCTCATTACTAGATACATAAAGTGATGACAGACCTTTACCATTCTTGATAGCCTCAGTAATGTAAAAATGTTTACCTAACCACTTCCGGACCGCCGCACGCCGATGTACGTCCTCACTTTGAGGACAGATATCGTTGTTATAGCAGCAGCTAGCTGCCATAACCCCGGTATCCCCGAGTTCGGCCGGCGGTCCGGTACAAGATAAAAGTGGTCTCTGCAGTGGATTTGCTGCAAGATCACTTTTATCGGTGGCGGGAGAGGCCCCCCCCCGCTGCGATCCGGTGCCCTCCGTTGCTTACCAGAGCCATCGGCAGCGGCGGAGGCAATCGGATCCTTCCCGTGGCTGTGCATGGAGACGAGTGAGGGGAAGATTTCCCCCTCCCGTCTCCATGACATTGCAGGGTGGAAGCGACGTCAAAACGTCACTTACACCCATAGCTCTTAAAGGGACATTTTTTTTATTTTTTTTAAATGACAAATAATTTTTTTTTTATTGCATTTTAGTGTAAATATGAGATGTGAGGTCTTTTTGACCCCCAGATCTCATATTTAAGAGGACCTGTCATGTTTTTATTCTATTACAAGTGATGTGTACATTCCTTGTAATACGAATAAAAGTGACACAATTTTTATTATTTTTAAAACAATGTAAAAATAAAAAATAAAAGGTAAAATAATTAAGAAGAAAAGAAATTATTTTTTAAACGCGCCCCGTCCTGCCGAGCACGCGTGCAGAAGCGAGCGCATATGTGAGTAGCGCCCACATATGAAAACGGTGTTCAAACCACACATGTGAGGTATCGCCGTGATCGATAGAGTGAGAGCAATAATTCTAGCCCTAGACCTCCTCTGTAATGCAAAACATGCAACCTGTAGAAATGTTTAAATGTCACCTATGGAAATTTGTAAGGGTAAAAGTTTGTCGCCATTCCACGAGCGGCGCAATTTTGAAGCGTGACATGTTGGGTATCAATTTACTCGGCGTAACATTATCTTTCACAATATAAAAAAAATTGGGCTAACTTTACTGTTGTCTTATTTTTTTATTCAAAAAAATGTATTTTTTCCCAAAAAAAGTGCACTTGTAAGACCGCCGCTGGTAGTTTTTTCCAAGCATCAACTACCCCTTCAGTAAAATAATAGTTTCTAAGATTAGTTTTGAACTTTCCTCCCAGTTTAAGGTCATGTCCCGTGTTCTTGATTTTGGTTTTAGATTGAAAAAAACTGCCCTTCTGGACCTTGTTCACCCCCTTGATGTATTTCAGTGGTTCTCAACCCTGTCCTCAAGTACCCCAACAGGCCATGTTTGCAGGTTTTCCTTTATCTTGCACAGGTGCTTTAAATCAGAGTCAATGTCTTGGTATTTTGGACAGCTATTTTATCTAAGAGAAATTTCCAAAACATGGCCTGTTGGGGGTACTTGAGGACAGGGTTGAGAACCACTGATGTATTTAATAGTTTAAGGCCGGCTTCACATATGTGCGGGTTTTCCCACATCCAATTTCCATGCCATGCGAGTGTGACCGGTTCACACAGGTCCGGGGCGGCCGGGGAGCGGATTGCAAAAGGGTCCTGTGCGTGTTTTGGGCCCGGTTCAGGTGCCAATTCAAGCAAAAATTTGAACAGGCACGAACCCACACATATGTGAATCCGGCTTCAATCAGGTCTCTCCTTTCCCCCAGACTGTACATATTAACTGCTTCCCGACCGGCGCAGACTGATGTACGTCGGCAGAATGGCACAGACAGGCAAATGGGCGTACAGGTACGTCCCTTTGAATTTGCCGCCGTGCCATCACGTGCGCGCCGCCAGCGTTTCGCACGCTGGTCGGGACCTCCGTGAGTCTGATCGTGGGTCCCGCGGACTCGATCGCCCCGGGGATACCTGCGATCGTTTCACGGGGAAGAAGAACGGGGAGATGCTAAAGTAAACAAGCATCTCCCTGTTCTGCCTAGCAACAGTGTCACTGATCTCTGCTCCCTGTGATTGTCCGTCGGATTGTCCGACGGACAAAGTCCTATCTCCTGCTGGATAGATTTTTGGACAACAAGGTCCGATCACACCAAATCCGATCGTGTGTATGGTAGTCCGACGGACAAAGTGCTACGCATGCTCAGATCACATTACAAGACCAAAGCTATTGGCTACTAGCCTCTACGTAGTCCCGTCGTAGGCAACAAACGTCACCACGTTCAGAATGATCGGATTTTCCGACAACTTTGTCCGACCGTGTGTATGCAAAACCAACATCGGACAAAGTACGACGGACAGGATCCGACGGACCTGGTCCTCGGATAATCCGCGCGTGTGTATGGGGCTTAAGAGCGATCCTGTCTCATGTGTTGGAGGGGCGCTGTAGTGACAGGAGAGGGTGAGGAGGGGAAGGTCACAGGGAAATTGTACACAATGAAGGGTGGGGGGGGGGGGGGGGGTAATTGTTTGTGCTTTGGATGTTTGTGGAGAAGGGGGATGGGCATTTATCTGTGCTGAGAAGTGTAATCAGGATGGGGGGTGTATTTGCTAGAAGGAGAAATGGGCAGTGATGTAAGTAACTGAGTTAAAATAAAATGAGTTACGTAACGCAGTTACTTTAGAGGGTAACGAGTAATCTAACTGATTACTTTTCCCCTCATGGTAACTCAGTTCCCATTACTTTGGCTTAGTTACCCCAATTACATCTACCGCCACTAGATGGCAGTAGTGTAATTCCGGTGTCCTGCCGGATAAGTACCCCCTGTACTGCGCAGGGCTTGTGCAGTACGAAGGACTACAGAGCTTCCGAAAATTCCCGAACCTAAACAGCTCTGAGTGAACTCTACACCGCGCAGGCGCAGTTAACATGTAATTGTACGAGGCGATGCCGCACGCTCCTGATGCTCGTGCTACTCTGCAAGGGGCGTCTATCGTGTAAGTAAGGGGCGGGTCTAGTATTACTGTAACCAAGGGGCGCATTTATTATTATTGTTATATATCGAGCTCTGCCCATTAATTTAACATTCGCCCTCTTCTGTAGCCATCCGCCCCTTACACGATATAATAATAATAGACCCGCCCCTTACACGATATAATAATAATAGACCCGCCCCTTGCTTACACGCTATAACAGATCTGCCCCTTGGTTAGAGTAATAATAGAGCAGCCCCTTGGTTACACGATATATAACAATAATAATAAATGCGCCCCTTGGTTACAGTAATACTAGACCCGCCCCTTAGTTACACGTATAGAATATTTAAAAAAAAAAGTCAGTTACTTTGCTGCGTAACTAATTACTTTTCCAATGTAGTAACTGAGTTACTAAGGCAATTACTTTTTGGGAGAAGTAATTTGTAACTTAACTAATTACTTTTTTAAAGTAAGATGACCAACACTGGAAATGGGGGGGGGGGGGGTTATATGTGCTAGGACAATTTTGGGGGATTTGAGCCATGATGGGGAATGTTTGCGCTAAGGGTGTGGTAATTTCTGCTAAGAGGGGGGAATTTGTGCTGGGGGGGAGATTTGGGTAGGGAGGAAGAATTTGTGCTAGGAAAAGGGTAATTTGGAGGGGGTGGTGGATTTTTGGGGAGATTTGGGGGGGATTTGTGCTACAAGGAGGGACGGGGGGATTTGCTCTTGAGGTAGTGATTTAGGGGAATTTTTTTTTGCTGGGGGGGGATTTGTGTTAGGAGGCGGGGCTGGGAGGATTTGTGTTAGGAGGCGGGGTTGAGGGAGGATTTGTTTTAGGAGGCGGGGTTGGGAGGATTTGTGTCAGGAGGCGGGGGTTGAGGGAGGATTTGTGCTGGGGGAATGGATTGGGGAGGATTGTTGCTAGAAGGGGGGATTGGGAGGATTTGTGCTGGGCGGAGGGATTGGGAGGATTTGTGCTGGGCGGAGGGATTGGGGGGAGAATTTGTTCTAGGATAGGGAATTGGGGGAGTAGATTTCTGCTAGGAGGGGGGATTGGGGTGGGATGAGAGTTGGGGGGGCATAATAACTGTGTAGTGGATACTCCCACTTTGAATTAGATAGAATGTTGAAAAGCGACCCACTGCTGCAGGCACCTGGTAGCTTATCGGTATCTAATGTGATTGGTATATATATGGAATGGTGGGGCTGCACTGCTGTAGCGATTGCCAAATGAATTTATGCAACAAAGCTAACATGACATCGGTGTGCCAGGATGTAAATAATGGCGATTTAAATAATGTGGCATTGAGCAAATAAATATCTAAAAGGTGAGAATTCATATAATAATACAATCCATACCACTTTAGGTGCTGATAACAGTGCAATAAATATTTGAAAAAGAAGGGCAAATACCGCAAATAAATCTATAAAATCCGTAGCATTCATCTGTCAATATGCAGCGATTGCTATGAAGACAGCAGAATATTAACAGCGATTTATAAACATACGACTCCAAAGTAAAGGGGGAGATTGAAAATCTAAGGCTGCTTTCACACTGGAGGCGTTTTTCAGGCGCTAAAGGGATAAAAAATAGCGCCTGTAAAGCGCATGAAAAACGCCTCCCCTGCCCCCCCAGTATGAGACCCCCGAGTGCTTTCACCCCGGGCGGTGCGCTGGCAGGATGGAAAAAAAGTCCTGCAAGCCGCATCTTTGGGGCGTTGCGGGAGCGGTGAATACATCGCCCCTAAAACGCCCCTGACAATGAAATCAATGGCCAGCGCTGCCGAGGCACCCGCAAAGCGCTTCGGCAGCAGCGCCTTTAACCCTTTTTTGGCCGCTAGTGTGGGTTAAAAGCTCCACTAAAATTACGGTAAAGCGCTGCTGTGTAGGGTGTCGGAGGCCCCTGTCATGCAGGGTATCAGGGGGCCCCTGTTGTGCAGGGTGTCGGGGGCCCCTGTCATGTAGGGTGTCGGGGGCCCCTGTCGTGTAGGGTGTCAGGGGCCCCTGTCGTGTAGGAAGTCGGGGGCCCCTGTCGTGTAGGGTGTCGGGGCCCCTGTCGTGTAGGGTGTCGGGGGCCCAGTCGTGTAGGGTGTCTGGGGCCCCTGTCGTGCAGGGTGTGGGGGGGCCCCTGTCGTGCAGGGTGTCGGGGGCCCCATCGTGCAGGGTGTCAGGGGGGCCCCGTCGTGCAGAGTGTCGGGTGCCCCTGGGTGAATATGGGCATGGTAAGGCTGCAATTATGGGCACTGCAAGGCTGCGATTATGGGCACTGCAAGGCTGCGATCATGGGCACTGCAAGGCTGCTATTATGGGCATGGTAAGGCTGCGATTATGTGCACGGTAAGGCTGCGATTATGGGCACGGTAAGGCTGCGATTATGGTCAATGCAAGGCTGCGATTATGGGCACTGTAAGTCTGCGATTATGGGCACTGTAAGGTTGCGATTATGGGCACTGCCAGGCTGCGATTATGGGCACCGCAAGGCTGCGAATATGGGCACGGTAAGGCTGCGATTATGGGCACTGTAAGGTTGCGATTATGGGCACGGTAAGGCTGCGATTATGGGCACTGTAAGGTTGCGATTATGGGCACTGTAAGGTTGCGATTATGGGCACTGTAAGGTTGCAATTATGGGTACAGTAAGGCTGCAATTAAGGGCACTGTGAGGCTGTAATTATGGGCACTGTAAGGCTGTGATAATGGGCACGGTAAGGCTGCGATTATGGGCACTGCAAGGCTGCGATTATGGCCATGGTAAGGCTGCTATTATGGGTATGGTAAGGCTGCAATTTTGGGCACTGTAAGGTTGCGATTTTGAGCACGGTAAGGCTGCATTTAATTGGGGGGGTTTCAGCGGTGGTGCAAAACCTCCCTGAAATGAGTTTTTGCAGGTTGGGATGTCTGTGTAGGATGTGGGGGGCCCCTGTCATGTAGGGTGTGGGGGGCCCCTGTCATGTAGGGTGTGGGGGGCCCTGTCATGTAGGGTGTGAGGGGACCCTGTCATGTAGGGTGTGGGGGGCCCTGTCATGTAGGGTGTGGGGGCCCCTGTCATGTAGGGTGTGGGGGGCCCCTGTCATGTAGGGTGTGGGGGCCCTGTCATGTAGGGTGTGGGGGGGGCTGTCATGTAGGGTGTGGGGGGGGGGCTGTCAGGGTGTGGGGGGGGGGGTAGGGTGTGGGGGCCCCTGTCATGTAGGGTGTGGGGGGCCCCTGTGTGTGGGGGCCCCTGTCATGTAGGGTGTGGGGGGCCCCTGTCATGTAGGGTGTGGGGAGGCCCCTGTCATGTAGGGTGTGGGGGGGCCCCTGTCATGTAGGGTGTGGGGGGGGGCTGTCATGTAGGGTGTGGGGGGCCCCTGTCATGTAGGGTGTGGGGGGCCCCTGTCATGTAGGGTATCGGGGCCCCTGTCATGTAAGGTATCGGGGGCCCCTGTCATGTAGGGTGTGGGGGGGCCCTGTCATGTAGGGTATCGGGGCCCCTGGGATCTCTAATGACAGCTCTGATCCTGAGTGTGAAGTGATTTCTCTTCCCGGAGACCAGAACGGAGGAGAGAAAACACTGACAGATCATTACACAAGCCGGGTCCCGCCCACACATCCCGACACTGGACCCGCCCCCCTGGTCATGTGACATCACACTTACTATCTCCGATAGATGTGCTATGAAGAAGCTGGGGGTGTAGTCTCCGCTTTTTCCACTGAAGGGCGCTGTGTCTCGTCTGTCAAAAGACTGGCGAAACGACACTCCCTCCTCTTGGCACAACCTACAAAATGGCGCCGCTCCGCCTACGCGCGCTTGAAATATCGTTATCCGCCAGCCAATCGGAGCGAGCTCCCTGCAGTGCAGGGCACGCGCTGATATTCCCCATGTACACTGACAGGAGACAGATAGCTGGAGAGAGGATTCAGCTTTATCCTCCCTCCAGCCTGCAGGTGGCAATAGAGCGCCGCTTTATAGTGAGGGGAGGCTGCCCGTTGTTCTCTCCTCTATCCCTTTGTCACACGACTGGAGGGAGGAAAGAGACGATTCTTCACAGTGTCTGGAAGTACAGGGGGGTCTGTGCTGATTGATTATCAGCGCAGCCCCCCCCCCCCCCCCAAGAAAGCCCACACTGGACCACCAGGGATTGCCACCACTAGTCACCACCAGGTATGCCACCCTAGACCACCCACCAGGGATGCCAAGCAGTGCCCACAATGGATGCCAATCAGCCCACAATGAGCATCACTGATTGGCAGGAATTATTGTTTTGCACTGATTGGCATCCATCAGTACCATCCATTAGTGTACATCAGTGCCCACCCATGCCGCCTATCAGTGCCGCCTTTCACTGCTCATCAGTGCTGCATATCAGTGCCCATCAGCGCCAAATATTAGTGCCCATCATCAGTGCCACCTCATTGGTGCCCATCACTGCCATCTTATCAGTGCTTTTCAGTGCAGCCCCATCAGTGCCACCTCAGTGCCCATCCGTGCAGCCTTTCAGTGCCACCTATGTATACCCATCAGTGCCGCATATTAGTGCCCATCATCAGTGCCACCTTATCAGTGCTTGTCAGTGCAGCCCCTTCAGTGCCCATCTGTGCTGCCTATCAGTGCCCATCCGTGCCGCCTTTCAGTGCCACTTATGTATACCCATCAGTGCTGCATATCAGTGCCGCATATTAGTGCCCAGTATCAGTGCCACCTCATTGGTGCCAATCAGTGCCGCCTTATCAGTGCTTGTCAGTGCAGCCCCATCAGTGCCACCTATCAGTGCCCATCCGTGCCACCTTTCAGTGACACCTATGTATACCCTCAGTGCTGCATATCAGTGTCGCATATTAGTGCCCATCATCAGTGCCACCTCATCGTTGCCCATCAGTGAAGGAGAAAACGTACTTATTTACAACGTTTTGTAACAGAAACAAAAAAATAAAAATTTCTTTCAAAATTTTCGGTCTTTTTTTTTTTTGTTTAGCAGAAAATAAAAATCGCAGAGGTGATTAAATACCACCAAAAGAAAGTTCTATTTGTGGGAACAAAATGATAACAATGTAGTTTGTGTACAGTGTTGTATGACCGCGTAATTGTCATTCAAAGTGCGACAGCTGAAAGCTGAAAATTGGTCTGGGCAGGAAGGTGTATAAGTGCCGGTATTGAAGTGGTTAATATTAAAATCCTGAGTATTACTTCACATTTGTCCCACTCCGCAGTGTCACTTTGTGAAAAACAAAAAAAAAACCCTCAGATTTTCCCCATAACCTCCCCTCCCCCCTCACTAAATAAACTCATACATATGTCCGTATATCTTCTATCGAGTATCCAGACAATCTGATGCGGCTTTTGACGTTTCAAAAAAAAAATCGGGTATGATCTCTATCCGTGACCCTCAATTTGCTGGGGAAAAGGAGATTTTACTATTTTATTATCCAATTTTTTTTTACAATTTTATCTTTTATTTTTTTTAAACTCTCTTTAAATAATTTCACAGATCTTCTGGGGAAGGGGGTGTGGGGCAGTGGACGGTGTCAGTAGGGCAGTGGATGGTGTCAGGGCAGTGGATGGTGTCAGTAGGGCAGTGGACGGTGTCAGGGCAGTAGACGTGTCAGCAGAGCAGTGGACGATGTCAGTAGAGCAGTGGACGGTGTCAGTAGGGCAGTGGACGGTGTCAGTAGGGCAGTGGAAGGTGTCAATAGAGCAGTGGACGGTGTCAGTAGGGCAGTGGAAGGTGTCAGTAGAGCAGTGGACGGTGTCAGTAGGGCAGTGGATGGTGTCAGGGCAGTGGATGGTGTCAGTAGGGCAGTGGATGGTATCAGGGCAATGGATGGTGTCAGTAGGGCAGTGGACGGTGTCAGTAGAGCAGTGGACGGTGTCAGGGCAGTAGACGTGTCAGCAGAGCAGTGGACGGTGTCAGTAGAGCAGTGGACGGTGTCAGTAGAGCAGTGGACGGTGTCAGGGCAGTACACGTGTCAGCAGAGCAGTGGACGGTGTCAGTAGAGCAGTGGACGGTGTCAGTAGGCAGTGGACGGTGTCAGTAGGGCAGTGGACGGTGTCAGTAGTGCAGTGGACAGTGTCAGTGGCAGTGGATGGTGTCAGTAGGACAGTGTCAGTAGGGCAGTGGAGGATGGTGTCAGTAGGGCAGTGGATGGGTGTCAGTGGAGGGCAGTGGATGGTGTCAGGGCAGTGGATGGTGTCAGTGCAGTGGACGGTGTCAGTAGGGCAGTGGAAGGTGTCAGTAGAGCAGTGGACGGTGTCAGTAGGGCAGTGTATGGTGTCATGGCAGTGGATGGTGTCAGTAGGGCAGTGGAAGGTGTCAGTAGAGCAGTGGACGGTGTCAGTAGGGCAGTGGAGTGTGTCAGTAGGGCAGTGGACGGTGTCAGGAGGGCAGTGGACGGTGTCAGTAGGCAGTGGACGGTGTCAGTAGGGCAGAGGACGGTGTCAGTAAGGCAGTGGACGGTGTCAGTAAGGCAGTGGACGGTGTCAGTAGGGCAGTGGACGGTGTCAGTAGGGCAGTGGAAGGTGTCAGTAGGGCAGTGGACGGTGTCAGTAGGGCAGTGGACGGTGTCAGTTGGGCAGTGGACGGTGTCAGTAGAGCGGTGGACGGTGTCAGGGCAGTAGATGTGTCAGCAGAGCAGTGGACGGTGTCAGTGGACAGAGGCAGTGGACGGTGTCAGTAGGGCAGTAGAGCAGTGGACGGTGTCAGTAGGGCAGTGGGAGGGTTGTGGACGGTGTCAGTAGGCAGTGGACGGTGTCAGTAGGGCAGTGGACGGTGTCAGTAGGGCAGTGGACGGTGTCAGTAGGGCAGTGGAAGGTGTCAGTAGAGCAGTGGACGGTGTCAGTAGGCAGTGGATGGTGTCAGTAGGCAGTGGACGGTGTCAGTCAGGCAGTGGACGGTGTCAGTAGGGCAGTGGACGGTGTCAGTAGGGCAGTGGACGGTGTCAGTAGGCAGTGGACGGTGTCAGTAGGGCAGTGGACGGTGTCAGTAGGGCAGTGGACGGTGTCAGTAGGGCAGTGGACGGTGTCAGGGCAGTGGATGGTGTCAGTAGGGCAGTGGACGGTGTCAGTAGGGCAGTGGACGGTGTCAGTAGGGCAGTGGACGGTGTCAGTAGGGCAGTGGACGGTGTCAGTAGGGCAGTGGACGGTGTCAGTAGGGCAGTGGACGGTGTCAGTAGGGCAGTGGACGGTGTCAGTAGGGCAGTGGACGGTGTCAGTAGGGCAGTGGACGGTGTCAGTAGGGCAGTGGACGGTGTCAGTAGGGCAGTGGACGGTGTCAGGGCAGTGGACGGTGTCAGTAGGGCAGTGGACGGTGTCAGTAGGGCAGTGGACGGTGTCAGTAGGGCAGTGGACGGTGTCAGTAGGGCAGTGGACGGTGTCAGTAGGGCAGTGGACGGTGTCAGTAGGGCAGTGGACGGTGTCAGTAGGGCAGTGGACGGACGGTTGTGTCAGTAGGGCAGTGGACGGTGTCAGTAGGCAGTGGACGGTGTCAGTAGGGCAGTGGACGGTGTCAGTAGGGCAGTGGACGGTGTCAGTAGGGCAGTGGACGGTGTCAGTAGGGCAGTGGACGGTGTCAGGGCAGTGGATGGTGTCAGTAGGGCAGTGGACGGTGTCAGTAGGGCAGTGGAGGGTGTCAGTAGGGCAGTGGACGGTGTCAGTAGGGCACGGTGGACGGTGTCAGTAGGGCAGTGGACGGGACAGTAGGGCAGTGTCAGTAGGGCAGTGGACGGTGTCAGTAGGGCAGTGGACGGTGTCAGTAGCAGTGGACGGTGTCAGTAGGGCAGTGGACGGTGTCAGTAGGCAGTGGACGGTGTCAGTAGGGCAGTGGACGGTGTCAGTAGGGCAGTGGACGGTGTCAGAGCAGGGCAGTGGACGGTGTCAGTAGGGCAGTGGTAGGGCAGTGGACGGTGGCAGAAGAGCAGTGGACGGTGTCAGTAGTGCAGTGGACGGTGTCAGTGGACGGTGTCAGTAGAGCAGTGGACGGTGTCAGTAGGGCAGTGGACGGTGTCAGTAGGGCAGTGGACGGTGTCAGAGTGGCAGTGGACGGTGTCAGTCAGGCAGTGGACGGTGTCAGTAGGCAGTGGACGGTGTCAGTAGAGCAGTGGACGGTGTCAGTCAGTAGGGCAGTGGACGGTGTCAGTAGAGCAGAGCAGTGGACGGTGTCAGTAGGGCAGTGGACGGTGTCAGTAGGGCAGTGGACGGTGTCAGTAGGGCAGTGGACGGTGACAGAAGGGCAGTGGACGGTGTCAGAAGAGCAGTGAATGGTGTCAGAAGAGCAGTGAATGGTGTCAGAAGAGCAGTGAATGGTGTCAGTAGAGCAGTGAATGGTGTCAGTAGAGCAGTGGACGGTGCCAGTAAGGCAGTGGAAGGTGTCAGTAGGGCAGTGGACGGTGATCAGCTTTTCCTCACTCGCGTCTGACAGACGCGAGTAGAGGAGAGCCGATCGGTGGCTCTTCTGACAGAGGGGGTCTGCGCTGATTGTTTATTAGCGCAGCCCCCCCCCCCCTCGGATCCCCCCCAGGACCATCATAATGCCGCCCAGGACCACCAGGGACGCCACCACTCTGGACCACCAGGTATGACCCCCCCTAGACCCCCAGGGAAATGCTCATCTGTGCCAAGGCAGCTGCCAATCAATGCCCAGGCAGCTGCCAATCAGTGCCCACTGACAATGCCTACCACTGCCAGTGCCACCAGGGATGCCCATCAGTGCCTCATATCAGTGCCGTGTATCAGTACCCATCAGTGCCACGTATCAATGCCCATCAGTGCCACCCACCCATAAGTACCCATCTTTTCATCCTATCAGTGCCCATCAGTGTCGCCTATCAGTGCCACCTACCAGTGCCCATCAGTGCCCATCATTGATGCCCGTCAGTGCTCGCTCATTGGTGCCACCTCATCGGTGCCACTTTATCAGTGCCCATCAGTGAAAGAGAAAACTTACTTATTTACAAAATGTTATAACAGAAACAAAACTTTCAGTCTTTTTTTATTTGTTTAGCAAAAAATAAAAACCGCAGAGGTGATCAAATACCACCAAAATAAAGCTCTATTTGTGGGAACAAAATGATAAAAATTGAATTTGGGTACAGTGTAGCATGACCGCGCAATTGTCATTCAAAGTGCGACAGCGCAGAAAGCTCAAAATTCTCCTGGGCAGGAAGGTGTATAAGTGCCGGTATTGAAGTGGTTAAACACAAAACGGTGCTTTTTTTGGTTCAATAGGTTTCAATGGAGAAGCTGCAGAAAGCAAGTAGTGCGTTTTTGCAGCGCTTTTGCCACGATTTTTTTAAAGGATTGCTGTGCCATATGAGACATGAGACCACCCCCTCTGAAGCTAGTTGGCATGATTACCTGAATGGGTCACTTGTAACATTTGATATTAAAAGCAGAAGATCTACTACATCTTACACAAGTCCATAGATTGTGAGCTGTCTGGTATCGGGAAATGGTGGGTCACATTACAGGGTCATCAGTATGGTGGTGGGGGGCATATATTGTGGGGTGCCCCTTATGATGGGAATGGATGGGGAATCATACATTGCAGGTTGTTGGGTAGAGGTGCGGATGGAAGAAGCTGTCACAGTTTGCAGGGTGATCTTTAAGAAAGGTAAGGGGGGGAGGGGTGATCATCACAGATTAGGGGGGGCTCATTACTAGATACATAAAGTGATGACAGACCTTTACCATTCTTGATGGCCTCAGTAATGTAAAAATGTTTACCTAACCACTTCCGGACCGCCGCACGCCGATGTACCTCCTCACTTTGAGGACAGATATCGTTGTTATAGCAGCAGCTAGCTGCCATAACCCCGGTATCCCCGAGTTCTGCCGGCGGTCCGGTACAAGATAAAAGTGGTCTCTGCAGTGGATTTGCTGCAAGATCACTTTTATCGGTGGCGGGAGAGGCCCCCCCGCTGCGATTCGGTGCCCTCCCCCACTTACCGGAGTCGTCGGCATCGGCGGAGGCCATCGGATCCTACCCGTGGCTGTGCATGGAGACGAGTGAGAGGAAGATTTCCCCCCCCGTCTCCATGACACTGCAGGGTGGAAGCGACATCAAAACGTCACTTCGCCCATAGATCTTAAAGGGACATTTTTTTTATTTTTTTTAAATGACAAATAATTTTTTTTTTATTGCATTTTAGTGTAAATATGAGATGTGAGGTCTTTTTGACCCCCAGATCTCATATTTAAGAGGACCTGTCATTTTTTTATTCTATTATAAGTGATGTGTACATTCCTTGTAATAGGAATAACAGTGACACAATTTTTATTATTTTTAAAACAGTGTAAAAATAAAAGGTAAAATAATTAAGAAGAAAATAAATTATTTTTTAAACGCGCCCCGTCCTGCCGAGCACGCGTGCAGAAGCGAGCGCATATGTGAGTAGCGCCGACATTTGAAAACGGTGTTCAAACCACACATGTGAGGTATCGCCGCGATCGATAGAGTGAGAGCAATAATTCTAGCCCTAGACCTCCTCTGTAATGCAAAACATGCAACCTGTAGAAATGTTTAAATGTCGCCTATGGAAATTTGTAAGGGTAAAAGTTTGTCGCCATTCCACGAGCGGGCGCAATTTTGAAGCGTGACATGTTGGGTATCAATTTACTCAGCATAACATTATCTTTCACAATATAAAAAAAATTGGGCTAACTTTACTGTTGTCTTATTTTTTTATTCAAAAAAAATTATTTTTTCCCAAAAAAAAGTGCACTTGTAAGACCGCTGCGCAAATACGGTGTCACAGGAAGTATTGCAACGACCGCCATTTTATTCTCTAGGGTGTTAAAAAAAAATAAAGGGTGTTAAAAAAAAAGTATAATGTTTGGTGGTTCTAAGTAATTTTCTAGTAAAAAAAAAACAGTTTTAACTTGTAAACAACACATCTAAAAAAAGAGGCTCGGTCCTTAAGTGGTTAATTGTATTACTGTCTTTTGTAAAACTAATAAAAACAATTGAAGCAGAAAAAGACCAAGTAGTCCATCCTTTTCTTATTGTCTGAGTATAGATCTAGGTTTGTCCCAAGCATGTTTGAAGCCATTTACTGTTGACGGTCTCACTACCTCCGCTGGTAGTTTTTTCCAAGCATCAACTACCCCTTCAGTAAAATAATAGTTTCTAAGATTAGTTTTGAACTTTCCTCCAGATAGTTTAAGGTCATGTCCCGTGTTCTTGATTTTGGTTTTAGATTGAAAAAAACTGCCCTTCTGGACCTTGTTCCCCCCCTTGATGTATTTCAGTGGTTCTCAACCCTGTCCTCAAGTACCCCAACAGGCCATGTTTGCAGGTTTTCCTTTATCTTGCACAGGTGCTTTAAATCAGAGTCAATGTCTTGGTATTTTGGACGGCTATTTTATCTAAGAGAAATTTCCAAAACATGGCCTGTTGGGGGTACTTGAGGACAGGGTTGAGAACCACTGATGTATTTAATAGTTTAAGGCCGGCTTCACATATGTGCGGGTTTTCCCACATCCAATTTCCATGCCATGCGAGTGTGACCGGTTCACACAGGTCCGGGGCGGCCGGGGAGCGGATTGCAAAAGGGTCCTGTGCGTGTTTTGGGTCCAGTTCAGGTGCAAATTCAAGCAAAAATTTGCACCTAAATGGGTGAACAGGCACGAACCCGCACATATGTGAATCCGGCCTCAATCAGATCTCTCCTTTCCCCCAGACTGTACAAATTAACTGCTTCCCGACCGGCGCACACAGATGTACATCGGCAGAATGGCACGGACAGGCAAATGGGCGTACAGGTACGTCCCTTTAAATTTGCCGCTGTGCCATCACGTGCGCGCCGCCAGAGTTTCGCGCGCCGGTCGGGACCTCCGTGAGTCTGATCGTGTGTCCCGCGGACTCGATCTCCCTGGGGATACCTGCGATCGTTTCACGGGGAGGAAGAATGGGGAGATGCTAAAGTAAACAAGCATCTCCCTGTTCTGCCTAGCAACAGTGTCACTGATCTCTGCTCCCTGTGATTGGAGCAGGGATCAGTGATGTGTAAAACACAGCCACGCCCCCCACAGTTAGCAACACGCCCCTAGGACATACTAAACCCCTACACTGCCACCAAGTGGTTAATCCCTTCTTTGCCAGTGTCATTTACACAGGAATCAGTGCAGTTGTATAGCACTGATTGCTGTATAAATGACAATGGTCCCAAAAAATTTTCAAAATTGTCCGATGTGTCCACCATAATGTCGCAGTCCCGATAAAAATCACAGATCGCCGCCATTACTAGTAACAAAAAAATAATAATAAAAATGCCATAAATCTATCCCCTATTTTGTAGACGCTATAACTTTTGCGCAAAGCAAACAATATACATTTATTGCGATTTTTTTTACCAAAAATATGTAGAATACATATCGGCCTAAACTGAAAAAAAAAAAAAATTTTGACTTATTTTTGGGGGATATTTATTAAAGCAAAACGTAAAAAATAATGTGTTTTATTTTTTCATAATTGTCGCTCTATTTTTGTTTATAGCGCAAAAATTAAAAATCGCAGAGGCGATCAAATACCACCAAAAGAAAGCTCTATTTGTGGGAAAAAAGGACGTCAATTTTGTTTGGGTAAAATTCTTCCGGGGCTGAAGTGGTTAATACTAAATAAAGCATACTGGGTGAGTGAGGAATGCTCATAATGGTCACATGAGGTGTGCAGACTCAGGAACCTAGCATTGAGACCTCACCAACAAGGTTCCCAGGAGACACGCAATATGGCCAAAAGTAAATAGACGCCTGACCATCACACCCACTGTATGTGGACAGTTCTTCAAATGATTCAGTTCAGGTGTTTTTAGTGAAAAATATTGTTAATACAAAGATATTTTAGACAATTGTGCACTCCCAGCCCTGGGGTAACAGTTTGGGGAAGTCTCTTTTCTGATCCAGCATGACTGTGTACAATTCCAGACTGTCAGTCACAGCTCTCTGCTCCGCCCCCTCCTCACTCACTGGAGCGCTGGGCTGTGGAGGGGGCGGAGCGGCCAGCTCAGGTTCTCAGCGGCTCGCTGAGAGGATGAGCCGGGTGTCGGTCCAGGGACCTGGCGGATCCCGACTTCCATTGTCGTGATGACGCGGACCCTGGACCGACTTCTGTGACATCAGCAGAGAGCGGACTTCAGCCCACTCTCTACTGAAAACGGGTCACAGGAGTGCAAAACGAGCTTCGGCTGTACTTCTCCTTTAACTACTTGCAGAGCGCCCGCCGTCGTTGTACGTCGGCTGTTTGTAGTAGCATATCATTGTTATGGCAGCAGAGAGCTGCCATATCCCTGGTATCCTCTTCAACAGCTGGTGGTCCGCTTTTAGATAAAAGTGGTCTCTGCGGCGGATTTGTCGCAAGATCACTTTTATTGGAGGAGGGAGAGGGGTCCCCCCTCTCTACTCCTCACACCCCCCCTCTAATCCTCACTGCTCATCTCCCGGTGTTCTGTTGAGAAGTGCCCCCCATCGAATAGTGCCCGCTTTGTACTGCGCATGCGCCGTAAGGAGCAGCACAACAGCTGATTTGCCGATCAGCTGGGCTGACATAACCAGGGCACATGCGCACATTGTAGGAGGTATCTCTCGATGGGAGATACCATTTCACAGGTGCAATTTAAACCTATACAAACAGCGGGGGAGACCGTAGTTCTATGATTGTGCATCGTTGCTGCTGGAGAGCGGCTAGTGGCTGTGTTGAAGAGCTGGTTTTGTCTGTGTTGCAACCCGCAATTTCACACGGGCAAAACCGGCCGTTCAACACAGCAAACCCGGACCATCAGCACACTGTAAAGCCGCCCTGCAACAGCGATGCACAATGTGAGAACTACGGTCTCCCCCCGCTGTTTGTATAGGTTTCAATTGTGGCCCTGAAATGGTATCTCCCATCGCGAGAGACGACTCCTACGATGTGCGCTTGCGCCCTGGTCACGTTACTCCAGCTGATCGGCAAATCAGCTGAAGTGCGGCTCCGTCCTGCGCATGCGCGGGCACTATTCGATGGGGGGGCACTATTCGACAGAACACCGGCAGCAGGAAATGTGTATAGGGGGCGGTAATCACACTGTGTGTGTGTACAGTCCAATGTCATCTAAGAGCGATCCTGTCTCATGTGTTGGAGGGGCGCTGTAGTGACAGGAGAGGGTGAGGAGGGGAAGGTCACAGGGAAATTGTACACAATGAAGGGGGGTAATAGTTTGTGCTTTGGATGTTTGTGGAGAAGGGGGATGGGCATTTATCTGTGCTGAGAAGTGTAATCAGGATGGGGGGTGTATTTGCTAGAAGGAGAAATGGGGGGGGGGGTTATATGTGCTAGGACAGTTTTGGGGGATTTGAGCCATGACGGGGAATGTTTGCGCTAAGGGTGTGGAAATTTCTGCTTAGAGGGGGGAATTTCTGCTTAGAGGGGGGAATTTGTGCTGGGGGGAGATTTGGGTAGGGAGGAAGAAGTTGTGCTAGGAAAAGGGTAATTTAGAGGGGGTGGTGGATTTTTGGGGGGATTGGGTGGATTTGTGCTACAAGAAGGGATGGGGGGATTTGCTCTTGAAGTAGTGATTTAGGGGATTTTTTTTTGCTGGGGGGGGGGGGATTTGTGTTAGGAGGCGGGGTTGGGAGGATTTGTGTTAGGAGGCGGGGTTGAGGGAGAATTTGTGTTAGGAGGCAGGGTTGAGGGAGGATTTGTGTTAGGAGGCGGGGTTGAGGGTGGATTTGTGTTAGGAGGCGGGGTTGAGGGAGGATTTGTGTTAGGAGGCGGGGTTGGGAGGATTTGTGTCAGGAGGCGGGGTTGAGGGAGGATTAGTGTTAGGAGGCGGGGTTGAGGGAGGATTTGTGTTAGGAGGCGGGGTTGAGGGAGGATTTGTGTTAGGAGGCTGGGTTGGGAGGATTTGTGTCAGGAGGCGGGATTGAGGGAGGATTTGTGTTAGGAGGCGGGGTTGGGAGGATTTGTGTCAGGAGGCGGGTTGAGGGAGGATTTGTGTTAGGAGGCTGGGTTGGGAGGATTTGTGCTGGGAGAATGGATTGGGGAGGATTGTTGCTAGAAGGGGGGATTGGGAGGATTTTTGCAAGGAGGAGGGATTGGGTGGATTTGTGCTAGAAAAAGTGATTTGGGGGATTTGCGGGAGGATTTGTGCTAGGATAGGGAATTGGGGGAGTAGATTTCTGCTGGGGGGAGATTTGGGTAGGGAGGAAGAATTTGTGCTTGGAAAAGGGTAATTTAGAGGGGGTGGTGGATTTGTGGAGGGATTGGGGGGTGATTTGGTCTACACGGAGGGACGGGGGGGATTTGCTCTTGAAGTAGTGATTTAGGGGATTTTTTTGTTGGGGGAGGGATTTGTTTTAGGAGGAAGGATTGGGAGGATTTGTGTTAGGAGGCGGGGTTGGGAGGATTTGTGTTAGGAGGCGGGGTTGAGTGAGGATTTGTGCATGGAGGGGATTTGTGCTGGGGTAATGGATTGGGGAGGATTGTTGCTAGAAGGGGGGATTGGGAGGATATTTGTAAGGAGGAGGGATTGGGAGGATTTGTGCTGGGCGGAGGGATTTGGGGGATTTGTTCTAGGAGGAGGGAGGATTTGTGCTGGGCGGAGGGATTTGGGAGATTTGTTCTAGGAGGAGGGAGGATTTGTGCTGGGCGGTGGGATTGGGAGATTTGTTCTATGAGGAGGGATTGGTGGGAGGATTTGTGCTGGGCGGAGGGATTGGAGGAATTGATCTAGGAGGAAGGATTGGGGGGAGGATTTGTTCTAGGATAGGGAATTGGGGGAGTAGATTTCTGCTAGGAGGGGGGATTTGGGTGGGCGGAGGGATTTGGGGGGATTTGTTCTAGGAGGGAGGATTTGTGCTGGGCGGAGGGATTGGGGGATTTGATCTAGGAGGAGGGATTGGCTGGAGGATTGGTTCTAGGAGGAGGGATTGGCGGGAGGATTTGTGCTGGGCAGAGGGATTGGGGGGATTTGTTCTAGGAGGAGGGATTGGCGGGAGGATTTGTTCTAGGATAGGGAATTGGGGGAGTAGATTTCTGCTAGGAGGGGGGATTGGGGTGGGATGAGAGTTGGGGGGGGGCATAATAACTGTGTAGTGGATACTCCCACTTTGAATTAGATAGAATGTTGAAAAGCGACCCACTGCTGCAGGCACCTGATAGCTTATCGGTATCTAATGTGATTGGTATATATATGGAATGGTGGGGCTGCGCTGCTGTAGCGATTGCCAAATTAATTTATGCAACAAAGCTAACATGACATCGGTGTGCCAGGATGTAAATAATGGCGATTTAAATAACGTGGCATTGAGCAAATAAATATCTAAAACGTGAGAATTCATATAATAATACAATCCATACCACTTTAGGTGCTGATAACAGTGCAATAAATATTAGAAAAAGAAGGGCAAATACCGCAAATAAATCTATAAAATCCGTAGCATTCATCTCTCAATATGCAGCGATTGCTATGAAGACAGCAGAATATTAACAGTGATTTATAAACATACAACTCCAAAGTAAAGGGGGAGATTGAAAATCTAAGGCTGCTTTCACACTGGAGGCGTTTTTCAGGCGCTAAAGGGCTAAAAAATAGCGCCTGTAAAGCGCCTGAAAAAAACGCCTCCCCTGCCCCCCCAGTATGAGAGCCCCGAGTGCTTTCACACCGGGCGGCGCGCTGGCAGGATGGAAAAAAAGTCCTGCAAGCCGCATCTTTGGGGCGTTGCGGGAGCGGTGAATACATCGCCCCTAAAATGCCCCTGACAATGAAATCAATGGCCAGCGCTCCCGAGGCACCCGCAAAGCGCTTCCAGTGTGGGTTAAAAGCGCCACTAAAATTACGGTAAAGCGCTGCTGTGTAGGGTGTCGGAGGCCCCTGTCGTGCAGGGTGACGTCGGGGCCCCTGTCGTGTAGGGTGTTAGGGGCCCCTGTCGTGTAGGAAGTCGGGGGCCCCTGTCGTGTAGGGTGTTGGGGGCCCCTGTCGTGTAGGGTGTCGGGGGCCCCTGTCGTGTAAGAAGTCGGGGGCCCCTGTCGTGTATGGTGTCGGGGCCCCTGTCGTGCAGGGTGTGGGGGGGGCCCTGTCCTGCAGGGTGTCGGGGGCCCATCTTGCAGGGTGTCAGGGGGGCCCCGTCGTGCAGGGTGTCGGGGGCCCCTGGGTGATTATGGGCACGGTAAGGCTGCAATTATGGGCATGGTAAGGCTGCATTATGGGCACTGCAAGGCTGCGATTATGGGCACAGTGAGGCTGCAATTTTGGGCATGGTGAGGCTGCAATTATGGGCACTGTAAGGCTGCGATTATGGGCACTGCAAGGCTGCAATTTTGGGCATGGTGAGGCTGCAATTATGGGCACGGTAAGGCTGTGATTATGGGCAATGCAAGGGTGCAATTTTAGGCATGGTGAGGCTGCAATTATGGGCACGGTAAGGCTGTGATTATGGGCACTGCAAGGCTGCACTCATGGGCACTGCAAGGCTGCGATTATGGGCACGGTAAGGCTGCGATTATTGGCACAGTGAGGCTGCAATTTTGGGCATGGTGAGGCTGCGATTATGGGCACTGCAAGGCTGCGATTATTGGAACTGCAAGGCTGCGATTATGGGCACTGTAAGATTGCGATTATGAGCACGGTAAGGCTGCGATTATGGTCAATGCAAGGCTGCGATTATGGGCAGTGTAAGTCTGCGATTATGGGCACTGCAAGGTTGCGATTATGGGCACTGCGAGGCTGCGATTATGGGCACTGCAAGGCTGCGATTATGGGCACTGCAAGGCTGCGATTATGGGCACGGTAAGGATGCGATTATGGGCACTGCAGGGCTGCGATTATGGGCACTGTGAGGCTGAGATTTTGGGCACGGTAAGGCTGCATTTAATTGGGGGGGTTTCAGCGGCGGTGCAAAACCTTCCTGAAATTAGTTTTTGCAGGTTGGGATGTCTGTGTAGGGTGTTGGGGGCCCTGTCATGTAGGGTGTTGGGGGCCCTGTCATGTAGGGTATCGGGGGCCCCTGTCATGTAGGGTGTGGGGGGCCCCTGTCATGTAGGGTGTGGGGGTCCCTGTCATGTAGGGTATCGGGGGCCCCTGGGATCTCTAATGACAGCTCTGATCCTGAGTGTGAAGTGATTTCTCTTCCCGGAGACCAGAAAGGAGGAGAGAAAACTGACAGATCATTACACAAGCCGGGTCCCGCCCACATATCCCGACACTGGACCCGCCCCCCTGGTCAGGTGACATCACACTTACTATCTCCGATAGACGTGCTATGAAGAAGCTGGGGGTGTAGTCTCCGCTTTCTCCACTGTAGGGCGCTTTATCTGGTCTGTCAAAAGACTGGCGAAAAGACACTCCCTCCTCTTGGCACAACCTACAAAATGGCGCCGCTCCGCCTACGCGCGCTTGAAATATCGTTATCCGCCAGCCAATCAGAGCGAGTTCCCTTCAGTGCAAGGCACGCGCTGATATTCCCAATGTACAGTGACAGGAGACAGATAGCTGGAGTGAGGATTCAGCTTTATCCTCCCTCCAGCCTGCAGGTGGCAATAGAGCGCCGCTGTATAGTGAGGGGAGGCTGCCCGTTCTTTTATCTTATCACCTCTATCCCTTTGTCACATGACTGGAGGGAGGAAGGAGGCGATTCTTCAGTGTCTGGAAGTACAGGGGGGTCTGTGCTGATTGATTATCAGCACAGCCCCCCCCCCCCCAAGAAAGCCCACACTGGACCACCAGGGATTGCCACCACTAGTCACCACCAGGTATGCCACCCTAGACCACCAGGGATGCCAATCTGCCCACAATGGATGCCAATCAGCCCACAATGAGCATCACTGATTGGCAGGAATTATTGTTTTGCACTGATTGGCATCCATCAGTACCATCTATTAGGCCCCTTTCACACCTAAGCGTTTTTCATGCGGTGCAGCGCTAAAAATAGCGCCTGTTCACCGCATGAAAAAATCCTGCCCCTTTAACTCCAGTGTGAAAGCCGGCGGGCTTTCACACTGGAGCGGTGCGCTAGCAGGATGACAAAAAAAGTCCTGCTAGCAGCATCTTTGGAGCGGGATAGGAGCGGTGTGTTCACCGCTCCTATACCGCTCCTTCCCATTGAATAGAATGGGACACCGCGGCAATACCGCCGCAAAGCGCCGATACGGCGGCGCTCTGCGGGGGGTGTTTAAGCCCTTTTCGGCCGCTCGCGGGGGTTAAAAACCGCACCGCGAGCGGCCGAATACCGCGGTTAAAACGACGGTAAAGCAGCGCTAAATATAGCGCTGCTTTACCGTCACCGCGGCTCCCCGCCCCAGTGTGAAAGGGGCCTTAGTGTACATCAGTGCCCACCCATGCCGCCTGTCAGTGCCCATCCGTGCTGCCTTTCATTGGCCATCAGTGCTGCATATCAGTGCCCATCAGCGCCACATATTAGTGCCCATCATCAGTGCCACCTCATTGGTGCCCATCAGTGCCACCTTATCAGTGCTTGTCAGTGCAGCCCCATCAGTGCCCATCTGTGCTGCCTATCAGTGCCCATTTGTGCTGCCTTTCAGTGCCACCTATGTATACCCGTCAGTGCTGCATATCAGTGCCACCTATCAGTGCCGCATATTAGTGCCCATCATCAGCGCCACCTCATTGGTGCCCATCAGTGCCGCCTTATCAGTGCTTGTCAGTGCAGCCCCATCAGTGCCCCTATCAGTGCCCATCTGTGCCACCTATCAGTGCCCATCCGTGCTGCCTTTCAGTGCCACCTATGTATACCCATCAGTGCTGCATATCAGTGTCACTTATCAGTGCCGCATATTAGTGCCCATCATCAGCGCCACCTCATTGGTGCCCATCAGTGCCACCTTATCAGTGCTTGTCAGTGCAGCCCCATCAGTGCCACCTATCAGTGCCCATCCGTCCAGCCTTTCAGTACCACCTATGTACACCCATCATTGCTGCATATTAGTGCCTATCATCAGTGCCACCTCATTGGTGCCACCTTATCAGTGCCACCTTATCAGTGCTTGTCATTGCAGCCCCTTCAGTGCCCATCTGTGCTGCCTAGCTGTGCCCATCCGTGCCGCCTTTTAGTTCCACCTATGTATACCCATCAGTGCTGCATATCAGTGCCGCATATTAGTGCCCAGCATCAGTGCCACCTCAATGGTGCCCATCAGTGCCGCCTTATCAGTGCTTGTCAGTGCAGCCCCATCAGTGCCACCTATCAGTGCCCATCTGTGCCACCTATCAGTGCCCATCCGTGCCGCCTTTCAGTGCCACCTATGTATACCCTCAGTGCTGCATATCAGTGCCGCATATTAGTGCCCATCATCAGTGCCAACTCATCGGTGCCCATCAGTGAAGGAGAAAACGTACTTATTTACAACGTTTTGTAACAGAAACAAAAAAATAAAATTTTCTTTCAAAATTTTTGGTCTTTTTTTTTTTTGTTTAGCAGAGAATAAAAATCGCAGAGGTGATCAAATACCACCAAAAGAAAGTTCTATTTGTGGGAACAAAATGATAACAATGTAGTTTGTGTACAGTGTTGTATGACCGCGTAATTGTCATTCAAAGTGCGACAGCTGAAAGCTGAAAATTGGTCTGGGCAGGAAGGTGTATAAGTGCCGGTATTGAAGTGGTTAATATTAAAAACCTGAGTATTACTTCACATTTGTCCCACTCCGCAGTGTCACTTTGTGAAAAAAAAAAAAAACGAACCCTCAATTTTTCCCCATAACCTCCCCTCCCCCCTCACTAAATAAATTCCTATTGAGTATCCAGACAATCTGATGCGGCTTTTGACGTTTCAAAAAAAACTGGTATGATCTATGATTTTTTTTTTTTTTTTAAATCTCTTTAAAATATTTCACAGTGCTTCTGGAGAAGGAGGTGGGGGGTGTGGGGCAGTGGACGGTGTCAGTAGGGCAGTGGACGGTGATCAGCTTTTCCTCATTCGCGTCTGACAGATGCGAGTAGAGGAGAGCTGATCGGTGGCTCTTCTGACAGGGGGGTCTGAGCTCATTGTTTATCAGCGCAGCCCCCCCTCGGATCCCGCCCAGGACCACCATAATGCCGCCCAGGACCACCAGGGACGCCACCACTCTGGACCACCAGGTATGACCCCCCCAGACCCCCAGGGAAATACTCGTCTGTGCCAAGGCAGCTGCCAATCAATGCCCAGGCAGCTGCCAATCAGTGCCCAGGCAGCTGCCAATCAGTGCCCACTGACAATGCCTACCACTGCCAGTGCCACCAGGGATGCCCATCAGTGCCTCATATCAGTGCCGTGTATCAGTACCCATCAGTGCCACGTATCAATGCCCATCAGTGCCCAGCAGTGCCGCCTATCAGTGCCACCCATAAGTACCCATCTTTTCATCCAATCAGTGTCGCCTATCAGTGCCCATAAATGTCCACCTGTGCCACCCATGAGTGCCCACCAGTGCCACCTGTCAATGCCTATCAGTACTGCACATCAGTGCCACCCATCAGTGCCGCCTACCAGTGCCACATATCAGTGCCCATCGTTGGTGCCCATCAGTGCTCGCTGATTGGTGCCACCTCATCAGTGCCGCCTTATCAGTGCCCATCAGTGAAAGAGAAAACTTACTTATTTACAAAATTTTATAACAGAAACAAAACTTTCAGTCTTTTTTTATTTGTTTAGCAAAAAATAAAAACCGCAGAGGTGATCAAATACCACCAAAATAAAGCTCTATTTGTGGGAACAAAGTGATAAAATTTGAATTTGGGTACAGTGTAGCATGACCGCGCAATTGTCATTCAAAGTGCGACAGCGCAGAAAGCTCAAAATTCTCCTGGGCAGGAAGGTGTATAAGTGCCGGTATTGAAGTGGTTAAACACAAAACGGTGCTTTTTTTGGTTCAATAGGTTTCAATGGAGAAGCTGCAGAAAGCAAGTAGTGCGTTTTTGCAGCGCTTTTGCCACGATTTTTTTAAAGGATTGCTGTGCCATATGAGACATGAGACCACCCCCTCTGAAGCTAGTTGGCATGATTACCTGAATGGGTCACTTGCAACATTTGATATTAAAAGCAGAAGATCTACTACATCTTACACAAGTCCATAGATTGTGAGCTGTCTGGTATCGGGAAATGGTGGGTCACATTACAGGGTCATCAGTATGGTGGTGGGGGGCATATATTGTGGGGTGCCCCTTATGATGGGAATGGATGGGGAATCATACATTGCAGGTTGTTGGGTAGAGGTGCGGATGGAAGAAGCTGTCACAGTTTGCAGGGTGATCTTTAAGAAAGGTAAGGGGGGGAGGGGTGATCATCACAGATTAGGGGGGGCTCATTACTAGATACATAAAGTGATGACAGACCTTTACCATTCTTGATGGCCTCAGTAATGTAAAAATGTTTACCTAACCACTTCCGGACCGCCGCACGCCGATGTACCTCCTCACTTTGAGGACAGATATCGTTGTTGTAGCAGCAGCTGGCTACCATAACCCCGGTATCCCCGAGTTCGGCCGGCGGTCCGCTACAAGATAAAAGTGGTCTCTGCAGTGGATTTGCTGCAAAATCACTTTTATCGGTGGCGGGAGAGGCCCCCCCCCCCCCCGCCGATTTCCAGTGCCCTTCCCCACTTACCGGAGCCGTCGGCAGCGGCGGAGGCAATCGGATCCTACCTGTGGCTGTGCATGGAGACGAGTGAGAGGAAGATTTCCCCCTCCGTCTCCATGACACTGCAGGACGGAAGCGACATCAAAACGTCACTTCCACCCATAGATCTTAAAGGGCCATTTTTTTTCATTTTTTTTAAATGACAAATATTTTTTTTTTTATTGCATTTTACTGTAAATATGAGATGTGAGGTCTTTTTGACCCCCAGATCTCATATTTAAGAGGTCCTGTCATGCTTTTTTTTCTATTACAAGTGATGTGTACATTCCTTGTAATAGGAATAAAAGTGACACATTTTTTTATTTTTTTTTAAAACAATGTAAAAATAAAAAATAAAAGGTAAAATAATTAAGAATAAAAAAAATAATTTTTTAAATGCACCCTGTCCTGCCGAGCACGCGTGCAGAAGCGAGCGCATATGTGAGTAGCGCCCGAATATGAAAACGGTGTTTAAACCACACATGTGAGGTATCGCCGCGATCGATAGAGTGAGAGCAATAATTCTAGACCTAGACCTCCTCTGTAATGCTAAACATGCAACCTGTAGAAATTTTTAATTGTAGCCTATGGAGATTTGTAAGGGTAAAAGTTTGTCGCCATTCCACGAGCGGCGCGATTTTGAAGCGTGACATGTTGGGTATCAATTTACTCAGGGTAACATTATCTTTCACAATATAAAAAAAATTGGGCTAACTTTACTGTTGTCCGAACTCGGCTGTGGTTAACTGAGCCGGGTCTATACGGTAGTGAGCCATGAAGGTGGTCTTTGAGGACCAGGTTGCTGCCCTGCAAATGATCTCTGGTGAAACCTTACAATATGCTGCCCAGGAGGTTGCCACTGCTCTTGTCGAGTGGGCCTTTAATTGTTCTGGTATTGGGAGACGCTGAACGGAGTAGGCTTTTTTTATAACCTTCACCAGCCAAGATGCTATGGTTCTTGAGGATGCTGCCTGGCCTTTCTTCGTGCCGTGCGGTATGACCAAAAGGCGTTCCGTTTTTCTAAATGAGCGCGGAATCTCCAGGTAGGAGGAGATGGCTGACTTGACATCTAGGGGATGGGGATTCCCTTCACCGTTCAGGAGTACTGGAAGGTTGATTTCTGATCTGAAATGGAATGTAGTTGCTACTTTGGGCACAAATTGCTCCGATGGTCTGAGGATGACTCTGTCTGGGTAAAATACCAGGTGTGGTTCCTTGATTAGCAGGGCCTGGAGCTCCGAGACCCTCCTGGCCGACGTTATTGCCAGTAGGAAAGCTACTTTTAGGGTTAAGTCCCAAAGGGATGTTAGATCCAGAGGAAAAAATGGTTCTTTTGAGAGTGCTTCTAGTACAATTGGTAGGTCCCAAGTCGGAAAGATTGGTTTTCTGGGCGGCTTGATCTTCAGACATGCTTTTTGGAATTGAATCACTAGAGGATTCGCGGCCCATTTGACACCTGTCATGGCGGACAGAGCAGATACCTGGACTTTCAAGGTGCTAGAGCTTAGCCCTTTTTCTAGTCCTAGTTGCAGGAATTCTAGGACTTGAGAGATTGAAGGGGATATTGGATCCAAGGATTGCTGGAGGGAAAAGGTGGAAAATCTTTCCCAAATCTTACTGTATACGTTGTTGGTTGATTTTTTCCTGGCTTGTTGTAATGTGGATATTACTCTAAGCGAGCACCCTTGATCCAACAACCTCTCCCTCTCAACCTCCAAGCCACTAGATGAAGGCTTTCCGGGGATGGATGCAGGAATTTCCCCTGCGAGAGTAGGTCCGGGTATAGTGGAAGCGGAAGAGGCTCTTCGGTGTTGAGTTGCAGGATGGTCGCAAACCAGGGCCTCCTCGGCCAGAATGGCAGTACCGCCACTACCGTGGACGTTGAGTTCCTCAATCTGGCCAAGAATCTGGCTATTAGAGGGACTGGAGGGAATATGTACCCTAGCTGGAATTCCCAAGGATGGTGTAGACAATCGATCCCAGCTGCTGTTGGGTATGCTATTCTGGCCAGAAAGCGAGGGCATTTGCTGTTCTCTGGTGTTGCTGCTAAGTCTATGTCTGGCGTTCCCCATCTGCGTGTTAGCAGAGCAAAAGCCTGATTGCTGAGGGACCACTCGTTGTTTGACACAAACACACGACTTAGGTCGTCCGCCAGCTGGTTTTGTGCTGCTGGGATGTATATTGCCCTTAGATCCGTTAGATGGACCTGTGCCCATTCGAGTATGGGTCGCAGTTCCTGCATGAGAGTGTTGCTTCGGGTACCTCCCTGTCTCTGCACGTAGTTTACTGCTACCGTATTGTCCATTCGGAGAAGGACGCTTTTCCCTGTGAGGAGGTGTGAAAAAGTTCGAAGGGCCTGCCAGGCGGCCCTGAGTTCTAGGACATTGGAAACTGTGCCCTGCGGTCGAAAGGGCCAATGGCCTTGCACTCCCTGATGTTGGTAATGCGCACCCCACCCATGGAAGCTGGCATCCGACGTTACTACTTCTGGTAGTGGGGGTACAATAGGACGATGACGTGTCAGGTTGGTGGTTTTGGTCCACCATCGTGCAGAATTCTTCACTGCCTATGTGATCACTATTCGTTGATTCATCGAATGTCCATTCCATTGCTTCAGGAACGAGTTCTGGAAAGTCCTCGAGTTCCACTGGGACCACTGGATCATTAGGAAGGTGGAGGACATTGACCCCAGAATGCTTAGACACGTTCTTGCGGATAAGTGGTCCGCTGTCAGGAGTCTTTCTATTTTGCCGATAAGTGGGTGCAGTTTCTCTTGGGGAAGACCCACCGTGTTGGAACTGGTGTCTAATTCTGCTCCTAAGAAGACCATCTTCTGTGTTGGTATCAGGCTGCTCTTTTTCCAGTTTATCAGCCAACCGAACTGCTGGAGTGTAGAGATTAATACGTCTCGATGTTGTAAGAGCGTTTCCTGACTGTCTGCCAGGAGGATAATGTCGTCTAAATAGTGTAGGGCTCTTAGTCCCTTCTCCCTCAGATGTGCTATGACCGGAAGCAGTACCTTTGTGAAGGTCCTGGGTGCCGTTGAAATTCCAAATGGGAGGCTTTGAAACTGGAAATGTTGCTGGCCGATGGTGAATCGCAGGTATTTCTGAAAGGTTTTGTGGACTGGAATGTGTAAATAAGCGTCGGACAAATCGACTGAGAGCATCCAGTCTCCTACCCCCGTTGCTAGTAGTATGGACTGAAGACTCTCCATCTTGAATGATTCGACTTGTATTGATCGATTGAGTCGTTTCAGGTCTAGCACTGGTCTTAGATCGCCTGTTTTTTTTGTGACTATGAAAAGGGGGGAGTAGAAGCCTGCCCCTCTCTGTACTTCTGGAACCTCTGTGATTGCTTGCTTCTGTAGAAGCTCTATGATGTATTTGACTAGGAGCTTGCGCTTCAGGATTGAAGATGGAAGTCTGGTGGCCCTGAAATAATTTTGAGGAGGAGTGTGTTTGAATCTCCACCTGTGGCCTTCCTGAATAGTAGTGATTGTCCAATGGTCTTGGATATGATTTTTCCATACTTGAGCGAATAGCCTCAGCCTCGCTCCTACTATTGCGGGCTGGGCGGTCGTGGCATCAAAAGGACTTTGGTTGGTCCCCGGGGGTTGTGCCTTTAGCCTTCTGTAGTCTGACGAAGGATGGCTGTGTACCCCGCCAGTTCCGCTTGAACTCCTTGCCTGGTCTGTATGATCTTGCATCCCGGTACCTCTCGGGCAGATGGCGTCTGAAGGGGGGGTTTTTTTGCTTGGGCCTCCTATCCGACGGGATAAGGCCCGATTTTCCTCCCGTGACCTTAGAAATTGCAGAGTCCAGTTTGGGGCCGAAAAGGTTGATACCGTCATAGGGGATCCTACACCAGCTGGACTTAGAAGTTGTGTCTGCCACCCAGGGCTTTAACCATAGTGCTCTTCGAGCGGTCACGGAGGACAACATTGCTCTCGCTGAGGACCTGATTACATCCACCGCTGCTTCTGCTACAAAGTCCCCTGCCAGGTTAAGTTCTTGTAGGGCGGATATGATCTTTTCTTGATCTGCCGCCTCCAGTAGCAGTTTCTCTATGTTAGCGGTCCAGCATGAGATGGCTCTACCTACTGCTGCCAAAGTGATCGCTGGCCTGCAAGCTCCCCCTGCTGCTGAATAGGTCTTTTTAAGGTCGAGATCTATCTTGCGATCCATCATGTCCTTGAATGTAACTGCGTCTTCTATTGGCAGGGTTACGTGGCGTGCTAATCGCATAAGCGAGGAATCCACTACCGGGGCCGAAATGAGGGGGCTCACCGATGTTTCCTTCAGCGGGTAGAGCTTACTTAGCCTGTTGTTTAACCCTGATTTTTTATCTGGTTTCTGCCACTCGTCTTTTATGAGTTCCTCGAGTTCCTCGATGAACGGGAATGTTTCCGGGTCCTTTTTGAGGTTTGGAAAATATTTTCTTAACTTCGGGGGAGATTCCCCCTGCTCCTCCCATCCAATCGCCTCTTTTACCGATTTTGCGAACGGTTCTATAAACGCAAAGTCAAAGGCCGTGGGTGGTAACACTTCATCTTCCTCTGGGGAATCCTCCTGTTCCTGCTGGGAATAGGAGGTAGAGGCTGAATTAGCAGGTCCGACCGGCTCATAGGCTGCTACTTGCATGATTGATTCCTTCACTGATTCCCTTATTATATTAGATGCCTCTCTTGCATCGGATTCCTTGTCACGGGTTGCTTCCTCCCAACAGGCTTGGCATGCTAATTTGCCTGGTAGGGCTTGCGCTCCGCAAACCCAACAGGTATTAGGCGCTGGACGTGTATGTCCTCCGTCGCGCTGTGGGTGAGCAGAAGATGAGCTTCTGTGGTGAGAGGATCTTGAACGACTCCTATGGGTGTGTGAATGCCTTGAGGGGGAGCGCTCTTTTCTTTTAGAATGTGATGACCCCGATGATCTGCCGGAACTGCCAGAGAAAGAATGGCGTTAGTGGCAATGCTCTCTTTTCTCCTCTTCTTACTTACCTAGTGAGGTGCCCCCCCTACCTTGTAGTTCGCGGCTGGTCTGCTGGAGCAGCGGCCTCCATAGGAAAGTAAGGTATACCTGAGAGGGTGAAAGGTGTGTGTTGTTTTTTTTTTTTAAATAAAAATACATTGCAGAGTGAGCAGCAGGTGCTGGTATCAAAGAAAGAAAGTAAAGGACTGCTTACCAGAGACTGAGGACAAATAGGCCAGCAGGACAGCGTTTTTTGGAGAGGAAAACCAGGATGGAGAGTGTTGTCTTGCAGCATGTCATTTGCAAAAGGCACAGAACGCCTTTTAAACTTGCCGCCGTCGCGGGGGTGATGACGTCACGGCCGCGCATGCGCCGTAGCGCTCCGCGACGCTCGGCGCCATTTTGGAAGCTGGCAGCTAATGGAATAGCGCTGATGTCACTTCCTGAGCGCCTGAGGGAGTACTGTGCGACCGCCATGATGGAGGAGGCAGCCCTACCGAGGCACTACAAGGCCCAGCGTGGCCGCAAAAGGGGAAAATTTAAGACATAAGATATAAAGGTAAAATAGCAGACTTTAAGCTTTTAGTAGACAATCAAGAGGTAAGAGTAAAGAATGAATAATAAACGGGATGACCGCTGCATACCATATAAGACCTGTTTAAGGTCTGTCAGGCATATTCCATGTTCTTATAGCTAACCAGTCCTATCAGGTTGTGGAGGCGGAGTCACAACCCAATGTGTGTGCTGCCATGGTGCGTCAGGAAAATGCGTTTGAAAAATCGCTGCAAATACTGTGTGGGAAAAAAAATGCAACACCCACCATTTTAATCTGTAGGGCCTTTGCTTTAAAAAAATATATAATGTTTGGGGGTTCAATGTAATTTTCTTGCAAAAAAAATGTTTTCCTGTAAACAAAAAGTGTCAGAAAGGGCTTTGTCTTCAAGTGGTTAGAAGAGTGGGTGATGTGTGGCATAAGCTTCTAAATGTTGTGCATAAAATGCCAGGACAGTTCAAAACCCCCCCCCCCAAATGACCCCATTTTGGAAAGTATACACCCCAAGCTATTTGCTGAGAGGCATGTCGAGTCCATGGTATAATTTATATTTTGACACAAGTTGTGGGAAAAATAATAATTTTTTTTTTTTTGCACAAAGTTGTCACCAAATGATATATTGCTCAAACATGCCATGGGCATATGTGGAATTACACCCCAAAATACATACATGTGTGTGACTTTTTAGGAGCCTAGCCACATACGGGACCCCAAAAACCAAGCACTTTCAGGCTTTCTAAGGGTGTAAATTTTTTATTTCACTCCTCACTGCCAATCACAGTTTCGGAGGCCATGGAATGCCCAGATGGCACAAAATCCCCCCAAATGACCCCATTTTGGAAAGTAGACACCCCAAGCTATTTGCTGAGAGGTATGGTGAGTATTTTGCAGATCTCGCTTTTTGTCACAAAGTTTTGAAAATTGAAAAAAGAAAAAAAAAATCGTTTTTTTCTTTACTTTCTTCATTTTCAAAAACAAATGAGAGCTGCAAAATACTCACCATGCATCTCATCAAATAGCTTGGGGTGTCTACTTTCCAAAATGGGGTCATTTGGTGGAGTTTTGTGCCATCTTGGCATTTTATGGCCTTTGAAACTGTGATTGGCAGTGAGGAGTGAAATCAAAAATTTGCACCCTTAGAAATTTTGAAGGCGGTGATTGGTTTTCGGGGTCCCGTACGCGGATAGGCTCCCAAAAAGTCCCACACATGTGGTATCCCCGTACTCAGGAGAAGCAGCAAAATGTATTTTGGGGTGTAATTTCACATATGCCCATGACATGTGTGAGCAATATATCATTTAGTGACAACTTTTTGTTAAATTTTTTATTTTTCTTTGTCATTATTCAATCACTTGGGACAAAAAAAAAAATATTCAATGGACTCAGCATGCCTCTCAGCAAATAGCTTGGGGTGTCTACTTTCCAAAATGGGTTCATTTGGGGGGGGGGGGGGGGGGTTGTGCTATTTTGGCATTTTATGGCCTTTGAAATCCTGAAGGCGGTGATTGGTTTTCGGGGTGCCGTACGCGGCTAGGCTGGGGCATACCCCTGTATACCTGATCAACATATTTGTGGTGTTATGAGCATACAGCTGCAGATAATCTCTCATCCACAGAGACAGTAGTATAGTCTGGGTACAACGCAGAATATGGATTCACGATCAAACGATAAGAACGGGATTCTTTGAATCATGGTCGGGAGAAGTGTTCATGATCTCAGGCTTCCTGTGATCATGCTGACAGAGACAGGGGGCTGGAGATTGTACACGCTGCCCCCGCCCAGACACGCCCATAAGTCTCCCCTAGTCAATGTTCATTGGTTGTTGTATAAATTAATTTCTCCTGTGTTGACATTCACATCCTGTGTTGTCACATCCTTATTTGGTCATATCCTGTGAGGTCACATCCTGTGTAGGAGGCGATTGGCTGTTGGAGGCAGGCCTTCCAGTTTGTGACTTCCTGTTTGTGTGTGAATAAAAGAAGCAGTGAACTGCTCGGCGGGAGTGATGCTGAGATGAGGACATAAAAACGGGGTAATGTCTGTTTACTGGGGAAAGGGGGAGACATGGGTTATTTTAACCTGCATTATACCATTATGGTGGAAGGGCGCTTATTAGCGGAAGAGTATAGTGGAATATCCACGACAAGTATTACAGCACTGGACGGTGCTCATGTGAAAACCCTTCAGTATAATGGAAGGACTGCTCACTGCCACTGCTGGAAGAATGAGGATATGCAACTTTCGGAAACAGGAAACAGGAAAATGTGTGGAAATAACACGGCTTTGTGATTTTTATTATAGGCTCTTGTATGTATTTTCATTTTAGGAAATAATAAAAATATATATCTTTACAGCTCTTGTCAGTGGATTAATTTGCCCTATTATGAAAATAAAACTATTTAAAGTAATACTAAAGTCTCCATTTTTTTAATATTAAAAATAACAAATATGTTATACTTACCTGCTCTGTGAAATGGTTTTGCACACAGCGGCCCCCATCCTCCTCTTCTCTGGTCCCCCACAGGCTCTCCTGGCCCCTCCTTCTTGCTGAGTGCCCCCACAGCAAGCAACTTTCTATGGGGGCACCCGAGCTGCTGCTCTGTGTGTCCATTCAGACACAGAGCCGCTTTTCAGCCCCGCACAATCTCCTCATTGGCTCACTGACTTTGATTGACAGCAGTGGGAGCCAATGGCGCCATGCTGCTGTCTCAGCCAATGAGGAGGGAGAGTCACGGGCAGCCGAGACTCTCCTGCAACACCGCTGGATCGAGATGGGCTCAGGTTAGTATTAGGGAGGCTGCTGCACACAGAAGGATTTTTATCTTAATGCATAGAATGCATTAAAATAAAAAACCTTCTGACTTTACAACCACTTTAAGCCTGATTTGTTTATATGCAATGGTCAGCAGTGATAGATTCCTCCATCTGCACTGCTAGCAAGGTGAGATTTATAGAACACGTAAAGTGATTGTAAACCTCAGATATTAAATATGAATAAAGCATATCCGTCTATAGTGTGTACTTATCTCAGTTAATCAACATAATCAATTAACATTATTTTTAATCTTAGTAAACAGATGGAAAAATATACCAATTTACTGGTTTCTTGTCTAGGCAAATGTCGGAGTCTTTAGGAGGGGAGGAGGCTTTTTCTCAACTAAGCACACTCCTGCCTGAGCTAAAGGCAGATGGAATTCAGGAAGTAAATGTTACATGAATCATTGCCCTTGCTCAAGATGGTGACGGCCAGAAATGCTAGGGGGGTGTTTTTCAAAGTGATTTCTCAACAAAATAAAGCAGAGATAGAGACATGGATGGATGGGGGAGTTTGCTTTGAATATTAAAAATGAATTAAATAGTGTTTTTGGTTTAGTGTAAATATTGGTACAGAGCTCCCCTAAATGCTAAGGGGTTGTCTGCAGCTACTCCAATAAATGCCACAATACAAAAAATGGGAATGGACTATCTCGGTACCCAGGGATAAAGCGATTGAATATAAAAAATGTTTTATTGTACATAGACAGTTTTAAGATGTAAGTACAGAAAATGATTTAAAAACATTGTTGCACACAAAAGCAAAAAAGATTATTTTATACAGACTTTATGAGGTAAGAACCCCACAGTGTAGTGGGGCTTCTGAAGATGTAGGTCCAATTTGGATTCCTCTACACGTTTCATGAATAAATTTGCTTCCTCAGGAGGAATTGGCCTAGTACATCTAGAGCACAGGTGTCAAACACAAGGTTCGCGGGCTGAACCCGGCCCTCTAGGCCAATTCATGTGGCCCTCAGACCTCTCCTTCAACTGCAGTAGAGCTCCAGCCCTCCTCTGGTCCTACTCCAGACCCTTACTTTCTACTTTCTAGCAATGCATCCAGCTTCTTCCCAGCAGCAACATAAGGAAAGGGGGTGCACTGTGATGTTAGGGAGAGTATGGGGCCCTAAAAAATGTAGAAATATCTACATATCTAGTATTATTCTAATATTCTACATTCTAGGAGAGAAATGTATCTCTGGGGTGTTTCTAGATGAATAGCAAAGTCTTTGTATAAATATGTCAGTGACCTCTCTCCTAGAGGGTGTGTAGAGGAGATATGTTTCTGTCTTTATCCAAGGCCGCATTTCCAACTTACTTTTAGGAATTAGTTTCTTAGTAGAAATTGAAGAGTCCTTCGTTCGTAGAATACTTCCAGAAAGGTAGTTTATTGTTCAGAAGGATAAGCAAAGACAACTGACATCTGGTAACATATGGCATGGTGATGGCCCCAGAAGGAGGAAGGGATATCAGATGTTACATTCTCCACAATGTAGGGCAGGACCCAACTTCTGATGGTGGGGTGGCTCTTGACTAGGGATGGGCCCGGTGTTCGATTCCAACCCATGTTCGAATCGAACATCGGGCGTTCGCCCGCTCGGCGAGCCCAGAACTATTTGGGCCGCTCGCATCAAATTCGTGTGATGCGAGCAGCCCGCAATGCACTGCGCCAGTTGCAGTGCATTGCTGGCTGATGATTGGCCAAGCATGCACTGTGACCCGCATGCTTGGCCTGTGGCCAATTATAGCTCAGGGGGGGTTTAGTACACGCCCCACAGTATAAAAGGCCGCCGCGCCAGCGGCCTCGCATATTGTGTTGTCAGTGTCAGCGTGTCAGTGTTATGTGCTGCTGACATTATGTGCTATGATTCTGGGGATTAGTGTGTGCGTGCTGTTAGTACAGCATTGCAGTATCACATCTGGGGGGGGTGTCTATAGTATGCCTGTGAAGGGGCGCATGTTTCCTGTGCTTAGAACTGTCCCTGCAAAAAGTGTAATTTTTGCAGGAAAAAAAGCTATTTAAAATCACTCACGGCTAATGAATTGACGGCTCCCGTAACACAGAGAACAGTCATTCATTGAAAGCCATTCATAAAAAATTGATAAAAAAAAAAAAAAAAAGCGTGGGGGGTCCCCCCAAATTCAATAACCAGGCCCTTCAGGTCTGCTATGGATATTAAGGGGGACCCCAGCCAAAAAAAAATTAAAAAAAATGGCGTGGGGTCCCCCTCTAAATCCATACCAGACCCTTGAGGTCTGGGATGGATTTTAAGGGGAACCCCAGCCAAAAAAAATGGCGTGGGGTCCCCCTCAAAATCCATACCAGACCCTTATCCGAGCAAGCAACCTGGCAGGCCACAGGAAAAGAGGGGGGACGAGAGCGCCCCCCCCCCACCCTCCTGAACCGTACCAGGCCACATGCCCTCAACATTGGGAGGGTGCTTTGGGGGTCTGAGACCCCCAAAGCACCTTGTCCCCATGTTGATGAGGACAAGGGCCTCTTCCCCACAACCCTGGCCATTGGTTGTGGGGGTCTGCGGGCAGGGGCTTATCGGAATCTGGAAGCCCCCTTTAACAAGGGGACCCCCAGATCCCGCCCCCCGCCCTGTGTGAAATGGTAAGGGGGTACAAAAGTACCCCTACCATTTCACCAAAAAAGTGTCAAAAATTGTAAAAATGACAGGAGACAGTCTTTGACAATTCCTTTATTAAAATCTTCTTTCTTCTGGTCTTCTTCCTTCTTCCTTTCTTCATCCTTCGGTTTCTTCATCTTCTCCTTCCGGCATCTTTTTCCATCTTCTTCTTCCATCATCTTCTTCCTCCCATCCGCTTCTTCTTGCTCTGGTCTTCTCGTCCGGCATCTTTTTCCATGGCGTCGGCGTCTCTTCTGGGCTGCTCCGCGCAAAGGGCAGCGAAGCCTCACACAGCGGGAGCCTCCCATTGCGCGGAGCGGGGGGATACCTATTTTCATGGCCTGCATTATTAGAGGGGGGATACATATTTTCACAGCCTGCATTATTAGAGGGGGGGATACCTACTTTCACAGCCTGCATTATTAGAGGGGGGGGGGTACCTATTTTCACGGCCTGCATTATTAGAGGGGGGGGATACTTATTTTCACAGCCTGCATTATTAGAGGGGGGATGCCTATTTTCAAAGCTTAACTGCTTGCCGACCGCAGGCTGTCAATTGACGGCCAGGCGGCACAGCTCGCGTGGTGGGAGGGCATCATATGACGTCATCCCCTTTCCGGCCCACCAGGGGGTGCCCTCTGCGTCATTGGGGACTTGATGCGCGTACCCAACGGACGCGATGTCCGCTGGGCACCCGCGATTGCCCGGTAACACAGCAGGACCATGGATCTGTGTATTTAAACCCACAGATCCACGGTCCTGTCAGAGGAGAGGAGACCGATGGTGTGTTCTTAGTACAGAGAAACACAGATCGGTCTCCTCCCCTTGTGAATCCCCTCCCCCTCCAGTTAGAATCACTCCCTAGGAAACATATTAACCCCTTCAGCGCCCCCTAGTGTTAACCCCTTCCCTGACAGTCACATTTATACAGTAATCAATGCATTTTTATAGCACTGATCGCTGTATAAATGTGACTGGTCCCAAAAATGTGTCAAAAGTGTCCGATATGTCCACCGCAATATCGCAGTCACGATAAAAATCGCAGATCGCCGCCATTACTAGTTAAAAAAAATAAAAAATAAAATGCTATAAATCTATGCTCTATTTTGTAGGCGCTATAACTTTTGCGCAAACTAATCAATATACGCTTATTGCGATTTTTTTTACCAAAAATATGTTGAAGAATACGTATCGGCCTAAACTGAGGAAAAATTTTGTTTTAAAAAAAAATAAAAAAAATGGATAATTATTATAGCAAAAAGTAAAAAAAAAATATATTTTTTTCAAACTTGTCCCTCTTCTTTTGTTTATAGCGCAAAAAAAAAAAAAACCACAGAGGTGATCAAATACCCCCAAAAGAAATCTCTATTTGTGGGGACAAAATGATAACATTTGGGTACAGTGTTGTATGAGCGCGCTATTGTCATTCAAAGTGTGACAGCGCTGAAAAATGGCCTGGGCAGGAAGGGGGTGAAAATGCCCAGTTTTGAGGTGGTTAAAGTGGTTGTAAACTCTAGGGGAAAAAAAAAAAACTGCAAGACAAAGGCAGTTATGGCTTACTTACCTGAGATCGAAGCCCCCGCAGTGGTCTACTTCCCCCGCTCCGGCGGCCGACATCGCTCCTGGAGTTACTTCCGGGTATCGCGGGCTTCGGTGCTGTGATTGGCCGGAGCGCGGGAGCCGCCGGCAATGGCACAGTCTAACTGAAGCAACGGCACGTAAGTACCGTTGCTTCAGTGCGCATGTACCGATGACGTCGGCACATGCAAATCCAGGGATATCTGCTAAATGGTGCAGGTTTAGGGAGATATCCAGTGTAGCTACAGGTAAGCCTCATTATTGGCTTACCTGTAGCAAAAAGTGGTTGTAAAGGGTTTACAACCACTTTAACTGAACAAAGTGAAGTGAGAAGCTGATTGGCTACTATGCACAGCTGCACCAGATTCCGAGTGCTCCAGTTTTAGTAAATCTACCTCTAGGTTACCAAAAGTATTGGGACACCTGCCTTTACACACATGAACTTTAATGTCATCCCAGTCTTAGTCCGTAGGGTTCAATATTGAGTTGGCCCACCCTTTGCAGCTATAACAGCTTCAACTCTTCTGGGAAGGCTGTCCACAAGGTTTAGGAGTGTGTCTATGGCAATGTTTCTCAACACCTGTCCTCAGGAGCCACTAACAGGCCAGATTTTAAGTATTACCTTGGGGAGATGCAGACTAGAATACTGCAATCACTGAGCAGCAAATATATCACCTGTGATGTATTTCACTTATCTTGCAAACCTGAGGACAGGAGTTGAGAACTAATGGTCTATGGGAATGTTTGACCATTCTTCCAGAAAAGAAAATGTGAGGTCAGGCACTGATGTGGATAAGAAGGCCTGGCTCGCAGTCTCCGCTCTAATTTATCCCAAAGGTGTTCTATCGGGTTGAAGTCAGGGCTCTGTGCAGGAAAGTCAAATTCCTCCACTCCAAACTCGCTCATCCATGTCTTTATGGGCCTTGCAGTCATGTTGGAACAGGAAGGGACCGTCCCCAAACTGTTCCCACAAAGTTGGGAGCATGAAATTGTATAAAATGTCTTGGTATGCTGATGTCTTAGGAGGTCCCTTCACTGGAACTAAGGGGCCAAGTCCAACCCCTGAAGAAAAACAACCCCACACTATAATCCCCCCTCCACCAAATGATTTGGACCAAGGAACAAAGCAAGGTCCATAAAGACATGGATGGGGGAGTTTGAGATGGAGGAACTTGACGTCCTGACCTCGTAGACACACTCCTAAACCTTGTGGACGGCCTTCCCAGAAGCTGTTATAGCTGCAAAGGGTGGGCCAACCCAATATTGAACCCTACGAACTAAGACGGGGATGCAATTAAAGTTCATGTGCGTGTAAAGGCAGGTGTCCCAATACTTTTAGCAATATAGTGTATGTTTGGGTCAATCTGCTTAAAAGGATTATTTCAGTTACAGGTGGAAACTTGCAGTGATTTACCCTCAAGGTCTATCATGGTAAGATCTCTGTGGCCTAGTTCCCAGCTCGGTTCTGGACTACCACTTTTGGCTCGTTTCACACGGGTTTCATCAGTGTGAACAGGCAAGCTTTTTACAAAGCATTTGCAGAGCTTCAGCAAGCTTTATTGAAGGTTTTAACCACTTGACTCCCGAAAGATTTACCCCCTTCATGACCAGGCCATTTCTTGCAATACGGCACTGCGTTAACTGACAAGTGCGCGATCAAGCAACACTCTGCCCAAATAAAATGTATGTCATTTTTTTTTCCCACAAGTAATTTCCTTTGGTGGTATTTGATCATCTCTGCGTTTTTTATTTTTTGTGATATAAACCAAAAAATACAGACAATTTAAAAAAAAAAAAAACAAATATTTTTATACTTTCTGCTATAAAACCTATCCAATTAAAAAAATCGAATTTCTTCATAAAATTTAGGACAATTTGTATTCTGCTACAGTTTAAAAAAAAAAAAAAATCCCAATAAACGCACATTGATTGGTTTACGTGAACGTTATTGCGTCTATAAACTATGGTATATATTTATGGAATTTTTATTTATTTTTTATACTATTAAGGGCGGCGATTACAATATTGCGGCGGTAAATCAGACACTAACTGACACTTTTTCGGGGACCAGCGACACTAATACAGTGATCAGTGCTAAAAATACACACAGTAACTGTACTAATGACACTGGCTGGGGAGGGGTTAAACAGGTAGGTTGATCAAAGGGTCAACTCTGTGCCTAGCCATTTTTTTGTGATGTGTGTGCTGCATTTACTAAGGGAAGAGATGGATTTTATTACCTGCAGGTACCCAAAATCCGTCCTCCCCCCCCCCCCCCCACCGTCAGAACTCAGATCTGACTTGTTTACATAGGCAGGTCTCCGTTTTGTGCATTTTACACTAGATAGCCAGGTGCAGGTGGACATCCAGTGTCCGGCGCCCCCAGGTCGGCTTCTGATGTGATTAAACACAGCAGAAGCGGCCCGCATGCATCCCCTGCAGGTAGAAGTGGGGAATCCTGTATATATACACACACGATTCTGCACAGGAGGACCACCCTGTAGCAGTAAATCTGCTATACGGTTGTCTGGAACTGGTTAACCACTTCAGCCCCGGAAGGATTTTCCCCTTAATGACCATGCCATTTTTTGCGATACGACACTGCATCGCATTAACTGAAAATTGCGGGGTCTTGCGACGTTGTACCCAAACAAAATTGATGGCCTTTCCCCCCCCCCCCCCCCCCCCCCCACAAAAAGAGCTTTCTTTTATTGGTATTTGATCACCTCTGTGGTTTTTTTTTTTTGGGCTATAAACAAAAAAATGCAGACAATTCTTAAAAAAATAATTTTTTTGCTATAATAATTATCCGCCCAAAAAAATGTAAAAAAAAATAAATTTCTTCATAAATTTAGGCCAATATGTATTCTGCTACATATTTTTGGTAAGGAAAAAAAAAATCGCAATAAGCGTATATTGATTGGTTTGCGCAAAAGTTATAACGTCTACAAAATGGGGGATAGATTTATGGCATTTTTTCATTTTTATTATTATTAGGTTTTTTTTCACTAGTAATGGCGGTGATCAGCGATTTTTAGCGGGACTGCAACATTGCGGTGGATAGATTGGAAACTTGACACTTTTTTTTGGACCAGCGACATTTATACAGCGATCAGTGTTATAAAAATGCACTGATTACTGTATAAATGACACTGGCAGGGAAGGGGTTAACATTAGGGGGCGATCAAGGGGTTAAATGTGTCCTAGGGAGGTGTTTCTAACTGTGGGGGGAGGGGACTGACTGGGAATATAGAGAGATCGCTGATCCTAATCACTAGGAAAAGACGATCACACTGAACTCCCCTGACAGAACGGGGATCTGCTTTGTTTACAAAGGTAGATCCCTGTTCTGCCTCTCTGTGGAGCGATCGCGGGTGGCCTATATCTACTAAACGAAGCGCCGTACCGGTACGGCAATTTGCACAATAGAGCCGCCCTGCCACAGTGTAACTGCGGCGGCTGGTCGGCAAGTGGTTAAAGTACAATTTTTAGCTCCAGTCTGTAAATGTTTAAAGTGACACAAACACAGTTTCTTCTAGTTATGGGACGTAAAATCCACCCAATCCTGGCATCAGATATATATAGGATTTCTTTAACCACCTCAATACAGGGGGCACTTACACCCCCTTCCTGCCCAGGCCATTTTTCAGCTTTCAGAGCATACCCATGTGAAATTGTTATAATTTTTTTCACACAAATAGAGCTTTCTTTTGGTGGTATTTAATCACTCCTGGATTTTTATTTTTTCTTAAAAAAAATAAAATAAATAAAAAAAAATAAGTTTTTCTTAGTTTATCAGTAAATTTTGTAAATACAGTGGAACCTCGGTTTGCGAGTAACGCGGTTAACGAGCGTTTTGCAAAACGAGCACTGTATTTCTAAAAATCCTAACTCGGTTTGCGAGTGTTGTCTCACAAAACGAGGAGGATTCAGGCCAAAAGCGGTGTGCAGTACCGCTTTTGGCCTGAGGTGGGGGGGCGCCGGAGCCGAACAGCGCCAATCGTCGGCGTTCAGAAATGCACGGAAAGGCCCGAGGACAGTTTGGCTGACCTCGGCAAACCTCGGAAAAGCTTGTGAACAGAGTCCGAGGTTTGCCGAGGTCAGCCGTAGTGTCCTCGGGCCTTTTTGGCTGTTTGCGAGGCTCTCCGGCACCCCCCGCCTCTGGCCGCATGCGGTATTGCATCTTATTGAAGTCAATGCGGAACAAATTATTTTCATTTCCATTGACTTCAATGGGAAAACTCGCTTTGATATGCAAGTACTTTGGATTACGAGCATTCTCCTGGAACGGATTATGCTCTTAATCCGAGGTTCCACTGTAAGTAATTTTTCTCCTTCACTGATGGGCGCTGATGAGGTGGCACTTATGGGCACTGATGAGGAGGCACGAATATACCACACTTATGGGTACTGATATGTGGCACTGATGAGCACTGATAGCCAGCAGTGACTGGCATCACTGATGGCCACTAATTGCTGATACTTGTGGGCACTGATTGCTGGCAGTGGCATTGCTGGCACTTAATTGCCAATTAAATGTTCTCTCCGCTCCGACCAGCACATGATCATCAGAAAGGGGCACAGAATAACAACCATAATTCTAGTAGTACTAAAGCTAGTAGGAGCGACAGAGCTGGGGGGGGTGTAATTCAGATTTTTTTATTTTATTCTGCACTGACTGTCTTTGAAAGTGCCCCCGCCCCTGTCCAAATCCAATCCGGGGACAAAACCGGGGACAGACTTGGTTCGGGGAGTGTCCTCAATCCGGGGACTGTCCCCGGAAACCGGGGATGTCTGGTCACCCTACTTTACACAGATCGGGGTCACGCCGTGTCCTAGCAACACAGCGCGGCCGCAGCGCAGAGTACTGAAGAGTAGTCGTTCTGGGAGGCCGTCATATGAAGTCCACCCAGAACGAGAGCCGCACCACCCAGCCGTCATTTGACGGTGGGCGGGCAGCTAGTGATTTAAGTGCCAATCGGCACTCCCATTAGGTTCTGTGCATAACATTTCCATACAGAAGCTGAAGGGCACTCTAAAGGCTTAGAGAAAGCGTCTCAAAGCTTGCCGGTCACACTGCTCTTATAGAAGCTGAGGCCCGTGTGAAAACAGGCCTTTGAGTTCTGCGTAATTCTCCTTTTGAATTCATCATGATTTGAAATGAAAATCCCCCATAAAGATTTAATCTGTCAAAGGGTCAGGCCGGGTTCACATATAGACTAAATGATGTGGGTTTCCCCGCATCCAATTGGCATGACCAGCGAGAGTGTGCCCCGCTCTCAATGGAGCCGGCTCACACAGCTCCGGAGCGCCCGCGGTCTGCATTAAAGAAGGTCCTGTGCATCTTCTGGTCCGATTCAGGTTGGAATTCAGGCAAAAATTTGGACCCGAATCGGTGAACAGGGACACACCGGACCCCATGCAGTGAGTTGTGGCCGCAGCATACGGAGCCCTGGGGGGTCAAATCACAGATATCTCACATTGCAGTCCCTCAAATATGTAGTAAACAGGTGATTTATAAAGTGCCATGGTCAGACCTGGGCAATGGAAACTAAATATGCAAAAGAAATTCAGCAAAGAACACTTGAAGTGACAACTGCTTGTTAAGTGGGGCGGAGTTTTAGGCGGCTAGAATTGGGCACCAATCATCTGAGGATAAAGTGTAAAATCTAACAAGGAATTTCTCTTATTTCCCATTTACTTGTTCATTAAATATTCCATGGAAGGTTTTGTGTCGGTAAATCCTTTTGAAAGGGAAAATAATGACCTGTTGATCCGGCTGGAAATCTTTTCAGTGGAAAACTTCCTGGGCTCTCGGCTTGGATTGGACGCATGTCACTTACATTGTTCCCAGCAATCTTTTCAGGACTACAGAACACCTCCCCCTGCTATGGAGAATAGAGGTAAGTGTTATGCCCCGTACACACCATCGCACTTTCCCACAACAAAACCGTGGATTCTTGTTCGAAGGTTGTTGTCTTGTATACACACCGTCACACAAATGTTGGCCAACAATTCCGAACGTGAGAACGCGGTGATGTACAAGACGTACGACGAGCCGAGAAAAAGAAGTTCAATAGTCAGTGTGGCTCCTTCTGCTTGATTCCGAGCATGCGGGAACTTTTGTGCGTCGGACTTGTGTACACACGATCGGAAATTCCGACAACAACGTTTTGTTGGCAGAAAATTTGAGAACCTGCTAGACAACATTTGTTGGTGGAAAGTACGACAACAAATGTTCGATGGAGCAGACAAACAGTCGGACTTTCAGCCAACAATCTCCCATCATTGTGAAAAAAATAATACAGAAATAAACTGGGAAAATAGAATCAAAAAAGAAAATTGTAAACAAAAGAAAAAAAAAGTTTTGACACCGTCCACTGCTCTACTACTGACACCGTCCACTGCCCTACTGACACCGTCCACTGCCCTACCGACGCCGTCCACTGCCCTACGGACACCGTCCACTGCCCTACTGACACCGTCCACTGACACCGTCCACTGACACCGTCCCACTGCCCTACTGACACCGTCCACTGCCCTACGGACACCGTCCACTGCTCTACTGACACCGTCCACTGCCCTACTGACACCGTCCACTGCCCTACTGACACCGTCCACTGCCCCGACACCGTCCACTGCCCTACCGACGCCGTCCACTGCCCTACCGACACCACCCACTACCCTACCGACACCGTCCACTGCCCTACCGACGCCGTCCACTGACGCCGTCCACTGCCCTACCGACGCCGTCCACTGCCCTACCGACACCTGCCACTGCCCTACTGACACCGTCCACCTGACACCGTCCACTGCCCACTGCCCTACTGACACCGTCTAACTGCTCTACTGACACCGTCTAACTGCTCTACTGACACCGTCCACTGGCCCTCAAATTTTGAAATAAAAAAAAATACAAAAAAATAATAAAATTGTAAAAAAAATATAATAAATAAAGAATTACTGACACCATCCTTCACATACTACCCACCTCCATACACTCAGCACTCCTCTCCTGCACATACTACCCACCTACATACACTCCGCACTCCCCTCCTGCACATACTACCCACCTCCATACACTCCGCACTCCTCTCCTGCACATACTACCCACCTCCATACTCTCAGCACTCCTCTCCTTCACATACTACCCACCTCCATACACTCCGCACTCCCCTCCTGCACATACTACCCACCTACATACACTCCGCACTCCCCTCCTTCACATACTACCCACCTCCATACACTCCGCACTCCTCTCCTTCACATACTACTACCCACCTCCATACACTCCGCACTCCCCTCCTGCACATACTACCCACCTCCCATACACTCCGCACTCCTCTCCTGCACATACTACCCACCTCCATACTCTCAGCACTCCTCTCCTGCACATACTACCCACCACCATACACTCCAGTGGCAGTTGGTGTTTTTTTGTTTGGGGGGGCGGCACACAACCACCCCCCCGCGGCACCTCAAACCCACCCCCATTCCCCCCGCTGTCTGCCGGTCCACCGGCACTTACCCCATCAGCATTGGGGATCGTCAGGCACATCAGGGATCGCAGGGCACATCGTACAGCGGGATAGGCTGCGGTGGGCACCTGGCAGCGTCTTCTGTGTCCTCTTCCTCTTCAGAGATCACGGCTTAAGCCGGGGCGTCTCCTCCCCTCCTCCTAGGCATCCAATAGGATCGTCTGAATTGTCAGCCAATCGGAAAACGGGTAACAGACCCGCGCTTCCTGATTGGCGGAGAGGCAATTCAGTGTTAGAAAAGCGAATCTTCATTTGCTTTTCTAACACATTTGGGTGGGCTCCGAGCGCAATGCTCTGCGCCACGAGTCCACCCTATTTTGAAGCCTATTAGACTCTACTGACACCGTCCACTGATCTACTGACACCGTCCACTGCCCTACCGACGCCGTCCACTGCTTTACCGACGCCGTCCACTGCCCTACCGACACCGTCCACTGCCCTACCGACGCCGTCCACTGCCCTACCGACACCGCCCACTGCCCTACCGACACCACCCACTGCCCTACCGACACCGTCCACTGCCCTACCGACGCCGTCCACTGCTCTACCGACACCGTCCACTGCTCTACTGACACCGTTCACTGCCCTACTGACACCGTCCACTGCCCTACTGACACCGTCCACTGTTCTACTGACACCAGCCACTGCTCTACTGACACCTTCCACTGCCCTACTGACACCATCCACTGATCTACTGACACCGTCCACTGCCCTACTGACACCGTCTAACTGCTCTACTGACACCGTCCACTGGCCCTCAAATTTTGAAATAAAAAAAAATACAAAAAAATAATAAAATTGTAAAAAAAATATAATAAATAAAGAATTACTGACACCATCCTTCACATACTACCCACCTCCATACACTCAGCACTCCTCTCCTGCACATACTACCCACCTCCCATACACTCCGCACTCCTCTCCTGCACATACTCCCCACCTCCATACACTCCGCACTCCTCTCCTTCACATACTACCCACCTCCATACACTCCGCACTCCCCTCCTGCACATACTACCCACCTCCATACACTCCGCACTCCTCTCCTGCACATACTACCCACCTCCATACTCTCAGCACTCCTCTCCTGCACATACTACCCACCACCATACACTCCAGTGGCAGTTGGTGTTTTTTTGTTTGGGGGGGCGGCACACAACCACCCCCCCGCGGCACCTCAAACCCACCCCCATTCCCCCCGCTGTCTGCCGGTCCACCGGCACTTACCCCATCAGCATTGGGGATCGTCAGGCACATCAGGGATCGCAGGGCACATCGTACAGCGGGATAGGCTGCGGTGGGCACCTGGCAGCGTCTTCTGTGTCCTCTTCCTCTTCAGAGATCACGGCTTAAGCCGGGGCGTCTCCTCCCCTCCTCCTAGGCATCCAATAGGATCGTCTGAATTGTCAGCCAATCGGAAAACGGGTAACAGACCCGCGCTTCCTGATTGGCGGAGAGGCAATTCAGTGTTAGAAAAGCGAATCTTCATTTGCTTTTCTAACACATTTGGGTGGGCTCCGAGCGCAATGCTCTGCGCCACGAGTCCACCCTATTTTGAAGCCTATTAGACTCTACTGACACCGTCCACTACTGACACCGACACCGTCCACTGCCCTACCGACACAGCCCTACCGACACCAGCCACTGCCCTACTGACACCGACGCCGTCCACTGCCCTACCGACACCTCCACTGCCCTACCGACACTGCCCTCTACTGACACCGTCCACTGCCCTACTGACACCGTCTTCTCTACTGACACCGTCCACTCGTAAAAAAAATATAATAAATAAAGAATTACTGACACCATCCTTCACATACTACCCACCTCCATACACTCAGCACTCCTCTCCTGACACCCTCCACTGCTCTCCTGACACCATCCACTGCTCTACTGACACCGTCCACTCCCCTACTGACACCCTCCACTGCTCTCCTGACACCCTCCACTGCTCTACTGCACATACTGCCCACCACCATACACTCCAGTGGCAGTTGGTGTTTTTTGTTTGGGGGGGCGGCACACAACCACCCCCCCCGTCCACTGCTCTACTGACCCTACTGACACCGTCCACTGCCTACTGACACCGTCCACTTCTCTACTGACAGCGTCCACTGCTCTACTGACACCGTCCACTGATCTACTGACACCATCCACTGCTCTACTGACACCATCCACTGATCTACTGACACCGTCCACTGATCTACTGACACCATCCACTTCTCTACTGACACCGTCCACTGCCTTACTGACACCATCCACTGCCCCACACCCCACATCCCTTCCACAGAAGCACTGTAAAATATTTTAAAGAGAGTTTAAAAAAAATAAAAATATAAATTGTAAAAAAATTGGATAATAAAATAGTAAAATCTCCTTTTCCCCAGCAAATTGAGGGTCACGGATAGAGATCATACCCGATTTTTTTTTGAAACGTCAAAAGCCGCATCAGATTGTCTGGATACTCGATAGAAGATATACGGACATATGTATGAGTTTATTTAGTGAGGGGGGAGGGGAGGTTATGGGGAAAAATTGAGGGTTTGTTTTTGTTTTTTTTTCACAAAGTGACACTGCGGAGTGGGACAAATGTGAAGTAATACTCAGGATTTTAATATTAACCACTTCAATACCGGCACTTATACACCTTCCTGCCCAGACCAATTTTCAGCTTTCAGCTGTCGCACTTTGAATGACAATTACGCGGTCATACAACACTGTACACAAACTACATTGTTATCATTTTGTTCCCACAAATAGAACTTTCTTTTGGTGGTATTTGATCACCTCTTTTTATTTTCTGCTAAACAAAAAAAAAAAAGACCGAAAGTTTTGAAAGAAATTTTTATTTTTTTGTTTCTGTTACAAAACGTTGTAAATAAGTACGTTTTCTCCTTCACTGATGGGCAACGATGAGGTGGCACTGATGATGGGCACTAATATGCGGCACTGATGGGTATACATAGGTGGCACTGAAAGGCTGCACGGATGGGCACTGATATGTTGCACTGATGGGGTTGCACTGACAAGCACTGATGGGCACCAATGAGGTGGCACTGATGGGCACTAATATGCAGCACTGATAGGTGGCACTGATATGCAGCATTGATGAGTATACATAGGTGGCACTGAAAGGCAGGCGGCACGGATGGGCACTGATAGGCAGCACAGATGGGCACTGATGGGCACTGATATGCAGCACTGATGGGTATACATAGGTGGCACTGATAAGGTGGCACTGATAGGGAGCACTGATGGGCACCAATGAGGTGGCACTGATGATGGTCACTTATATGTGGCGCTGATGGGCACTGATATGCAGCACTGATGGGAAGTGAAAGGCGGCACGGATTGGCACTGATAGGCGGCATGGGTGGGCACTGATGTACACTAATGGATGGTACTGATGGATGCCAATCAGTGCAAAACAATAATTCCTGCCAATCAGTAATGCTCATTGTGGGATGATTGGCATCCATTGTGGGCACTGATTGGCATCCCTGGTGGTCTAGGTGGCATACCTGGTGGTGACTAGTGGTGGCAATCCCTGGTGGTCCAGTGTGGGCTTTCTTGGGGGGGGGGGGGCTGTGCTGATAATCAATCAGCACAGACCCCCCTGTACTTCCAGACACTGTGAAGAATCGTCTCCTTCCTCCCTCCAGTCATGTGACAAAGGGATAGAGGAGATAAAAGAACGGGCAGCCATCCCTCACTATACAGCGGCGCTCTATTGCCACCTGCAGGCTGGAGGGAGGATAAACCTGAATCAGCTCTCCAGCTATCTGTCTCCTGTCACTGTACATCGGGAATATCAGCGCGTGCCTTGCGCTGCGGGGAATTCGCTCTGATTGGCTGGCGGATAACAGCATTTCAAGCGCGCGTAGGCGGAGCGGCGCCATTTTGTAGGTTGTGCCAAGAGGAGGGAGTGTCTTTTCGCCAGTCTTGACAGACCAGATACAGCGCCCTACAGTGGAAAAAGCGGAGACTACACCCCCAGCTTCTTCCTAGCACATCTATCGAGACATAGTAAGTGTGATGTCACCTGACCAGGGGGCGGGTCCAGTGTCGGGATGTGTGGGCGGGACCCGACTTGTGTAATGATCTGTCAGTGTTTTCTCTCCGCCTTTCTGGTCTCCGGGAAGAGAAATCACTTCACCGGGGGCATGGAGGAGCACCGGGGGCAGAAAGAACTGGGGTGGGGAGCACGGGGGGCTGGACAGCACTGTGGGGGGCTGGAGAGCATCGGGGGCTGAAAGAACAGGGGTGGAGAGCACTGGGGTGGGGGCTGGAGAGCACCGGGGGCAGAAAGAACAGGGGTGGTGAGCACTGGGGTGGGGACTGGAGAGCACCGGGGCAGAAAGAACAGGGGTGGGAAGCACGGGGGGCTGGAGAGCACTTTGGGGGGTGGGAGCACTGGGGTGGGAGCTGAAGAGCACAAGGGCAGAAAGAACAGGGGTGGGGAGCATGGGGGGGCTGGACAGCACTGTGGGGGAGCTGGAGAGCACCGGGGGCAGAAAGAACAGGGGTAGGGAGCATGGGGGGGCTGGACAGCACTGTGGGGGGCTGGAGAGCACCGGGGGCAGAAAGAACAGGGGGGTGGAGAGCACAGGGGTGGGGTGGGGGGGGGCTGTAGAGCACCGGGGGCAGAAAGAACAGGGGTGGAGAGCACTGTGGGGTGGGAGATTAAGAGCACAAGGGCAGAAAATACAGGGGTGGGGAGCATGGGGGGCTGGATAGCACTGTGGGGGAGCTGGAGAGCACCGGGGGCAGAAAGAACAGGGGTGGGGAGCATGGGGGGGGCTGGACAGCACTGTGGGGGGGCTGGACCCCCACCGGGGGCAGAAAGAACAGGGGGTGGAGAGCACTGGGGTGGGGGCTGGAGAGCACCCGGGGGTAGAAAGAACAGGGGGGGAAGCACATGGGGGCTAGAGAGCACTGTGGGGGGTGGAGAGCACTGGGGTGGGAGCTGGAGACACCGGGGTCAGAAAGAACAGGGGTGGGGAGACGGAGGGGCTGGACAGCACTGTGGGGGGCTGGACAGCACCGGGGGCAGAAAGAACAGGGCCCCAACACCCTACATGACAGGGGCCCCCCCCCCACACCCTACATGACAGGGGCCCCACACCCTACATGACAGGGGCCCCCCCACACCCTACATGACAGGGGCCCCCACACACCCACAGGATCAGAGCTCATGACAGGGGCCCCCACACCCTACATGACAGGGGCCCCCACACCCTACATGACAGGGGCCCCCCACACCCTACATGACAGGGGCCCCCCACACCCTACATGACAGGGCCCCCCACACCCTACATGACAGGGGCCCCGACACCCTACATGACAGGGCCCCCCACATCCTACATGACAGGGGCCCCGACACCCTACATGACAGGGCCCCCCCCACACCCTACATGACAGGGGCCCCCCAACACCCTACACAGACATCCCAACCTGCAAAACTAATTTCAGGGAGGTTTTGCACTGCCGCTGAAACCCCCCCAATAATCGCAGCCTTGCATTGCCCATAATCGCAACCTTACAGTGCCCATAATTGCAGCCTCACCATACCTATAATCGCAGCCTCACTGTGCCATTAATTGCAGCCTTACTGTGCCCATAATTTCAGCCTTACCTTGCCCATAATCACCCTGCACGACAGGGGCCCCGACACCCTGCACGACGGGCCCCCCTGACACCCTGCACAAGGGGGCCCCTGACACCCTGCACGACAGGGGCCCCCCCACACCCTGCATCACAGCCTTATCGTGCCCATAATCGCAGCCTTGCAGTGCCCATAATCGCAACCTTACAGTGCCCATAATCGCAACCTTACAGTGCCCAAAATTGCAGCCTCACTGTGCCAATAATCGCAGCCTTACCGTGCCCATAATCACAGCCTTATCGTGCCCATAATAGCAGCCTTACCGTGCCCAAAATTGCAGCCTCACTGTGCCATTAATTGCAGCCTTACTGTGCCCATAATTGCAGTCTTACCTTGCCCATAATCACCCTGCACGACATGGGCCCCGACACCCTGCACGACGGGGCCCCCCTGACACCCTGCACGAGGGGGCCCCTGACACCCTGCACGACAGGGGCCCCCCCACACCCTGCATGACAGGGGCCCCAGACACCCTACACAACAGGGGCCCCCGACTTCCTACACGACAGGGGCTCCCGGCTTCCTACACGACAGGGGCCCCCGACACCTTGCACAACAGGGGCCCCCTCACACCCTACACAACAGGGGCCCCCTGATAGCCTGCACGACAGGGGCCTCCGACACCATACACAAAAGGGGCCCCCGACACCCTGCACGACAGGGGCTCCTTCCCCCCTACCTGACCGGGGCCCCCCTCCTCCCAGCAAAAATCCCCCCCAATCCCTCCTACAACACTGGAAAGGGACACACCATTACTTTAAAGGATTACAAGAGAAAACAATTTAGGGCACTTTCACACTAGGGGGGGGGGGGGTGGGTTGGGGTGTCGGCTATAAAGCGCCGCTATTTTTAGCAGCGATTTACCGTAATTGTAGTGGCGCTTTTAACCCACACTAGCGGCCAAAAAGGGTTAAAGGCGCTGCTTTGTGGATGCCTCGGCAGCGCTGGCCATTGATTTCATTGGCAGGGGCGTTTTAGGGGCGATGTATTCACCGCTCCCGCAACGCCCCAAAGATGCGGCTTGCAGGACTTTTTTTCCATCCTGCCAGCGCACCGCCCGGGGTGAAAGCACTCGGGGCTCTCATACTGGGGGGGCAGGGGAGGCGTTTTTCAGGCGCTATTTTTTATTCCTTTAGCACCTGAAAAACGCCTCCAGTGTGAAAGCAGCCTTAGATTTTCCATCTCCCCCTTCACTTTGGAGTTGTATGTTTATAAATCACTGTTAATATTCTGCTGTCTTCATAGCAATCGCTGCATATTGACAGATGAATGCTACGGATTTTATAGATTTATTTGCGGTATTTGCCCTTCTTTTTCAAATATTTATTGCACTGTTATCAGCACCTAAAGTGGTATGGATTGTATTATTATATGAATTCTCACGTTTTAGATATTTATTTGCTCAATGCCACATTATTTAAATCGCCATTATTTACATCCTGGCACACCGATGTCATGTTAGCTTTGTTGCATAAATTAATTTGGCAATCGCTACAGCAGCGCAGCCCCACCATTCCATATATATACCAATCACATTAGATACCGATAAGCTATCAGGTGCCTGCAGCAGTGGGTCGCTTTTCAACATTCTATCTAATTCAAAGTGGGAGTATATCCACTACACAGTTATTATGCCCCCCCAACTCACATCCCACTCGTATGTTTATAAATCACTGTTAATATTCTGCTGTCTCATAGCAATCGCTGCATATTGACAGATGAATGCTACGGATTTTATAGATTTATTTGCGGTATTTGCCCCTTCTTTTTCAAATATTTATTGCACTGTTATCAGCACCTAAAGTGGTATGGATTGTATTATTATATGAATTCTCACGTTTTTAGATATTTATTTGCTCAATGCCACATTATTTAAATCGCCATTATTTACATCCTGGCACACCGATGTCATGTTAGCTTTGTTGCATAAATTAATTTGGCAATCGCTACAGCAGCGCAGCCCCACCATTCCATATATATACCAATCACATTAGATACCGATAAGCTATCAGGTGCCTGCAGCAGTGGGTCGCTTTTCAACATTCTATCTAATTCAAAGTGGGAGTATCCACTACACAGTTATTATGCCCCCCCCCCCAACTCTCATCCCACCCCAATCCCCCCTCCTAGCAGAAATCTACTCCCCCAATTCCATATCCTAGAACAAATCCTCCCGCCAATCCCTCCTCCTAGATCAAATCTCCCAAATCCCTCCGCCCAGCACAAATCCTCCCTCCTCCTAGAACAAATCCCCCAAATCCCTCCTCCCAGCACAAATCCTCCCTCCTCCTAGCACAAATCTCCCCAATCCCTCCTCCTAGCACAAATCCCCCACCAATCCCTCCTCCTAGATCAAATCCCCCAATCCCTCCTCCTAGAACAAATCTCCCAAATCCCTCCGCCCAGCACAAATCCTCCCAATCCCTCCTCCTAGAACAAATCCCCCAAATCCCTCCGCCCAGCACAAATCCTCCCACCAATCCCTCCTCCTAGAACAAATCCTCCAGCCAATCCCTCCTCCTAGATCAAATCCCCCCAATCCCTCCGCCCAGCACAAATCCTCCTTCCTCCTAGAACAAATCTCCCAAATCCCTCCGCCCAGAACAAATCCTCCCACCAATCCCTCCTCCTAGAACAAATCCTCCCACCAATCCCTCCTCCTAGAACAAATCCCCCTAATCCCTCCTCCTTTCAAAAATCCTCCCAATCCCCCCTTCTAGCAACAATACTCCTCAATCAATTCCCCCAGCACAAATCCCCTCCCAGCACAAATCCTCCCTCAACCCCGCCTCCTAACACAAATCCCCCCAGCAAAAGAAAATCCCCTAAATCACTACTTCAAGAGCAAATCCCCCCGTCCCTCCGTGTAGCACAAATCCCCCCCAATCCCCCCAAAAATCCACCACCCCCTCCAAATTACCCTTTTCCTAGCACAAATTCTTCCTCCCTACCAAATTTCCCCCCCAGCACAAATCTCCCCCCAGCACAAATTACCCCACCCTTAGCGCAAACATTCCCCGTCATGGCTCAAATCTCCCAAAATTGTCCTAGCACATATACCCCCCCCCCCCCCATTTCTTCTTCTAGCAAATACACCCCCCATCCTGATTACACTTCTCAGCACAGATAAATGCCCATCCCCCTTCTCCACAAACATCCAAAGCACAAACTATTACCCCCCTTCATTGTGTACAATTTCCCTGTGACCTTCCCCTCCTCACCCTCTCCTGTCACTACAGCGCCCCTCCAACACATGAGACAGGATCGCTCCTAGATGACATTGGACTGTACACACACACAGTGTGATTACCGCCCCCTATCCACAGTTCCTGCTGCCAGTGTTCTGTCGAGAAGTGCCCCCCATCGAATAGTGCCCGCGCATGCGCAGGACGGAGCCGCACTTCAGCTGATTTGCCAATCAGCTGGAGTGACGTGACCAGGGCGCAAGCGCACATCGTAGGAGTCATCTCTCGATGGGAGATACCATTTCAGGGCCACAATTGAAACCTATACAAACAGCGGGGGGGAGACCGTAGTTCTCACATTGTGCCTCGCTGTTGCAGGGCGGCTTTACAGTGTGCTGATGGTCCGGGTTTGCTGTGTTGAACGGCCGGTTTTGCCTGTGTGAAATTGCGGGTTGCAACACAGACAAAACCAGCTCTTCAATACAGCCACTAGCCGCTCTCCAGCAGCAACGATGCACAATCGGAGAACTACGGTCTCCCCCGCTGTTTGTATAGGTTTAAATTGCACCTGTGAAATGGTATCTCCCATCGAGAGATACCTCCTACAATGTGCGCATGCGCCCTGGTTATGTCAGCCCAGCTGATCGGCAAGACAGCTGTTGTGCTGCTCCGTACGGCGCATGCGCCGTACAAACCGGGCACTATTCGATAGGGGGCACTTCTCAACAGAACACCGGGAGATGAGCAGTGAGGATTAGAGGGGGGGGGGGTGTGAGGAGTAGAGAGGGGGGGCCCCCTCTCCCTCCTCCGATAAAAGTGATCTTGCAACGAATCCGCCGCAGAGACCACTTTTATCTGAAAGCGGACCGCCAGCTGTTGAAGAGGATACCTGGGTTATGGAAGCTCTCTGCTGCCATAACAATGATATGCCACTACAAAGAGCCGACGTAAAACGAAGGCGGGCGCTGTGCAAGTAGTTAAAGGAGAAGTACAGCCGAAGCTCGTTTTGCACTCTTGTGACCCGTTTTCAGCAGAGAGTGGGCTGAAGTCCGCTCTCTGCTGATGTCACAGAAGTCGGTCCAGGGTCCGCGTCATCACGACAATGGAAGTCGGGATCCGCCAGGTCCCTGGACTGACACCCGGCTCATCCTCTCAGCGAGCCGCTGAGAACCTGAGCTGGCCGCTCCGCCCCCTCCACAGCCCAACGCTCCAGTGAGTGAGGAGGGGGCGGAGCAGAGAGCTGTGACTGACAGTCTGGAATTGTACACAGTCATGCTGGATCAGAAAAGAGACTTCCCCAAACTGTTACCCCAGGGCTGGGAGTGCACAATTGTCTAAAATATCTTTGTATTAAAAATATTTTTCACTAAAAACACCTGAACTGAATCATTTGAAGAACTGTCCACATACAGTGGGTGTGATGGTCAGGCGTCTATTTACTTTTGGCCATATTGCGTGTCTCCTGGGAACCTTGTTGGTGAGGTCTCAATGCTAGGTTCCTGAGTCTGCACACCTCATGTGACCATTATGAGCATTCCTCACTCACCCAGTATGCTTTATTTAGTATTAACCACTTCAGCCCCGGAAGAATTTTACCCAAACAAAATTGACGTCCTTTTTTCCCACAAATAGAGCTTTCTTTTGGTGGTATTTGATTGCCTCTGCGATTTTTAATTTTTGCGCTATAAACAAAAATAGAGCGACAATTATGAAAAAATAAAACACATTCTTTTTTACTTTTTGCTTTAATAAATATCCCCCAAAAATAAGTCAAAATTTTTTTTTTCCCCTCAGTTTAGGCCGATATGTATTCTACATATTTTTGGTAAAAAAAATCGCAATAAATGTATATTGTTTGCTTTGCGCAAAAGTTATAGCGTCTACAAAATAGGGGATAGATTTATGGCATTTTTATTATTATTTTTTTGTTACTAGTAATGGCGGCGATCTGTGATTTTTATCGGGACTGCGACATTATGGTGGACACATCGGACAATTTTGAAAATTTTTTGGGACCATTGTCATTTATACAGCAATCAGTGCTATACAAATGCACTGATTCCTGTGTAAATGACACTGGCAAAGAAGGGATTAACCACTAGGTGGCAGTGTAGGGGTTAAGTGTGTCCTAGGGGCGTGTTGCTAACTGGGGGGGGGGCGTGGCTGTGTTTTACACATCACTGATCTCTGCTCCAATCGCAGGTTGTTGCTAGGCAGAACAGGGAGATGCTTGTTTACTTTAGAATCTCCCCGTTCTTCCTCCCCGTGAAACGATCGCAGGTATCCCTGGGGCGATCGAGACCGCGGGACCCACGATCAGACTCACGGAGGTCTCGACCGGCGCGCGCAACGCTGGCGGCGCGCATGTGATGGCACGGCGGCAAATTCAAAGGGACGTACCTGTACGCCCATTTGCCTGTCTGTGCCATTCTGCCGACGTACATCAGTCTGCGCCGGTCGGGAAGCAGTTAATATGTACAGTCTGGGGGAAAGGAGAGATCTGATTGAAGCCGGATTCACATATGTGCGGGTTCGTGCCTGTTCACCCATTTAGGTGCAAATTTTTGCTTGAATTTGCACCTGAACTGGACCCAAAACACGCACAGGACCCTTTTGCAATCCGCTCCCCGGCCGCCCCGGACCTGTGTGAACGGTCACACTCGCATGGCATGGAAATTGGATGTGGGAAAACCCGCACATATGTGAAGCCGGCCTTAAACTATTAAATACATCAGTGGTTCTCAACCCTGTCCTCAAGTACCCCCAACAGGCCATGTTTTGGAAATTTCTCTTAGATAAAATAGCCGTCCAAAATACCAAGACATTGACTCTGATTTAAAGCACCTGTGCAAGATAAAGGAAAACCTGCAAACATGGCCTGTTGGGGTACTTGAGGACAGGGTTGAGAACCACTGAAATACATCAAGGGGGTGAACAAGGTCCAGAAGGGCAGTTTTTTTCAATCTAAAACCAAAATCAAGAACACGGGACATGACCTTAAACTATCTGGAGGAAAGTTCAAAACTAATCTTAGAAACTATTATTTTACTGAAGGGGTAGTTGATGCTTGGAAAAAACTACCAGCGGAGGTAGTGAGACCGTCAACAGTAAATGGCTTCAAACATGCTTGGGACAAACCTAGATCTATACTCAGACAATAAGAAAACGATGGACTACTTGGTCTTTTTCTGCTTCAATTGTTTTTATTAGTTTTACAAAAGACAGTAATACAATTAACCACTTAAGGACCGAGCCTCTTTTTTTAGATGTGTTGTTTACAAGTTAAAACTGTTTTTTTTACTAGAAAATTACTTAGAACCCCAAACATTATACTTTTTTTTAACACCCTAGAGAATAAAATGGCGGTCGTTGCAATACTTCCTGTGACACCGTATTTGCGCAGCTGTCATACAAGCGCACTTTTTTGGGGAAAAAATACACTTTTTTGAATTAAAAAATAAGACAACAGTAAAGTTAGCCCAATTTTTTTTTTTATATTGTGAAAGATAATGTTACGCTGAGTAAATTGATACCCAACATGTCACGCTTCAAAATTGTGCCGCTCGTGGAATGGCGACAAACTTTTACCCTTACAAATCTCCATAGGCGACATTTAAACATTTCTACAGGTTGCATGTTTTGCATTACAGAGGAGGTCTAGGTCTAGAATTATTGCTCTCACTCTATCGATCGCGGCGATACCTCACATGTGTGGTTTAAACACCGTTTTCATATTCGGGCGCTACTCACATATGCGCTCGCTTCTGCACGCGCGCTCGGCAGGACAGGGTGCATTTAAAAAATTATTTTTTTTATTCTTAATTATTTTACCTTTTATTTTTTATTTTTACATTGTTTTAAAAAAAAATAAAAAAATGTGTCACTTTTATTCCTATTACAAGGAATGTACACATCACTTGTAATAGAAAAAAAAGCATGACAGGACCTCTTAAATATGAGATCTGGGGGTCAAAAAGACCTCACATCTCATATTTACAGTAAAATGCAATAAAAAAAATAAATATTTGTCATTTAAAAAAAATGAAAAAAAATGGCCCTTTAAGATCTATGGGTGGAAGTGACGTGTCGCTTCCGCCCTGCAGTGCATTTTTTTCAAAATTGTCGCTCTATTTTTGTTTATAGCGCAAAAAATAAAAAACCGCAGGGGGGAAATCTTCCTCTCACTCGTCTCCATGCACAGCCACAGGTAGGATCCGATTGCCTCCGCCGCTGCCGACGGCTCCGGTAAGTGGGGAAGGGCACTGGAAATCGGCGGGGGGGGGGGGGGGCCTCTCCCGCCATCGATAAAAGTGATTTTGCAGCAAATCCACTGCAGAGACCACTTTTATCTTGTACCGGACCGCCGGCAGAACTCGGGGATACCGGGGTTATGGCAGCTAGCTGCTGCTATAACAACGATATCTGTCCTCAAAGTGAGGAGGTACATCGGCGTGCGGCGGTCCGGAAGTGGTTAGGTAAACATTTTTACATTACTGAGGCTATCAAGAATGGTAAAGGTCTGTCATCACTTTATGTATCTAGTAATGAGCACCCCCCTAATCTGTGATGATCACCCCTCCCCCCTTACCTTTCTTAAAGATCACCCTGCAAACTGTGACAGCTTCTTCCATCCGCACCTCTACCCAACAACCTGCAATGTATGATTCCCCATCCATTCCCATCATAAGGGGCACCCCACAATATATGCCCCCCACCACCATACTGATGACCCTGTAATGTGACCCACCATTTCCCGATACCAGACAGCTCACAATCTATGGACTTGTGTAAGATGTAGTAGATCTTCTGCTTTTAATATCAAATGTTGCAAGTGACCCATTCAGGTAATCATGCCAACTAGCTTCAGAGGGGGTGGTCTCATGTCTCATATGGCACAGCAATCCTTTAAAAAAATCGTGGCAAAAGCGCTGCAAAAACGCACTACTTGCTTTCTGCAGCTTCTCCATTGAAACCTATTGAACCAAAAACAGCACCGTTTTGTGTTTAACCACTTCAATACCGGCACTTATACACCTTCCTGCCCAGGAGAATTTTGAGCTTTCTGCGCTGTCGCACTTTGAATGACAATTGCGCGGTCATGCTACACTGTACCCAAATTCAAATTTTATCACTTTGTTCCCACAAATAGAGCTTTATTTTGGTGGTATTTGATCACCTCTGCGGTTTTTATTTTTTGCTAAACAAATAAAAAAAGACTGAAAGTTTTGTTTCTGTTATAAAATTTTGTAAATAAGTAAGTTTTCTCTTTCACTGATGGGCACTGATAAGGCGACACTGATGAGGTGGCACCAATCAGCGAGCACTGATGGGCACCAACGATGGGCACTGATATGTGGCACTGGTAGGCGGCACTGATGGGTGGCACTGATGTGCAGTACTGATAGGCATTGACAGGCGGCACTGGTGGGCACTCATGGGTGGCACAGGTGGACATTTATGGGCACTGATAGGCGACACTGATTGGATGAAAAGATGGGTACTTATGGGTGGCACTGATGGCACTGATAGGGGCACTGATGGGCATTGATACATGGCACTGATGGGTACTGATACACGGCACTGATATGAGGCACTGATGGGCATCCCTGGTGGCACTGGCAGTGGTAGGCATTGTCAGTGGGCACTGATTGGCAGCTGCCTGGGCACTGATTGGCAGCTGCCTGGGCATTGATTGGCAGCTGCCTTGGCACAGACGAGTATTTCCCTGGGGGTCTGGGGGGGTCATACCTGGTGGTCCAGAGTGGTGGCGTCCCTGGTGGTCCTGGGCGGCATTATGGTGGTCCTGGGCGGGATCCGAGGGGGGGCTGCGCTGATAAACAATGAGCTCAGACCCCCCTGTCAGAAGAGCCACCGATCAGCTCTCCTCTACTCGCGTCTGTCAGACGCGAATGAGGAAAAGCTGATCACCGTCCACTGCTCTACTGACACACCGTCCACTGCCCCACACCCCCCACCTCCTTCTCCAGAAGCACTGTGAAATATTTTAAAGAGATTTAAAAAAAAAAAAAAAATCATAGATCATACCCGTTTTTTTTTGAAACGTCAAAAGCCGCATCAGATTGTCTGGATCCTCGATAGGAATTTATTTAGTGAGGGGGGAGGGGAGGTTATGGGGAAAAATTGAGGGTTTGATTTTTTTTTTTTCACAAAGTGACACTGCGGAGTGGGACAAATGTGAAGTAATACTCAGGTTTTTAATATTAATCACTTCAATACCGGCACTTATACACCTTCCTGCCCAGACCAATTTTCAGCTTTCAGCTGTCGCACTTTGAATGACAATTACGCGGTCATACAACACTGTACACAAACTACATTGTTATCATTTTGTTCCCACAAATAGAACTTTCTTTTGGTGGTATTTGATCACCTCTGCGATTTTTATTCTCTGCTAAACAAAAAAAAAAAAGACCAAAAATTTTGAAAGAAAATTTTATTTTTTTGTTTCTGTTACAAAACGTTGTAAATAAGTACGTTTTCTCCTTCACTGATGGGCACCGATGAGTTGGCACTGATGATGGGCACTAATATGCGGCACTGATATGCAGCACTGAGGGTATACATAGGTGGCACTGAAAGGCGGCACGGATGGGCACTGATAGGTGGCACAGATGGGCACTGATAGGTGGCACTGATGGGGCTGCACTGACAAGCACTGATAAGGCGGCACTGATGGGCACCATTGAGGTGGCACTGATGCTGGGCACTAATATGCGGCACTGATATGCAGCACTGATGGGTATACATAGGTGGAACTGAAAGGCGGCACGGATGGGCACTGCTAGGCAGCACAGATGGGCACTGAAGGGGCTGCAATGACAAGCACTGATAAGGTGGCACTGATAAGGTGGCACCAATGAGGTGGCACTGATGATAGGCACTAATATGCAGCAATGATGGGTGTACATAGGTGGTACTGAAAGGCTGGACGGATGGGCACTGATAGGTGGCACTGATGGGGCTGCACTGACAAGCACTGATAAGGTGGCACTGATGGGCACCAATGAGGTGGCACTGATGATGGGCACTAATATGCGGCACTGATAAGTGACACTGATATGCAGCACTGATGGGTATACATAGGTGTCACTGAAAGGCTGCACGGATGGGCACTGATAGGTGGCACAGATGGGCACTGATAGGTGGCACTGATGGGGCTGCACTGACAAGCACTGATAAGGCGGCACTGATGGGCACCAATGAGGTGGCGCTGATGATGGGCACTAATATGCGGCACTGATAGGTGGCACTGATATGCAGCACTGACGGGTATACATAGGTGGCACTGAAAGGCAGCACAAATGGGCACTGATAGGCAGCACAGATGGGCACTGATGGGGCTGCACTGACAAGCACTGATAAGGTGGCACTGATGGGCACCAATGAGGTGGCACTGATGATGGGCACTAATATGTGGCGCTGATGGGCACTGATATGCAGCACTGATGGCCAATGAAAGGCAGCACGGATGGGCACTGACAGGCGGCATGGGTGGGCACTGATGTACACTAAGGCCCCTTTCACACTGGGGCGGGGAGCCGCGGTGACGGTAAAGCAGCGCTATATTTAGCGCTGCTTTACCGTCGTTTTAACCGCGGTATTCGGCCGCTCGCGGTGCGGTTTTAACCCCCGCGAGCGGCCGAAAAGGGCTTAAACACCCCCCGCAGAGCGCCGCCGTATCGGCGCTTTGCGGCGGTATTGCCGCGGTTTCACCGCGGTGTCCCATTCTATTCAATGGGAAGGAGCGGTATAGGAGCGGTGAACACACCGCTCCTATCCCGCTCCAAAGATGCTGCTAGCAGGACTTTTTTTGTCATCCTGCTAGCGCACCGCTCCAGTGTGAAAGCCCGCCGGCTTTCACACTGGAGTTAAAGGGGCAGGATTTTTTCATGCGGTGAACAGGCGCTATTTTTAGCGCTGCACCGCATGAAAAACGCTTAGGTGTGAAAGGGGCCTAATAGATGGTACTGATGGATGCCAATCAGTGCAAAACAATAATTCCTGCCAATCAGTGATGCTCATTGTGGGCTGATTGGCATCCATTGTGGGCAGATTGGCATCCCTGGTGGTCTAGGGTGGCATACCTGGTGGTGACTAGTGGTGGCAATCCCTGGTGGTCCAGTGTGGGTGGGGGGGGGGGGTGGGCTTTCTTGGGGGGGGGGGGTGTGGGGGGGTGCTGGGGTGCTGATAATCAATCAGCACAGACCCCCCTGCCACTAACACACTAGTCCTATGGGTGCTTTTGGGGTGCAATGCTGTGCTAACAGCACTGCGGTTGGTACTACTGAAATACTGTACTAACAGTAAAACACGCACCAGACTAATCCCCAGCAGCAGCTAAAAACACACTAACCAGCAGCAGCAATGGACGATCAATGACAGGTAGCAATGGTTTAGCAAATAAATAGCCAATGGTTTAGCAAAGTAGAGCAAATCTTTCTATCTGAATGAATCTAGCAAAGACACAGAATCAGCCTGATCTCTCCTAAAGCCGGAACTCATGTGACCGGCGCCGACGGTGTGGCGGCCTTTTAAATGGTGGGGCGTGTACTAAAGCCCCTGAGCTGTAATTGGCTACAGGCGTCCTGCCTGTAGCCAATTATGGCTCTCCGAGTTTCCGGCGCTGTGATTGGCCAAGCATGCGGGGTCACAGTGCATGCTTGGCCAATCATCAGCCAGCAATGCACTGCGCCGGCCGCGCCGGCCGCAATGCATTGCGGGGCCGCTCGCATCACACGAATGTGATGCGAGCGGCCAAAATAGTTCTGGGCTCGCCGAACGAGCGAACGCCCGGTGCTCGATGCGAACATGGGTTCGCATCGAGCACCGGGCCCATCCCTATATATATATATATATATATATTTTTTTTTTAATTTTTAAATCTTTCATTAACCACTTTAGCTCCGGAAGATTTTCCCCCTTAATGACCAGCCAATTTTTTGCGATACAGCACTGCGCCGCTTTAACTGACAATTGCGCGGTCGTGCGGCGCTGTACCCCGAAAATTGATGTCTCCCCCCCACAAATAGAGATTTATTTTGGTGGTATTTGATCACCTCTGCGGTTTTTATTTTTTGCACTATAAACAAAAAAAAGGACGACAATTTGAAAAAAAAAAAACAATATTTTTTGCTATAATAAATATCCCCAAAAAATAAATAAAAAGAAAACGAATTTCTTCATTATGTATTCTTCTACATATTTTTGGTTAAAAAAAATAATAAAAAAGCGCAATAAGCATATATTGATTGGTTTGCGCAAAATTATAGCGTCTACAAAATAGGGGATAGAATTATGGCATTATTATTATTATAATGTTTTTTTTTTTTTTTTTTACTAGTAATGGCGGTGATCTGCGATTTTTAGTGGGACTGCGACATTGCGACGGACAGATCAGACACTTTTGACCCTTTTTTATGACCGTTGACATTTATATAGCGATCAGTGCTATAAAAATGCACTGATTACTGTATAAATGACACTGGCAGGGAAGGGGTTAACGCTCAGTGATGTAAGTAACTGAGTTAAAATAAACTGAGTTACCTAACGCAGTTACTTTAGAGGGTAACGAGTAATCTAACTGATTACTTTTCCCCTCATGGTAACTCAGTTCCCATTACTTTGGCTTAGTTACCCCAATTACATCTACCGCCACTAGATGGCAGTAGTGTAATTCCGGTGTCCTGCCGAAAAAGTTCCCCCGCCGGATAAGGACCCCCTGTACTGCGCAGGCGCAGGGCTTGCGCAGTACGAAGGACTACGGAGCTTCCGAAAATTGCCGAACCTAAACAGCTCTGAGTGAACTCTACACCGCGCAGGAGCAGTTAACATGTAATTGTACGAGGCGATGCCGCACGCCCCCGATGCTCGTGCTACTCTGCAAGGGGCGTCTATCGTGTAACTAAGGGGCGGGTCTAGTATTACTGTAACCAAGGGGAAAATTTGTTATTATTGTTATATATCGAGCTCTGCCCATTAATTTAACATTCACCCTCTTCTGTAGCCATCCGCCCCTTACACAATATAATAATAATAGACCCGCCCCTTACACGCTATAACAGATCTGCCCCTTGGTTAGAGTGATAATAGAGCAGCCCCTTGGTTACACGATATATAACAATAATAATAAATGCGCCCCTTGGTTACAGTAATAATAGAGCCGCCCCTTAGTTACACGTATAGAATATTTAATAAAAAAGTCACAGTTACTTTGCTAAGTAACTAATTACTTTTCTAATGTAGTAACTGAGTTACTAACGCAATTACTTTTTGGGAGAAGTAATTTGTAACTTAACTAATTACTTTTTTAAAGTAAGATGACCAACACTGTTAACACTAGGGGGCAATCAAGGGGTTATGTGTTCCCTGGCAAGTGTTTCTAACTGTGGGGGGAGGGGACTGACTAGGAGTACAGAGAGATCGATGTTCCCGATCACTAGGAACAGAAGATCTCTCTGTACTTCCCTGTTAAGACTGGGATCTGTTTGTTTACATTGACAGATCCCCGCTCTGACTCTCTGTGGAGCGATTGCAGGTGGCCAGCGGACATCGCGCATCAGCTTCCCGGCTGTATAGCTGTTAAAGGGACTGACGTACAGCTATGACGATTTGCAGGAACAAGCCAACCTGCCGCAGTATAATGACGGAGGCTGGTCAGCAAGTGGTTAAAGTACCTTACTATACCTTAGCCCCATTGGTCCAACACTTGCATAGTCCCTCAGCACAGGAGTTCATTCATCCAAGCACACAGGCAACGTCTCAGAATGTACAGTATATTGCGATGAACATGTAGATTCTAAAAATGACTGCAAGCAAGCAGTTTTATTTTATTGCAAAAGAGACATTGCATGTGTAGCCAAGTGCTACCATAAAGTACCTTCTTTAACCACTTCAGCCCCAGAAGGTTTTACCCCCCTTCATGACCAGGCCATTTTTTGTGATACGGCACTGCGCTACTTTAACTGACAATTGCGTGGGCGTGCAACGCTGTAACCAAATAAAATTGATGTTATTTTTTCTCCACAAATAGAGCTTTCTTCTGGTGGTATTTGATTACCTCTGCAATTTGAATTTTTTGCGCTATAAACAAAATAAAGCGACAATTTAAAAAAAAAAAAAAAAAATATATATATATATATATATATATATATTATTTAATTTTTTTTACTTTCTGCTATGATACATATACTATGAAAAAAAAAAAATATCTTCATCAATTTAGGCCAATATGTATTCTGCTACATATTTTTGATAAAAATAAAAAAAATATCCCAGTCAGAGTATATTGGTTTGCGCAAAAGTTATAGGGTCTACAAATGCTAGGTATCTTTTTATGGATTTTTTTTTTTTTTACTAGTAATGGCAGGGATCAGCGATTTTTAGCAGGACTGGGACATTGCAGCGGACAAATCGGACTCCTGACAATTTCTTAGGGACCAGTGACACTAAAACAGTGATCAGTGCTAAAAAATATGCACTGTTACTGTACTAATGACACTGCCAGGGGCGATCAAAGGGTTGAGTGTGTCCCTAGTGGGTGCTTACTAACTGTGTGGAGATTGATCTGACTGGGAGAACACAGAGGGGTTGATTTACTAAAGGCAAATCCACTTTGCACTACAAGATCTGAGGAGGGCATGCAAGGAAAATAAAAAAACAGCATTTCTGATTGTACATGATTGGATGATAGAAATCAGCAGAGCTTCCCTTCATTTTGATCTTCCCCTCAGATCTACAGCGACTGCACATCCAAGTGCACGTGTAGTGCAAAGTGGATTTGCCATTAGTAAATAAACCCCATAGATCCATGTTTATGGTTAGCAGAAACACAAGCGCTCCATGTTCTCCCCTGTCAGAATGGCGATCTGCCTTGTTTACATAGGTAGATCGCCATCCTGCCTCTCTGGGGAACAATCGCGGGTGGCGGACGGACCTGCTGATTGGCTCCCCCTCTGTCCAATCAGTGCGCGCACCCCCAGAGGCTACTGCACGAAGCGGCGTACAGGTACGTTGTTGCTTCGCGCAGCCGGGCCGCCTTGCCGCAGTAAGTGTGCGTAAGGCGGTCTGGAAGTAGTTCACCACTTGCTTACTGGGCACTTATACCCCCAATTTTCAGTTTGTTATAACATTTTGCAAACAGGTAATTTTTCTCCTTCACTGATGTGCGCTCCTGAGGCTGCACTGATAGGTGACACTGATAAGGAGGCACTGATGGGCATTGATTGGCAGCACTGATTGGCAGCACTGGTGGACACTATTGGGACGATGTCTCTTTAACAAAAGCTGGTTATCGGCTCTCTCCTGTCAGCGTGAGAAAAGAAAAGTTGATAACTGGCTTAAGTGGCTTCCGTGATCAGCCGTCATTGGAAACAGTGGATCATGTGGTAAAGGGATGCTGTGATTGGCCATTTACCCCGATCTGTGATCAGCTGAGTCTGAAGGACTCGGGGCACGGCGGTCACAGAGTGTAGCACCTGTAATAGACACCCCCACGGCAAAGTAAGCAGTCATTCAGCTATAGCGCAGGTGGGAATGGGTTAAAACAGGCTCTGTAAGGTGGTTGGTGGCACAAGTCCCAGTGTGACACAGCCTCTATAGATACTTAATTTTGCCTCCCAATGGCTATCATTGATTAGCAAGAAGGAGATGCTGCCAAACATGGAAGGATGGGAAATATAGTTTTGGTATAGAGAATAACACTGCGGAAAGTACAACTCCAAAAAAGCTTTGCGTTAGAAGGGGAGGAGCGAAGCAATGAGTAGGAATGCCTTGAGAAAGTTCTTGGTCTTAGTGACAGACAGGAGTAGAGGAAGGATGCAGGGATCTGAGCATGGAGTCTGGAAGGTTTTCCTGTCCTGCAGCGGACATGACACTTCTGCGGAGGAGTGGCTGGGACTGGCTATCTGATGCCCATTAATATAGGAGCGTCATTGGCCTCAGGCAAGCTACAGGATCCTATACAGAAAAGTGCAGTGCATGTCAGGGCTAAATAAAACACCACAAATGTAATAAAAAGTTCGTAGGAATCCTGAGCAAAAACAGTAGATAGAAGGTGGACTAACAGTCCCAGAAGGCAGAGAGTCCACATGAGAGATTTCAATACAAAAGTGACTTTCCCTCTACCTCCAGCACACTCGCTCCGCTCACCTCTAGATGTGGACCACTGAACAAACAGATGGTTAACACTGCATGTCCCCTAAGGGTAAACTTCTAGGCAATGTCTGGATCCACTGACCAAAATCCCCAGGAATATGTTATGTGAGAGAAAGACAGATCTAAGTGTACACTGTTGGCTACAGGATCCCAGGGAAGAAGCTGTTAGTCTCACCCGTGGCCACTATTTCCTCACAGAGAGGATGGCAGCCATCTTTAACAGTCAGCAACATCTCAGAGAAACTGTCAGCTTTCCCCACATTTACCATTACCACAAGGAGAGGAAGGCAGCCATGTTTAACAATCAGCAATATCTCAGAGAAACTGTCAGTCTCACCCACATCCACCATTACCTCAGAGAGAGAACGGCAGCCATCTTTAATAATCAGCAACATCTCAGAGGAGAGGCTGGGACTGGCAATCTGATACCCATTAATATAGGAGCGCCGGCAGCCTCAGGCAAGCTACTGAAGAAGCTGTTAGATACACCTGTGGCCACTATTATCTCACAGAAAGGATGGCAGCCATCTTTAACAGTCAGCAACATCCCAGAGGAACTGTCAGTTTTCATCCACAGCCACCATTACCCCAAGGAGAGGACGACAGCATCTTTAACAGTCAACAAAGCTTACAGTTTCACTTCCATCCACCATTATCTCAGAAAAAGAACAGCACCCATCTTGAATACTCAGCAACAATACCGGAGTGAGCTGTCAGCTTCACTTGCAGCTACCATTACAACAAGGTGTGGTTGGTGGTCATTTATTGAAGGGCGTTTTATAATATATTTCTGTATATGCCTCTCAGTAATTTAAGGTGAGGACTCCAGCCAACTATGGTGATTTCTCAGTGAGTCAAGGCAAAGTTTCTCCAATTATCACTTGCAGTCTCTACATCCCAGTACTAACCTGGTGGTCCCTCATCATATCTCATACACCAGTTCAGTCTATCTGGAGTTTAAGCTATTAAGCTGAAAGGGGTGCCTCCGCCATTAAGACCAGCAAACAAGGATTGGTGAGAGAGGGTCAAACCCATTTTACACAAATTACAGAAACAAACAGATACTGCATTTTTTTTGAGGCTTCAAGCTACAAAACGCTCAGGTGTGAATGGGGCCTTAGAGGTAGCTTAGCTCGCTGTTTTTTTTTTTAACATGCTTGTAGCTACTCTGGTGGTCCTGGTTAAAGGTCAAATTATAAACGTGGTGGAATTTGGGCTCAGTCACCTTTAGTGAAAAAAAATCTCCGTATTTAAGTCTATTTCAATTGCATAGTACTAAATTATTATAAGGTTATGATTAGTTATATATCTTTATAAAAGTCCACATGCAGCACTAAATGAAAAGTAAATCCAAGAAGGGAGAGTTGATAAACTTGTCACCAGTTTCAATGTGTATGGGAAAGCACACCACGTGGAAATCCAATCTGTTTACCAGACAGTTGTGAAAAGCAGGCATGTAATAGACAGACCAAGACCACAGCTTTTCATTCTCCAGCTTTGAGTAGTGGGTGTGTAGAATCCAAGCCAGGAATACGGCTAACATCAGACATTCTCATACAGCCAAATTTTCTTGAACTCCCATATGGGATGTTGAAACATCCACCCAAATGGCCTGCAGTTTTCAGGTAGGTCCTGCTTTCACAAGGCATTCAGCAAGTGTAGCCTACAAAGTTTTCAGGTAGGTCCGGTTTTCTTTTTTTTCATATTTTAATCTTTTATTTTTTCAAAAGAAAAGGGGTAATACAGAATACATTGTCCATTAAAGTTTCATTTGTATAACAAGAACAACAGAAAACATAAGCTTCTGTTTCACAGCATAATATTACACTTCTCAATTACGGCTTAGAGACATACTACATTTCTTCATGTTAAACCCTTGCCTTTTAACCGTTGTTCTTCCAATTACTGTATCGGGGGTTTTAGGGTACTCTCCCTTCCTGCCCCCGCTTCCCCTTCCCGACTTTTTACCTCCCTACACCTACCCCTAAAACAAACAAAAAAAAAAGAACGAAATAAACAAAAAATAAAAAATATAAATAACTTTCATTCCTTCTTTGCCTCCCCCCTCCCCTCCGTCCTCTCCCCCCATCCCGGCGATACGGGTAAATTCATCTTCAAATATTCCCAGACAAATAAACTCAACCCCTTATCCTTCCTCTCCTACTTTTTCTCCCATCATTCTCTTTCCTTCCTCTGTATTTATAAATCGGTTCCACCCTGCCCATGTTTTATCATACCGCTCTTTTTCGTTTTGGCCCAAAGCCACTAGGTCCTCCATAACTCCTATCTCTCGAACTCTATTGAGCCACTTCCCTATTGAAGGTGGACTTGAATCTTTCCAACACCCAGTGACAGTTGCCTTAGCTGCATTGATCAGATGACAAAGGATGGACTTTCTATATGTCTGAATCGGTATTTGGGAGAAGTGGAGCAGAAAGAAGGCAGGTCTTCCGGGATTAAAATATCTATAAATTTCTGAGATATTCTCCGGACCTCCCCCCAGTACAACTTAATCTTAGGGCATGCCCATAATATGTGAAAAAGGGTTCCTGGTTCCTCTCCGCATCTCCAACAAGCACCTGACATTTTGGGGAAAAATCTCTGAAGTTTTATTGGAGTATAGTACCATTGCGTCAATATTTTATAATTTAGTTCTTGAATTCTTATACATATTAATGAACTCTGGGAGAGGTAAATAATATTCCTCCTCTGAACCGGAGTAAAAGTCCTATTCAGTTCCCTTTCCCATTTAGCCATACTGGGGAGCACAAAATGCTCTGAAGGAGTATTTAACATCCCATACATTCTTGAGATCAGCCGGGGGAGCGGTTCTTGCTCATCACAATATTGCTCAAATGTAGTCAATTGACGTTCATATTTTCCCGCTGACCCCAGAGATCTCAAAAAATGCAGTACCTATATCGCTCTCCAGGTTTTTAATTCAAATCGCCCCCCTGGTTGCATCAAAGTTGCTAAGGTGGGCCAAGCCCCGTTAGACATAAAATGTGAAACTTGGGATATTCCTCTCTCCACTAGGTTTTTAAATGCACCTGCCTCGGTTCCTGGAGGAAACCCCGGGTTTCCCAGTATAGGAAGCAGCGGTGAAATTTTTGATGAGATTTTGGGGTCCCGCAGTAGGTTGGCACTAATGCGCAGTGTAGTACCTATAGTCGGATGCTTCTTAATAGGCATTGGAATTGTTTCAAAGCACCACGGTGCTCTGCGTAGTGGTATTGTACTTGCCTGCTGTTCCAGATCTACCCATGACTTGAGTTCTTCGTGTCTGCACCAATCTATCACCCTGCCCAAATGGACTGCCTGATAATATTTCATTACATTTGGGACTGCTACTCCACCAAAACACCTGGGCATCATCATAATACCCCTCCATATCCTGGGTCTTTTCTCCGCCCATATAAATTTAATAAAAAGAGAACAAATTTGACGGAGGAAGACCACCGGGATAGTGATTGGTAAAGCTTGAAATAAATATAAGAATTTTGGTAGAATGCTCATTTTATTAATGTTACAACGGCCAAACCATGAGTGGATCACATGGTGCCATTTATCTAAAAGCATCCGGACCGAGTTATATAAGGCTGGAAAATTTACCTCATAAGTCTTTCCTATATTCGGTGAAATATACGTGCCCAGATATTTTAGCTTTTCAGTCACCCATTTAAAGCTAAAATTTAACTGACCTGCGTTGCAGACCTTGGTCGGCAGCGCAACTCCCATCGCCTCTGATTTCGTGTAGTTGATTTTTAAGTTCGATAACTTTCCGTATGTTTCAAACTCTCTCATAAGATTAGGAATTGAAATATGTGGTGCAGACAAGGAGAACAACAAGTCATCCACATAGGCCGAGATCTTATAGTCTCGGTCTCCTATTTTTAAACCCTGGATGTCTGGATTTTGCCTTATTTTATTTAATAGGGGCTTGACCGACAGGGAGAACAGCAGGGGTGAAAGAGGGCACCCCTGTCTGGTACCATTTGATATTTTAAAAGACTTAGAAAACACTCCGTTTACTTTCACCTCTGCCTTTGGACATGTGAAAACACTCATAATCCACTTAATCATCTGATCTCCCATGCCAACCTGTTTCAACACTGCGAACAAAAAGGGCCATCTCACTCTATCAAATGCCTTCTCCGCGTCCGTGCTCAAAAAAACACTAGGGGTATTTGTCTTATTGGCATGGTAGACCAGATTGAGGACTTTGATAGTATTGTCCCTCGCTTCCCGCGTGGGGATAAACCCCACTTGGTCTAGGTCTATCAGCTGGCAAAGTAATGGCTGTATCCGAGATGCTAAAATTTTAGTGAAGAGCTTTAAGTCCACATTCAGTAATGAAATCGGCCTGTAGCTACCGTATTCCGTCGGGTCTTTTCCCTCCTTCGGCTGCAGCCCGGCCTAAAGCATTGAAAACCTTTGCCAACTGAGTACTCAGATGAGTTGAGAATTTTCTATAGTAATGTAATGTGAGACCATCGGGGCCGGGTGCCTTTCCTGGCTTCACCATTTTAATTACAGCGTTCACCTCCTCTGCTGAGATAGGTGAATCCAGTTTCCTCCGGTCTGGCGATGAAAGCCTTGACAATCTTGCCGAGGAGAGATATTCCTCCTGAGACGCGGTTAAAATAGGTGGTGTTCCTAGATTATATAATGCGGCATAAAATTCCCCGAATGTCTGCGCTATATCTTTAGGTAGTGAGATTATTTTCCCATCTCTACCTTTTATTTGGGGTATATAAGCTGTCGTAGTTTCCCCTTTGAGTTTGCCTGCTAGCAGTTTACTGCATTTATCTCCTAATTCATAAGTAGTCTTCCTACCCTTTTGTATGACTGCTTTAGCTTTGAAACGCAAAATATCTGTTAATTGCCGCCTCAGGTGTCCCAAGTCTCTCCCGATGGAAGGTATCGGGGCCCTCTTATGTTGAAGTTCCAAGTCATTGATTTCCTGTAAGAGACTTGTCACCTGCTTTTCTCTCTCTTTCTTTAATCTAGATCCATATTTGATCAGAATGCCCCTGATCACAGTTTTGTGCGCCTCCCATACTATACCCGGGTTGCTTCCCGGGGTATCATTTGTCTGGAAATACGCATTTATTTCTTTTGCTACTTCCTCCTGGATTTCCGGGATCTGTAACAGACTCTCATTCAATCGCCACCTTCTTTCGGTGGCAGCCAACGCGCCAGCAAGGGATACACACAAAGTGATCGGGGCCTGATCTGACCACGTTATGCTTCCTATAGTTACCTCCGTTATCCTAGTAAGTAAATAATGGGCAATCAGAAAGAGATCTATCCTTGAGTACACCTGGTGAGGATTAGAAAAAAAGGTATAATCCCTCTCCCCTGGGTGCATGGTCCGCCATGCATCCACTAACTGTAATTCATGTACTCTCTTCAGTATTCCCTTTCTAGCCCCCTGTGAAATAGATGTCGTACCTGAGAACGTATCTATTTTAGGATCTAGAGGGATATTAAAATCCCCACCAAGGATCAGCTTTCCTTCGGAGAAGTCAGTTAATTTTGTGAGGACCTTCTTTAAAAACACTTCTTGCAATACATTTGGGGCATTTATCGTAGCCAAGGTCACCTTAACTCCTCCCACTTGTCCCTTCAAAAAAAGATACCGACCCTTCACATCTACCCTCTTATCCATCAAGGACCAAGGGATCCGATTAGAAATCATAATCGAGACCCCTTTTGTTTTTGCCTCATAGTTTGACGGTAGGTCCGGTTTTCAAAAGTCATTCAGGCAGTGTAGCCAGGGTATCACAGCACTCTCCTCCACTCCACACTGGGCGCTCTGTGTCGGAGCCGAGAATCCCACGGGTGTCTGCCTCTCCCCAGGCTGCTTCAGTGCCGGTTCAGCAGTGGTCCGCTCAGGCTGTTAGTCAGGCACACACAGCACTGATCTCCGGTATACAGGCGGCGTGCACTTGACTCACAGTCACAATCATTGGTGATTGATGTAGGCCACAGCTGTGGTGCTGTTTGACTGCACCCTGGTTGGGTGTCCTTATAGAAGAGGGGACCCAGTGGTGCAGAGCCACCCTCATTGCTCAGAGCTTTAGGATGTTAATCGGGAGCTTGGTCTTCTCCGGTGACCATGTTTCCTGAACTTTGAGGGACTGCACCTCTCCTCCTGAAAGACAGATATCTGTCATTATCACCTTCCAGGTGTATGGCAAAAAATGAATTCTCTATAGTCAGCGCTAGGTTGGAGATTCAGCAAGCTTAGGAATTCCTTGCTTAGCTGGATAAAAGCATGAGTAGGTCAACAGAAGGAGCATGCTTTCTCTATGCCAACAAGGCGCTGTATTGGAGAGGTATCAGATGAAGTTGAGCGAACAGGATAGCTTTGAAGGGGGCCACCATGAGGTCCAGGAATCTCATGGAAAATCTCACAGAGGGGCATCTCTTTGATCTCAAGTACCGAGCAGGAGTTCTGAGAGAGAAAGAGAGATTTTCTGTTACACACTCCCTATAATAGATGGTTCAGATCATTCTGCAAGCCTGACTGTCCCTGGAAAGATTTTGATTGATTTGAGAGAAGAGGTGAGGGGGTAGAGTTTTGAACTCTAGTTATCCTCTTATCCATCTGAGATCGAGTGGTTGAATTTTAGTATCAAGGTTGAATAATTGACACTGTAAGAGTGAGGAAGTTTCAAACACTGGGGTGGGCGGGCACCGGCGGTAAAGCTCTACCATCGTTTTAGTGGCGCTATTTGGCCGAAAAAGGGTTAAAACCGCCCGCATAGCGCCACTATGCCGGTGGTTTAGCAGCGCTGCCCCATTGTTTTCAATGGGAAGGGGTGCTTTAGGAGCAGTGAATACACCACTCCTACAGCGCTGCAAAGATGCAGCTTGCAGGACTTTTTTGACCGTCGTGCAAGCGCACTGCTCCAGTGTAAATGCCCTCAGGCTTTTACACTGGAGACACAGGAGAGGCTCTTTACAGGCGCTATTTTTAGCGCTGTAGCGCCTGTAAAGTGCCTCAGTGTGAAAGTAGCCTTAGGATTGTGGGGCTGCAGTAATGGTGTGATAAACAGGGTGACCTTGACTTACCTGACCCTGGTCCCTGCTACCCTATATAGGGTCCAGGCTTCAACTGTCACTGTAGGTCTACCCTTGAAGGTGTCTGGATTCCATAGAGATGGACCATGACCTTTATAGCACACTGCGGCTAATTACAAGCGTTGCACAAAGTGCTAAGGAGTCTCCATGCAGGCTCCAGGGCCCTAAGCAACATTACAGGCCGTCCCCATGGTTTGGTGTCCAGGTACAGCTCCCAGGCTTTTACTGAGGTTGCACCTATCTGCATGCACTGTTCCAATGGTTTTATTACAGGACAATAAGGAGTTGATTGAAGAATTGTGTCTCAGCCAAAGACAGCTAGCCAATCAGAGGAGAGAGGGGGCAGGGCCGGGGGTTCCATGTCTGAATGGACACAGGGAGCTGTGACTCAGCTTGGTTGCCCCCATAGCAAGCTGCTTGCTGTGGGGGCACTGAACAGGAGGGAGGGGCCAGGACCAGAGGAGGGACCCGAGAAGAGGAGGATCCGGGCTGCTCTGTGCAGATACTTTTGACAATATAGTGTATCTTGGGTGGTGTTTTTATGTTGTTTGGTGGACTTGAGTGAGGGTTCTAAATGTGTGTAATAGGCTTCCTTGATCATTTCTAAGGAATTGACTACTGGGTACATTTTCCTTTCATTTAGGGTGATAATAGATTTAGGAATGTAAATAACAATTTCCCCTGTGGGTTTGAAATGATTGCTCAAAATTGGATTTATCTGCTGGTAGTGGAGTTATAATGCAATTGTGCAATGTGTTCCCATGCCTTAAAGTGGTGTTCCGACCACCCCTGCAAAAATTAAAAGCCAGCAGCTACACATACCGCAGCTACTGGCTTTTAATAATAGGACACTTACCTGTCCTTGAGTCCAGTGATGTCGGCACCGCAGCTGATGTTTACAGCTTCATGCCGGGAACCCTACTGTGCATGCACGAGGCTCCGCTCCTCTCTTCTACTGGCTCGGTGACAGGGGATGGAGGAGGGAGCCGAGCGGTGACGTCATGGGCGGCGGCCCGGACTCCCGGAAGAAGGAACAGGATGCCTGTTAAAGACAGGTATTCGCTCCCCTCTCCCCACCGAAAAGTGCCAAATGTTGCACCTGAAGGGGGGGGGGGTGAGACAAATCAGCAGACGTTCCACTTTTTGGGTGGAACTCCGCTTTAACAACAAGGTATCTAATCCCTATGTTAATGAGAGAAGTGGAAAAACACAAGGATTGGGACTTTCAGATACCAGAAATTATTATAAATATAAATACGTAGAGGAGGTATCTGAAAGTCCCAATCCTAGTTTTTTCCACTTCTGTGGGGTTCTCTAATGGAGATCTAAATCAAGGACGACCAAAGAGGTAGTGGCACAGACATATTCAAAGCTAACCTTTATTATTTTTTATTGTAGAAAGTACACAAAGGGAGGTATAGAGTGAAGGGTGTGCCGTCCTATATTATAATCAGGTCATCTATATAGCATCCATACACAATTTTAGATGCAAATGGGTTTTCCCATGTGTGTGCTTTCCCAGAAGTCAGGTTGGCATAGTGAGCACATTACTATGCCCTTCGCTTTTAGGAATGCTTGGTTTTGAACAGGAAAGCAGTTGTGTTATGAGAACCTAGTGCAATCCATTAGGAATTCGGATTGAGGTTTGAAAGGGACAACCAGATGTTGACTGGGTTCTGCTCACAATGCTTTAGTATATTCAAGAAATGTAATGAATTGGGGGGGCGTGTCCGGATGTAAAAGGAACAGGACGTGTTGCTGCGGAGCTATCCTGTCATAATCCACCACCATCCTGCTCAAAAAACGACCTACTAAGCCTCCAGACTCCCTCCAGCTGCACCTGGACATCACCCACACCGGCCCTGGTGAAAATTGCGGAGCTCGGCCGGCCGATCGGGTTCTCGTTAAGATGGCGGCGGGGTGTTGTGTGAAGCCGGCCGTGGCCTAAGGCCTGTGAAGCCTAACGCATCCCCAGGCTCGAGTGCCGCGATCGGCAAGGCGAGGGGCGATTGATCCACCCACCTCAGCGGCGGATGCCACCGGGAGGTGCCTGCATTGTGCGGGGAGCCAGAGGACCGCAGGAGGCCCTATCGGGGCCGATCCCGGATGCCGTGACCCACCGCCATCTTTAGGCCTGCGGAGCCTGCGGAGCCTCCAGCATCCCTGGGCTTGAGTGATGCGATCGACCGAGCGGGAAGCGGTGTTGGGGCCCCAAGGACCGCCAGAGGATCCATACAGGCTGTTTCCGGACACCGGAGGCCTGCTGCTACCATCCTGCGGCCTACAGTGCCTGGAGCATCCTCCACATGCAGGTACTGTGCCCCAGAGTGACTGTGCTGCCCTCCCAGTGCCTCCATCCCTATAGAAACTGTACCCTGAGGCAAGCCCTGACCCTGCACAGTGGCATTATCACCACTGCATCGCCTAGCCTGCCTTCAGAGACTTAGTGCCTGCCTGCTGTCCCTCACCAAACGTAAAGCCCTATCTTAGAACAGGACATACTGCGGATGCCCCCCCCCCCCCCCCCCCCAGGACCCGCTATTCACACTCAAAGAAAAAAAAAAGGCTACTCATCCCGCTCCACCAGTGGCCACATTCTCTGGGCAATGGGCAACGGCCAGCGGCTGCAATGGCGGCGAACACATCAGTAGCTGCGGAGTCGGGAGCAGCGGAGTCCCCCACAGGAGCAGAGATCCTGGCGGCCATTACGGCATGCAAGGAAACCCTGACTACCAAGATTGATTTCCTAACTGTGGATGTCAGCCTCATCCGGCAGGATATGGATAAATTCCGATTCCGTATAGCGGAGGTGGAGGACAGGGTCTCCACGGTAGAGGATGTGGTCCGGTCGGATTCCAGGGAGGTGAAGGCCCTACAGCTACAAGTGAAGGCGCTCCAGGAACGAGCCATAGACACCGAAAACCGCCTCAGGCACAACAACATTCGCATACTTGGTCTACCAGAGAGAGCTGAGGGTCCCAGACCTGCTGAGTTTACAGAACAGTTATTATCCACCCTGTTTAATCTGGGTGATACGCAACCCACCTTCGTAGTGGAAAGAGCCCACAGGGTCCCGCCACTCCCTCCTAGCCTGGGGGCTCCTCCACGTCCCTTCCTGCTACGCTTGTTGAACTACCGTGATTGTGACCGCATCCTGGCGGCGTCCCGAGCCATGCCGGAAATCAAATATGAAAATGCCAAACTGTCTTTCTTTACAGATTTCTCTAAAGAGGTGCAGCAGCGCCGCAAGTCGTTCACGGATGTTAGACGTAGACTTTGTGAAAAGGGAATACGCTTTGGCCTTCTATACCCCAGCAGGCTGAGGATCACTGACGGTGACAACACCCGTTTCTTTGACACCCCTGAGGCCGCTGCAGCGTGGTTGAATACCCGCTAGTGTCATGATGCCAACTGGAACGGTGATGGACATACAGCCTGCTGAGACCAGCTAAGTACCTTACCTTCCTCTGACGATCCGCCTTTCGGTCCCTTGTTGACTTCCAGCATTACCCATTCTCTGCTCTTACAACCTTCTGCACTGCTGCACCTAGCCATCATCCTAACCCTATATTCTACATCCTTTGCCAATGGAACTGAGACCAGCTCCTCCTGTCTGAGGAGCTCCAGCAACCTTTATGCAGACTTTTGTCTTTGACCTGTCCCAATTTCCCACCTAGTCACCCCCCCTCACTCAGGTCCCAGTGAGGACTTCTGCCAGTTACGGGCCCCTTTTTTTTGGTCCAGGACGTGACCATACTAACCAAAGTTTAAAGGGTTTACGACCTCCTGCTTTTCCTTAAATGATGCGGGTCCATCGCTTGAGGGAGCCTTACAGATCCTCAACTCCTTTTCCTTTTCCTCCTTTTCGAGACCTTTAAATACCTGGGGGTGGTGGTCTCCAGACAGGCCTCCGAATACTTACCCCTGAACCTGTCCCCAGTAGTTCAGGAGGCTCGGCAACGATTGAAGGCATGGGAATCATTGCCACTTTTATTGATGGGACGTATAAATTTGTTTAAAATTAAAATATTACCCAAGTTCACATACTTATTTCGCCACTCTCCACAGTGGACACCTAAATCTTTTTTTCACATGTCTACACCGCCTCCTCGCCTCTTTCCTGTGGGGATCCCAGTCCCCCAGGTACAGCTGGACCACACTGATATGCCCGATCTCTCAGGGTGGCATGGCATGTCCAGATCTACATAAGTACTATTTAGCCACCCAGCTAGTTACGGCTGCCTGGTGGCTCAATCTGGACATCTCCAATCCAGCTACCCAGGTTGAGACGGCAGTGCTGAAATCCCTTGAGGCGCTCAAATTATTACTCTTTCAAGGCCCCCTATCCACTGACACCCTCCATGCGCACCACATTGCGTACATTGGGGGCAGGTCTAAAAATCGAAAAATACCCTAAACAGACAATCTCACCAAATGCCCCCCTTTGGCGAAACCCAACCCTAGAGCACATCTACAAATTACCTGAGCCCCATGCCTGGACCAAGTTTAACATAAAAACGGTGACACAGATTGTTTCCAACCAATCCCTAGTTCCGCTTTCCAAACAGAATTCTGACTTTAATGTACCACGGTCCTATTTTTGTCGATCCCATCAACTCTCCCATGCCATTAGTTGCCAATTCTCCAACTCCCCACCTCAACTCTTCACTAGAGGTCCTCCTTAGGTCAGATTGTGCAAAGAAAAAAAAAAAAACACCTCTCAATTGTACTCACATTTGATTATCACCTCTCTCCCGGCGTTGGAAAAGCTAAGATCTAAATGGTTCCATGACATCCCTGATCTCGACAACGATGATACAGACGACATATGGGATTTCCCTTTTAACTCCCTGGTCTCTCTGAGAGACCGCCTGATCCAATTCAAGATAGTTCACCGAGCGTACTTTACCCCTCACAGATTACACAAAATGAACCCTGACTCCCCTCCCGGGTGTTGGAGATGTGGTGTGATTCCTGGGGACTTCACCCATATCTTCTGGACCTGCCCAGCAAATACCAGTTACTGGAAGGAGATTTTAGACTTTATCACGCAAATTACCTCTGTGCCACTACAACCATCAATGGCAATTTGCATACTAGGCCTGATTGAGCAACTAATCCCTATGGTGGCGGGACGCACGCTTGTGGGACTCCTACTGTTTTATGCCCGCAAAGCCATAGCTCTTAGTTGGCGCAAACCAACCCCCCCCCTCCTCTCTCACTGTGGAAACAACTCATCAACAATAGCTTACCTCTGTATAAAGACACATACGCCAATAGAGGCTGCCCCAACAAGTATGACAAAGTCTGGTCTAAATGGTTGGCGGTCTCTTAGTAGAACCTGCACAAAACAGCTCTCAAGTGGGTGCCAACTGTACACAACGAATATATCAGATGTTATACCATCATATACAAAAAGTTAACTACAGTATCCAGTGACCCAGGGAACTGTGCTGATGTACAAACAATCTATGCTATATGCCTGCTGTCTATGTATGACAACTAAAATGAGGTCCCCACAGGGATCACATTGTTGCCATGTAAGACCAATGTATGTTTAACTGTTTGTTTTTTGTTCTGCTCATCGTAAATCAATAAAAAGATATAAAAAAATAAATAAAAAGAAATGTAATTAATTGCAAATATAGGACAGAAGGAATAATTCTCTGTTGTAAAAATAATCTGTATATTCAGGAAGGTCACTGGTTTTACCTATTGGAAAAAAATAAATAAAAAAAAAAATCACTGGTAAGGCTAGCTATGGAGACAATTAAGGGTCCATGTAGTAGGGTGTCTAAATTGTTTAAAACTATTGGCATGTGGTAAAATAATATTGTGTATGAAAAAGTTTTTTTTTTTTTAACTTTGTCTATTAATTGTTTTAATTCTATCTTGTATTCCGTTAGTGGTTATTTTGGCAAGTTTACTGTATGTTGTGGTATCTGAAAGGAGTCAAATGACTTATTTTTTATGTTATCACCGTTTTGTTTAGCAATGCCAACCCCTTTGTCTGCTTGTTTTAGAACGATGTCGTGATTAGCCATGAGCTCTCAACGTTAAATTTTTTTTTATTGCTTGACGGGGTAAATTCTCTCCTCTCTACCTGTGAGACTTTTTCACAACCTAGCCACATACTATAAACACAAAAAAGACGTAGTCAGTCAGCAAACAGGCAAATGTTCGGTTTGTTTCTAGCTATGCTGGTGTGGTGAAATTGCAGTCAGTGTCTCCAATAACTACCACACCAATCACACTCTTTAACCTGTGAGGATGAGGGCAGAAAAACCTTGCAGATGAGCCTCAGTTTTACAGCTCCAAAACCACTACCTTTAGCTGCAAAGGCAGTGGCCAGGGATGTACACATTGTGTGGCTGCGATGCTTTGCTTTTGCAGTTATGGAGAAATTATTCACCCTGTACGCCTTCTGATTGTGACCAATTTAAGTGAAGAGGGGTACTTGTGCAGGGTCCAAGGGTTTAAAGCAGGTGGTAATAGACCGCTCTGTGCAATACCATTACAGAGAGCAGGTAGGTGAAACAATTTCTATTTTAATGCAAAAAAAAAAAATAAACCTTTACAACAACCTTTACATCACTTTAAACTCAGCAAGAAATATTTTTTTATTTAACCACTTCAGTACCAGACACTTAGACACCTTCCTGCCCAGGCCAAATTTTCAGCTTTCAGCGCTGTCGCAATTTGAATGACAATTGCACGGTCATGCTACACTGCACCCTATTTTGGTGGTATTTGATCACCTCTGCGATTTTTATTTTTTGCGCAACAAACAAAAAAAGACCAAAAAATTTGCAAAAGTTTTTCTTTGTCACTGTTAATTTTTTTGTAAATAAGTGCGTTTTCTTCTTCAATGACGGGCACTGATATGGCTGCACTGATGGGCACTGATAAGGCGGCACTGGTATGCAGCACTGATGGGCACTCATTAGGTACTTATGGGTGGCACTGATGCATACATACATATAGGTGGCACTGATAGGTGGCATGGATGGGCACTGATGGACATCAATGGGTGGCATTGCTGGGCATCCCTGTTTTATAACATAAATATGATGTGCCAATCAGTGCCCATTTGTGGGCACTGATTGGCATATTTTGGGCATTTTTTTTTTTTGCATGTGGATGGCCATGGGGGGGATGTACCTGGCCATCCACATGCTGGGGGCTTCCCTGGTGGTCTAGTGTGGGCATCTGAGGGGGGGGGGGGGGCTGCGCTGATAAACAATCAGCGCATACCCCCCCCCTGTCAGGAGAGCCGCCGATCGGCTCTCCTCTACTTGCGTCTGTCAGACGCGAGTGAGAAAAAGCCGATCAACGGCTCTTCCTGTCTACATCGTGATTGGACATGGCTGATCACGTGGTAAAGAACCTCCGCCGGAGGCTCTTTACCAAGAATTTACCAGACTGACACGCTGCTCCACCGATCACCGCGATGCGCGCCCCCACGGGCGCGCGGCGGCTGTTATCCTGAAGGACGTCATACGACGCCCAGTCAGGATAACAAAACCACTTCCCGGACGTCAATCTGCTATTGACCGGGCGGGAAGTGGTTAAACAGTTTATATCTTAATGTGCAAAATGGTATAGGTAAGTTTGTCCAAATATGACAGACAATCTACCTGTCAAAGGCTGCCCTCCAGCACTGCACTGTCAGTGCTTGGGCACTTCCATCTGTTCCTGGTCTTTCTTCTGGATTCGCTCTGTTTAGCCGCTTGAAAGGCCAGGCCATGACGATGTCACACCTGCACATGGGAGTCACTTGGCAGAGTGGGAGCCATAAAATGTACTTTGAGCTGTGCATACGTAGCTCACAGTACATTACCACTGACAGGCAGGAAAATGTATTTATGACAGAAGAAACCCTTAGGGTCTTTTCTATCATAAAAACTCTGCTCGTCAGCAGTTTTGTTACGATTATCTTGTTACCTTTTACCATGTTAAAGAGGAGCTTCAGTGCATGCCCCCTTCACCACCAAAAATTTAAAGTCAGCAGCTACAAATACTGTAGCTGTTGACTTTGAATATTAGGACACTTACCAGGGATCCGGTGATGCCAGCAACCCAGCTGATTTTTTCAATCAGCTCTCGGGTGCTGCCAACACCATTCCTTGTAAGGGAAATCATCAGTGAAGCCTTGCAGCTTCACAGCCGGTCCCCCACTGTGCATGCGCAAATCGCTTTTTGAATGGCCCAAACTTCAGTGGGCTCTCACCGCAGAGTAAACAAGTGGAGCTTCGCTTTAAGCATTTTATCTATGGACAGCTTTGTGGATGCACTTTCTCAGCCTGTGAGCATTTTAATATAATTACAAAAGGAACTTTGGTTTAATGTATCACACAAAAAGCAAACAGGACAAAATACATCCTAATAAACCTCTAAATCCACTGTTGTAGCTCTTTTTTTTTTTTTTTTTATTTTATTTACAATGCCATGTTCTGCTTTCAAAAAAAGTCTCTGTACAGAAGATAATTAGTTGATAATGTTGTACATCACATAACTAAAATAAACACATTAGCTTGAATATACAAAAACACGCCTTAAAGCATAGATGTTATCCACATCAACCAGAGTCCAGTTGTCCATTTTCGGATAATATCTTTAGAAATTGTTCAGCTTTCACCACTCTGTCATGTGTGTAATACATACTGTAAAAGTAAAGAATATTATTTTTGTTCTGCTACTTTCCTCAGCGCATTTTGCAGGGACTTCTTCATGAATGTCTGGTTAGAGTTAAGTGCACTAGTTAAAGGTCCAAGATGAGCCAACTGAATCTGAAACAAAACAAATATATATTATTTTTAATGTATACAAGCTGTATGTTGTTGTAATAAGCCTGCAATTGTATTGTTCAATTACAGTGCCACCTACTGCTGAAATAAGCTTTAAATCAGCTACTAGAAAATTAGATCTTGTTAAAAGCAGGCAACTCACATTTAAAAGCTTCTGTGTTAAAGATTGGTACCAGTTAAAGCAGGAGTAAACCCGTTGAAACTTTTTTTTTTTTTTTTTTTTTTTTTAACACACCTGTAAGGGAAAAGGCATAATGAGCTAGTAGCTCATTATGAAATACTTACCTTAGAACGAGGTGTCGGTGACTCACCTGATCCACACCGAGGTAGCTGACATGTTGCCTCGGGGTGTCTTCCGGGTATCGCGACTCCAGCGCTGTGAGTGGCTGGAGCCGCAATGTCATCACTCCCGCACATGCGCACGGGAGACTTCTTCCTGGCAGGGTTCAGATTCTGCCGGCCATTCAGCCGAGAATCCCCCGTGCGCATGCGCCGCTGCAGTCAGTGGCGCATTGCACGGGGGGAATTTTTTTTACCTACAGGTAAGCCTCATTATAGGCTTACCTGTAGGCAAGAGTCAAATTTTTGACTTTACAACCGCTTTAAGAGCAACTTTAACTATACTCATCAGAATTATGTTGACAATTTTTAAAGCTTTTGATTGCAGCAAAAACAACAAAACAGATCTGGACAACATAACAGAACAAGATGACCTACAACCAACCAAATTGATTGTAAACCACACAAAAATGTGGTGGTGGTGATGTTTTACAGTCACCATTCATGGTTAATTGCATTCTTAAATCTGGTAATTTTTGGAATCTAAAGCGAAAAAAAAAAAAATTGCGTTTTAAATAAGCTTTAAAAAAAATTTATGAATTTCAGGTATGGATATTTGTACATTGGCCCAGCTTAGACCAACTTAAAGGGGTGTTTCAGCTAAAAAAAATTTTTTAGCTGCTGATTTTTAATAATAGGTACACTTACCCTCCCAGGGCGCCCTGCGATGTTGGTCGTGGAGGCCGATATGTCCTCCGGTCCCAGCACCGCCATCCTCAGTAAGGGAAACAGGCAGACTACGGCTTCACTGCCCGTTTCCTACTGCGCATGCGCGAGTCACGCGGCACTTTGTGAATGGGACGTGCTGTGTTAGGGAACACACAGTTCCCATAACACAGCGCGCCCCATTACCCAGAAGACAACACGGCGGAGGACAGAAGAACAAAGATCGCTGCGGCGTAGGAGGCAGATTAGGAAGACTGCCTAGCAACAGGGATTTCGGGTCAGGTAAAAAAAAAAAAAATTTTCCAGAATATTAATGCTTTTTTTTTTTTTTTTTTTAGGGTGTCCCCCCACTTTAACTACGCATATACCATACCTGACACATCCCACTGGGAGCTAGAAATCACTGTAGTAGGCACTGCTAAACCTTTGGTTATACTTTAAAAGATGTGGGGATATGTAATATTTGGTGCCTACCATACACAATTTACTTTATTTATGCCCCCATTTATTTGTACAAAAACATTTCCATGTATATACATCAAATCTGTATATCAATGCCATCACAAGTTACGCTTATTAAAACATAAAATTATGTTTTGCAGACACTATTTAAAAACTCTTACCAGGTTAGGTTTGCTAGTCAGGAGAACCAATAACAATTTGGAAAAAGTCACAGACTTTGAAAACTTCTCAGCAGCTTCACATAGATAGTTTAAAAATGGGTCAAACTCTGACTGACAGAATTTATCCTGAAAGAAAAACAAAATATGGGAAAAAATCATTTGATAACAAAATGGGATTGTCTGACCCAGTAAAATCTTTCTTGGGAGTCTAACCCCAGGACAACAAATTTTAGTTTATACTGCTGCCCACAGTAAGATTGGACGCTAAAATAAATAAAAAGTCTCTAGGCCAGACTAGGATAAAACCCTGTATGCCTCATTTTGTAGCAAGCCATATCAAATCATGATCATAAAAACACAGAATGGGGAGACCTGTGTTCCTCAATGGACTCTAAGCGCTGATATAGACACAGGCGTGATTTCATTGCGATTTACTTTATTATCTACGAGTTAAATCGCACCGAAGTCGTCAAAAAGTAATGCAGGAACTATTTTTCTAATCGCTCCAGTTCAAGTTGCATGATTTGTAAATTGCATGTTGCAGTGATGTGATCCAGGGCTAAGATAGGGAATTTACTGTGTGTACAAATACAAATTTTTCTTTCTCATCTATTAAGGGACACAGGAAGTCATGTCAGGACATCCAAAAGCAGTGCAACAGAGGGGATGGCAACCGCAAACAACCACTAAAAAGGCCCAACAGAACAAGCCTGGAGATGATAGAAAAAGGCAAGACCCGATGGAAAAAAGTATGGGACACCAAGTTTGATGCCGGAAGACCAATACAATACTCACACTGGTAAGGATGTACTAAATTTGGGGGGGGGGGGGGGGATCATATGCCATAACATGGAACTGGTCTACTTGATCCAAATCATAACATGTAATAAAAAAAATAAAAAAAACAGAACTTCCCAATGGGGACAGACTCACAACCTAGGTGTTAACACGGAGAGGGAACTCCTCCCCAAGGACTGGGATTGGGTAGAGGAACCGGAAACTATGTACTTATAAGGAGGGCCAGAAACTCCATAGGCTGTGGAAGGCTCTACATCTCAACACACTTGATCCACCAGATCTAAAAAAATAAAGGGGGTACATGGCTGGAAGGACAGCCAGAGGCAACATCCACTTCATTAGGAAGGGGACCAACCCGAGGGGAATCCTGAAAACAACTTGGTTTCAAAGAAACCAATGAGTAGAACAGTGGTCCTTATACCCCTTTAAAAAACGTTTTTTTTCAAAAAGTTTTGATTTGTTGAGTTAGCAAGGCCAATACAGCAGGTACAGAGGGTTTCCTATACAGAGAGTAGGCAAATCTCAAATAAGCAAGGAGGAAACCAGATCAGATAGAGCTGAGGACCAAGTTATCTGTAGGGAGAGGGCACCAGTAGGGGGAAGCCCTGAAAAAAAACCTTGACTGAAAATAAATTGCCTATTCTTAAAACAATAAATATGCACTCACATTTACAAGATATTAAAAAGTTTATCAATAAGTCACCAGCAGGTGGCGACCTTCCAGGTCATCAATATTAAGCAAGCCCCTCTGGGTGGATGTGATGTAAGGTGCTTGGAACCAGGAAGTTAACCAGGTGGATCCCCAAGAAGAAGACCAAAAAGAGACTCTTTATGTAGTTTATCACTCCATGCCTATTGTTATTTTTGGCAGTTGCACTAGTGCCCCCCTTTTCTTGCACCTGGGTATATTTAGAGTGTTAATGCCCTTTACAAATCCATTTTAGTTCCTAAAAACAAAGGAAGCTCCAAGTGCTTGGCCCGCACTGCCTACTCACAGTGAGTGAGTTTTCAGAGACGGGGTCACACCTGGATTTGTACCGCAGCTCTGAACCTAGATCGCTCTGCTAACACAGTATACACAGGTCTGGAAAGTGCCACAATGTAGAGCCCAAAGGTCACATTCCAGGCTAGCCCCACACGTCTGGTCAAGCGAGTCTAGGTACAGCATTCCAAAAGTCCAGTTTAGGAAAGAATGGATCAAGAAGGCTTGATCCACATAGCTGCATAGAAAGACCAGCTCAGCAATGATGTAGCAGGAACTGGGGAAAAAAATGTAGCTAGCAAAAAAAGGTTAGACTTTTCCTTAAAGTCTAGAAGAAAAAAAAAAATGTAATAAAAAAGTCCTCCTTGCCGTCTTCAAAGAAGCAAAAATGCTGACTATGACCCGAAGAACATAATCCCTACAGTCAAGCACGGAGGTTGAAACATGATGCTTTGGGGGCTGTTTCTCTGCTAAAGGTACAGTACGACTTTGCCACATTGAGGGGCCAATGGACGGGGCCATGTATTGTAAAATCTTTGATGAGAACCTTCTTCCCTCTGCCAGAGCACTGAAGATGGATCATGGATGGTTCTTTCAGCATGACGATGATCCAAAACATACCAAGGCAACAAAGGAGTGGCTCAAAAAGAAGCACATTAAGGTCATGGACTGGCCTAGCCAGTCTCCAGACCTTAATCCTACAGAAAATTTATGGAGGGATCTGAAACTTCGAATTGCCAGGCCGACAGCCAAGAAACCTTAAGGATTTAGAGAAGATCTGTAAAGGAGAGTGGACCAAAATCCCTCCTGAGATGTGTTTACACCTGATCATTAACTACAAGAAACGTCTTACTTCTGTGCTTGCCAACACGGGTTTCTCCACCAAGTACGAAGTCGTGTTTTTCTTGGGGATCAAATACTTATTTTACTCACTGAACTGCAACTAAATTTAGAACATTTGTATCATGCGTTTTTTTTTTCTGGATTGTTGGTTGATATTCTGTCTCTATCATTTAAAATACACCTATGACAAAAATTATAGACCCTTCATTTCTTTGTAAGTGGGTACACTTACACAATCTGCAGGGATCAAATACCGGTAATTATTTTCCCCACTGTAGATTTAGCACCTTTGCCTGCAGTTCCTCTTTACCTCTATCTCAGTGGTACTAGGATCATGCCTACCAATCATCTGACTATACAACTATTTTAGATTTTCTGTAACAAAACTCTTAATGCCCCCCTTCCTCTATATACATTTATCTGCTAGTATGATAAATTATGAATGAATGGTGATAATCTGATATTGTGGTGGATCCCCTATAATAGTTTGCTCACCTTTTTGTCGATCAATAAGTGCAGGATAATGATAGCAACTTCAGTACATGACGTATCAAGAATCGGACTGAAAATAAACCAAAAACAAATATGGATAACCACCATTACTTGTGTCAAACAAGGAAAAAAAAAAAAAAAAGGGTTGGGTAAAGGCTAACAGGTTTCTCTCAAAGTATAAGATAACAGCAGGTTTTGGTATGTATTTGTCTGTCTTGTTACCTGAAGTAGTTCCTTAGCTAACAATTATAGCAAGCCTGTGATTCCTGAGCTGAATTATGTATGCTTCCTACATAGACAAGGTAGTAATGTCTGAAACACCATTAGATGTAATAGCCAAGCCCCTACCACAGGTTCAAAACTTGGGGGGGTGGTTATAGTCTCACAGTTTCATAGTAGGTAAGGTTGAATAAAGACAATAGTCCATTCAGTTTAACCTGTGTAGGTGCACGCGTGTCAGTGTCTATAATGATTTCCCATATAAAAATATGTTTACTTCCGCCCTAAACATTAGTCATGATATCACTCCAGTCCTCTAAGATCATGGAGTTGATCAGAGACAATCTGGTCTTTGTTCACCTCTATGGCCAGCCGTACGAACTGTCAGAGTGTTTCCCAGGTGCGCCGGTAAAAACAATAAGCCAAAGAAACACCAGCGAGCGGCAGGAGGAGGGGGTTCGACCCCTCTCGCTGCTTCTGAAAGCGATCCAGTGGCTAATTAGGATCATTCATGAGAAAGCCAATCCCATCTGAAGAAAAAAAAAAAATACTGGGGTTATGGCTGATAGCTTCAGCCATAACCCCAGTAAACCACTTGCAAGCTGCAACGTGTATATCTATATTAGAGATAGATAGATAGATATATCTATCTATCACACACACACGTTGCTGTCGGCAAGTGCATAATATCACAACGCTCTGCATGGTCCCGCATGAATTAGGTGTGTTTCTACAGTTCATATAAGGTTCTGTCAAAAAGGGGACTATGGGATGCGGAAAAAAAAAACACACACACACCAACAACACACACACACACACACACACACACACCCCGCCCCCTGTTGCACAGTCCTGCAGCCGAAAACTGCAGGACAGTATAAACAGGCCCCTAGCCAGACAAGACAAGTTAAACCTATTGCTCACCTAAAACATAGATGCAGCTGATGTGGCTGAATACATTCAGAAACCATTCGACAAAGAAAATCAGCATACACAGTGCCTAACAAAGAAAAGCCATAAAGAAGAGCAGTAAATAGATCCATCAGCTCAACACAGTACCACATTGCTGTCTTTGGACGATTCAAGAACATGTAAATTGGAAACAGGTACCCACCTGGTTCTGCTTGAATTAATATAGGGCCAATAAGACTACTGCAGGCAGAATAGGCATACTTGTTGCAAAACATAGAAAGTGCTGCAGTGAGTGTACGGGATGCTGGTGAAGTGAGCGAGAGCACCTAGAAAAAAAAACAAAGCTCAAACATTAGTAACGGATTGCATTATCTGAATTGGTTAAAAATAGGCTCTAAAATGTAATGTAAATGTTTGGGTGCATCAGGCAAAATTATACTTTTGGCAGACTCTCTCACCTAAGCCAAACAACCCCTGTATGTAACAAATTTAAAGCAAACCTTGCAGTCATGGCCAAGTGCCACCCTGTCTGAGATGCAAAGCTCTGGCACTCGCAGAGGCCGAAATTGCCACTAACCGCAACCTACACAATGCAATTGATACATCACTATGATGGCAGCCTCCGTGGCCAATGAAAATATACACAAGATAAGGAGACGTGAAAAGCTATCACTATAAGTAAGTATTGGAGCTTTGCCTCTCATAAGACAGAAAGGTGTAAGAGGCTGAGGTGCCTGTATCTCATACCTGTAGTATTTTACCCCCTCAAATATTATTCCAGGTCAGTCGTGGTCTACTTACTAGCTAATAATATAATAGAGTACCTTAACTGCAGCCCCTGTTATCTAAAGGGCCACACAGAATAATCAGTGTTTGTGATGCTAGAAAGGATAGTTTGGCACACTGCTGATGTGCTACAGGTGTATTTGAAAGCTTCAGGAGACTGTTAGACCCCTTTCACACTGAGGTGCTTTTCAGGCGCTTTCACGCTAAAAAAAGCACACGAAAACCTATTTCCATTAAAATCAATGAATCTTTCACACTGGGGCAGTGAAAAAACTCCTACAAGCAGCATATTTGAGTCTCTAAAAAAGTGTCTCAAAAGACGCCCCTCTCCATTGAAATGAATGCCTCAAAAGCACACAAAAAGCGTTTCAAAATGGTTCTTTTGAGTCATGTGACCTTCAGAAAAGCGCACCACTAACGCCTCAAAAGCGATGGCGTTTATTGGGCATTTTTCAAGCGCCTCAGTGTGAAAGGGGCCCTAGGGATTGGGATATGTTACATGAGACTACTAAAGATCACAACCATTACAGTCCCTTTACAAATTGTTGCTCCAACTAAAGGCCACCCACATCATATATAACAAAAGGGCTGCAAGGTGGGCAATAGGGATCTAAGTTCTTTGATTGTCTAGCTCCTGGCACCAATACAATGACAGAGCCAGTGAGACATTTTGTGAAATGCAAATTAAACTGCATAACTTTAGGTCAATAAAAACACACCAATGGAAAATAAATACAGCACACTTTGATTCAAAATGTTCCCAGTATAGTACTTCAACACTATCAGAAATACAATAAAAATCTGCCTTTATAGAATGTAAGGTTTACCCTATCCAGGAAGAGGCTTTTTGCTAGTGACTTGGCATGGGCATAACTAATGTCCGGTGATACTGTATCAAGGTGAACACAGAGCTGAAATAGGCACTTTAGGGAGAGTTGTGCAATGCCCACATTAGAGAAGAGAGTTTCCAGCTGTAAAAAGAAACAGGATAACAATGATAACAGCTCACATCACACAAGAAAAGCAACGCTACATAACCCATAGAAAACAAACTATAAATTCGATTTTCTTGTTCTGTGTTAATGCAAATATAACACTATTTGAGAAAAAAAACAGACACAGGGGTTGATTTACTAAAACTGGAGAATGCAAAATCTGGTGCAGCTATGCATAGAAACCAATCAGCTTCCAGGTTTTATCATCAAAGTTTAATTGAACAAGCTGAAGTTAGAAGCTGATTGGCTACTGCGCACAGCTGCACCAGATCTTGCACTCTCCAGTTTTAGTAAATCAACTCCACAATTCCATTTATTGATACTTCCACCCATTCACAAATGAATGCCACCGATGTATTTTTCCAGCTGATCCGTATAAATTGAATACAGCAACATCATAACATGCACAAAAATTGATCCCTCTGAAGACTTGGCTTAAAATATAAAATTAATTTAAATCATAAAGGAGCTCTAGGAAAGCTGCATGCCGGCATGGTTGCTGTAGGTCTAAAAGTGCTATGATTCTTTGCCCCCTGCAGTCTGATCACTCTGAGTGACCAAAGGATGTAACCAATTATCAAGAAAAGGTTGCATACCTGTAACGGGCTACACAAATCAAATAGTTTGTTCAGCTCTGCTAGAAATTCATGGTCCAGTGACTGAAACATAAGAAGACACAACCGTAAGCTCACTATCAAAAACCTTACCAGCTCGTTTCATAATAGGGAAATTATCTCTGTCATTACCTCAGACTCCATGTTAAGGTAAAGGAACTGCTTGAGCTTAGGCACACGAGCCTAAAAAAGATGACAGGCAACAAAAAAAATGAAAATTTCACTAAATTGCATTATACATCACAATTTGAAAAAACACAAGCATACATATATTTTTTTTCCTTAAAGCGGAAGTAAAGTCTGCTGTATCCCCCCCCAGGTAGGTTATGCCATAATGTACTAGTATGCACAGCATATTATTACATTATGGCAGACTTACCGGTCATATGGTGTCCTCCCAGCACAGCGCTGGGCCCTACATCGCTTCCAACTTTGCCCGGTCTTCCTTCCGGGTCCCGTGCCTTTGGCCACGCACGCGAGTCACATCACTGCAGCGCAGATCGGGGGCCGATCGGGGCCTGCACATGCGCAGCTCAGTGAACAGGACAGCTGATGGGCAGAAGGATGCATTTATGGCAAAAGAGACCAATAGGGTCTCTTCTGCCATAAATACCCTTCTTGTCAGCCATTTGAAGAACAAAAAAATAAAAAATTGACTTTCGCTTTAATAAATATTACATTTCTTTTTTAGGACCTCCCAAAACAGCAGGACAGCCTAGACTACAGTCCACTGTTCATCTTGTGACTGGCAGCCTAATAAGGGTAAATGTATGGAATCCACTATCTATTATTAAAGACCTCTAGTGCACAGCCGCCCAGCTGTATCCCAAGAGCCTTATATGGCTTACAATACATCTGATATTGGTTAAAGAGGCCCCATAACCAACATTGTCAGTAAAAGCACAGACAAATCAAAATTTTAAATGCATATTTGCAGCATGTTTCTATTCTATGAACTTTTTTTGGGACTTGAGGCAACAATGCCTCAAAACAGGCTGGCAAATTGGACTGCTTCAGAAAGAGTCTATTCCCTAGCACAGCCCCTTGCCTTCTTGTATGTTATAGCCCTGTCTTCTGTAGATATTTAATTCCTGACGGTACTGACCCAACTCTCCGCCCTTCCCCTAACTTCCAAACAAAAAGTTTTATGTAGTGGCCAGGGGAGGAGTGTAGCAAAATGCTATAGAGCAGGGGCGCTCATCCTGTGGCCCTTGGAGCCCTCTGATGTGGCCCGTGACCTTTAACCAGGGAAGTGCATGCCCGATAGCGACCTGGGCTTGCAAACATTCCATCCCAGAGCATCAGAGTGCATCAAGCCAGCGCTGGTAGTGGAGGAAGCAGGTCATGGCGAGAACAGGAGCTGTATAAGCCGATGCTTCCTCTGTAGTGCCACCTCCTGTCCCACATGGTGTGATACCAAGTGCACTTCACCTGGGACCTTTCTAGCAGCCTGGAGACTGATGCCAGCAAAAGCTGGAAGAGGAAAAAAAGCTCAGTGTATTACACTGGGCCTAATAGCTTTTGCAAAGGGCATATTAGAACTTAGACATCTTTTATGTGTTGCGGGTGTGGTGCACCTTCTAAGTGTATCTAACCCGCAGGAAAGCCACAGATGCACTGCCACCGTGGATCGGTGTGAAAGCAGCCTAATAATTGTTAAGTTCTAATATGCACATTGCAAAGGCTATTATGGTCAGTGTATGTGTTGTTTAATACACTGAGCTTTTTTTCGTCTTCCAGCTTTTTCTGGCATCACTCTCCAGGCTGCCAGAAAGTACCTGTGGTAGCTGCCTTATAGGGGGCTCAGGACAGTAAGGGCTTGTTTACATTTATGGTTTTTAGGAGTGGTAAAAAAAATAAATAAATAATAATTTAAATTAAAAAAAGAAGTTGAGACATGTTTTTCTACAACCCCCCCCCCCCTCCAACCACAGGTGTAGTGTCAGGGGTCGCAATGGTGGCCTTGCCCCATGCTCCAGGGGGCCCGTGCAGCCTCCCTATCACATTCTGTTTTACTTGGACAGGAGGGGGGATGCAAGGGTGCCATATACAGGAACTGATGCCCTCGATTGTCCTCCTGCAATTGCTGAAAGACAGCTTCTCCTCCTCTTTCTCCTGCTGGCATTCAGCCCCTTCAAGAGGAAAATGTTCATTATGCTATTCAAAGTTGGAAATTCTGAACCATTTAATTTCATTGTGGCCCGCGACCGACTGCCAAATCACTTAAGTGGCCCTCGCTCTAAATATGATTGAGTGCCCTTGCTATACAGTGGCAGCTCTGATTCTGCTGACATCACACCTAGGATAACAGCACCCAGCAGTAGTCTCAGGGCTTCCGATTGTCTACACAAGGGAGGCTTCTGAAGATAAAATTTAAAAAAATGCCTAAAATAGGTTAGATGCATGAATGCTGAAATAGATAGTCTGAAGATGTAGTCACTTTAAGCAAGTGGACCTTTACCTCAATAGATGCAGGTAAAACTGCTATCTCTTCTGGGGCTTCTGTATGAGCTTCTTGCAGAGAGCTCAGTGGCTGTGAGTCCATAAATGTGTTTGTGTCATCATTTACATGATCGGTTTCTTTGTCTTCTATCTGTGGTCTACTCTCAAAATCAATAGTCTGCTCATCTTCCATGGAGACACAGCGATTTTTATACCAGCCTAATTTAAAATGACCATGTGGTGTCTGATTTAGCTGCTTGCAGATGGTATACAGACTTTGTGCCACCTCAGGACTTTGTAAAGGAGTCTGAATGCTGCTACCAGTCAGAAAACGTTGCCTCATGTAAAGCAACCAAGCGTCTGAGAAGTCATTTTCTACACTGATGGTCTGCAACCAAAGCTGGATAGCTGGAGCAGGCAGCCGAGAATACATAAGGTCCAGTAGCCTAAATAAGTTCCTTTGTGTTTGGAGAGGAAGCAAGACAAGTTTTGGTTTTCTTAGAATAAACAAAAAAAAGAAAAGATTAATAAAAGGAAGTGGATTTCACACTAGTTAATAGTTACACTAATATATGATGCATTGCTCAATTTTTGCTCACAAATCTTACTAAAATAAATTTAAAAACAAATTCAAATTCAGACAGGTAAAACCCTTCACTGAAGCAATCTTCTGACATCATTCCACGATTATCTAGCACAGGGGGAATATGAGAATTTGGGGTAAAACACATATTAAAATGGACTTCGGCACCACAAAAATATTAAGAGTATTACTCACATCATCATTTCTCCAGTTGATTCATCCACTGTGGGTACTTTCATGCACAAATTCTCCATTGTACTTATCCAGGGAAAAGGTCCAGGAAAGCACTGCAGAACCCTATGAGCAGCCAAAAAGCCATTTTGGTCATTGCTCAGAGCCTGTAGTAATAGAACAACAGCTCTCTCAGAGTCATGGAGGGAGGTTCCTGCCATTAACAACTATAAGCAGGCAATCTAAAATGGAAAAAAATTAAAATAACCAAATCATATAACAAGCAAACATTTCAATAAAAAGCACAGAGCATAATTATTCATTCAATATTATAGCATTTCCTAGCCCCTCTCTCTAAGGCCCCACTATAGTAAGGTGGTCACTGGTTTGACCAATTTTTTACAATTAACTGTGGGACAGTGAAGAAAGCTACAAAGCTAAAAGGAGGTTTAAAAGGTAAATTCTAGAACCTCCACTTGGAATCCATACAGAGCATTAACTTTTTGCAGGTCACATTTGCAGACTAAATGGTGCATGGGAGATTAATAGCCGAGGGTAATATGCAACCTTTATTCACGTTCATGTCCTTCCTTGACCTTAAAATACCAGTCAGAACAACTTCTTCAGGAATCTGCAGCCTGTGCCTCAATCTTTATTGATGTTGGCTGCATAAAAATAATGCAGATATAGCCAACATACAGCAAAGGAGAAGCCAGGAAATCTGAAGTGAAGGTATGACTTTTTGCATAGTTACATTGGTCCAGCTTGGACCAAAGTAAGTATGTGCCATACCTTGACAATCCCAGTGGAAGCTGGAATTCACTGCAATAGGCATCGCTACTACAGTGCTCGCCACTAGCCTCTGTGTTCAGTGGATGCCCTGCTGTAAATTGAACACATGAGGTCACTCGTTTGACACAGGAGCAATTTAGAGAGCACTTTGCATTTTCTTCATGAATGCAAAAGTTGTCTGAATGAAGAGGCGGGGCGGTGATAACAATCTCCACCTCATCCAATCAAAGATTGCCTTGTGTTTATTGCGACAAATACAAGGTGTTCTGTGAATGGTGCCCCTGCCAAGCAGACAAACTCCTGTGTACACTATGCAGCAGGGCAGCTGCCTGGCACAGGAATTTCCTAAATGAATCCCCTGCACACTGCTATACGCCCTTTCTAGCAATCTTTGCACAAAAACAAGGATTTTTAGTTCACATACATTGCAATACATGTGTGCTATCTTAAACTGCATCAAAAGAATCCCCATCTGGCCAGTCCCTACTCTGCAAAATGCAAATTTTTCCAGTGGATATAGTGCCAATATAGGATAGACAGACACAAATTGTAAGTGAGCTACAGGTAGTCACTGGTCACTGACCTGGATTATGCAACAGAAATAAGATGCTCAAATACCAATAGCTTACACATATATATATTTCTGCCTACTACAGTGATTTTCAGCTTCCACAGGTATGGTATAAACAAACAGTAAACCAAGCTGGTTCAATGTAACTATGCACAAAATCAGTAAATAACCCAAAATTCCCCCTTCTGTCTTGTTTGCTGAGGTTAGGGGTAACTTTTTTTTTTTTTTTTTAGCCGTCCCACCCCAAAGACATCATATATACAGTATCTCACAAAAGTTAGTACACCCCTCACATTTTGGTAAATATTTTATTATACCTTTTCATATGACAACATTGAAGAAATTACAGTTTTTTTTTTGTTTTGTTTTTTAACATTTCCACCCCAGCAGATGATAATTGTAGAAAGTCAAGCTGCAGATTCAAGACAAAGAGGCCCAAAAACAGTTTTCTTTCATTCCTAAAAGCCAGAGCAAATTTGAAAAGCCCTCAGTGTGTGGGAATGAAAGCACACCGATAGACAACTGTCAATTTATCTTGTTGGAGGTTTGGCAGCTTGTACACCTAGTGCAGAAATTTGGATTGTTGGATTGAATGCCTAAGTTATTGCACAAAACTGAGGGTGCAAAATGTCAAAGATGTTAAAAATACGAGGTCAATAGCACTAGATGGGTTAAAAAAAAAAAAAAAAAAAAAAAAACACGTGTCCACTATTTAACAAATGGCCAGTGTGTTAGGGGTAAGGAAGACAGCAATCATAAAACCATTACAAATATAAATGCTCAGTACAATTTTTTTTTTTTAAATGTATAAGTATTTTAAAAGACATCAGAAATTGTAACAAAGATTATGGCAATATAAAGCCAAATAAAAAATGCTATAAAACAGGTTTATCACACCAGATAACCAAAGAAATTCCAACTGATCTCACGCACACATACATACATGCTTTATGCCATGGGTTTCTTTTTAATATGCCTCCACTGTTCAATCATTGTTGTATCTAAAAAAAAAGAAAAAATAATTAATAAGTAGTAATACAAACATATTGCAGGTTTTCTAGATTTACAGTATATATTGATAGAGAAAAAGGAACGTTTATATATAGATCCCTGTAATGAAGTACAATATTCTCATGTAACCATTGCTTTCAGTGAAAAGGAGGGGAGCATAAAGTCAACCTTTCAAGACTGGGCTTATAATAATCTAGGACTGAACATTCAGATTCTTGCATATCTGTGCAAGCTTACTGAAAATGTTACAGGTGTGCAGAGGTGTATCAAGTGAGAATGATGTGGGTGAATCACATAAAATCATATAAAAATGACATCTCTTAAAATTGCATAGAAACGCATAAAAATCGCTGTTTGTGTTTTCTAGACACACAGGTGATCGGTGCTGGTGGTTATTGTGTTTTCTAGACACACAGGTGACTCTGAAGCTTGCAACACATTGGCAGCAGCAATCACAAAAGAAAGCCTCTCACTTACCTGTGGTGTAAACTGTTGAATATCCCTTGCTAGGGACAGGGCAGCAAGGGAGTTAACATCCTGCTGGTACCGCTAGAAAGGGATCGATTCTATAGGGATTGGAAAGCAGTCTCTTATGGATTGCAATGCTGGATATTCATCAAGATCGCCCATGTGACATCAGTCTAAAGCTGGGTACACACCGAATGAAATCCGGCTGGTTCAGCGGGGACCAGATACATTTTGATCTGTGTGTAGCCCTCCGTGTTTGACAGAAGCCAATCATCAGATCAGCTTCCAGGAGGGATACAGAAATGTGTTTTATTTTTTTTTTGTTCCCGCCAATGGCTTATTGAAATAAAAAACATCTGTGTGTACCCAGCTTAAAGAGGAGCACCAGTCATATAGCTGAAAATTAAAAGTTAGCAGCTACACAAACTGTAGTTGCTGACTTTTAATCAGACATTGACCTGTCCCAGGATCCAGCGCTGTGCCATTTTTCCCACCAGTCTTTAGTCCCAAGCGCTGGCATCTTAACATTGAGCATCCAGCTGACAGCTTTCAGGGGTGAGGATAACTTCCACTTGTAAGTGGGAATGACTACCACTACACAACCAGGTACCCACTCCTCCCCCATGTGCCAAATATTGCAAAGAGGGAGGGCGGGGGCTTTAATTCCTCACCATACGTCTGAGGGTGATAAAGTGTCTGTCATGTGAAACAGGGAAAAAAAATGCACAAACACAGTAAGTTAGTTCAAATGCAGTAACTGAAAACTTCAGGTGACCACTGATTTTCAAGATTCAGACAAAGTACATGAACCCAAAGAAGAGACAAACACAAACCTTTCAAATGGACTTCCAATATTCATTTGTCCCCTGTTGATGTATGTGGCATAACTCACTTTTGTGTAATCAATATTTCTAGCAATAAAATGTAGGCACTGTGTCCCATACAGCAAGAATCAGCCACTTGTTTATGCGGCTGGAACCCGCCAGGAGCTGTTTGTGAGCAGCTTATGTAACTCTATGGGGACACAGCCATGGGTCCTAAATTAATAGTGTTTGGGGGTGTTTCAACAGCCCCAGATGCACATTGAGGATAATTTATGAAAACTGGAGCAGCCAGAATCTAAAGCAGTTGTGAACTGCAACCAAAACACATAGCCTTCATTTTTAAAAGCTAAACTAAAAGAAACGCACTGGACTGCATGTGGTGTGAACTGGCCCTCAAGTCAAGTTCCACTTTAACTTCCACAGTGCCAAAAGACATCTGCTCAGGACAATATCTGACTTCAGATTTAACTGTCCAAATTGTAAGTAAGTTATGGTGGCATCACAACCACGTGACACCGCAAACATAGGGAGAGACAAGTCAAAAATCCATTATTACACCAAGTGTGGTGTGGGACAGCATAAGTGCGACACCAAAAGGTCATTTCAAAAAAATAGTTTATAGCAAACCCATGCCGCTTATTTAAAATGTTGTTATACCTGATGGCTCGACTGAGTACGAGACATGGTGGGCACTTATGATATAAGGACTTGGCTTGTCTTTTGTTTTTAGCGTAACAACGTTGTTATTTTTACGTGAAGGGTGGAGGTTTAAAATTGCAATTTTGTAGTACTGTCTCTTTTTCAAGTCAATATATTCCACCCATAATCCCCATGTAGAAAAATGATATGCATATTCTTATCAGAAAAAGGTTAAATATGTTCATTGTTAGGTGTTAACATGATATTCAACCCATAATCCCCATGAAAAATAATAATTCTACCCATATTCCCATCAAAAACAGGTCAAATGTAATTTTTCCATCACTTCTGTATAATTTACTATGATCCTGTTTTACAGCTGCATATATGTCAGCAAGTGAACAGTTAAACATTAGCAACTGCTTCTTGCAAAATTGTATCAAGCAATGCAGAAAATAATAACATATTTTGAGCATTATACACCATATATGTGTGTATAAAGTACACTGACATCTAGTAAGAGTTCTGAGTATTACAGACAATAATCCAATCATCTCAATATGCAGTTCAGTACTTCCCTATTTTCTGTTCAAATTGTCCCTAGTTTGTGTATGTATGGCTGTGAGTTAGGGACCTTAGATTGTAAGCTCCATGTGGGCAGGGACTGATGTTAATGCACAATATAAGTACAGCCCTGTGCATACTAGCAGTTCTATATCAATAATTGTAATAATAATAAAAACATATATAGTATATATATATATATATATATATATATATATATATATATATTAATCACTGAAAAGGAGAATACATTACAAGTCATTTAGAAGGAAACATTGGCAACATATAAAATAGGTCTCATCCAATTGCTACTAATGCATTGGGTCCTTAGTTACACAGACACCCGATAAAGACATTGGGACAAATCTGAATTCCAACCTTATAAGCACATAAAAGCAATACAATAATAAAGACAAACCTACATGGTACCTTTACTGCATGTTGCAGTCTTGTCTCAAGTCCTCCAGACATCCTCCATTTAGTCTGGCTTCCTGTTCTGCACAACAGCACTACTTCCGGTCTGTGTAACACTAATACTCGCACAGCCACTTCCTGTAGAAAAGTGAGAAGAGTTCCGCCGACTGTTGCCCAGTCACGCCTACAAGGCAAAGTCTCGCCCCACGGACTCAGAGCCTTGCTTTCATATATGAATGAAACACCTTCCTATAGACCTCCCTGAGCCCTGTGTAACGTTCCTTGGTGTTCTGCAACACAGGTATGGCACACATTGTGAATGAGTTCGTTTCCTTCAGGGCTGATGGAGAGTACAAGCATACGCCAGAGATAAACGTTTACATGTCATCTGTTTTATTTAAAGGGGAACTCCTACACAAAAATAAATAAGCGTGCGGGATTCCCCCTTATTTGTCCATACCAGAACCTCATCCAACATTAGAGGGCCGATATAAATTTAAAGGGGAACTCTGCCACAAAATTAAATAAGTATGGGTTCCCCTTTAACATTCCTACAAGACCGGCATCCTGTATTAGGGTCTAATATGAATATAAAGGGGAACTTCGCTGCATAAATAAAAGTGCAGGGTTCCACTTTAATATCCATACCAGTCCTCATCCAGAATTACGGTCTGGCATTAATATAAAAGGAAACTCTGCTGTAAAAGTAAATAAAAGTGTGTGGTTCCCCTTTAATATCCATACCAGACTCTCATCCAGCATTAGGGGCTGATATGAATATAAAAGGAGAACGCTGCCGTAAAAAAAAAAAAAAAAAAAAATAATATGTGGGGTTCATCTTAAAGCAGAGTTCCACCCATTTAAAAGCCAGCAGCTACAAAAAGTGTAGCTGCTGACTTTTAATAAAGAGACATTCCCCTGTCCCACGGTCCAGCGATGCGGCCGCCCGAAGCCTCGCTCCTCTCCCTGGCGCAGGCATTGCAAGTGTGGGCGCCCGGGCACGCACTGCGCATGCCTGAGTTGGGCTGCGCGTTATGAATAGCCGGGCAATCTTCTGGGACCTGTGATGTGTCCCAGAAGATTGTAGGGAGGGGGGAGAGGTGAACTTCCGCTCGGCACCGGGAGAGGAAGTAGGAGCTGGTTACCCGTGAAAACTAGGTACCCGCACCACCCCCAAAAATGACATGCCAAATGTCAGGGGGGGTCACAAGTACTTAAAGCAGAAGTTCCACTTTTGGGTGGAACTCCCCTTTAATATCCACACCAAACCCTATAGGAGACAGTTGGCAACAAAATTGAGACACTACTTTGAAAAAGGGAGGAAAGTTAGAGTAAGAATCCATACATATATTGTCCTACAAAAGCACCAAAATAAAAGTTCAAGAGTTATATAAAAGCATTGAGCCTAAGATCTAAAAATAGAACAGGATCTCAAAATAGAACAAGCAGTTGAGCACAGGATCTAAAAATAGATCAAACAGTTGAGCCCAGGATCCAAAAACAGAACAGGATGCAAAAATAGAACAAATAGTTGAGCCCAGGATCTAAAAATAGAACAAACAGGTGAGCTCGGGATCTAAAAATAGAACAAAACAGGTGAGCTCAGGATCTAAAAATAGAACAAGCAGTTGAGCACAGAATCTAAAAATAGATCAGGATCCAAAAATAGAACAAACAGGTGAGCCAAGGATCCAAAAACAGAACAAGTGGATGAGTGCCCATTATCTAAAAATAGAACAGTTGAGTCCAGCATCCAAAATTAGAACTCTTTTGACAATGATCAGACTTGTCCTTACACTGCCCCCTCCCCCCAGCTGCACAGCCATTCACTGGGAAGCTCATTTTATTGCTGCTTCTCCTCCCCCTAGCTTTTATGCAGCTGAGATCAGAGGTAATGTGATCATTGAGTTAAAAAAAAACAAAAACAATTATTTATAATGCATTTTTAAATCTATACAAAAACGTTTTGCCTTTCACTGCATTTTAAACTGAATGGGTTGTTTTACAAGATGATTGTAAACAATCACTTTAATTATTTTGCGACAAATTCACTACTGTAGATGAAACTGAAAACACATGCATTGCTAGTGCTATTTAGACATACTTCCCAACTTTAGACCTTGAAAATGAGACACTCAAGGACATGTTGTGCATATAGCACAGCACTGTGAAAAGCAGGAATGGTTAAAGTGGTTGTGTACATTTTTGCCTATAATGAGGCTTACATAGTTACATAGTTAGCTAGGCCGAAAAAAGACACAAGTCCATCCAGTTCAACCATAAAAATAAAAGAAATAATAAATAAAAATAAAATATATCGTACAATCCAATAAACCCCATTCTATACCCATAGAACCTGTAGGTAAAATTAATACCTCCTAAACCTACATGGTTTAGGAGATATTCACCCTGCATGCATGCAGCCACTGACATCAGCGGTGCATGAGCAGTAAAGGTCCGGCGTATCATGCCGGAACGGAGGACTCTCGTGCGCAGTAATGTCATTGCAGCTCCGGCAACTCACAGCGCCGGAGCCAGCGACCCCAGAAGAAATGGCGAGGCAACATGTCAGCCCGGATCAGGCTGCAGGAGCTTCGTTCTAAAAGGTAAGTATTTCATAATGTGGTTTACTACCACTTTAAATTACACAGAATATTGTGTGTGGCATATTACTGACTGAGTGTATACCACACCAATATTCCACAATCTTTGCACTCACAAAATACTTCTTAATTTTAGTGGCACAAATGAAAATCCTAAGGACATACATATGGCTCAGAAAAAAAAAAAAAGGCACAAAATATAGGCAGATATCGAAAACTTTGTCTTATCCTACCTCAAAGAACTTCATTAATATAGTTAAAGTAATATTAAAGGCAATTAAAAAAAAAAAAAAAATACAAACATGTTATATTTAGCAGCCCCAATCCACTGACGTCATCGGATGACTTCGCCCCTTAGCTATTTAAGAAATGTAAGATGGGAGGAGCGGGCAGTCTGCGGGGAATTGTGTGTGAAGAATAGCTGGTTGTTAAGTAGCAGGCCAGGAAGTCATCCTTAACAACCAATGACTTTCCCACTGACAGCTGAAATGTAAACAAAACAATGGCAGCAATAGAAAATTCAGGGGGGAAAAAAAACAGCGGGGGTCCTTTTCCAATCCATACCAGGTCCTTTTCCAATCCATACCAGGCCCATTTGGGTCTGGTATTGATTTTAAGGGGAACCCCATGCCAAAATTAAAAAAACAGCATGGGGTCCCATCCAAAGTCCATACCAGAGCATTCAGCTCGGCAGGCCAGGAAAGGGGGAGTGGGTGGGAAGAGCGAGTGCCAGGCCGCATGTCCAAAACATAGGGGGGTGGAGGGCTCTGCCAGAGCACCTTGTCCCCTATGTGAATGAGTATGGGGCACTATGTACCTCTACCCATTCACCCAAAAAGTGAATAAAGACAGTACACAAGTTTTTGACAATTCCTTTATTAAAAAATAAAAAAACAATGTCCCCCCCCGATGTAGATTCATCGCATGCTGCCCGCCGCACCCGATAAAAGAAAATAAAAACATCCAGCCTCGTCGAATGCTCCCCACGGAATGCCAGCTCTTCCATCTGACATTTCTGAAATCACCTGATGATGTCAGTGGGTGACCCCTCCCCCTGGTGATGTCACTGACCCAGGCATGCTGGGTCGATGCTGTCACAACTCTGACGTCATCGGGTGACCCACTCCTTAGCTATTTAAGGAATGTTAAACAGAGGAGCAGGCTGTCCACGGGAAATGTTCGACGGGGCCACATTTTTTTTTCTCTTTTTGCATGTTCGCCAGTGGTGGCAGGCGGTGTGATTAATGATAGATCACCATCGGGGGACATTGTTTTTTATTTTTGAATAAAGGAATTGTCAAAAAATCTTTATTCACTTTTTGCACATTTTTGGTGAATAGGTAGGGATATTATGTACCCAATACTCATTCACATGGGGGGGGGGGGCAGATTCTGATAAGACCCCTGACCACAGACCCGCACAACCACAGCCCAGGGTTGTGGGGAAGAGGCCCTTGTCCCCATCAACAGCCCCCTCTGCCCCATGATGAGGGCATTAGGCCTGGTATGGTTCAGGAGGGGGGGGGGGCGCTGGCTCATTTCCCCCTTTCCTGCCGGGCTGCATACTCTTATGTATTTTGGGGAACCCACTTTTTTTTTTTCTTTTGGCGTAGGGCTTGGTATGGATTGGGGGAGGGAGACCCCACACTGTTTTATTTCAGAGTTTTCTATTGTCGGCATTGTTTTTTTACATTTCAGTGGGGAAGCCCGCGGACAGCTGATCCTGTAAGTCATCAGTTAAGGATTCGGCAGCAAGCTTCCCGGCCCACTGCTTAACAACCAGCTATGCTACACACAGAATTAGAAATCAGTCGATTATTTTGACAATTTGGGATTCGTTAGAAAACAAACTAAGCAAATTTCAATGAAATTCGTTACTATTTAATTCAGAGATTTGGATACATCCAAAAGAAAAAGTAACGAATAACCAAAAATTTGTCCGAATTTGTATTCAGAACGAAACGAATTGCACACGTCTAATTGTTGTCACATGCACACAATGACCACTCTGTCATAAATTCCTGCAACTTCTTCACAGTTGCTGTAGGCCTCTTGGTAGCCTCTCTGACCAGTTTCCGCCTGGCTCTTTCATCCAGTTTGGAGCGATATCCTGATCCAGGGAGGGTGTCACAACAAGTACTTACCGAGGCCGAGAGCGGTCCGCCCTTGCAACTACGCACCCCCAGTCCCCCGGAGGTGATACAGGGAGCGGGTGGCACGCAGCAGCACTGGCCACCAGCAGGTGTAGGTTGCTGAAGAAGCTGTGGAGCTGAGCAGTGGGTTGACTGGGAGTCAGGAACTGGCTGATGATCCTGTGCGTGGTGGTAAACAGTCCCAGAGGTAGCAGGGAATCAGGTAGCAGGAATAGCAAGTCTGTGAAACAGGCCAAGGTCAGATCCATTAAATCAGGCAAGAAAGTCCGTAAGGCAGGCCAAAAAGGTCAAATCCAGGTAATCAATCAGAAAGTTTGTGAGGCAGATCAGGAGAGGTCCGTTAAGCAAGCCAAGGGTCAAACAAGGATGAGAGCAGCGTAGTCAGGGACAGTCCGGGTCAAAACAGGTAATCAGGCAAACAGCAGGCAACAAGCACAAACGGGAAGCTGACAACAAACCAGCAACCCGTTTGGACGCCAGAGCCGTCTAAAATAGCCATAGCGTGTGCGGCAATGCACACATCCATGAGCCAATGCGCGCATCCATGCACTATCGCGAGCCACTGCGTGCACACATGTGCTACCATGCACAGGTGCACGCCGTACCATTGGGCCACGCACGTGGGTGCGCCGGAGCGCTAATCCGCCGCGCATGCGCGCAACAGCATGGCGAGCATGGGAGGCCAAAGTCCTTCTCTGACAGAGGGTCTGTGTTGTACCAAATACCTTCTACTTCCTAATATTAGACTTAAAGTGGTTGTAAACCCTTTTAAAAAAAAAAAAACCCTGCAAGACAAAGGCATAATGAGCTAGTATGCATAGCTTATTATGAATTCCTTACCTGAGATCGAAGCCCCCGCAGTGGTCCTCGTTCACCGCAGCAGAGACCGACATCTCCCCCGGGGTTACTTCCAGGTATCGCGGCTCCGGCGCTGTGATTGGCTGGAGCCGTGATGACGGATGCCCGTGGGAGCCGCCGGCAACGGCCCGTATGTTGTTTCAGTTTACTTAAGTGCACATGCGCCGATGACACATGCAAATACAGGGATATCTCCTAAACTGTGCAGGGTTAGGAGATATTCCGTGTAGCTACAGGTAAGCCCAATTATAGGCTTGCCTGTAGTTTAACGTGGTTCTAAAGGGTTTACAAGCTCTTTTCATGCTGAACTAATCAAAATGTCCATGGCTGATCACAATTGAAAGTCAAGTGGCTTTGTGCGCCATTGAAAAGGTGATTAGCTATACCTAACTGAGTTTCCAAGTAATTTTTAGGAGGGGGTGATCCTTTTTCCAACTCCATGACTCTGTATTTTTCCGACATCTTGGTGTGATATCTTTCACTTGGATGTTATAAGTTGCACTAAGTTTACAGAGTAAATACAGCTGGATAAAACAAAAGCCGTGTCTGTCTTCATTTCAGTCTGCAAACAAAATGTGATTTTAAAAAAGGGAGGTGATTCTTTTCTATACCCTCTATAAAGCAGCCCAAGTCAGAGGTGTGGGTCCGTTGCCTGCACGTTTTAGGACACATTCACCCTGCATGCACCCACTGAGGTCAGCGGCGCATGCAATCTAGGTCCGGCTTACCTTGCCAGAACCAATAGCTTGCACGCCAGAGCCCACGATCACGGAAGAAAGGATGGGAGATGTCAGCCGTGATCAGGCGCCGCTGAGAGGGCTTTGTTCTAAGGGGAGTATTTCATAATGCACTAGTACGCGATGAATATTAGCACATTATGCCTTTGTCTTGCAGGTAAACTTCAATAGTATGAACATATAATCATACAATTATTAATAATGGCCCTAGTGGGAGTGTTTGGTAATACCATTAGGTACTATATTCAACACAAATATAAATGTGTGTAACCAGTGACCTCTAGTGAACAAAGGAAATCAATCCAGTATCTCTTAATCTCCCAACAGTGGACTCCTGCAAGTGTGGTCTCTCATAGGTGATGGTAACAGGATAAATATGCAATGTTGTAACAAGCCCCACACTGACGCATTTCATCACTCTCCTGTAACTATCAAAGGGATAAAGTCGCAGGAGAGTGACGAACCACATCAGGGGCAGGGCTTGTTACATCATCACATCACTGCAGGAAGTACAGGATCACCCATGATTGCAGCAGGGCTGAGGACTTGCAGTGATTTCGTGACCCCAGGGAAGGATCTGTATTCGTTTTAAAATCATCACCTGTATGCACCAGAGATAATGCATTCTTAAATGTGAGTGGAATAGGCGCATGGGTTTTAAATACATTTTGTTTTACAGTATTACACTATGCTATTTCCTTCTTTAGCCTTATGATATGATCACCTATGAGAACCACACTTGCAGGAGTCCAGTCTTGGGAGCTTAAGAGATTTCCTTTGTCCACTAGAGGTCACTTGTTACACACATTTGTGTTTGTAATACCACTAGGTGCTATCTCCCTTAACACTCCCACTAGGGCAGGCATGTCCAAAGTGCAGCCCGCGTTCTGGTTTGATGTGGCCCCCACTTGGGGGGACACACACACACACACACACACACACACGGCCCCCAACGCTGAAGCGTGTTATGCTGTTAATATATCCATTTTCTTTAGCCTGACAAATCCTGAGCGCCGTGGCAGGGCATGTTCACGAGTCTATGTGCCGGAACCGCTATGAAGTTGACAGCGCGAAGAGCCAATCACAGGCACTGTGACTATTCCCGATCTCTGCATCTGCGGAATGCAGATGCAGAGATCGGGGGAAATGTCACAGTGCCTGCGATTGGCAGTGGCGCTGTAAGCTTCCTTGCGGGCTCGGGCACATAGATTGTGAACACGCCCAGCCACATGCCCCCAGCTCATACTAAGAAAGAGCGCGGCACTCAGGATTTGTCAGGCTAAAGAAGATAGATATATTAACAACATAAAAAACATAACACACTCAAGCTTTGGGAGCCAAGGATGGATATACTTGGGGGGGGGGGGGGGGGCCACATCAAACTGGAACTAGAGAGAAATATATAGAGAGAGATTTATATACATTTTTTTTTTAAACATAAAACATTAAACATTTGCTTTGGTTATAGCACTGATCGCTGTATAAATGTCAATGGTACCAAAAAAGGTATCTGATCTGTCTTCCGCAATCCCGCTAAAAAAAAAAAAAAAAGTCAGATCGCCTCTGTGTCCTGTGATGTACTTGTAAAATCTTTTTTTTTTTTTTTTTTAAGTACATCACGGGACACAGAGGTCCCTCCCTTCTTTCTGGTATACACGTGTATTGCTTTGCTACAAAAACCTGAGGTACTCCCAGTAGTGGGAGGCATTATATAGGGAGTGGACTTCCTGTCTTAGGGTGTGCCAGTGTTCATCGCCTGAAGGTGGCCTATAACCCACATAGTAACTACTATGGCTCTGTGTCCCGTGATATATTTCAAAGAAAAGGATTTTACAGGTATAAAAATCCTATTTTCTTAATCGTACATCACGGGACACAGGGCCATAGTAGTTACTATATGGGATGTCCCAGAGCAATGCCAACTGAAGGGAGGGCGACACAACAAAATTAGGGCACCATGAGACCAGAGGGCTTATACTGCTGCTTGCAGCACGCTGCACCCAAAAGCGATATCCTCATGACCTTTTACCTCCATTTGATAGAATCTGGTAAATGCATGGACAGAAGACCAAGTTGCAGCCTTGCAGATTTGAGCCATGGAGGCTTGGTGATGCACTGCCCAAGAAACACCAACTTCCCTGGTGGAGTACGCTGTAATTTGCAAAACAACGCCATTTTCAATAGACGCCATGAGAGATTCTATTCTCCAGGCCTCATTCTTTACGCTTGGGCTGGTGCATACGCGTAGAATACTATGGAAACTTGCACTCGGCACCTAGCACCCACCCCCCAACCCCGCACTCTGTACCTAGCGTACCCCTGAATGCTGCATTCTGTACATAGTGCACCCTTCAACCCTATGTGTATGTAGCACATCTTTCAACTATGCAATCTTTATGTAGTGCACCCCTCAACCCTGCACTCTGTACATAGTGCACCCCTCAATGCTAGTGCAGTTTATCCACACCCGCAATTTGATGCAGAGGTTATGATGTGCAGTAACCTCTAGCAACCAATCAGTGAGCAATAATGATGATTTGCAGTAACCTCTAAAAACCAATTAACCACTGGGCACTTAAACACCCTTAATAACCAGACCAATTTTCAGCTTTCGGTGCTCTCACACTTTGAATGACAATTACTCATTCATACAACACTGTACCCATATGAAATTATCCTTTTTTTTCCACACAAATAGAGCTTTCTTTTGGTGGTATTTAATCACCTCTGGGTTTTTTATTTTTTGCGCTATAAAAGAAAAATGACTGAAAATTCAGTAAAAAAAATGAATTTTTCTTCGTTTTTGTTATAAAATTTAGCAAATTTGTAATTTTTCTTGATACATTTTGGCCAAAATTTATACTGCTACATATCTTTGGTAAAAATAAGTACAAATTTGGGTATATTATTTGGTCTTTGTGAAAGTTATAGAGTCCACAAGCTATGGTGCCAATATCTGAAAATTGATAACACCTGAAGTACTGACGGCCTCATTTCTTGAGACCCTAACATGCCATAAAAGTACAAATACCCCCCAAATGACCCCTTTTTGGAAAGAAGACATTCCAAGGTATTTGGAAAGAGGCATGGTGAGTTTTTTGAAGTTGTCATTTTTTTCCCACAATTCTTTGCAATATCAAGATTTTTTTTAATTTTTTTTTTTTTTTTTCACAAAATTGTCATATTAGCAGGTTATTTCTCACACACAGCATATGCATACCACAAATTACACCCCAAAACACATTCTGCTATTACTCCTGAGTACGGCGATACCACATGTGTGAGACTTTTACACAGCGTGGCCACATACAGAGGCCCAACATGCAGGGAGCACCATCAGGTGTTCTGGAGCACCCAGGACAATTGACATTTCTCTCCTACATGTAAAAATCATCATTTATTTGCTAGAAAATTACATAGAACCCCAAAATATTATATATGTTTTTTTAGCAAAGACCCTAGAGAATACAATGGCGGTCGTTGCAACTTTTTATCTGGCACGGTACTTGCGCAGCAATTTTTCGAACGTGTTTTATTTGGAAAAAAAATGTTTTGTGCTTTACAAAAACAAAACTGTAAATTTAGCCCAATGTTTTTGCATAATGTGAAAGATGAAGTTACGCCGAGTAAATAGATACCCAACATGTCACGCTTCAAAATTGCACACACTCGTGAAATGGCGCCAAACTTCGCTACTTAAAAATCCCCATAGGCTTTAATTTTGTTTACTGGTTACATGTTTTGAGTTACAGAGGAGGTCTAGGACCAAAATTATTGTTCTCGCTCTAACGTTCGCAGCGATACCTCACATGTGGGCGGGACTTACGTATGCGTTCGCTTCTGCGTGCGAGCACACGGGGACAGGGACGCTTTAAAAAAATATATATATTTTATTGTTCATTTTACTTTATTTTAGTTTGACCCTTTTTTTCCCCCCAAAAAATTTTTTGATCACTTTTATTCCTATTACAAGGAATGTAAAAAAAAAAAAAAAAACATCCCTTGTAATAGGAATATGGCATTACAGGTCCTCTTTACAGTGAGATATGGGGTCAATAAGACCCCACATCTCACCTCTAGGCTGGAAAGCCTGAAAAAAAAAAAAAAAAAACGATCCTGGCTTTGATCGTAGCGAGTATCGCACGGTATTGGGGGGGGATGGCACAGTATTGGGGGGGGATGGCACAGTATTGGGGGGGATGGCACAGTATTGGGGGGGATGGCAGAGAATCCATCCATCCATGCTCAGCCATCCCTCCATACCCTGCAGGCTATTGCAGGGTATGGAGGGATGGCTGAGCATGGATGGATGGTGGCAGAGCAGGCTGTGGGCACTACAGATCCCGCCCACAGCACTGCTGCCACCGATCCCTCCCCCTCTCATACTGTACCGATCGGTACAGAGAGGAGGAGAGAGGAACCGGCGTCATCAAATGACGCCGGTTTGCTTACATGTGATCACTCCGTCATTTGACGGAGCGATCACGTGGTAAACGGCCGCGATGAGCGGCCGTTTACCGTGATCCATGATCCGCCGGGTCCTCTGGACCCGGCGATCATGGATGCTCTCGAGTGCGCGCACCAGGGGGCGCGCAAGAGCAGAATTCTGTGAGGCCGTTAATTAACGGCCTCCCAGAGTTAAGCAACCGCCCTGTAGCCGTTTTTCGGCTATGGGCCGGTTGTTAACTGGTTAATGAGCAGTAATGTTTTGTAACCTCTAGCAACCAATCAGCAAGTGGAAATGATGTGCTGTAACCTCCAGCAGCCAATCACAAGCACTACCTGATCTGCTGCAGTAAACTCATTTTGAGTCCCCCCCCCCCCCCATTAAAATGTTTGCCCAGGGTCCAATCATTATTAAAGACGGCCCTGCTTGATGGTACCCCAAGCACTGCTAACCTTGCCCCAGCATATTGCATTGTAGGAGGGCAGTGGAAGTGTCCAGCGACCAGCTTCTGTCAAACAGTTCTGCTAGAAAACCAGCATTATTATTAATTTTTTTTTTTTACATTAGGATTCTGTATTTATATTTGCAAATACAAAAATAAACAGAAAGGGGGAGTACAAAGTTGATGGAACTAGGCAAATTGAGGTGAGATGGTAACATCAAATTGTCACATTAATATACCATCAACAAGTAATACAACTAGCGATATAAGACAGGTCAACAACAGATGACTCAGGTGCCCACTGGGGAGTGACAGATTTAAAGCAGAACTGAACCTGCAGATTTAACGGTTTCCCTGAACAATAAATAGCTGTTAGAGTTACTAGTGTGCTTAGGTTTGCTCTTAACCAAACTGTCAAGCCATCAAATGGCTGGCATTATAGCTGATCACATGTGCAGTGCCATGGAAACTGCAGATTCAAAGATGGCAGCTTTCTTAGCTGTAAATAGGGAGGGTTAAGTTCCACTTTAACAGTCTCCTGTCCAAAGCCACCACCACATTCTGTTGGAGAGGCCTGGAATGAAAAACTGTGCAAAGGGTATTGCCTCGCAGGAACAACCATCTTTATCAGAACCCTAATGCACAGGCAATTTGAGAGATCAGGCCCAGATTTTCTAAACTGGGATTATGACAGACTGCTGTAAAAATCAGAGCCAATCCAAACCTCTCCAGGGTGTTCACCATGTTGGTCTCCTAAAGCAAAGCAGAATGCTCCCAATTTACAAAGCAAATTGTCCAGCCACTGCAAAACAGGGACACCCTGGGTGCTCAGAAGCCGAAGAACCATGATGGTGAACCTTGGCACCCCAATGTTTTGGAACTACATTTCCCATGATGTTCAACTACAGAGTGCATGAGCATGATGGGAAATGTAGTTCCAAAACATCTGGGGTGCACTTGTTACTCCAGAAGACTATACCCTTTGATTCTGCCAGTGCCCCACACAAAAAAAATAAAGTGTGACTCCTTTCTGTAACATGTATTCACACAATGCTCATCAGCATTCCACTGATTTGTAGTCTAGAGCTTCCATTGTCACTGCTTGCATGGGACCCCAAAGATGACTGCCATCAGAGCACTCTACTCGTGACAATAACGGCTGTACTCCACGCATGTAACAAGACAGTCTAGAGTAAATGCAGGGGGTCCCTGTTCTGCCCAGGAGTGCAACTAGAGAAGGATAAAGGGGAAGGGATAAGTGGAAATTAGAAAGTGGGGTGAATATACAAGCATGGGGTCCTGTCTTACTGCCAAATGAAGTCATTTGGAAGCTAGCCATCTTTTTGCTCATAAGCAGGATATAAAAATAAAATTAAGCCCAGATGTAAGCAAAAGTACAAACCTTTATTACATTAACTCCCAACTAATTTTAACAAAATTTAAAATGTCAAGCTAGAAAAACCCTACAAAAATTTCAAAACACTCCCATATTTCCAGTGGGTCTTCAGATGCCTACTAAGAAAAAAAGCACTGCAAGGATTAAACCCAGAGGCAAGAGGGCAATATTAAATATTTAAATAACAAAATGCATATTGCTTAGAATTTAAAGTATTACAAAACAGTATTTTTTTTTTTTTTTTAAGAAATTGTCCTAGTCAGAATCACTAAACTCCCCCAGATAAAGGTCAACTTCCTCAGGAAAGCCCAGACTCCATTCATTGAAGTGATCTTCAAGAAGCGCCAAGGTGAGAGCGCAGTGCAGAAGATTCATGTCCTCGCCCTCACTGAAGTCTTCTTCATAGATTCCAACCAGGTGAGAATAGGACTGTGGAAGGACAGACATTAGCACATCAGCTTTTCTACATGCAGAAAATTATAAAAAAAAATAAAATAAATAAATAAAGTGTCTTTAAAAATAGGTACAAAAAAAGGAAGGCCATTCAAAAGGTTTACAGCAGGTGTGTCCAACCTGCAGCCCAAGACTGCTATGAATGCAGCCCACAAAAATCAAACTTAAAATGTTTTTTGTAAAAATGCATTTACGACAATGCAGAAAAATTAGTTACGCTTACCAGTAATGTCCTTTTCCAGTAGTCTTTCAGGACAGCCACTTTGAGATGTAGTCTCCTCCCCTTCAGGAAACACTGCGCCAGCCCTTAAATCTTTCATCCCCTGCCGGCCCTCAGTTTTTATAAGATCACCTCCGGCCAGCTGGGGAGACACAAGAACACATTAATGACATTCTAAACAGTACATTTATCATGCTGCGTTCTGGTCTTGTACAAGACCCCCCAAAATTATTCGGGTGGGAAACTGGGGCTGTCCTGAAAGACTACTGGAAAAGCACATTACCGGTATACGCAACTCTAATTTTCCCCCTTCGTCTTTCAGGACAGCCACTTTGAGATGATAAATGAGCACTTACCAGTTTAGGGTGGGACTACAGCTTGCAAAACCTTCCGACCAAAGGCTTGCTCGCCTGCCGACACCAGATCCACCCTGTAATGCCTTACGAAAGTGGAGTAGCTGGACCATGTTGCTGCCTTGCATATCTGTTCAGGCGTTGCTCCAGCCTTCTCTGCCCGAGAGGCTGCTATGGCCCTGGTAGAGTGTGCCTTTATGCCTGTAGGGATCTCTTTCCCGCTAAGGTGCAAGCTTGGCTAATGGTTAGTCAGCCACATAGCGATAGTGCGTTGAGACACATTGTGCCCTTTTACCTCTTGACTCCTGTGAAAACTTGAAGTCACTTTGGGCAAAAAAAAGCTGGAACGGTTTTAAAGACAATCAAGGGGGTCTCATTGATAATGCCTCAATTTCACTAACCCTCCTGGCAGTGGTTACTGCAACTAAAAACACTGTTTTTAGGGCAAGCTCCCTTAGTAAACACTCTCCTAGAGGTTCAAAGGGGGGTCCCGTTAGGATCTGCAAGACCAAGGACAGGTCCCACTTAGGAAAAGGGGGACCCCTGATTGATCTTTGCCTGGTCAGAGCCCTGAAGAATCTGGCCACCCATGGGTTGGAGGCCAGCGGTTTTTCTAAGTATGAACTAAGTGCTGAAACTTGACCCTTAAGGGTGCTAATGGACAGGCCCTTGTCTACCCCAAACTGTAAAAATTCTAATATGGCAGTGGGATTCTGCACTGAAAAGGAATACTCTATGCACCATGCATTAAAGCGAAGCCAGACCTTCCTGTATATTCTGCGCGTCTTTTTCCTGCTACTGAGGGTAGAAACTAATTTCTCTGAAAATCCTTTGGATCTTAGTATGCCCTCCTCAGTAGCCAGGCCGCAAGCTTCCACCGATGGACCTGTGGACAAAGGACTGGGCCCTGGAAGAGAAGATCTTCCCGTGGTGGAAGGAACAGGGGAGGTTCTACTGCCAGCTGTTTGTGCATTGAGAACCATGCCCTCTTGGGCCAATGTGGTGCCACTAAGATCAGATCCGTGTTCTCCATCTGAAATTTCCTCAGGACTGCTGGTAGCAGGGCCAGAGGCGGGAAGGCATAACATACCCTGAAGTGCCAGCTCTGAGATAGGGCGTCCACCCCCAATGCTCCTTCTCCCCCGGTTTAAGGAGAAAAAGAAAAAACACACAGCGGGTCTTTGCGTTGGTTCTTGACGCAAAGAGGTCTACCTCCGGAAGCCCCCCCATCTTACTGAGATGAGATTGAAGACCCAGTTGCCCTCTCTCTCTCTCTCTCTCAACTTCCTTTGGCTGAGAAAATCCGCTATCATATTTCTCGCCTCTCAAAGATTGCCGATAGTGAGAGGGTGTTGGTCTTGGCCCAGTTCAGGATGTCTGATGCTAGGGCTAGCAGGACTTAGCTTCTCGTGCCGCCCTGCTTGTTTAGGTAGGCCAGGGCACACAAATTGTCCTGACCCGAGTGTGGTGGCCCTGGAGCTCCTTTTTGAAAGATCTGAGGGCTAGTCCGACTTCCCCTTAATTTTTTTCCAATTGGACGATCTTCATACCTAGTCGTCCTTCCAGGTGCCCTGAGCTAGCAGGGAGCCCAGATGAGCTCCCCAGCCCTTGCAGCTTGCGTCCGTGGTTACTACCCGCGAAGTCGGTATAATCCCCAGGCGACCCTGCGACAGGTTTGTTACCCTTCACCACCACAGAGATCTTTTTACCTGGCCTGGAACGCGCACCAAGCTGTCTAGCTCTGTCTGGCTGTGTTCCCATACCTTTAGGATAAAAGACTGAAGGGGCCTGAAGTGCAGAGCTGCCCACTGCACAGCCGGGAGGGTGGAGGTTAGAAGGCCCAATGTTGACATCAGGTACCTTATGGTGACCTGATGGCTGCACTGAAGGGATGCCACCGCCCCTTCCAGCTTCAGAACTTTTCTGAGGGGACAATAGTGTTGAGTCCAGCAAATACCCTAGGTATGTGATGCGCTGTGAGGGGGATCAGATTGGATTTCTCCAAATTCAGCAGCCACCAAGTTAATCAAGACTTTGTTAACTCAAGATCCTTGGCTAGTTGATCTGGAGACATTGCAAAAAGCAGATCGTCCAGGTAGATTATTGCCACCCCCTGGAGTCGAAGAAAGGCCATAGCCTCCGCCAACACCTTCGTAAAAATGCGGAGCGAGGAGGATAGCCGAAAGGGCAGTGCCTGGAATTGCACTGTTAGATCCCCCAATTCTACCGCTAGCCAAAGAAACTTTTGAGAGTTCTCAGCAATGGGGGACGTGTAGATAAGCGTCCCTGAGGTCCAGTGAGACCATGAAGCAGTTGGGGGGTAATAGGGCTCTGACCGTGTAAATTGATTCCATACGGAATTTTTTGTAGGCAACTGCCCTGTTTAGGGGTTTTAAATTCAGAATTAGTCTGAATTTGCCAGAGAGTTTTCTCACCAGTCCTCCTCCCACCATGTTTGGAGGGTCATTGGCTTTTACGGGGCTGTTCAGGAGGGTGAAAACAAATAAAAAATAAAGAGCACCTCCTCTGGCCCCAGGTCTTCTTTTGACCCTCTGGCTTTTGAGGGAGAAACCCCTTCTTTGCTTGAGTTGGTGCCTTTCGTTTGACTGGAAAGGACTTTTTCCTGTCTGCCGTGCGGTCAAGGACTGTGTCTAAACCTGGGCCAAAGAACAGATCTCCTGTCAAGTTAATTCCGCATAACTTGACCTTGGAGGCGCTGTCGCCAGGCCAAGTCTTGAGCCAAAGGGCTCTTCTGGCAGAGTTGGCTAGTGCTGCTGATCTGGCCGACATCCGGACCGACTCTGCCGAGGCGTCCGCAATGTACGCGACTCCTCGAAGAATCGTGGGAAAAGAGGGTAGCATTCTTGGCAGTACCCGCCTCAATATGCTCCTGAATTTGGGAGAGCCAACGTTCCAGATTGCGGGCCACCACAGTAACGGCCATTTTGGGTTTTTAAATACCCACTGTAGAATCCCAGGTCTTTTTAAGAAGGGAATCTATTCTCTTATCCATTACATCTGCCAAAGCCCCCCATGTCTTCAAACGCCAGATCTGTGTATCTGGAAACCTGACTGAAGGCAGCGTCTATTTTGGGATTTTTTAGTCCAAATAGACTCGGGATCCTCTGAGAAAGGGAACCTTCTCTTCAAAGACCTAGAGAAGGGCTTTCTTTCCAGATCCTGACACTCCTTGATTGTTTCTACCAGCACCTTGTGCACTGGAAACACTTTTCTTTTGCTCCCCCCCAAGCCCTTGTACATCTGATCATGGAGGGTTAGGGGCTTTCTGTCCGCCTGAATACAGAGGGTTGCATGTATTGCTCCCAAGAGGTCCTCTACCTCATCCAGGAACAATGTGTATCTGGAGGGCTTTCTGGACTCCCCATCCTGGTCCTCCCCCTCAGACCCCTCCTGTGAATCGGAGGAGGTACTGTCTGGCTGCCTGGGCTCCACCTCGGAAGGGCCTGAAACTTCCCCTGCTCTAATCTTAGTGGTAGATTTAGCAGGTGTGGAACCCTGACCTGTGGCAGGGTGGTATCCTAAGTAGAGAGACTGGTGGGGAGCTGAAAACTTTCAAATAAAGTTTTAAATGAAGAAAAAGGTGGACGAGAGTTCCTTTACTGTGGCTGCAAGCCCCAATTCTTGCTCAGAGTCTTTCCCTGACTAGGGAATCTATACAGCCCTTGCACAGGACCTTTGTCCACATCTCCCCCAGAATCTCCCTACAGGAGGCACACTTCTTTCTAGAACTGTGAGTAGATTTAGATTTTTCCGTAGCTTTCTGAAACATAGTAAGGAGGAAAAAATAAATAAAAAAAATAAAAAAACACACCTTAGTTAGACTTACCGGTGACGTTATGTCTATGAGCCTTTCAGGACAGCACCTTGGAGAGAGCGCAGCTCCGCCTTTACCCAGGAAACACTGCGTGACAACGCCCCTTTTTTAAGATCAGCTGCTTCCACCATGCCTTCAGTTGTTACCGAGAAATCCTCCGACATGCTGGAAAATATAAGCAGACAGTTACCATGCCCTATAATTATACATCATAACCTAGGGAGGGAAGTAGGCTGCTGTCCTGAAAGGCTCATAGAAATACCGTCACCGGTAAGTCTAACTAAGGTTTTCTCTCTTCGCCTTTCAGGACAGCACCTTGGAGAGGATAACCGAGAAACTTACTTCAGGGTGGGACCACTGCCTGCAAAACCTTTCTCCCAAAGGATTGGTCTGAGGCTGAGAGCAGATCCAAGCGGTAACACATTATAAAAGTTGAAAAACTGGACCATATGGCAGCCTTACAAATTTGCTTAGGCGATGCTCCGGCCTTTTCTGCCCATGATGCCGCTACTGCTCTGGTTGAATGAGGCAAGATTCCTTCTGGAGGCTCCAAACCTAGAGAGGTGTATGCTTCTTTAATAGCTTGCTTTAACCATCTTCCAAGGGTGTTTTTGGAAGCTTTACATCCCTTATGAGCGCCCTCCATTAAAACAAACAGTGAGGATGATTTTCTAAAGTCCTTTGTTATCTCCAGATACTTAAGACATCTCCTGACATCCAGGGTATGGAAGGCTTCTTCTCCTGGCCCCGAAGGTGAGGGGCAAAATGTAGGGAGAATAATCTCCTGTGCCAGATGAAATGCAGAGCTCACTTTCGGTAGGAAGGCTGGGTCTGTCTTTAGAACTACCCTATCTGCTAGGCACCTCATGAAGGGCTCTTTGATTGATAGAGCTTGTAACTCACTGACTCTACGAGCTGATGTTACTGCCACCAACAACACAGTTTTAAACGTTAAACTTAAGTGATGATCCTTCTATGGGTTCAAACGGAAGCTTTGTTAGTCCTTGAAGAACCAAAGATAAATCCCATTTGGGAAAAATAATCACAGGTTTAGGCTTTACTTTAGCCATAGCTCTGAAAAAACGAATTATCAAAAGGTTCCCCTGACAGGGTTCTTTCCAAAAAAACTGATAAGGCCGCTACTTGCGTCTTGAGCGTACTTGCTGCTAGGCCTTTCTCCAATCCTTCTTGAAGAAACTCTAGAACTGAAATTGTACTAGACAAACTAAAGTCTTTTCTGGAACACCATGTATTATATACTTTCCAGACCTTAAAATAAATGTCTCTTGTCACCTTCTTCCTACTTGCAAGAAGGGAAGTAATGAGTTTTTCTGATAGGCCCTTTTGTCTTAGGATTTGTTCTTCAGAAACCAAGCTGCCAGGTTGAGAAAAGCTGGATCTGGATGAAGAAACTTGCCCTGACTCAGTAGATCTGACCTGTTTGGTAACTTCCAAGGAGGTTTTACGGAGAGGTTCATTAGGGTTGCAAACCACGGTCTTTTTGGCCAACAAGGAGCTATCAGAATTAGTTCCGTGGATTCCAGTCTGAATTTGGCTAATACCCTTGGAATCAGTGGAAATGGGGGGGGGGGGGGAAGCGTAGGACAGCTGGAAGTCCCATCTGTGGGCCAGTGCATCTATCCCCAGAGCTTGATCTTGTCTCTGAAGGGAGAAGAAAACTGGTACTTTCACGTTTTCTTGTTTTGCGAATAGGTCCACCTGAGGAACACCCCACCTCTTGGCTATTGTCTCGAATAGATCCTGATTCAGAGACCACTCCGCTTCTCTCCTGCTGAGGAGATCTGCCAAGGTGTTTTCCGTCCCTTTTAAGTGGACTGTCGATAGGGAGGCCAAATTGTTCTCTGCCCATCTCAGTATTTGGCAGGCTAAATCCAACAAAGTTCTGCTTTTTGTGCCCCCTTGTTTTGTTAGGTATAACACTGCCGTCATATTGTCCGTCAATATTTGGACATGCTGGTTCTTTAGAAGTTCCTGGAACGACAGAAGACTCAGATGAATAGCCTTCAACTCTCTCCAGTTCGATGACCTTCTCGCTTCTGGCTTGGACCAAACCCCCTGAATAGTTTGTTCTTCCAGGTGGGCTCCCCACCCCCCATGCGCTGGCATCTGTGGTCAGTCTTTGGGTTACTGGGAAGGACCAGTGAAGACCTTTTGAGATGTTTCTCTGGTTCCTCCACCACCAGAGTGATCTTTTTGCTCTTGCCCCTATGACAAACTTTTTCTTCAGAGATTCCTGGTAGGACCAATTTGTCAAAATGTCCGCCTGTAGCGGACGAGCATGCAGTCTGGCCCACTGTACTGCAGGGATTGCTGCTGTCAATAGACCCAGAGCCGACATGGCTTGCCTTACTGAGAACCTTGAATTGGACTGAAGTACCTTCAGAACTGACTGCATCTTTTCTATTTTTTCTTGGGGTAGAAATATTCTCTGTTCCACTGAGTCTATTTCGTACCCCAGAAACCTTACTCTTTGAGCTGGTATTAAGTTGGACTTCTGAATGTTGAGAAGCCAACCCAAACCTCTTAGATGTGCTTGAGTCACTTGAAGGTTGACTTCCACCTGACTTTTTGAGTCGGCGAAAAGTAGCAGATCGTCCAAGTAGGGCACTATTGGGATCCCTTTCAGTCTCAGGGGTTCCAACGCTTCTGCCATCACTTTCGTGAATACTCTGGGTGAGGAGGAGAGTCCGAATGGCAGGGCTCTGAACTGTAGATGCCAGACCTTCCCCCTCCCCAAATTGACTGCGAGACGCAGAAATTTCTGGGACTGGGGTGCTATTGGGATATGGAGATATGCATCTCTCAAATTGATGGAGGCCATGTGACACCTGGGGGTCAGCAAGTTCTTCACCGAAAAAAACGTGTCCATCCTGAATTTTTTGTACTTTATGGACCGATTCAACAGCTTCAAATTGAGGATCAGGTGGAATTTTCCCGATGGTTTCTTGACCAAGAATATATGGGAATAAAACCCTTTTCCTTCTTGCCCCTCTGGGACCTGAGAGATGACATTCTGTTGCATCAGCTCTTAAAGAAGAGACTTCATAGCCAGAGCCTTCTCCTGATCCCTCGGTAAGTTTGTTATGTAGAACCGACTTGGGGGTCTTGTAAGAACTCTAGATGGTAACCCTGCTGGATTATCCCTAGGACAAATGGACTTCGTTGTTTCTTCCCAACTGAACAAGAAGTCCTGAAGCCTCCCGCCTACTGGGAGCTGGTCATTGTTTTTTAGGGGATTGCTCAGGGTTTCTGAAAAATACCCCACCCCTGCCTCTTCCTCTGAGGATTCCAAGGTCTTTTCTTTGTTTGGTCCTTTTCCTTATCGGTTTGTCGAAAAGGACGAAAATTCTTCCTCTGTTGTACCACTTTCTTTTTCTGAGGAAAAGCTTTCTTTTTGTCCGCTGTCCTATCAAGTACAGTCTCTAATTCTGGACCAAACAACAAGTCCCCTGAAAAGGGAATTCCACACAGTTTCACTTTAGAGGCTGAATCCCCTGACCAGGTTTTAAGCCAGAGTGCTCTTCTTGCGGAGATGACCTGGCAGACATTTTGATGGACTCTGCCGAGGCATCAGCCATATATTTGACAGCTTTTAATAGAGTAGGGAAGGACTCTAATAATTCTTTCCTGGAGGTACCTGCCACCACATGATGATTTTTGAGTTGGTCTAACCAGCATTCCAAATTTCTGGCCACAACTGTGGCTGCCATTGCAGGTTTCAGATTGGCTAAAGAAGAGTCCCATGCTTTCTTCAGTAGCCCATCTGCTTTTTTGTCCATAGCGTCTGAGAATTCCCATATCCTCAAAGGCTAAGTCCGTCTTTCTGGATACTTAAGAGAAGGCAGCCTCTATCTTTGGTTTCTTATTCCAAACACACTCCTCGTTTCTCCTCAAAAGGGAACCTCCTTTTAAGGGCTTTAGAGAAGAACTGTCCTTTCTCTGGATCCTTCCACTCCTTTTTAATGGAGTCTGTTAACACTTTGTGTACAGGAAAGACTCTGTTTGACCTCCTCCAGCCCCTGGTACATTTTGTCATGTACTGGCAGCTGAATTTTTTCTTCCTGGATCTCCAGTGTAGTATTAATTGCCTTGAGTAAATCATCAACTTCCTCAAGTGACAGTTTATATCTAGAAGCTTTGACTTCTTCCTCTTCCTCATCAGAATCAAACGTTGAGGGAGGAATGCTTTCCCTTTCTTCCTCAGACTCACTTTCAATTTGCACAGAAGTGGACGGAGGGAGACTGGAGTGAGAACTCTGTTCTTGGCTGGAACTCTGACCACGTTTTTTCACAAGGGAGCGTACTGTCCCTAGGGCCTCTGCTAGTTCTTTTCTCACTGAAGAAAGGAGTTCCTTGCACTCCTGTGAAGACTCCTCCTTCACTAAATCTGCAATGCAAGATCTGCACAGGGGTTTGGGCCATGAGTCCCTTAAAGAATTTTTGCATGAGGGGCATTTTCTTGAAGTTCTCTCTGACTTAGCAGTAGCTTTCTGAAACGACAGAAATAAAAGAACCCACAGGTCCTCTTTAACTGCAGCCACTAAAGAGTACAACAGATAGACCCCCAAAGCCAAACACCCTAAGTGCCCAGAGTCTCAATCCCTGCTGAACTGCTAATGGACCTTTACACCAAAGCAGACAGCTGCAGGTTAACTTAATACATGAACAAAAAAAAAAAAAAAAAAAAAAACACACCCAGTGATGTAAAGGAAAGAGGTCCCTCTGTACCTCTCCTACCTGGGACTGGCCGGGAGCCTGCATCCGCCACAGCTGCTGATGATTCGTCCTCCATACCGATCGTTGCAGCCGCCGTCCGCACGCTTTTGAATGGCTTTTCGTCCATGCCAAACAAAAAGGAAGTCCCGGCCAGAGGACCCGCCCCTTCCTCCTGCGTTCCAGCAGCTGGAACCAATTGCTGCTACGCCCTGCCGAAAGTCTCTACCCACCGGAACTGGCGTCCCCCCGCCGTCCGGGATTCGGCGCCGCCATGCTGAGGCCTGGCATGGAACGCTCGTTTCTGAGCACACCCGCGGCCCCCCGAACGCACGGGCGAACGACCTCCGGCAGTCCATTACTCCTGTGAGCCGACGAAGGAAGGGAACACCGGAACACCTACCCCATCGTTCGGGAAGGTGCTGGGCTGGTCTTTACGAACATAAGCATAAGGCACTGCCAAAACCCTCGTTTTTTCCTTAAAGAGAGCGCAGCACCCCTGGTTCCCCAGCAGTGTACCACCATGGCGGAGGAAACACTAAAACTGAAGGCATGGTGGAAGCAGCTGATCTTAAAAAGGGGCGTTGTCACGCAGTGTTTCCTGGGTAAAGGCGGAGCTGCGCTCTCTCCAAGGTGCTGTCCTGAAAGGCGAAGAGAGAAAAAAAACGTATACAGGATACCACCAGGGAGTGCCCTAGACCCTCTTTTATCTGCGGGAATCTGGGCCTCCCCCTGACCACCCAGGGGGTCTGCCCCCCCTAAGACAGGAACCATGTTTAGGAGGGACAGTCCTTGGGTATAGAGTTACCCTTCCCCAGGGAGCCCTTACCTTTGGAAGGCTGGAGGGAGCGTCCGTTTGAGGCTCTGCTTCAGACATCTTGCAGGTGGTTGTCTCACTGAGTCTTGCGCTGCCTGTGCGCAATCCCGACTCATCTCCAGCCTGTGCCCGGTCCCCTATCGGCTACGCGACCCGGAACCGGAAGTCGCGGGTCAAAGAGTCAACCTCCGCCCTCTAAACATTTGCGGCCTACACCGAGTATAGGGAGGAGAGCGGAGCTGTGTCCCTGTGGACACGATAGGGGTCCCCCACATACCGCTGCCGCACTCGACTGGGATGGGGTGGCTAGCCATGGTGGGCAAGTACCGCACCCTTCACCTAGGAAGCCCCTGCTTCCCCTGTAGTGAAACAAAAAAAAATAAAAAAAAAATGAGTCACAGTCCCCTGACTGAAGCGACCAGGTTCCTAGCACAGTGTTTCCCTGTCGGAGGAAACACTAAAACTGAGGTCAGGCAGGAAGGGAGAAAGATTTATGGGCAGAGTTTCCTAAAGGAAGGGGAGGAGACTATATCTCAAAGTGGCTGTCCTGAAAGACAAAGGGGGAAATGTGTAAGCATCCCTTTACTGGACTTGAGTAATCCTTCCAAAAAGGAAAAAAAAAATAAAATAAAAATCCCACCTTTGAAGCAACATCATACGAAATTATTAATAACATATGGACTGGAGCCAAACGGTCCAGGTATGGGAGGGCCTTTGAATAAGGAAAAAAAAAAAAAATAAAAAATAAAAAAAAAAAAAAAAAACATTGCATTACTAGGTGGAGATGAGTGGGATTCTCCTTTCCTCTTACCTTTTATCTCCTATAACATCAGAGGCAGGAGTACGATCTGGGGAAGGGGATGGGCTGGAGTAGAGGATGAAGAAGCTACCACCATTAGACTAAAGATTTATGCAAAAATGGAGTCAGATGACTCCTGGACTGGAGAACTCAAATCCAAGATTGGAGTGTCTCAAGTTTTTCCTGTAGATAAACTCTGGCCTGCATCATGTCCTGGACTAAACCCAGATACTTCATACAAGGAGTTAATTCCAACAATTACTGAAGACTCAGGATACAGGACCTTGGAGCCTAGTGCACTTCCAGTAGATCCGCAAGTTTTTTTTTTTTTTTTGGTACTTGCAGAGTAATAAGTCTTCTATAGCCTAGGATGAGGTTCCTAGTAGCCGTGGGGATCAGTGCCCCTAGTGCCATCCTGTTCTTTTGGGCCAGACAGTGTACTCCAAGCTTGTCATAGGCAACAGGAGAGATTACACATTGTGCATGTGTGGGCGAAAGACCAGAACAGAATTTCCTCCCATGGGACTAAGGATTGGTGGTCCCAGAAGTTGCTGTTCTACCACAGGCTGTAGTTTAAGTTTTTGAAGGGTTTGTCTTATTACATTTTGGAATAAATTTGTAAACCAAACCCAAGCTTAGCTTTGTAAAGGTTGGGACACAAATTGCAAATTGGACTATTTAGGATATTAGGGCTCAAGCTTTTACCACCATGACAAAAAGTGCAATATGCTGCATACATACAGACTTGCAACCCAGCCAGCCATATATACTCACTAGGGATGAGGCACTAGCTCGTCTCTGATCTCTCCGCCTCCTGCGCTGGTGACCATGTGGCAATTCATGAAGATATATACATTCAGATTTAAATGGGCATCGTCCGTTACTTTGAATGAAGAAGCGACAGCGAATCTTACTGCATGGGAAAAACAAGACCATAATAAACAAAAAAAATAAAACACTGCCGCACTCATCTAGAAGCGGCATCAGGAGCTAATCAGGTACTACACATGCATATAGTCTGCACCAACTAGAGCAGATTTGAGATTCCTCCTACATTGCTAGAAGGGGTGGGGGGGCACGGCTCCATTGCACCCCAAAAGGTGGTCTAGAGAATGAGGGCACCCTGAGCTGAATGTTTAAAGAGCTTCCACACTGTACCCCCCCCCCCCATGGCTTTAACATCCACAGCCCTGGACCTGTAATGCACCTTGCAGCCCACTCAAGGAATTGCATCATGTCCAGTGCATGGAAACATTAATGGTCGGTCTAAGCCTCTGCCAAAGTTGTATAGGTTGCTGCTGTAGCCAAGGAGGCAGCATCAATCTTGAAAAAAGAAACCTCTTGCAAAATATTAGGAATGCGAGTGGAACCTCCATAGAAAGAATACTTTTTAGTGGAGAAGACACGCGCTAGAGTGGCAGCTTTCGCAGCCTTTTTTGGCCAGTGTTAAATGACAAAAAAATAAAAGGGGTAGCTGTGACTAGAGATAAGCTTACAAGAACATGGTAACCTATAGAAGGTTCAGCATTATAGTGGGTCTGCCATACATAGGATAAAGTTCAGCACCCAACCATCCCCAAAAAGCATCTCAAAATTTTAGTCCATGGTATTTTGGATGGCACATTGCTAAAAATTTGCTTGTCCTTTGCAAGAGTGTTAAAGTTAGCCTTGCGATCCACAGATCTTACATACCCAGTCTTTGCTTTAAAATCTTCAATTACTTTTAGTTTCTCATCAGAATCTCCAATCCAGTATTTATGAGGAATAAAGTAACTGGACTTTACACGACACTGTGGGCAGCCTCTGAAAAAAAAAAAAAAAAATTCAAGTACCCTGTATTCAAGCATGTAATACTCAGAACATTATAGTAAATGAAAGCTGAACTTACTTAATAACCTCATTCTGAAACTCTCTAGTGTTCCTCCAGCGTTTAATACAGCTGACACAATAAGCATGGCTGCAGTTGGGCAATATTCCAAACACTCTCTCTTGAGCTACCTGCTTATCATACACTTTATCCATGCAGATGCCACAGATCACATTCCTGCTGAGTTCATACTGCTGTTCTGGATCCCCCCCCTGGAGGGGAAAAAAAAAAAAAAAAAACCCCATGTAAACACCCTCTTGCAATTATTGCTTAACTGCACACCGAATTTCTGTTTTATTGTTTACTTACCATTTTTGAATGCAGCATCTTCAGAGATGTTTGAGGTTTGCCATCTTGGCCTTTGGCTTGCTTAGGCAGAGACCCATCCATTAAGACAGGACTAGACACAGATCTAACAAGCCCTGTGTTAAATACAGGTTATAAATTAAAGAATCAAACTGGATTTTTAGTTTGTTAAAAGCAGAACTACACTATCTGAGCATCACAAACCAAACTCATCCATCAATGTCCTCATGCTGCATTTTGCAAAAAATAAAAAACCCACTTTACCAACACCCCCTAGCATTTCTGGCCATGGCCATCATGGTTAAGAGCAGTTGATTCATGCAATCCATCTGCCCTTAGCTCAGACATGTAGCCAGGCGTGTGTGCTTATCTGAGAAAAGCTCTCCTTTCCTTTTGAGATGTGACGTTTGCCTAGGCCTGGAAACCAGGAGAAAAACATACATCTCTATATCCAGGGGGAAAAAAAAAATAAAAATAAAAGTGTATGTGTGTGTATACACTTTATTTCCCCCCTATCCTTTTACAAAGGCTAGCAGCATAAACAATAAAAACCCACCACAAAATTTCAGATCAACTGGAAGACATGAAGTCTAAACTTAAGGACACTACCCGCCCCTTACTTTGACTCCCCATCTCTAGGTGTGTCCATCTAAATGAAGCAGTGGTTAAGAGACAGTATCAGATCTCACAGCTCAAAACCACATCCAGGCAATGGAACAATGTCCTGCTTTAGGTTGAAAGGCTAAAAGCTACTACATTTGATAGGAATGCAAATCTGAGCCTTAACACCACCTTGTGGTAGTGATGGCTTTAAGAAATACCACCTTGTGTGAGATTAGTGAGTTTTTATGGCTTTTGAATGCCTAGAGAACCTGGTCCTATGAAGTAACAGAACAAACGAGGGTAGCTACATATGAAGCTGATGTCTAAAAAGACACCCGACTCAAATTGTGCTGAAAAGCCAAAATTATGGTTTAGACCCAGCTGTACCACAGAGAAGCTTTGTCCCATGGAAAACCTATGGTAGGAGCCCCAGGACCCACACCAGGTATGCCTTCCACATGTGATGGACCTTGAAAGGGTAAGCTTTTTGGCTTTGAATCAGTCATTCCCACAATGTTAAGGAGATGCTCTTTGATCTCACAGAAGCTGGGCTTCAACACCCTTGTCATTAAAGCTAGTAACTGTAAGGCATGATGATAATCTGTACCAAAGACAGAAGATGTGGATGATCTGATTAGAGACCATGGAGCATTTGTCGGGAGTTTTAGCAGGTCTTGCACCTTAACAGCCTGGGCAAATCTGGAACTTTGAAGATTCCCATAATACCCTCCTTCACAATCCTGCAGAAGTAGACATGAAACTTAACTGAGGATATGCCTAGATTAGGGTATACCGATCCCATTGAGCCACCACAGCTTCTGCTAGAGGATGCCTTTACCAGGAGACCAACCTGTCCCGTTTGTTGAACCTGGGGAGGTCCATATCCAGGATCCCCAACCAGGTCCTAAACACCTCCAGGTACAGGTCCTCCCCATGGGTCAAGACACTGCTCGCTTAGGAAGTCTGCCTGCCAACTCCTAGGAACAAGGCTGTAACTTTATGTTCTATCCAGGACAAGATAAGCTCTACCTCCCCTCCAAGGAGAGATCTCTGGTTCCTCCATGATAGTTGTAGGTCACATTGACTAAATTCAGAAATAACCCTCCAGCTAGATAAAATACCACAGAGAGACAAACTGGAGGATACTTTTTTCCTGTTATCCTCCTCTAGCTGCTGACTTATTAAAATACACTTACCTGTCCAGGGAACCAGCGCTGCCCTTAGCCAAACAGGTTCTTCACCGGTCTTCAGGTCCCCAGTGCCAGCATCTTTACTATGGGAAGTCTGCTGCAAGTCCTAGCGGCTTCAGTCAGCTTCTTACTGCTGAAGTACAAGCAGAACAGGTGTCTGGGTGGACGCGTGTTATGCTGCCCGAAGCTGCTAGGGCGGAAGCTTGAGGCCTATCCCAGGGACATCTGGCTGCTAACAAATTTGGGTAAATTAAGCACACTCTGGGTAGGGGTGCAATAATTCAAAAGAAATACAGGGATGGGGGCATCAATGTGTGGTTTGAACTGTGTTCAAAGGGCAAATATAATTAAATAGTCCATGGCAATTAGTCCATATGAGAGTTCGTCAATATAAAAAAAAAAAACAAACTAGTTAGACTTACCGGTAACCGTTTCTAGGAGTCATCCAGGACAGCACTAGAGAAATAGGCTCCACCTCCAGGCAGAAAACACAATCCAAATCTTTAAAGGGCGGCTTCCGTCCTTTCCCCTTCAGTCTTGTAACCGAGAACTTCCCCGGAACGGCTTCTGTAACAAAAACACTTGTCCAGCATTACAACAGCATATAGGGAGGGAATCCCTGCTGTCCTGGACGGCTCCTAAAAACAGAGTTACAGGTAAGTCCAACTCTCGTATTCTCTAGTCGTCTGTCCAGGACCTTTCTCCCAAACGCCTGGTCTTGCGCTGAGATAAGGTCCAATCTATAATGCTTCATGAAAGTCGAGTAGTTTGACCAGGTTGCTGCTTGACAAAATTTGTTCTGGTGTCGCTCCAGCTCGCTCTTCCCAGGAGCTTGATAGTGCCCGTGTAGAGCGAGCCATAATAATTTCCTGTGTTCTGTGGAATTTTGTCACAACTTTGGGCAAAAATCCAGGATCTGTGCGTAGCACCAGCCTGTCTTCAAAAATTTGCAAAAGTGTCTTTTACAGAAAGAACTCCTCTTCCTGCGACCATTTTACCCATCCCTGTAGCACAGTTGACAGGTCCCATTTGGGTAAAATTTTGAAAGGAGCAGGTTTAATTCTGGCTAACCCCTTAAAGAACCTGCCAACTAGCGGGTCTAACACCAGGGGCTGCTCTTAAAAAAAAAAAAAAAAAAAAAGGAGAAGAGCGCAACTTGTACCTTCAAAGTACTAATGGCCAGTCCTTTATCCGCACCGTCTCGTAAGAACTCCAAGACTGCCGGGATACCTACAGACCACTTTAGTGTCTAACCATGTACAAAAAAAAAAAAAAAAAACCCCCCCCCACACATAAATTGCTTGGGTTACCTTCTTTTTTTAGAAAGGAGTGTTTTAATGACCCCGTCTGAGAGCCCCTTAGACTTCAAGAGGCTCTCTTCAGATGCAAGGCCAATAATTTCAGGGTCTGTATTTCTGGCAACAGAACTGGGCCCTGGGACAGCAGAACTTCTCCGGCAGCGTGAGGGGGAGGCTCGTCTGTCAGACCTAGCAGCATTGAGAACCACAGTCTCTTTGGCCAATATGGAACCACCAATATTATTGTGGTCCGTTCCGGCAGAAATTTCCTCAGGACTAGAGGAATTAGTTTCAATGGGGGAAAGGCGTAGCAAGTGCGAGACACCCAACTTTGTGCAAAAGCGTCTATCCCTTTTGCCCCCGCTTCCCTCTCCAGTGAGAAGTACACTGGGACCTGGGTGTTTGTTCTTCAGGCGAACAAGTCCACCTCCGGGAGACCCCATTTCTGCTGGAAGATATCCCTGTTCAGGGACCATTCTGATTCGCACACTTGGTGTCGACTCAGAAAATCCACCAGGTGGTTGTCCACCCCTTTCAGATGGACTGCCGAGACCAACCCTAGGTTTCTCTCAGCCCAGTACAAGATCGTATTCGTTAGCCTGATCAAGGACGGGCACCTCGTTCCTCCTTGTTTGTTTAGATACGAGACTGCCACCACGTTGTCCGAGAGAACCTGTACATGGTGGACCCTCAGATCTCTGGCAAATGCTCTTAATGCTTCCCAGATCGCCTGCAACTCCCTCCAATTGGCTGACCTCTGGGACTGCTTTCCCCCAGCGTCCTTGGGCTATTTTCGACCCCAGATGGGCCCCCCAGCATCAAGCACTGGCATCCATAGTGATGCAGACAGACACTGGAGGAGACCACCATAGACACTGTACTAGATTCTCCTCTTTCCTCCACCACCGAGACCTTCTGGTCTTTGAGGATAGGTGGATAATCCTGTCCAGGGATTCTTGTGCTCCATCCCAGCTAGTCAGGATGTTGGCCTGAAGGCACCTGAAATGGGCCCTTGCCCAAAGAACTGCAGGGATTGTTGCCACTAACAGGCCCAATCCTGACATAGCTGAGCAGAGGGAAATTGCCCGATTGTTCTGCAGAAAGGTTGCCGTTGCCTTCACCCTTTCTGCTTTTTCCTCTGTGAGGAAGACTGTGTCACGGAGTCTATCAGGAAACCCAGATACTGTATGGCCTGTGTCAAGTGCGATTTTTCTTCGTTTATTAACCATCCCAGTCTTTTTAGACAGGAGATGGGTACCCTCAGGTCTCGTTGGAGTTTGGAGGGGGCGACTAAAAGGTCGTCCAAGTATGGTATGACCGCGACCCCCTTCAGTCTCAGGGGAGCCAATGCTTCCGCCAGGACTTTGGTAAATATCCTGGGGGAGGAAGATAGACCTTAACTGGAAGTGTCAGGTCTGCCTTCCCCACTGAAATTGCTATCCTCAAATATTTGAGAATCCTTGTGAATGAGGACGTGTAGGTATCCCATCCAGAATTTTTTGTATGTTACCCAATTGTTTAGTAACTAGATTCAAAATGAACTGGAATTTGCCTGACAGTTTCTTCACTACAAACACATGCAAGTAGAAACCGTGGTTGGGACTGGCACTAGAACCCTCTATTAAATCGCCAATTTGCGACAAAGCCGTCGCCTTCTGAGGATCTTTGGTCAGACACATCCTCGTAGGTGGGGTGTGTTTGAACTGGATAGATAGTAGTATTTGGGGTAGTTTTTCCCCCCCATTGGGGCAGTTCCTTCCACAGTCTTCCCCCCACGGGAGCCAAGTCACTTGGACTTTGCTTTTGTTTTCCCCCCGTCCAATGTTTTTTTTTTTTTTTTTTTTTTAAAGAGCTGACCCTTTAAAAAGGTCTGTCCTTGCAACTGTCTCTGCTTTTGGGGACGAGAAAAAAAAAAAAAAAAAAAAAAAGCGTTTTCCTGCCTTTAGTTTTAACAGGAAAAGCCTTCTTGTCCGCAGTGCGATCCAGAACCTTTTCCAGATCCTGCTCGAACAAGAGGTCTCCTTCAAAGGGAATACCACATAACCTCACTTTTGAAGCTGGGTCCCCTGACCAATACTTTAACCAAAGTGCCCTGCGAGATGCATTTACGAGGGCAGCAGTTCTTGCTGACAGTTTGATAGACTCCGCAGAGGCGTCTGCCATGTAGCCTGCTGCTTAATGCAGCATAGGAAGGGAATCCAGGATTTCCTTCCTAGAGGTTCCTTCTTCCAAATGCCCTTGCAATAGTTCCAGCCAGACCTCCAAATTGCAAGCCACTATTGTTGTGGCCATTGCAGGTTTTAAATTGGTCATTGTTACTTCCCATGACCTTTCCAACAGTACCTCCATCCCTTTGTCCATGGGTTCCTTGAGGACACCCATGTCCTCAAAGGCGAGGTCCGTTGATTTTGCGCACTGGGAGAAGGCTGCGTCTACCTTAGGAACTTTGTTCCAGACGCAGGTGGGATCCTCACTGAAGGGGAATCTCCTCTTCATACTCTTAGGGAAAAATAGTTTCTCTGGTTCCACTCACTTTATTTTTTTAAATAGCATCTACCAGTGTGCCATGAACTGGAAAAACCCTGGCTGAATCTTCCTTCAAGGTTTGATACATCCGGTCATGCAAGGACAGAGAGACCTGCTCCTTTTTAATTTTGAGCGTCTCATAAATTAGCCCCAATAAAGGCATCAACCTCCTCAAGGGAGAACTTGTCCCTTGAGTTGGAATATCTCTGGATGATACCGTCTCACTTAGGCCACCGAGAGAATCCAATTCATCTTCCCCCGATTCGTTACCCCATTTCTTTCTGTACCTCAGAAATCAGTTCTTTACAAGCCCCCATAGCCTCAGACTAATTTGTCTATGCAGGCTTTACAAAGGGGCTTAACCCATCCTTTTAATTTGTTTGAACATGGACACTTCTTCCCTCCTGACCTCTCTGGTTTTTTGGGCAGAGCCTAAGACAAGAGAAGGAAGGGAAACAAGCAAGACAACATGAGCGTAACCTTAGCAAAAATAGGATGCCTTCAAACACCTATGTGCACCCTACCAGCCACTAACAGGATTCGCAAGACACGCTAGTCCAGATCCTTTTTAAAGAGAGGGGGAGGGGGACCGCACAGGGACCATTTCAAAATGCCTTTGCATTGATTAGTCCATCACTACCCCCCCCCCCCCCCCCTCCCAGCCCCGTAGGTACAAGACACCTCTGCGTTTGCCTGCCTGAGCTGGTTCGACTCCACTGCCACATTCCGCTGCATCCATGTCTATCTGGAAGCTTGCCTGACCGCCTGGAGGCTTTCCTTCAGCCTGTGGTGCAGCACATTCGCTCTGAGGCTGGCGCTTTTTAAAATAGCCAAGGTTCCGCCGTCCACACTCGCCGTGCGACCCGGAACTGGATAGCCGGAAGTCCTGTCCTCCTCCTGCGTTCTACAGGCCGGAACTCACTGCCTGTGCCCGCCCCCCGCCTGACTCACACCAAATCCAAAACCAATCATCAGGCGGGGGAACGCCAGCCCTCTCCGGGCTTTCAGAAGGACGAGGGTTCGCAGCTGCTATCAACCCGACCGGGGGACCTCAGATGTCCGTCACCTGTCAGGTACACAGACTTCCTCCCCCTTCTTATGGGCTCTCCCACCGTCAGGGGGGGGGGGGGAAGGAGAGCTCCCATCCAGCCTCCTCCAGTGGTAGGAAACACAAAGACTGAAGGGGGAAAAAAAAAAAAAAAAAAAATATATAAAAAGGGAAGCCACCCTTTAAAGATTTGGATTGAGTTTCCTGCCTCTGGAGGTGGAGCCCATCTCTCTAGTGCTGTCCTGGACAGACAACTAGAGAAAAAAAAATAAAAAATAAGTAAGCCAATATCAAGGAAGGCTGCCAGCTTGCAGACAGAAGTGTATCTGAAAATGTAAACAGACAGGAAACGACGCCTTCAAAGCATAGCAATTAGATAGTTTAATGTAAAATAAATGACAAATGCACTCAAAAACAGAAGATAGTAAAGGGCATGTTTCATAAAAAAAATCATCCGCGCATGTCCTGGACAGCAGAATGTAGCCCGGTGTGAGCTGTGATGTCTATGTTCATCCCTTGTGGACAATTGCGGTGGTGGAACCCAGCGCTCTCGAGATCCAGGGAAGGGAATCAGTAGGACACCAGACCCCAGTGCTGTGATGTCGTCCCTTCTGGGTACAAGGTCAGCAGGAGGGCGCGCGCGTTCGAAGCAGGTGTGCTTCTTCCTCACTTCAGCTTACATTACACCCACCATGCATTGTAACCCAGCTCTAATTGACAGTCAGTATTAGGCCTCTAGAGGTCCAGGACCTCGCTACAAAAGCATGGAGACATTGAAGGATGGGCAAGTTTGCTTTGAATATTAAGAATTAAATAGCATTTTTGGTGCTCAGATGCTGCATAATATTTGCATACTAGCAATTTTATGGTCATGGAGAACAGCCTCAGGCATCAACATCAGGGTGTCCTTGCATAGCCTCCAGTTCTTACAAAAAACACTACTCCTGATCACCTCTACATTTCCGATTAGGACATATTGAACAAGCTTAGGCAATAAAGAGCATCATGTTGCAAGATTTTTGAGCAAACCAGACTCTCCCCATACCCTTAACCATCGATAAGCTCTGTGACAGTTACTTTTAGCATACCTGTTCTCAGTACCAAAGTGAACCCCCCTTATGTGCAACACCAATTTGTTACCTGCATTCCTAGGTATAAATTCAGCAGCAAGAGCCCAGTTTTCTGTGGGCGACTGGATAGATCTTGTCCGGCTTCCTGAACCAGGTGCGTGCAAGGGAGAAAGAGATGGTTCAGAGCCCCTTCGTCCAGTAGATGGTTCACTGACATGCGGAACAATGCAGGGCTCAGAAACTCTGCGGCCAGAGTGGTAGTGAGAAACATCAAAAGGCAGATAAGCGGTTGTGTGCTGGAAACTGCAGTAATAAGATAAATTGTTATGGTCACAACTCAGCAAAACCTTGTCAGAAGGGGAACCAATATATGCCATTTAGGAATATGTGCCATGCATATATACTAAAGTTTTTCATGTGTTCCCATGCCAGAATAAGAAACTTGCACTTAACCTGTTCCCAGCCTATGCACATATTTTTAAACTAGCAGTAGGGAAGGATGGGGGGGGTTAGCATTTTGGGGATACTGTACGTGACCATGCCTCATGATGCAATTTAAATGACACAAAGCATGGCCTAAAACCTGGAGTTCATAGACAACCTAGGCAGACAGCTAACCGCCCCTGTGCTTTGAAATTGCATCTTCTGAATTATACAAAGACACCACACACACACCTGTCTGTTGATATGCTTTGTGGAATTAAGCCCCTTTAGGCTCAGTTCACACTGGTGCGATGTGGGAACCCTGTAAATCCAGTGCAGGTTCCTGCATTGCACACCGAGATCTGCGAACCGGTGGGGGTGTCAATGTAAAAGTTAAATGACACCCCTAGATTGGTTCGCAGAGCGAAATGTGAAATGGTGCAGGAATCGGATTGCATGGGTGTGAACACCCATGCGATCCAATTCCAGTGCAAACCAAAAATAAGGGTTCTGCACCATTTTGGTGCAAATGCGATTTCAGCCAGTTTGTATGGCTGAAATCACAGTGCATGCGATTGGCACAGCAGTACCAATCACATGCCGTGTCTGTCACCGCACTAGTGTGAACCAGGACTTGGTGTCCATGTACACTGGATTAAAACCGCTGCTCCTAGGGGAGTTAATGTTTTGCCTGTAAAAGAAACGAATGTTATCCAATTTGTCCATGCACATTAGGTCATTTAGAGGCATCTTTTAAGCTCTGCAGTTAAGGCAGAATTTTTTTTAATCAAAACACCCTTCTGTTGTGTTTGAGCAGTTTTCTGGCAGAAAAAAAAAAAAAAAAAAAAAAAGGGGGGGGGGCGGGGCATGGAGTTACTTACCGCTAACATCTTTTTCCAGGAGTCTCAGGACAGCACCATAGAGAGACACCAGCTCCTCCCCCCTCAGGAAACACTGCCTTTCAATTCAATATTTAAATCTCACCGTTCCCTCAGTTCTTCAAGAGTACCTCTGATCAGCTGGGGAGACACAAGAATACGTCATACAAATCTTTATCTTACCTGACAATCTCATGCAATGAGTTCTCATTGATAGCCAACAATTTGGGTGGATACCGATGCTGTCCTGAAAGGCTCCTGGAAAATGATGTTACTGGTAAAGCAACTCAGTTTTTCCCCCCCCATTCATCTTTCAGGACAGCACCATAGAGAGGATAAGTGAGAACCTTACTTTAGGGAGGGACTACTGCCTGCAGCACTTTATGCCCAAATGCCTGGTCTTTGGCTGACAGCAGGTCCAATCTGTAGTGCTTCACAAATGTGGCACAACTGGACCCAGTTGCAGCTCTACAGATCTGCACCAGCCCACTCTGCTTGGGAAGTTGCCACTGCCCTGGTGGAATGTGCCTTGATACCCTCCGGGGGGGTCCAACCCCCCCCCCCCCCCCCCCCAGATTACATAAGCCTGACTAATGGCCAACCTTAACCATCTGGCTATCATACATTTAGGGGCTCTGGACCCTTTCCTAGCCCCTGAAAAAAATAAATAAAAAAAATACAGAAGAAGGTGCCCTGATAGAAAGGGCTTTGAGTTCATCCACTCTTCTTGTGGTGATCGCCACCAAAAAACAGTTCTGAGGGTGATAAACTTCAACGGCTCAGAAGGATCCCATGTAAGGGCCTGTAAAACTAAAGAAAGATCCCACACTGGGAAGGGGGGAATTCTGACTGGCCTCTGTCTGCCTAAGGCTCTGAAAAACCTAGCCATCCAGGGATCTATTGCCAGCGGCTTTTCCAGGAACCCCTTCAGGGTACTATGTTTTGGATGGACCACAACCAAGGTCCAGTATTTTTGGACCTTGCCACTGGTCTAATTATTGAATATGAAGCGTGCACGCTCTGAAGTAATCACTCTGAGTCTGTGCATTTGTGGATTGTCAGTCTAAGACTTCCCATTATCATCATCCTTTATTTTGGGCATTTTCAGGTATGTACCCCCAGTGTTCCAACCCACTGCTCCCCAGGAATCACAGTTGTTAACCCAATAGGTGTCAGTAACACATACATACACAGTCATGGGCCTTACTGCTTCATCCCAGGACCGGATCTTGTACATAGTACCTGGAATTATTTGTTCAAAAGGAGGATATAAAAAAAAAAAGTGGCAACATGTGTATTGGATGAGTTATACCAGAATTGGGTTATACCATCTTTTTGGTGGATGGCTAATGAGCAATGAAAGGATATACAGAATCATTTGGTCCCCTCTGCCTCTTCCTCAGGTACAGGGACTTTCTTGCAGTGGGAGGCGTGTTTTTCCCAGCCACCTTGACTGATGTGGCAGTTGTTAAGAGAACCTGGAAAGGATGAGCCGAGAAACTCTAGCCCTTCAGCAATTCCTCAGTAGCCACGCTGCCAGGTTCCACCTGGGGACAACAGATCAGACCCCGAGAAAAGCAGATCCTCCTGGATAGGCAGAATCCAGGGAGGTTCCAACGCCAGACCCATCAAGATGGAGAAACCATGGCCTCCTGGCCCAGTGTGGCGCCATCAGAATGAGGGTTGTGTCTACGACTGAAACTCTCAGAACTGCTGGAATCAGTACAGGAGGGGGAAAAGGCACAACACCTTGAGAAACTCCAGCTCTGAGCCAGTGCATCCACCCTGGCTGGTCCGTCCCATCCATTTAGGGAAAAGAACAGACACGCTTTTGTGTTCACCCTCAAAGCAAAGAAGTCCACACAAGGCACTCCCCACTTCTGAGTGACCATCTTGAAGACATCCTGGTTCAAAACCCAGTCGCCCTCCCTCAGCATCTTTCTGCTGAGAAAATGTGCTACGAGGGAGAGATCTCTGAAAGGCTCCACGTGCCAAGTCTATTGCCCTCAGTTCCCCCCAGTTTGAGGACTTCTTTACGTCCTCTCTCCTCCAAGTACTTTGTACCATCCTGGAATCTAGGTGTGCTCCCCAACCTGTGCTGCTCACATCGGTCGTGACCGTCCTGGAGACTGCAAGGACTCACTCCAGGCCGTGTGAAAGATTGAACCCCCTTCACCACCAGAGGGACCTCTTGACCTTACTCAGCACAGATATTAGGGAGTCCAGGGACCCCTGACTGTGGTCCCAGACCCTCAGGATAAAAAGTTGTAGAGGGCAAAAATGCAGCCCTGCCCACTGAACTGCCGGGAGCATGGAAGTCAGTAAGCCCAAAGCTGACATCGCTTTTCTTGCCGAGACCTGAAGCAACAACACTGCTTTGTCCACCTTCTGGATCTTCTCTACAGGAAGGAACACCTTTTGCTTTGTTGAATCCAACATGTAGCTCAGGAAGGTGACCTTTTGGGATGGAACCAAACTGGATTTTTCCAGGTTCAGGAGCCCAAGTTTTCTAGGATGTCTTGCTACCTGAAGATCCTGGGACAACTGCTCTGGGGAAGAGGCAAACAGAAGTAGATTGTCCAAGTATGCGACAACCGAGATGCTTCTGAGCCACAAGAAAGCTGGGACCTCCACCATAACTTTGGTGAAGATGCAGATGAGGGGGGGGGGGGGAATAGTCCAAGGGGGGGGGGGGTGCTTTGAACTGTAAATGAAACATCCCTTCCATGGTTTTTACCGCCATTCTGAGAAACCTCTGATAGCCTTCTGCGACTGGGATGTGCAGATAAGCGTCTTTTAAGTCCATCGACACCATGAAGCAATTCGGGGAGGGGGGTGGAAGAAGCGCCTTCACTGAGTAGACAGAGTCCATCCGGAATCTTCTGTAAGTAATTGACATGCAGAGGCTTCAGGTTCATGATAAGCCTGCACTTTCCCAAAGGTTTGTGGACCACAAAGATGTGGTAATAGAAGCCTCTGCCTGTCTCCTCTGCTGGAACTTGTACCACCACCTCTTGCTCCTCCAGCTCCAGTAGGGAGGATAGAAGAGCCGATGATTTTTCTGCACATTTTGGCAGCTCAGTGACAAGGAGTCTGTGTGGAGGAGGTTCTGAGAACTCCAGCCGGTAACCTCTTTTTATGATCCCTAGCACAAACTGGTTGGAGGTGATCATCTCCCACTGTGGAAGGAAGGCCCCCAATCTTCTGTCCACCGTGGTTAACCAGTCATTGGTCAAAAAAAAAAAAAATATATATATATATATAAAAAGAGTCCATCCTTCTGTCCATATCCTCGAAGGCCAGGTCCATATACCTGAAAACCTGAGAAAAAGCAGCATCTAGTCTAGGAGATATATTCCAGACTAGAGCCTCCTCTTATGCAAAGGGAAACCTTTGTTTCAAAGCCCTTGAAAAGACAAGTTTCCCATCAGGATCTTGCCATTCCTTCTTGATGGCATCGACCAAGACATCAAGGACGGAGAACTCCCTCCTTTTTTGTTCCCCTAGACCCTTGTACATCTGGTCATGGAGCGACAACACCTTTTTCTCTTGTATACCCAAAGTGGTGTGGATAGCTCCCAAGAGATCCTCTACTTCGTCAAGGGAAAGTTTATAGCGAGAGGTTCTTGTCGATTCCCCATCCACCTCTTCTGCATCCGACTCCCCTTGGGAGTCTGAAGCGGCGCTGTCTGGTTCCTCCTCAATTTCCTCTCTGGGGCCTCCTGGTCTCTCTCCACTAACAGAGGGAGTATCCACTGGGCCAGGTGTAACACTCTGCTGCACTGGTGAAGGATTACTCTGGGCTTGCGGCAACCGGAAGCTAGAAAAGGGTGCTTTAAAAGAACTGAAAGGTGCTAGAAAGCTCCTTGACGGACCCTGCCAGGTCCGTACCTAGTTCTGCCACCTGCTCTCCAACTAACCCCTCAATGCACTCGTTACAGAGTGCCTTAGTCAAGGATTCCCCCATGGTGACTCTACAAGAGGGACATTTTTTCTTGGACCCATGAGGCGGCTTGTTTTTCTCTGAAAAAAGAAAGCGCAGCCATAAATGCCCAGAGGACCACTCAGAGTGCCCCCCCCCCCAGAACCAACCACCACCAGGGTCCCAGACACTCCCCACCACCAGAGAGGGGAAACACCCGTGGAGCTATAGGGTTCAACTTTTCTTAGCATGGCTGGAGCCATTATCTCCTGGAGCAGTTTGTGAGACCTCTGCCTCATCCCGCTGAGGATGGTGGTCGATCGTGCCCCCGACAACTGACTCTACAGAAAGAAGAAAAGGGCTGCACCAACCAAAAGCTTGGTCCGTTTTCTGTCCTGTTCCGGAAGACTCTGGATCATCGGAAGTGCCCACCCCCACAGGAGAAAAAGAGAGAGAGAGAGAGAGAGAAAAGAGAGAGAAAGAGAGAGAGGCCAGAGAGAGAGAAAGAGAGAGAAAGAGAGAGAAAGAGAGAGAAAGAGAGAGAAAGAGAGAGAAAGAGAGAGAAAGAGAGAGAAAGAGATGGGGAGAAAGAGAGAGAGAAAGAGAGAGAAAGAAGAGAGAAAGAGAGAGAAAGAGAGAGAAAGAGAGAGGAGAGAAAGAGAGAAAGAAAGAGAGAGAAAGAGAGAGAAAGAGAGAAAGAAAGAGAGAGAAAGAGAGAGAAAGAGAAAGAGAAAGAGAGAGAGAAAGAGAGAGAAAGAGAGAGAAAGAGAGAGAAAGAGAGATGGAAAGAGAGAGAAGAGAGAGAGAGAAGAGAGAGGAAAAGAGAGAGAAGAGAGAGAGAAAGAGAGAAGAAAGAGAGAAGAGAAGAGAAGAGAGAGAGAAAGAGAGAAAGAAAGAGAAAGAGAGAAAGAGAGAAAGAGAGAAAGAAAGAGAGAGAAAGAGACCGAAAGAGAGAAAGAGAGAAAGAGAGAAAGAAAGACTCCCCCTCAAAAACATTTTGGCTTCAGCCTCTCTGGCTGTCCAGCCATGGCTCCCTAGCAGTGTCTCCCTAGCAGGAAAAACCTGAACTGAGGGGCCAGCAAGATTTAAAATATTGAAGTGAAAAGGCGGTGTTTCCAGAGAGGGGAGGAGACTGGTTGATATGTTGATATGTTCAAAATTTGCAGGGCAAAAAAAAAAAAAGACACACAGCAAACAGAATCGGGCTTGAGACCATATATTATCTACTGGGAAGTACCCACTAGTGTCAGTGGGTACTATATAGCCCAACCAATTTTATTGGAACAATTGTACATTAAAAGTTGATTCAGACAAAATGATTAAATACAATACAGAATCTTTTACAGGGGTTGGGGGTGTTAATCCCATCACCTGTACATGCTCACCCCCTTGAGGCTTGTAGAGATGGGAAAGTCTGGGCTTCACAGGAGCTTCCAACATGAATTTAACCGCCTCCTGAGCTGCATTAAACAGCTTTTGCATTCCTACTGAACACACAATCTACAAAAAGGTGAACAGTAGCCATATACACCAATACTTCAGAGTCATTTTGAATGGCTTACCTGCACTTGTTACCATAGCTACAGAACCCATTTTGAAAATGCCGGCAGAGTGGAGTAGGCTTCCTTTCATGGGAAAAGTGGCAGTTCTCGCCCCAATGACAAACACCCCTGAGGAATGCTCTGTGAAAACAGCAGAAGTAGTCAAGACAAAAAAAAAAAAAAAGTTTAAAGTTGTAGAGAACATACTTTAGCTGTGTATGCAGCTCTCCCAGTAGTCTACTAAATTATATAGTACACAAAAAACTAAACGCTTGTGAAAATGTAAATAGAGGGCTTTCAGACTAGACAGTTCATCTGGCAGCAGCAAAAATGTGCAAACTGGTACCTCCAAGGTTCCTTGACAAGCAACACTACAGCGGGAACGTTTACCCTGAACTGTAAAACAGACCCAGAAATGCTTTTGGGACAGCCCAACCATGTAGCTGAAGGAGAGAAGCAACCCCTGTAGCGGTTCTTGGGTTAAAATGGACTGGCTTTTAAAATGCAGGCTAGAACCAGGTACCACTGTATTAGCGGTTTATGATCAGCTTCCACTGCGGTCACATTTGCACACATTTTGGCAGAGTGTACCCAAAAACGGGAGGTCAAATCCTCTAGGTTCTGATGGTCTCAGAATTACTTGGGAAAGACCAGGGGTGTCGCAGCAGCATTACAAGTGACTTACAGGAGTGCTTCTCAGACAAACATTCAGATAAAGCCTTGCATTTTAACCAATGAATGCAAGGCTCTGATTGGCCAAGGTGGGACCTCTCCACTGTGGCCATTCAAAGGAAGCCTAGTATTCATTAAAGTAGAACTTTACCCATAACTTGATTAAATAATGTTTTGCAAGGAACATATTCCTTAATAATAATTGGGCTACCAAAATGAGTGCGCTGTAAACTGCCTCCAGCATTGCTCCTGTTTCTTCCTGCTGGAGTCTACCATTTTGCTGAAGCCCAGAGCCCCTGAACAGCAGTAAATCTTTAGGCTTTTAGCAGATTAGCCCCTACAAATTCAGCACAATGCCTAAAAATAGAGCAACTGAGCAAGGCTAGACAGTATTACTGGATTTTAAACATTATATGCATTACTTTTTAAGGTTTTACATAGCTATACCAGCTAAAGCGATTTAGCAGGACTTTTCCAAGTAGTGACGTGGTTGGGATTCGAACCAGTGACCCTTTTTACTGCTAGGCGAGATTACTACCCACTACATCACTGTGCTGTGTTCCTTTAATGTCACTCCTGCAGCTTCAGAATCCTGAAGGCAATAGAAAACATTGCTGAGCAAATCACCACAGCATGATCCCACCCTCCGACTGCCATGGTAGGCTTTAGGTGGATGGTCTAAAAACATGCATCCATCACTCATTTTTCTACCCCTTGCGAAAGTGTGCATCTCCCCCTCCGTATGTCAGTTACTTCCTCTAAGGCCCAAACTTGGAAGAGGCATGCAGAGTGGGGGTCAGCATGCTCTGTTACTGCAGCAAAACATTCAAATATTGTGCATTTCATGTTTAAGGCCCCACGCACACTGAAGGTTTTTAATGCTGCTCCTAAGGGACGTCTGGCGTTTAGTTTCCCTGCCTCTATATGCTCCGCCATGATAGCCTATGTGTCCATACACACATAGGTAGAGCAGTGTTTCTCAATTCCAGTCCTCAAGGCACACCAACTATAGAGCGATTTCATTCTATAAAGCAACATACCTGAGCAGAGGGTGTCCAAAGAAATGACAAAGTATGGAAGATTTAGTTGGACAGCAATCTTGCAATAGCCTAATGAGTTTCTAGATTTAATTGATGGGGGGGGGGGGGGGTGTTATCTACATGGTGGTGGGATGTGGTTCTAGGAGGATCTCTCATACTTGCACTACCAGGGGATTGCATTGATAGCTGTATATGGAGATGATTGATGGCCTATTATAAGAAATACAAATTTGTTAAAATTAGTGTCTGTGCTATGTTTGGACATTGACCCCCCTTTTGTTTGAGGGGGGGGGGGGGGGAGGAATTTACATCCGTGAGGTTACTACTGAACTTTAAGAATAAAAAATAAAAAAAGATATTGCCATCATACGGTTTCAGAAGCCAGGAGGATCGCCCTGACAGTCCAAGTTTAAAATAAAACCAAACCCATCCTCCTACATCAAAAGTGACAGCCATATTCCTAATCCTCCCCCCCCCCATAGAGAGCCATTAGTGTCTCCCCATGTGAACTGATCACTCTCACTATATGGATTAACCAGTTGTCTGCAGAGTTCAGCCCTTCAAGCTGTGATCACTTTGTGCCCAGATATGGACCAGAAAGTTTTCAGCAAAGAGCATTCATAAAAAAAGTAGCAACAGTCACATAGTGTGTACTTACCTGCAAGGGGCTCTATAACCCACTCCTCTGCCGCTCGCTGTAGCCATTGCCTTCAGACACAACACACACTATTAGCCCGTGCACCCGCAAGAGTATGTCCTACCCAATAAGCACTCTCTATCTGTCCCTCCCCCTGATAGGCTGCTTATGAGCCTCACCAGCAGGGGGCTCCCTTTACAACCACTAATTAGTTCCCTCCGCCCTCCTGACTAATCAGAGTCATGTGTGTCCAATCTACATAGACTCTCACACTAAAACATTCTAAAGCCCCATACACACTATTAGATTTTCTGCAGATTTTTGTCTTCAGATTTACCGAAACCATATAATATGAGGTCAAACCATAAGAGTTTCAATTTGTATGCAACCAGGTAGGCCCTTTCACTACATGATTTTGGTAAATCTGAAGACAAAAATCTGCAGACAATCTAATAGTGTGTATGGGGCCTTATAGAATGTTTATTTAATAGTCACATGAATATACATTGTTAGCTTTAATAAGATGAAAGATTATCTTAAATACAATAATATTGAAATCTATAGGTACAGGATATGACAAAAAAAAGTCATTGGGAAAATACAATTCATATTTGCTATACCTGTTGAGTATTCATTTACCAATAAAATCACTCGAGTCATTGTAAAGGTTTCAAATGTTTGGATTTTATTACTCTAGGGTATATGAGGAAAGGCAGCCTCAGGGCTGGTGTATGAGGGCGTCGTTATCAAACGCAGATGTTTACATTTTAACGTATTCAAATGCACGAGGGTGCGTCTGGCCTACGTTGCCTGCAAAATGCACTGCCCATAGGATAGAAAAATCAACGCAAAAAGGTCAAACGTTGCCTCCGAACCATTCCAGAAAAATGCAAAGCAGGTCACACACTTCCTCTGAACCATTATCCACACCATGTGGAGAAAATCGAAACGCAAAGCTGGGTGCAATGGTTTCCTTCCACATTCAAAAGACATGTCAGTAGGTTAATTGGCATGTGTCATGTGTCATGTGTATGGACGTGAGGCAGAGATAAGCTTGGGCGTCCTCTGAACTCATCTTTAGCCAAACTTTGAATTTGGCTTCTGTCCCACAGCTCAGGTAAACAAAGAGGGGCGCTGCAAGGAACGACCCAGCCCACAGTTCATTGAAATAATGAAAAAAAGAGAGCGGAAAGCAGGCCATAGAAAATTCTTGGTCGTTTGTTTTTCAAATTTTTAGCGTGCAAGCTGCGACATGCGATTTTTGTGCTGCAATTGAAAGCGCCTGATCCAACATGCTGGATTTGGTTTAAAAAATGAAAGAAATGATGGCACAGTCGTATGAGCCATTTTTGTTGTTCGATCATCAGAACGTTCGGCTTTCGACTCGTCTTTGCCATGCCTTAGGCCTCATGTACACTGCTGCTGGTAAACGGACGTTTAGGAGCAGTTGTTTTTTATTTTTTTTTCAGCTGCCCCTGAACTCTCCTGTTTTCTTATCAGTACATGTACACAGGGTTGTTTATAGTCGTTTCTAGGCAGTTAAGTTTAGAAGCATTTTTTGGAACGAAAAAAAAAAATGCGTTCAGGACGAATGTTCAGATGCATTTGAAACGCCAAATGCCTGTAACAGCTTGTAAATGCGGCAAATTTTTTTTTTTAAAACGCAGCTAAATGCGGCATGTAAACGCGGCTAAACGAACGTTTTTAAATGCCGGGTTTTAGCTGTCAAGGTAAACCGTTCAGGAGAGATTAAACAATGTCCGTGTACATGAACCCTTAGTTTGGCTGGAGATGAGTTCTGAGGATGACAAAACTCAACTCTAATGTGAGGTAGAGACCATAGATTGTATGCACTTTGAGGGCAAGGACTGATGTTCAGTATATACAGTGCTGCATAAATTCTCAGTGCTATATAAATACCTCTAAGGCCTCATTCACACCGGCATTGGTGTCCATACACTGCGAATGGGCCGTGTGGTTCAGCAGCCTGTTGTGTGAAGGCAGCATATGTAAGTGAATGGGGCAGCAGAAGCTGCTTGTCCCAATTTGACAGTTGTGCAGGTGAGCGGCCCCAAATGTACGTTCAGGCTGGGTTCACACTAATGCGATCAAAGACATTGCATGTGATTCGCACCGCATTGCTGTACAGATCACATGCGATGTCTGTGCAATGCAAATTCAGCCATACAAACTGTATGGCTGAAATCGCATCACATTCGCACCAAAATGGTGCAGGACCCTTTTTTTGGTCTGCACTGGAATCGGAACGCATGGACGTTCACACCTATGCGATCTGATTCCTGCACCATTTGACAGTTTGCACTGTGATCTCTGAACCAATCTGGGGGTATCATTAACCTTACATTGACACCAACAGCGGTTCGCAGATGTCAGTGCAAACCGCCGGTAAATGACATGCGATGCGGGATCCTGCACTGGAATGGCATAGCATATGTGTGAACTGGGACCCAAGGACGCTCACCTGCACCCACATGCTTGTCAAATTGGAACAAGCTTCTGTTTCCCCATACACTTACATGAGCTGCCTGCATGCAACATAAACACATGGCCCATTCATGAACTACAGGACTCAGCACCCATGTGAATGAGGCCTAATAAATCAATAAGCAGGTAAAATACTGCCTCAGAACTACATAGCTCCCAACTGTCCCTGATTTTGAGGGACTGTCCCTGATTTGGAGCAATGTCCCTCTGTCCCTCATTCCTCCTCGTTTTGGTCTGATCTATATAGATGTATATAAAATGCACTTTTTATCTATTAAAAAGTGTTTCCCAGTGCTAAACCTGTCATCTGATTTCTAAATTGCTGCATTTGTAAATTCCAAAAGCCAATATAAAGGAATAGTAGTGGTAAAAAAAAGCACTTGTGGGTTCAACCAATCTTGTTTTTTTGTACAATTCTCCTTTAAGGGGGTGTGGTAATGGGTGTGTCCTATGCCTGCATACTTTTGCTGATAGGTGTCCCTCATTCCCATCTCAAAAAGTTGGGAGGTATGGTTCAACTGTCATCCATACTGCACCATTGCGGTAAATGGAAATCTGCTGACCTGTGTTTGACATGACTTCAAATGCAGATAAACACCATGACTAATTATTTTTTTGTTTTGAATATTGCAACACACTTTTGCCACCATGTCTGCCAATTAAAACACGCTTTTAAAACTTTTCAACAAGATTTTAGCCAGTGGGCCATCTATTCTACCGCCACATATAAAACTTTATTATTTGTCAAATGCAGCACAAGGGTCGTTGGTTTGAATCCCAACCATGACACTACCTGCCTGGAGTTTGCATGTTCCCCATGTGCCTGTGTAGGTTTCATCCAGGTACTCTGGTTTCCTCCCACACTCCAAAGACATGCTGGTAGGTTAATTGGCTCCTGTCTAAACTGGCCCTAGTATGTGTATGTATGTGAGTTAGGGGCCTTAGCTAGTAAGCTCCTTGAGGGCAGGGACTGATGTGAATGTACTAAATATGTAAGCGCTGTATATATTGACGGCGCTATATAAGTACCCATACCTCCCAAATTTTTGAGATGGGAATGAGGGCCCCCTATCAGCAAAAGTATGCAGGCATAGGACACACCCTCTTGTCACGCTCCTTAAAGGAGAATTGTTCAAAAAATAATAGATTGGTTAAAGTGCTTTTTTTGCCACTACTATTCCTTTATATTGGCTTTTAGAATTTACAAATGCAGCAATTTAGAAATCAGATGAATGGTTTAGCGCTGGAAAACACAGTGCATTTTAAATGAGGGACAAATGAGGAGGAAAGAGGGACAGAGGAACATTGCTCGAAATCAGGAACTGTCCCTCGAAATCAGGGACCGTTGGGAGCTATGTAAGTACCTGTAATAATAAAATGTGTAGACAAAGACAATGGCCTGATTTATTCTAGGTTCACATCTATGTGGCTGCGCTTGATGTGTTTTTCAGGCACATTTTGCATTTTTAAACCCTTGTTTTTTATGCGTTTTTGCATGCAGTTTTCATGCATCTTGCGGTTTACATTTTTGTTCTCGGTGTACATTGATGGTTGCTAAGAAGTGGGCCGGGAAGCCATCAGCTGTCAACGAGGTTCCCTGCTGACAGCTGAATGTAAAAAAAAAAAATTGTGAAAAAAATGGCCAAATTTTATTTTTTTTAATTACATGGGCCCCCCCCCCCCCCCCCAAAATCCATTCCAGACCCTTATCAGAGCATGCAGCCCGGCAGGTCAGGAAAGGGAGGGGACAAGCAAGCAGGATGGGTGCTTTGGGGTGGGGGGCCCTGCCCATGTCGATGGATACATGGTCCTCTTCCCCACAACCCTGGCTGGTGGTTGTGGGGTCTTATTGGAATATGGAAGCTCCCTTTAAGATACCCCAACCAATCCACCTTTTGACAAATCCTTTATTAAAAATGAAAATTGTCCTCCGTCGTAGCTCCAACGTATCTTCTTTCTCCAGTACTGATGTCTTCTTCCTCCGGTCGTTTCTTCTCCCTCCAGTGCAGTCTTCTTCCCCTGGTGCTGTCTTCTTCTTGAGCCATCTTCTCCTAGTGCCATCTTCTCCTTAAGCTGCCTTCTCCTTGTGCCGTCTTCTCCTTGTGCTGTCTGCTTACTCGCCGCCGCTTGTGACACGTGGCGTTACAAGAGGCGGTTCTCCAAGTGAACTCATCAGATGGCCATGCCCTATGGCTATATAAGAAATGTCAGAAATCGGGAGACAACGGAACAAGACAGCGTTAGAAGAAGATTGGCTTTTTTTGTTTTTATCGGGTAAGCGGTGGTGAGGCAGAAGACAGCACAAGGAGAAGATGGCACCAGGGGGAGAAGATTGCACAGGAGGGAGAAGAAACTACCAGAGGAAGAAGACATTGGTATCGGAGAAAGAAGACATAAAGGACTTGCCAAAAACTATCTCTTGTTCTTTTTAACACTTTACTGCTTTTTGGGGTGAATGGGTAGGGGTACCCCATACTCATTCACACGGGGGGGGGGGGGCGGAATACAGGGGGCTTCCAGATCCTGATAAGCCCCCTGCCTGCAGACACCTCAACTTTTTGAGATGGGAATGAGGGACACCTATTAGCAAAAGTATGCAATCAAGGGTTGTAGGGAAGAGGCCCTTGTCCCCATCAACATCCCCATCCCACTATGTTGAGATCTTGCTGCCTGGTATGGTTGAGGGGGGGGGGGGCTTGGCGTGTCTCCTCCTTTTCCTGCATGCTCGGATAAGGGTCTGGTATGGATTCTTTCTTTAATTTTGGCTTGGGGGGGGGGGGGGTTGGTCCCCTCTGAATCCATACTAGACCGGAAGGGTCTGGTATAGACCTGTTGGGGCACCCTATGCCGTTTTTTTGAGGATTTTATTTTTTTGCCGGCAATTGTTTTTTCATATTCAGCTATCAGCAGGCAACCCCGCTGACAGCTGATGACTCTTCGGTTGTTAAGGATGCGGTGGCCGGCTTCCCGGCCCGTTCATTAGCAACCAGCTAATGAACAGTGTTTAAACGGAAAAATAAAAACTGCAAAACGCAAAACACATCAAAAATCTCATCACAAACACAACGCTTGTGTTTCTGATGCAATTCCATTGAAGTCTATTACACGCAAAACACGGGAAAAAAGTCCTGACCCTTTCCAAAAATGCACCGACTGTAACACGCATAGATGTGAACGTGTACCATAGGAAACCATGTTAAATTGACTGTAGTGCGTTTCAGGAAAATGCAAAATGCACTAAATAATGCATGGGTGTGAACCTAGGGTAACCAAAGCAAATGAATAAGCGCATAGATAAATTGCTGTGGTACACCTGTACTGCCGGATCAAACTCCACAGATGTCCTGTTTACGCAGTAATCATCTGTATTTAACCCCCCCCCCCCCCCCCCCCCAAGTCAACAAACAATGTTCAATGCCTAAACAGAAGTTCCATTTTTTTAGTTTTTGTTAAACTTTCAGCTATTGCTGCATTTGTACCTTGTGTTCCAAAATGGTGAGCTTAGGAATGTCAACATTTTACCTGAAAATAAAAACAATGAAATAAAAAGTAGTGTAACAAGCACCATGGCTGCTCTTTCATGGAATGAAATGTGCCAAAAAATCAGCTGGTTAAAAAGATTTAAACACTTTGATGTCAGAACAAAACATGTCAGCATATGTACAGTATCTCACAAAAGTGAATACACCCCTCACATTTTTGTAAATATTGTATTTTGTCTTTTCATGTGACAACACTGAAGAAATTACACTTTGCTACAATGTAAAGTAGTGAGTGTACAGCTTGTATAACAGTGTAAATTTGCTGTCCCCTCAAAATAACTCAACACAGCCATTAATGTCTAAATCTCTGGTAACAAACGTGAGTACACCCGTACGTGAAAATGTCCAAATTGGACCCAATTAGCCATTTTCCCTCCCCAGTGTCATGTGACTAGTTAGTGTTACAAGGTCTTAGGTGTGAATGGGGAGCAGGTGTGTTAAATTTGGTGTTATTGCTTTCACTCTCTCATACTGGTCACAGGAAGTTCAACATGGCACCTTATGGCAAAGAACTCTCTGAGGTTCAAAAAAAAAGAATTGTTGCTCTCCATAAAGATGGCCTAGGCTATAAGAAGATTGCCAAGACCCTGAAACTGAGCTGCAGCACAGTGGCCAAGACTATACAGCGGTTTAACAGGACAGGTTCCACTCAGAACAGGCCCCGCCATGGTCGACCAAAGAAGTTGAGTGCATGTGCGCAGCGTCATATCCAAAGGTTGTCTTTGGGAAATAGACGTATGAGTGCTGCCAGCATTGACGGAGAAGTTGAAGGGGTGGGGGATCAGCCTGTCAGTGCTCAGACCATACGCCACACACTGCATCAAATTGGTCTGCATGGCTGTCGTCCCAGAAGGAAGCCTCTTCTAAAGATGCACAAGAAAGCCTGCAAACAGTTTGCTGAAGATAAGCAGACTAAAGCCCCATACACACGGTCGGAAAATCCGACCACCAAATCCATCGGATTTGGTCCGACGGATTTAGTCCGACACTGGTGTTGCATACACACGGTCGGACAAAGTTGTCGGAAAATCCGATCATTCTGAACGTGGTGACGTTTGTTGCCTACGACGGTACTACGTAGAGGCTAGTAGCCAATAGCTTTGGTCTTGTAATGTGATCTGAGCATGCGTAGCACTTTGTCCGTCGGAATTCGCTACACACGATCGGAATTGGTGTGATCGGACTTTGTTGTCGAAAAATCTATCCAGCAGGAGATAGAACTTTGTCAGTCGGACAATCCGATGGAAACTGTCCGATGGTGCCTACACACGGTCGGAATTTCCGACAACATTGTCCGATAGGACAGAATCCATCGTAAAATCCGACCGTGTGTATGGGGCATTAGGACATGGATTACTGGAACCATGTCCTGTGGTCTGATGAGATCAAGATAAACTTATTTGGTTCAGATGGTGTCAAGTGAGTGTGGCGGCAACCAGGTGAGGAGTACACAGGAGTACAGGTGGTGGGAGTGTCATGGTCTGGGGCTGCATGAGTGCTGCTGGCACTGGGGAGCTACAGTTCATTGAGGGAATCTTGAATGCCAGCATGAACTGTGACATACTGAAGCAAAGCATGATCCTCTCGCTTCAGGAATTGGGCCGCAGGGCAGTATTCCAACATGATAACGACCCCAAACACTCCAAGATGACCACTGCCTTGCTAAAGAAGCTGCGGGTAAAGGTGATGAAGCATGTCTCCAGACCTAAACCTCAAATGGAAGGTGGAGGAGCGCAAGGCCTCTAACATCCACCAGCTCTGTGATGTCGTCATGGAGGAGTGGAAGAGGACTCCAGTGGCAACCTGTGAAGCTCTGGTGAACTCCATGCCCAAGGGGGTTAAGGCAGTGCTGGAAAATAATGGTGGCCACACAAAATATTGACACTTTAAACCCGATTTGGACATTTTCACGTATGGGGTGTACTTACTTTTGTTGCCAGCGGTTTAGACAATAATGGCTGTGTGTTGAGTTATTTTGAGGGGACAGCTCATTTACACTGTTATACAAGTTTTACACTCACTACTTTACATTGTAGCAAAGTGTCATTTCTTCAGTGTTATCACATGAAAAGATATAATAAAATATTTACAAAAATGTGAGGGGTGTACTCACTTTTGTGAGATGCTGTTTGTGGATTTATCATTGCAACCTTTAGACCCTTTTCACACTGGGGTGGTTTTCAGGCAATTTAGCGCTGAAAATAGCCTCTGCTAAGCGCCTGAAAACCACCTCCCATTCATTCAAGTGTGACTTTTCCCACTGGGGCAGTGCGCTCGCAGGACATTCCAAAAAGTCCTGAAGGCAGCATCTTTGGAGAGGGTTGGGAGCGCTGTATTTAGTGCTCCCAAAACGCCCTGCCAGAAGCACCTGAAAAGTGATTTAAAAGCACCGCAACACGAGAGTTCTTAACCCTTTCTTTGGGGTTAAAAGCGCTCCTCTAGCGGTCGAAAAGCGCTGCTTAAACAGCGGTAAAGCGCTGCTAAAATGAGCGCCACTTTACCGTGAACGCGGCCGCAGACCTAGTGTGAAAGGGGTCTTATTCTAAACATTAACGTTTGAAAATGTAACCACAGCATGCATATCTGTATGCTGCAGCTGTGTCTTCCGGACAGTAAAGCACACCTGCGATATAATGTATATCGTACATGTGCCTGTACACAAGAGGCCTAATACCCTTTAAACAGAGCACACTACACATATTACATTTAGGCTTAATTTTCACTGTTCCATGTGCATGCAGCACATATAGTAACATGTTGGTGTGAATGAGCCTATAGGGTGTCCCCTCGTTTTCAGACTAAAATGCAGTGTGAAGATGTGAACCAGCCACACAGGAAAGAATAGGGGTAGCATCCTCCTAGAATAGGTTGGTAGAGAGGCTCAGATTAATCTTGTTCTTTGGCTGCTCTGTAAACATTGGAGCGATGTGTGATTATTTTTGCCTGTTCTAGGTCTCAATGGCTGCAGGCTCAACTACTTCTCCTTGCTTTTTAGTGGATTCTAGAATGAAGTAGGTTGGAAATGGTAAAATCTTGGCCTGAATATTTATGTGGTCTCAGCCAATCCTTGGGGGAGAATGACAAGTAGGTGACTGATGAGTGCATAAATAGTTATAATATTTATAATTAATCGATAATAATTAAAATAAATAGAGGCCTGGAGCAGAAGGGTTCTTGATCAGGGGGGAAAGGATCCCAGCCAGAAGGGCTGCTGCCCCCATCGTTAGTGTCAGTGGGAGGAATAGTGCCCCATCATTGGTGTCAGTGAGAGGAATAGTGCCCCATATTTGGTGTCAGTGGGAGGAATTGTGCCCCATCATTGGTGTCAGTGGGAGGAATAGTGCCCCATCATTGGTGTCAGTGGGAGGAATAGTGCCCCATATTTGGTGTCAGTGGGAGGAATTGTGCCCCATCATTGGTGTCAGTGGGAGGAATTGTGCCCCATCATTGGTGTCAGTTGAAGGAATAGTGCCCTGTTGTCTGTGTCAGTGGCAGGAACTATACCCCACTGTTGCTGACAATGGAGGGAGTAATGCCCAAAGGGCCGGATAAAAACAAGCAAAGGGTCATATTCGGCCACCGGGCCACAGTTTGGAGACCACTGCTCTAACCCCTTAGGCATCTGCACCAGTACTGTTGGATTGGGACTTTTCATTTGCTTGTTTGCCAAGTGGGGAATTATCCTGAAGAGTGTAGATAGGGCAGAGAGTGTTCTCTGGTTTCTTAATACACTAGATTCTGAGTACCTAAAAGCCCATCCTGCACCCCAACCAAGTTCAAAGAGCATTCTTAGATTGTAATCTCTAACGAGCAGGCCCCTATGATTCCTACTGTATTAACTTGTATTGTAAATATACTGTCTGCCCTGTTGTAAAGTGCTACCCGACAGCATCCGATCCGGTATGCTAACAACAGATAGATCAGATGGAAACGGACAGGCAGGGGCCTAAAACGAAATTTCCTTCCTGCCTGGTCACTGAATTGTGAGACTGTCCGAGTTGTGTGCCTGGGTGCTTGTACACCCAAATGGGAAGAAACCCTGGGGGCCTGGGCTACATATGATTTCTACTAATAATAGATAATAGATAATGGATAATGGATAATATTTTACACAGAAAAATAAGAGAGTTTTGCTGCATCACCCACAGTGATTTTTTTTGCAGTTGCCTTTCATTATACAGCTGTGTGAAAAAGTATTTGCCCCCTTTATGATTTTTATTTTACATATTTGTCACACTTAAATGACTCAGATCATAAAACAAATTTTATTATTACACAAAGATAACCAGAGTAAATACAAAATGCCATCCTCCCAGATGTCTATTGAAATCACCAAAAGTAGTGTAGGAACTACTTTTGGAAATCTGCAAAGTCGACGTTGCACCGATTGGGATGGTGCCGTTGCCGGAAATAAGCTGCGATTTTGCATACGGTTTGATATGTCAAATCGTGCCGATGTGAACGGGAGCTTAGCATGTGGGTATCTACTTTTGAAACCAGCTAACAAATAGATACTAAAGACAAAAGAATACTAAAAAGCAATGTATTAAAATCTGACATCAGCCCAGACCCTACCTGCCCAAAATGCTGTAGAGAAAATGGATCACTCATTCATTTATTGTGGCGTTGCCCAAAACTCAACAGAGATTGGGAATCTATAGTAAAGACCATTAACACTACATTTCTTATAGCTATACCACTAGATCCCAAGCCCTATCTTCTAGGTGTGTTGGATTATGTAGTACAGGATGCATACATCAGAGAGGCTGCTGGTAGGCCTCTCTTTCAGGCCCGTAAACTTGTCTTGGTGCACTGGACTGTGCAGACTGTACCCTTGATGCAGATGTAGGTTGATCAGTTGGGCACTATTCTTCGATATAAAAAGTACATTTACAAACAGAGAGGTAACCAGTATAAATTTGAAAAAGTGTGGGGGAGTTCTTTGGCAGTACCAGGATTGGCCCCTGTGGACCTAATACTGGACAGACTGCTACTTTAAAGCTCTATGATTCCTGCTCTCTTGCCATTAAAGGGATGGGGGGAATGTGTAGCGGGATCTTGCTCTCCACATGTAATGATATTTTCTTGTAATGATATGCACATTGGAGAAATACTTACTGGACTATGTACTAGTTTTGGTCATAATATTATTTTGTAGTTTCTTTTGGATAATGTATGGACTTATGGACTAATGTATGGAAATTTTATTTTCTTTGTATGGTTTGTTGACTTTTCAACTTCTACCTGATTTTTTTTTTTTGTTTTAATCTGACATCAGGCAAACAAACCTGACATGAGACAAATGTGGCAGATGCCATTGCTGACCTCTTTGATCTTATACTGACAGAGAAAATTGAGTACTGTCCGTGATACTTTTTTTATTTGCACTAACATACAATTTTTCAGGACAAGCTTTCGGGTTATTTCCCCTTCTTCAAGGTCCAAGCAGTACTGATTCACAAAAGTTTTAGCAGAATGTTAAAACAAAAAAAACAAAACAAACAAACAAAAAAAAACACACAATCTCAGAGGGAAAGGAAAAACAAACAAACAAAAAAAACATACAAATCAAGGTATATGGCAATGGTAATAAAGCTAGCAGCAGAGTTAGTGAGATAAAACAGAGGGAGAGCTATAGATTGGGGGGGATGACAGTCACAGAGGGGGGGGGGGGTTGTAAAACTGTAGTATAATGGGTAAGGAGACCAATATCTAAATGTAGGCCATTAGTTTCTGTGTCAAACATAAGTATCATTCTTATTTCAAACGTTTTCCTTTCCTGTAACTGAGAATGATACTTCTTTTTGACACCAAAAAATAACGGCCTAAATTTTGAAAATTTAAAAAAGTTTCCTTACCCATTATACTTGTTACGTACCTGGACGTAGAGCCTGACTTGTAGGAGCAGACCTCTCATACAACGCTGGTTCACGGCCCACTGGAATGGGAACAGTGGTCACGTGAGCACAGTGGGGTGGGAGTGTCTGGTTTGTCTGTAGAGGAAGGTGTTGGGATCAACAAGGAGGTCCTCCAGAGGTATCCGTATACAGGTGGCAGGGTGTGAGACTTCAGCTGTGGATGATGAAGCTGGACACAACAGAACCAGGCAGCCGGTAGATCAGACAGATGGCAATAGGCAAGGCAAGGTCAAAACAGTCCGGGTTGGCAACAGCAGATCAACAGATGAGGGTAGCAGGCAATGGCAGAGTCGGTAGGCAGGCAGGAGTCGGTAACGAGAAGCAGATGTAGGCAGAGTCAGGCAGGCCGGGTCGGATAGGAGAAGGCAGGGTAGTCAAACGGAGCCGGTGTTCTGCCGAGATGGTTCCCCTCGGCGGATGAGTGCAGATCCGTAGTGCGCATGCGCAGCCAAATTTCCGAAAATTCCCGAACCTAAACAGATGCGAGTAAAATGTACACCGCGCACGCGCAGGCGGTGTACGAGACGATGCGGCACGCTCCCGATGCTTGCGCTACTCTGCAAGGGGAGTGTAACTAAGGGGCGGGTGTATTATAACTCCAAACACGGGACAAAGGCTTTTCAAATAAAATAAAGGCGGGTTTTGCAATGTTGATGGGCGGGTTTGCATGATGTATTTAAGTTACAAACACAATGAATAAATCACAGTATCAGTGCGGATTTTGATGATTTGTTGCAGATTCATTGAAGGACCCTCTTATTTGCATTATTTTGTAAGTACGGTATTATGCTTCTTATCCCGATCTTATCCCTCTTCATGGCTGTCTGTATATTTCCCAAAGTGCCAGCCACGTGGGAGGGTGGAGGAGCAAATGGACATAATAATGTACAGTGCTCAGGTATTGCCAGGATGGCCTTTGCACGCAATTTTAAACAAATGAATTGGGTCTTTTAAAAAAAAATATATAACGCTGTCTTTTAAAATCTTTTTGGCCAATTGCAATATTTGGCATAGTATATTGTTATTATGCTTTCTTAACCCCTTCAGTAGTGGCGGGATGGATGTATGCCCAAAGTTCCAGCCATGTGGGATGGGGGGGAGGGGAGGGGCGAATGCACCTGTGTAATGCTCGTCGTGTATACTGCCCAAAGTTCCAGCCATGTGGGATGGGGGGGAGGGGAGGGGCGAATGCACCTGTGTAATGCTCGTCGTGTATACTGCCCAAAGTTCCAGCCATGTGGGATGGGGGGGAGGGGAGGGGCGAATGCACCTGTGTAATGCTCGTCGTGTATACTGCCCAAAGTTCCAGCCATGTGGGATGGGGGGGAGGGGAGGGGCGAATGCACCTGTGTAATGCTCGTCGTGTATACTGCCCAAAGTTCCAGCCATGTGGGATGGGGGGGAGGGGAGGGGCGAATGCACCTGTGTAATGCTCGTCGTGTATACTGCCCAAAGTTCCAGCCATGTGGGATGGGGGGGAGGGGAGGGGCGAATGCACCTGTGTAATGCTCGTCGTGTATACTGCCCAAAGTTCCAGCCATGTGGGATGGGGGGGAGGGGAGGGGCGAATGCACCTGTGTAATGCTCGTCGTGTATACTGCCCAAAGTTCCAGCCATGTGGGATGGGGGGGAGGGGAGGGGCGAATGCACCTGTGTAATGCTCGTCGTGTATACTGCCCAAAGTTCCAGCCATGTGGGATGGGGGGGAGGGGAGGGGCGAATGCACCTGTGTAATGCTCGTCGTGTATACTGCCCAAAGTTCCAGCCATGTGGGATGGGGGGGAGGGGAGGGGCGAATGCACCTGTGTAATGCTCGTCGTGTATACTGCCCAAAGTTCCAGCCATGTGGGATGGGGGGGAGGGGAGGGGCGAATGCACCTGTGTAATGCTCGTCGTGTATACTGCCCAAAGTTCCAGCCATGTGGGATGGGGGGGAGGGGAGGGGCGAATGCACCTGTGTAATGCTCGTCGTGTATACTGCCCAAAGTTCCAGCCATGTGGGATGGGGGGGAGGGGAGGGGCGAATGCACCTGTGTAATGCTCGTCGTGTATACTGCCCAAAGTTCCAGCCATGTGGGATGGGGGGGAGGGGAGGGGCGAATGCACCTGTGTAATGCTCGTCGTGTATACTGCCCAAAGTTCCAGCCATGTGGGATGGGGGGGAGGGGAGGGGCGAATGCACCTGTGTAATGCTCGTCGTGTATACTGCCCAAAGTTCCAGCCATGTGGGATGGGGGGAGGGGCAAATGGACCCAATATATAGATATTTATTTATTGTGTGTGTGTGTGTATACATTGATTTGTGCTCTCATTACTATGATCTGTGTATACAACTAAAGAGTATACAGAATAGATATACTCTGTTGATACCTATTCAAATGTAAAAAAAAAAAATTCTGCATATCTTCCACAATAACGGTTCTGTTTTAACCACTTCCCAAACGCCTCCTGCACATTTACATCAGCAGAATGGCACGGCTGGGCAAAAGCACGTACAGGTACGCCCCCTTTAATTGCCCAGCCGTGGGGTGCGCTCGCGACCCGGTCGGGAGCTCCGTGGCCGCGGGACCAGCGGACCCGATTGCCGCTGGTGTCCCGCGATCGGGTCACAGAGCTGAAGAACGGGGAGAGGTCTGTGTAAACAAACCTCTCCCCGCGCTTCCTACACTGCCTGTCACTGATCGGCTGTTCCCTGTCATCAGGAAAGCCGATCAGTGATGTCAGACGTCAGCCACGCCCCCTACTGTAAAAAAAAACACACACACGTCACACTGATTCCTCCCCACCCCCTAGTGGTTAACTCCTTCACTGCCACTGTCATTTACATAGTAATCAGTGCATTTAAATAGCACTGATTTATATATAAATGACAATGGTCCCAAAAGTGTCCGATGTGTCCGCCATAATGTCGCAGTCACAATAAAAATCGCTGATCGCCGCCATTACTAGTAAAAACAAAAATATTAATAAAAATGCTATAAAACTATTTTGTAAACGCTATAACTTTTGCGCAAACCAATCAATAATCGCGATTTGTTTTGTTTTTTTTACCAAAAATATGTAGAAGAATACGTATCGGCCTAAAATGATGAAAAAAAATTTTTTTGTTTTTTGGGATATTTATTATAGCAAAAAGTTTTTTACTTTTTGCTATAATAAATATCCCCCAAAAAATATAGCATTTTCAAAATTGGCGCTCTATTTTTGTTTATAGCGCAAATAAAAACCGCAGGGGCGACCAAATACCACCAAAAGAAAGCTCTATTTGGGGGGGGAAAGGGTGGCAATTTTGTTTGGGAGCCACGTCGCACGACCGCACAATTGTCAGTTAAAGCGGTGCAGTGCCGAATCGCAAAAAGGGGCCTGGTCCTTTGGCTGCAAATTGGTCCGGGGCTGAAGTGGTTAATCAGTGTGGTGTGGCATTAATCTTGACTTCAAAGCATATAAAAAAAATGTTTTTTTTCTTACAGGCTTTGCATTTGGTTTCGATCAGTTGCATTGCAGTCCCGATCTCTCAGACTCCCCGACTAGTGAGTAATATTTGATTGCTGTCATGCTATTTGAAATGTTCCTGGTACATATAGCATTTAATATACCTTATTTATCTATGCATCTTCCCTATTTTTTTTTTGTTTTATATATATTTTTTTTTATTCACAGGCTTTGCATTTGGTTTCGATCAGTTGCATTGCAGTCCCGATCTCTCAGACTCCCCGACTAGTGAGTAATATTTGATTGCTGTCATGCTATTTGAAATGTTCCTGGTACATATAGCATTTAATATACCTTATTTATCTATGCATCTTCCCTATTTTTTTTTTGTTTTATATATATTTTTTTTTATTCACAGGCTTTGCATTTGGTTTCGATCAGTTGCATTGCAGTCCCGATCTCTCAGACTCCCCGACTAGTGAGTAATATTTGATTCCTGTCATGCTATTTGAAATGTTCCTGGTACATATAGCATTTAATATACCTTATTTATCTATGCATCTTCCCTTTTTTTATTTTTTATTCACAGGCTTTGCATTTGGTTTCGATCACTTGCATTGTAGTCCCGCTATATCAGACTCCACCAACTAGTGAGTAATATAAGAATTATTTTAATTGCCGAGGCGTGTATCAAGGTTTTTGCTGTTAAAAAAAAAAACATTTTTATTGCTAATTTCTTATTAAAAGTTCAGTAGATTTCCAATTTATTGGCTGCAAAACATACTTTGCATTTGTTTTTTTATTAAGATTTTATCAACGTGTGCGTACAGGTTTTAATGCGCAGCGTTATGTAATTTTTCTCAGCTTTATTTTTAGGTATGGAGAACAAGTGGCAAGAGTTATATAATTACCTGGCTCAGGGGGCGTACCCATCAGGGTATTCTAAAAATGACCAACGCGCCCTTCGGAAGTACGCCTCCAATTTTTCGATAAATGGTGAGTGTGAGAAAGTAGAACGCACGACAACAGATTGTAATTTTAATTGCCAAGGTGTGTTTCAATGTTATTGCTGTAAAAAAAAAAAAAATTTTATTAATGCTAATTTCTTATTAAATGTTCAGTATATTTCCAATTTAGTGGAAAAGATGCTTTCATGAATGCATCTTTTAATGTGCATTTTGTTTTATAGAAGGAAATCTCTTCTATGGCAATAGAAAAGCCATTCAAAACAAAGATGAGGCTAAGAGCATCTTTAATCAGTTTCACACTTCCCCTATTGGCGGTCATACTGGCATGCGAAAAACACGCTCTGCAGTGTGCTCCAGATTTTACTGGAGTGGAATGACTGTACACATTGACAACTGGGTATGCAATCAAGTAAATTTTGTGTATTTACATCTACACAAAAGCTGTACACCTTTTAACAATTTTTTTCCTTCAAGGTACTTGAATGTGAGCAGTGTCAGAAGGTGGGAAAACCATTGAAAGCTAGCCAGCCACTGCAGTTTATTAAGGTAAATGTTAAATCTGTTTCTTACTTTTTACAGAATAGATATAATAAGCGTCAAAATATCATTCATACATTTAAAAATGATTTTTTTCTATCCTATTAGGTGTCGAATGTGTGGGAACTCGTTGGCATTGACCTAACGGGACCTCTGCCAAAAACGGTTAATGGAAATATATATATTCTCACGGCAACAGATTATTTTTCTAAGTGGGTGGAGGCGTTCCCACTAAAAACTAAAACTGCTGCTGAAGTGGGACAGCACATTTGCTCGATGATATATAGACACGGATGTCCCAAAAGAATCCTGTCTGACCAAGGCAGAGAGTTTGTGAATCAAGTAGGTGTACTTTAAAAATAGCATTGTAGTAGAAATGCCCTAACAGTTAAGTTTACTACCTTCATTTTTATTTTTATTTTTTTAAACATCCTTCTTTTTACAGCTGAACAATGGCCTTTGTACGCTTCTGGGAATAGAAAGGAGTGTGACAGCTGCGTACCATCCACAAACGAACGGGCTTGATGAGAAAACTAACGACAACATAAAGCGGCAAGTTTAATTTGTATTTTTACATTTTAATTACAGTATTTTTTTTGCAACTCAAAATTTGGTTTTGATTAGTGAACTTTTGATATTGACTCTGAGGGGGGGGGGGGGGGGGGTGGTGGGTGATGATAACTTTTTTTCCTCCAAACCTTTCATAGTTTGCATATACCTAATGTGTCTTGTTACTGAATGTAGTTTACCCCTCCCAGTGGCCTTATTCAAAGAAGAGTGATCATCCCTTGACTGTATATCTTTGTACCTGTGTTTGAATAAACCATGATTTATGTTTTAATAAACTAAAGCAATGTCTTGACAAGTGACTGACTGGATGGACAAATTTTATCTGGAACATGCAAGTGGTTAAGCATAGGACATACTTCGTTTGAGTATGGGGCTTGTCGCATGACTGTTTTCTAGAGATCTGTAAATGTGGTGTTAAGTAAACTTGTTTATTTTTTTTTGTCACTCTAGAGCTCTAATGAAAGTGGTAAATGATAAGCAGGATAATTGGGATATGTATTTGGAACCTACGTTATTTTCTTTGCGTTCCAAAATGCAAACCACCACCAAAGTTTCGCCGTTTCTATTGATGCATGGAAGAGAGGCAGTTTTCCCCGCCGAAGTTCCTCTTGAAATGCCGGTTTGTTTCTGTACAAGTGTTTTGCAAATCTGTGCTCACATATGCAAACGTATAACTTTCAGTGGAGTGGATGTGATTTAAGGTTGCAAGGCTTTTCTATAAATTTATAGGCTGTTCTCTTCCTAGAGTTACAAAGTCAATACAGCTTTATGTGACGTTGTGCACCTGATTTTCTATAACTGCATTACGTTTTGTTTTAATACTTTGAGGGTATAATATGCATTTGGAATTTTTTTTTTTTTTTTTTTACTCTTAATTATATTTTATTTTTTGTTAGCTTTCCCAGATCATTCTCCCACATGAGAATAGTCATGTTTCCTTCTCGGAGGAGAAGATAGCTGCAATGGAGATAGTAAAAGCAGCCACGAAGGAAAATATTGGCAAGTCGCAGAACAAACAAAAGGAAGCTCATGAGAAAAAAATACAGAAAAAGTATAAAACCTTAATTTATACCGTTGGCCAAAAGGTTATGCTGTTCAACATGAGGAAACAAGGCAGGAAAGGTGGGAGGATAGAACCAGACTTCAATGGCCCTTACACAATAGCGGCAATATCTGGGAAGCTGGTGACACTGTTGAATACTGATGGAGTTACTCTAAAGACAAAATATAATGTTGACCACCTAAAGCCTTTCCTGACGGCAAAAAATGAGGACAAGGAAGGTGATGATCATTCTATGGAGACGCCTAAAGGACACAGCAGTACAAATGCCGCTCAACAGAGTTATGCTCCAGAAATACAGAAGGTTAACATGATGGTCACTGTTGAGGTACAAGCAAATGCACTATCTGCATAAGATATAAATATAAAATTTTATGGTTTCTTTTCCTCCACATTTTGTCACTTCATGACTCTAACCTCCATGCAGCATATAATTGTTTTTATGGTGTGCGTATATATATTTGTTATATTTATATATATTGAACATCAATCTTGAATTTTAAGCCCTCAATAGATACTTCACGGAATGTCGTGCTCACCATAGAAGAGAGAGGTAGTTTTAGATAGTTTGACCCCGTTGGTCATAAGTTAGGCCATGCCCTGTTGGTGTGGCCTTTATAGTTTGTGGTTAAAGTTGCCACTGTTTGGCATTATTTTACTGCACGCTTGCTAGTTTGACCCCGTTGGTCATATGTTAGGCCATGCCCTGTTGGTGTGGCCTTTATAGTTTGTGGTTAAAGTTGCCACTGTTTGGCATTATTTTACTGCACGCTTGCTAGTTTGACCCCGTTGGTCATATGTTTGGCCATGCCCTGCTGGTGTGGCCTTTATAGTTTGTGGTTAAAGTTGCCACTGTTTGGCATTATTTTAGTGCACGCTTGCTAGTTTGACCCCGTTGGTCATATGTTTGGCCATGCCCTGTTGGTGTGGCCTTTATAGTTTGTGGTTAAAATTGCTACTTTTTGGCATATTTTTTTTCTGCATTCCTTTGCTACTTTTAACCACATTGGTCAAGTTTGGCTTTGCCCTGTTGGTATTGCCTTTGCTATCACTTGGCCTTTCTGGCTTTTCCTATAAATTTGCCAATCTTTGGCATTACCTTTTATCCAGTCCTTAAAGGTTTTATAATCATGCTCCATGTTTTTTCCATTGCCTCCCCAGTTCAAGTCGTATGGCAGAAAGAAGACGAGAAGTCTCTTGAAGTTGTTGTAGGGCCTTACCCGCTGTTTGTCTCCTCATTTAAAACACTGCGTGCAACACAGTGGCTGGTAGATGAGGTAAGACACTACTTCACTACTGGTGAAAAGTTATTCAAGTCAAATCTGTTCTTCTAATGGTTTTATTTTATTTATTTTTTGTAATGCAGGTAATTGACGGATACCTACATCACATTATTAAAAACCAGCAGGTAAGTGTGACTTCAGTGAACTATGTGTGATGGTGGTTTATTTATTGTTCAGCATGATCATTTTTATTTGCATATTATACAGGAATCTGTCCGTCAAATTTCTGCAGTTGTTGGCAGTGCATTGTTTAATGGGCAAATACACAAACTTGGAAAGGTGGGTTACTTAACGCGTTTACAGTTCAATGTAATTGTTTGGGTATTGCATTGAATACTAACTTAATTTAAACCATTTTGTGCAGAACATTTTTCCCGAGAATATTTGGGTGTGTCCCGTAAACGTTGGACAACACTGGATTTTAGTGGTATTTATTCTAAGTTTATCTTTACTCATGTTTTTTGAATTTAATATTTCATTGTGTCATGTATATATGTTTTTCACCTTTTCCGTAAAGCAAAATGAGAATAACTATGCAAAAGTCATAAAACTTTTTACATAGAACTTTAACACAATGACCTTGCAGAGTGCATCTGTTCTATAGAGGCCAAATTGTGAATGTGAATTGTGTTTACCAAAAAAATCCCAATTTCTTTTAGATTTTCAGCATGACGGAGCAGGTGATGTTTATCATGGACCCAATGGGAGCAGAATTAGCATATGCTTCAAAATTGCACACTAACTGGGGGTAAGTGTGTCTCGTGAAAAAGTTGTTTAATTAAAAAAAAAAATAATAATAAATTATGTGCACAATGTTTTTCTTTTTTCTAGTTTGTTTCTGCGGATGGTCACACGCAAAGATCAGGGCATCCAATGGAAAATGTATGTTCTAACCCACAGCAAACAACAGGACACCAGTAGCTGTGGAGTTATTATTTTGATGGTAATTTCTTTCACACATTATTTTAGTCATTAATTAAATGTTTAAGTTTTAAAGTGGAGTGCCCACAAAAAAAAAAATTAAAAGTCAGCAGCTACAAATACTGCAGCAGCTGACTTTTTTAATAATCAGACACTTACCTGTCCCGGGGTCCAGCGATGCAGGGGAACGAGACCCCCCCCCCCTCATTCCCCGCTCCGCTCGCGGCGCCGGCATTTTTATTGTGGGAACCCGGCTGTGGCTTCACAACCGGGCACCCACTGCGCATGCGCGAGCGGCGCCGAGCGCCGTGATTCGACACTCACTCATGTGGGACACATGACAGGTCCCAGATGACTGTGCGGCGCCTACAGGAAGTGACGTTTAGCACGGGGAATGAAGGTGGCAGACTACGAGGGACCCCCTAGCAACAGGCATTTAGAGGTGAGTAAAACTTTTTTTTATTTTTTTAATTTTTTTTTTATTTTTTGGAATTTTAAGCCCCTTTTTTTTTTTTTTTTTTTTTTTTTAGGAATTTTAAGCCCCTTTTTTTTTTTTTTTTTTTTTTTTGGTCGCAACCCCACTTTAAGCCCCAAAAATAATACGCATCTTCATCCTCCAAAGCAGATTACACTGCACACTGCTCGTGCTTTTATCTGCGTACCTCGAAACTTTAATAATGTCCCTGATTCTGCCACTTCCTGTATGCCATCTCTGCTCGGAGCACCAAAATAAGGGCTGCTCTATTAGAGGCTGTCATAGCACACTATGTACCAAATCTGAGCTGTGTTCAGGCTAGTCACATGACTTGCGGTGGCTTTACACCTATGAGATGGATTTTGTGGAGGAGACAAGTGGACACGTGATCTCCCCATCTGACGGCAGAGGGAGATCACGTCTCCTCCACCATAAGACTTCAATTGGAGAGAAAAAGTTGCTGTGAGTAATTTGACCCACACGAAGACAGCAGAAATTTACATTTTAGAACGATCATGTTTCTATATATATATATATATATATATATATATATATATATATATATATATATATAAATAAAATGTTTTTTTTTTTTTTTTTTTTTTTTCAGACGATATAAGTGTTATACCTTTTAAAAAAATAAAAAAACCTTTTATAAACTTTTCATGTCTTACAGTTTGCAAAGGAGTATCTACAAAATAGAAGTATAATCAATGTTAAAACCTCGCCAGAAGCAATATTGGATGCACGACTGCAAATAGCATGCACCTTACTGGAGTATAAAGGTCAGTCATATCACTAACTGCCAGAAAAATCTGTTAGTCTAAATGTAATTAATATGCAAAATGATCAACAAAGATTTAATCACGCCGTCTAAAATGTATTTATTTGTAAATAATTTTTGACATTTTAACATGTTGTGAAATCTGTTTTCCAAATGTACACATTTAATTTAGATCATAGCAGTTCCAGCCAGCAGTTCCAGTACCCACCAGCAGTACCAGAACATACCAGCAGTTCCAGTACCCGCCAGCAGTTCCAGTACCCGCCAGCAGTTCCAGTACCCACCAGCAGTACCAGAACATACCAGCAGTTCCAGTACCCACCAGCAGTACCAGTACCAGAACACACCAGCAGTTCCAGTACCCGCCAGCAGTTCCAGTACCCACCAGCAGTACCAGAACATACCAGCAGTTCCAGTACCCACCAGCAGTACCAGTACCAGAACACACCAGCAGTTCCAGTGCCCGCCAGCAGTTCCAGTACCCACCAGCAGTACCAGAACATACCAGCAGTTCCAGTACCCACCAGCAGTACCAGTACCAGAACACACCAGCAGTTCCAGTACCCACCAGCAGTTGCAGTTCCAGTTCCAGCCAGCAGTTCCAGTACCCACCAGCAGTACCAGTACCAGAACACACCAGCAGTTCCAGTGCCCGCCAGCAGTTCCAGTACCCACCAGCAGTACCAGAACATACCAGCAGTTCCAGTACCCACCAGCAGTACCAGTACCAGAACACACCAGCAGTTCCAGTACCCACCAGCAGTTGCAGTTCCAGTACCCACCAGCAGTACCAGAACACACCAGCAGTTCCAGTACACACCAGCAGTTCCAGCCAGCAGTTCCAGTACCCACCAGCAGTACCAGTACCAGAACACACCAGCAGTTGCAGTTCCAGTACCAGTACCAGAACACACCAGCAGTTCCAGTACACACCAGCAGTTCCAGCCAGCAGTTCCAGTACCCACCAGCAGTACCAGTACCAGAACACACCAGCAGTTCCAGTACCCACCAGCAGTTGCAGTTCCAGTTCCAGCCAGCAGTTCCAGTACCCACCAGCAGTACCAGTACCAGAACACACCAGCAGTTCCAGTTCCAGCCAGCAGTTCCAGCCAGCAGTTCCAGCCAGTAGTTCCAGTTCCAGCCAGCAGTTCCAGCCAGCAGTTCCAGTACACACCAGCAGTACCAGTACCAGCCAGCAGTTCCAGCCAGCAGTTCCAGTACCCACCAGCAGTACCAGTACCAGCCAGCAGTTCCAGCCAGTAGTTCCAGTTCCAGCCAGCAGTACCAGTACCAGCCAGTAGTTCCAGTTCCAGCCAGCAGTTCCAGTTCCAGCCAGCAGTTCCAGTACCCACCAGCAGTTCCAGCCAGCAGTTCCAGTACCAGCCAGCAGTTCCAGTACCCACCAGCAGTACCAGTTCCAGTACCCACCAGCAGTACCAGCCAGGAGTTCCAGTACCCACCAGCAGTTCCAGACAGTAGTTCCAGTACCCTCCAGCAGTATCAGTACCCGCCAGCAATACCAGTACCTGCCGGGAGGAAATCTCTTGCGCGCAGGAGTGACAATATCGCAGCTCCGGCAGCTCACCGTGCCAGAGCCGCGATACCCGGAAGACACGCCGAGGGGACGTGTCAGCTCCCTCTGCGCGGATCGGGCGAGATGTCAGGGCCTCGTTCTAAGGTAAGTATTTCATAATGAGCTAGTATGCGGTGCATACTAGCTCATTATGTCTTTTCCCTTGCAGGTCTGAAAAAAAAAACGTCAGCGGGTTTACAACCGCTTTAAGGTGGGGCTCACTAGAGAGGAAATGGATGGAAATCCTACACCAGCATTGCTTAAGTGGAAGCAAGTGGTTGAAAATGATAGATTCAGTCACAGAAAATTTTTCTTTTGTCCTAAAAAAAGTTTTTCAAGGCAACAGTGGGCACCCTACAATGGGCAGATAGCTCACATTTCTCTATGTTTTTGGCACAGTTGGAAGGAACATATAATCTGCTTTGTCTCTTACTCTTTTCAGGTACTGAGCACCGTGAGGTGGAGCAGGCAGAGCAGATGACCACGGTAGATGGGAGTAGGCAGACCAGAAGAGAGCCTGAAGAAGATGCGGCTGATTTCCTGATTGTGGCTGAATTCGAGTGGACTATCATCCAATAGGACAAGACACTTTAGTCTGGGACTTTCTTTCCACAAACTGCCAAAGACATAGTTAACTCTTCAAAAATAATGTGGCAGCCTTCCAGGGACAACAAAATTCAAAGTCTGACTGCCTTGAAGATAGAGGGGTCGAAAGGGAATTTTTTCCTCCCATTTAGAATATGGGGGGTTTATTTTGCCCTTTCCTGGACAGGTTGGGAATTCTTTGTGCTTTTAAAATTAAAGTTAATTTTCCCTTTAACTAGTTTGTGTAATAAAAGAGAAATTTATTTCAAATTACTGCTTGAGTATGGTTATTAGGGGGGTTTTGGGTGTAATGACTCAAGAGCTTACATTCCTTGTAGTACGTCACTAAGTTTGTGTTTGTTTGTTTACATGCCGCCAATACATAAGCGCTGTATACATACCTGCCGCCAATACATGAGCGCTGTATACATACATGCCGCCAATACATAAGCGCTGTATACATACATGCCGAGATGGTTCCCCTCGGCGGATGAGTGCAGATCCGTACTGCGCATGCGCAGCCAAATTTCCGAAAATTCCCGTATTACATACATGCCGCCAATACATGAGCGCTGTATACATACATAAGCGCTGTATACATACATTCCGCCAATACATGAGCGCTGTATACATACATGCCGCCAATACATAAGCGCTGTATACATACATTCCGCCAATACATAAGCGCTGTATACATACATTCCGCCAATACATGAGCGCTGTATACATACATGCCGCCAATACATAAGCGCTGTATACATACATTCCGCCAATACATAAGCGCTGTATACATACATGCCGCCAATACATGAGCGCTGTATACATACATGCCGCCAATACATGAGCGCTGTATACATACATGCCGCCAATACATGAGCGCTGTATACATACATTCCGCCAATACATGAGCGCTGTATACATACATTCCGCCAATACATGAGCGCTGTATACATACATGCCGCCAATACATGAGCGCTGTATACATACATGCCGCCAATACATGAGCGCTGTATACATACATTCCGCCAATACATGAGCGCTGTATACATACATGCCGCCAATACATGAGCGCTGTATACATACATGCCGCCAATACATGAGGGATGTATACATACATGCCGCCAATACATAAGCGCTGTATACATACATTCCGCCAATACATGAGCGCTGTATACATACATGCCGCCAATACATGAGCGCTGTATACATACATGCCGCCAATACATGAGCGCTGTATACATACATTCCGCCAATACATAAGCGCTGTATACATACATTCCGCCAATACATGAGCGCTGTATACATACATGCCGCCAATACATGAGCGCTGTATACATACATGCCGCCAATACATGAGCGCTGTATACATACATGCCGCCAATACATGAGGGATGTATATGTATACATCCCTCATGTATTGGCTGAAAATTATACATGCCGCCAATACATGAGCGCTGTATACATACATTCCGCCAATACATAAGCGCTGTATACATACATGCCGCCAATACATGAGCGCTGTATACATACATGCCGCCAATACATGAGCGCTGTATACATACATGCCGCCAATACATGAGGGATGTATATGTATACATCCCTCATGTATTGGCTGAAAATTATACATGCCGCCAATACATGAGCGCTGTATACATACATGCCGCCAATACATGAGCGCTGTATACATACATGCCGCCAATACATGAGCGCTGTATACATACATGCCGCCAATACATGAGCGCTGTATACATACATGCCGCCAATACATGAGCGCTGTATACATAAATAAATGGGGGCACCACTGAAAGGGTTAAGACATAAGCATAATAACATTATAATATTGCAAATGGTTTTGTTGTAAAGAAAGCCATTACTGTATTAGTATTTTTTTTTTTTTAATTGTTGCTTACATGGGCGGCTTGCAGAGTAACATACATGATAGAAGATTAATAATCCAAAAAAATGTGGCCCTTGTTGACATTATTAAGAATGACAAATCATTCTTAATAATGAAAAATCTGCCAGTTACAGTAAGAAATGTATCATTAATAATAATGAAAAACAATGTGGCCCTTGTTGACATTATTAATAATGATAAATCATTATTAATAATGATAAATCATTATTATTAATAATTACTTGGTTGCAGACCCGCCCCTTACTTACATGCGCGTCGCCATCGGGAGCGTGCGGCATCTTCTCGTTCAACCAACTGCGCGTGCGCGGTGTAAACTTCACTCGCATGTGTTTATGTTCGGCATTTTCCGGAACATGGCTAGTCGTTCGTACTGCGCAGGCGCAGCGCCTGCGCAGTACAGAGAGGAACCAAGCCGCCAGGGGAACCAAATCGGCAAGACACCGGGTCGATAACAGGAGATCGTGGTTCAGATCAGACAGGTTTCAGGTACTTGGCAACAGGATAGCTGAGACAACACAGCACTGGCTGAGTGTCACTGCTGGGCTTTTAAAGCCTGTTTTGGCGCCAATTGCGCCCTCGCGCATGCACCCGCGCGCGCACGGAGAGCCCGGAAACGTCTGGTAAGTCCTTGACATTGCCCCCCCACAAGGGGCAGTCTCCGGATGCCCAGGCGACTTGCTTTTTCAGGGTGGGAAGTCAAGTAGGTACGAACCAAACGTTTAGCGTGTACAGGAATTGCTTTCTGGGCCGTACCCTTTCCATTTGACCAGAAATTGTACTTGCCCGTGTCTTTTTCTACAATTGAGGATCGCCTCCACCTCATATTCCTGGTTACCATCCATTAGAACAGGCTCAGGCGGGCTGGTTCCTCTGTCAGGGAAAGGATTAGGCACAGCAGGTTTCAACAAAGACACGTGAAATACTGGGTGAACTTTAAGAGAGTCAGGCAAAGATAGTTCATAGGCAACTTTGTTAATTCTCCTCTTGACAGGAAAAGGTCCCATAAATTTAGGTGCTAGCTTCTTATGCCGCGTACACACGAAGGGACAATCCCGCGGGATTATCCGCTGGACTGAAGTCCAGCGGATAATCCCCTCGTGTGTGGGCGCCGGCGGACTTTTTGGCGCCAAAGTCCGGCGGACCAAAGTTTTAAGTTTTGTTTTAAAATTATCCGCTGGACTTGGCAGTCCAGCGGACAATCCCGCCGTTAGTGGGCAAGTCCGCGGGACTTTTGAAATGAACGGACTTGCCGCTCATCGGCAAGTCCGTTCATTTAGCACGTGACTTCAGGTTACGTAGCTAGCGTAGGCAGTTACTGCCGCCGCGCTAGCTCCGTGACCTGGCATGGATTTAAAGGGAATCCCCACGCCGAAAAAAACGGCGTGGGGGTTCCCCCCAAATCCCCCCCCTCCTGAGCCGTACCAGGCCGCGTGCCCTCAACATGGGGGGTGCCCTGGGGAAAGGGGGGCCGTGCGGCCCCCCCACCCCAAAGCACCTTGTCCCCATGTTGATGAGGACAAGGGCCTCTTCCCGACAACCCTGGCCGTTGGTTGTCGGGGTCTGCGGGCGGGGGCTTATCGGAATCTGGGAGCCCCCTTTAATAAGGGGGCCCCCAGATACCGGCCCCCCACCCTATGTGAATGAGTATGGGGTACGATGTACCCCTACCCATTCACCTAAGGTGTAAAATGTAAAGTACAAAAACACACACACTTTTGAAAAAATATTTTATTGCACTGCTCCGGGGGTCTTCTTCCGTCTTGGGGGTCTTCTCGCCGGACTCCTCCGCTCTCTTCTGCTCTTTTACCTAGCTCTTTCACGAGCGGGGGGAGTCCGGCTACCTTCTTCGTCGTCGCCGCCGTCGTCGTCTGGGGGTCCCGATCCGCCTTCGGGGGTCTTCCGGGGGTCTCTTCTGTTCTTGCGGCGGTCGTCGTCTTCCGCGCCGCCGGCGCCTTCTCCTTCTTCTTGTCCTTCTTCTTGTTCTTCTTCTTCCGATGTTGACCCGTCGCTGTCTCTGCCCGGAATGCCTGTGCCGCTCTGCGCTCGGACTTATATAGGGACATGGGGGACAGGGTCACATGCACATGTCACATGGTGACCCCGCCCCCTTGTGTTGTCACAGTCCCGGAGGATGCTGGGACTGTGACATCGCAAGGGGGCGGGGTCACCATGTGACATGAACATGTGACCCTGTCCCCCATGTCCCTATATAAGTCCGAGCGCAGAGCGGCACAGGCATTCCGGGCAGAGACAGCGACGGGTCAACATCGGAAGAAGAAGGACAAGAAGAAGGAGAAGGCGCCGGCGGCGCGGAAGACGACGACCGCCGCAAGAACAGAAGAGACCCCCGGAAGACCCCCGAAGGCGGATCGAGACCCCCAGACGACGACGGCGGCGACGACGAAGAAGGTAGCCGGACTCCCCCCGCTCGTGAAAGAGCTAGGTAAAAGAGCAGAAGAGAGCGGAGGAGTCCGGCGAGAAGACCCCCAAGACGGAAGAAGACCCCCGGAGCAGTGCAATAAAATATTTTTTCAAAAGTGTGTGTGTTTTTGTACTTTACATTTTACACCTTAGGTGAATGGGTAGGGGTACATCGTACCCCATACTCATTCACATAGGGTGGGGGGCCGGTATCTGGGGGCCCCCTTATTAAAGGGGGCTCCCAGATTCCGATAAGCCCCCGCCCGCAGACCCCGACAACCAACGGCCAGGGTTGTCGGGAAGAGGCCCTTGTCCTCATCAACATGGGGACAAGGTGCTTTGGGGTGGGGGGGCCGCACGGCCCCCCTTTCCCCAGGGCACCCCCCATGTTGAGGGCACGCGGCCTGGTACGGCTCAGGAGGGGGGGGGCGCTCGTTCGTCCCCACCCCTTTCCTGGCCTGCCAGGCTGCGTGCTCGGATGAGGGTCTGACTTGGATTTGGGGGAACCCCCACGCCGAAAAAACGGCGTGGGGATTCCCTTTAAATCCATGCCAGCTTGCGGAGCTAGCGCGGCGGCATTTACTGCCTACGCTAGCTACGTAACCTGAAGTTACGTTCGAAATGAACGGACTGCTCCGTGTGTGGGCAAGTCCGTTCATTTTCAAAAGTCCCGCGGACTTTTGGCCGGCGGATTATCCGCTGGAGAAGTCCGTGCGTGTGTGGGCAAGTCCACACGCTCGGAAAGTCCAGCGGACCTAGCTGGAAAGTCCCGCGGGATTGTCCGCTGGACTAGGTCCGCCGGCAAAAGTCCGCACGTGTGTACGCGGCATTAGAGGGACAAATCAGCTTAATGTTATCCGTAGACAGCCATACCTGATCTCCAGGTTGTAGGACCAGCTCCCCCCTCCTTCTTTGGTCGAAATTTCTCTTACTGTCTGCCTGGGCCTTGGACACAGCTTCTTGCAGCACCCGGTTGTTGCGATTGAGGAATTCTACCGTCTCCTGGACTGCCGGAACTGGAGATTCTGAAACAAAATCTGGTAAAAAGGTTAGGTGGAAACCATAGTTGGCGAAAAAGGGGGATTGGTTAGTGGCCGAGTGACTGGTATTATTATAGGCGAATTCCGCTAGAGGCAGCAGGGAAACTCAATTGTCCTGTGTAAAGGAAGTAAAACATCTGATGTACTGTTCGAGGGTTTGGTTGGTCCTCTCTGTCTGCCCGTTGGTTTGAGGGTGATAGGCTGAGGAGAGGGCAAGCTCGATTTTCAAGGTCTCACAAAGTGCCTTCCAGAAGCGTGAGGTAAACTGCACCCCTCTGTCGGAGACTATATTTGCAGGTACTCCGTGTAGTCTGACGATCTCCTTGATGAACACACGGGCCGTCTCTGCAGCAGATGGGGTTCCCTTCAAGGGCACGAAATGGGCCATTTTAGATAGGCGGTCCACAACCACAAAAATGTCTGTGCACCCCTCAGAGCGAGATAGTTCGACTATAAAGTCCATAGAAATCATTTTCCAGGGTCTGTCCGGTATAGGTAAAGGTTTTAGTAGGCCCCAGGCTTGATTCCTCGAGGTCTTGTTCCGTATGCAGACAGGACAGGAACTGACGTATCTCCCACAAAACTCTTTTAAGTTGGGCCACCAAAATGTACGTTGTATAAGTTCAAGGGTCTTCCGGACCCCAAAATGCCCTGCTAAGGGGTGGTCATGAAGTAACGTTAGTACCTTAACTCTGATACTTTCCGGAACAAAGATTAGGCTTCCCTTCCATAGCAAGCCATCTCGTGATGTCAAGGTGGTTCCTGGGGGCCTTGGAGAGTTGGTGGAAGCTTCCTTGATCAGGGATAGGAGGTCTGTTTGTAAAAGCAAGAAGTTACTTGTGGGCAAAATAGTGTCAGGAGCAGGTGAGTCTCTTGGATTGTCATGCATGCGTGACAATGCGTCTGGTTTGACGTTCTTTGACCCAGGCCGATAGGTGATGTGGAAACAGAAGCGGGTGAAAAACAAGGCCATCGAGCCTGTCGGGGCCTCAAGCGATTGGCAGATCTCAGGTATTCTAAGTTTTTATGGTCGGTATATATTAATACCGGATGGACCGCGCCCTCTAACAGATACCTCCACTCTTCCAAGGCTGTCTTGATGGCAAGAAGTTCCCGATCCCCAACGTCATAATTCCTCTCGGCCGGAGATAATTTTCGAGAGAAAAATCCTACAGGGTGTATCAAGTCCTCCTTACCCTGTCTTTGAGAAATGACCGCTCCCACCGCTACTTCGGTTGCGTCTACTTCTAGTAAGAAAGGCAAGGATGGGTTAGGATGGCTGAGAATTGGAGCTGAGGTAACAAGTCTCTTAAGTTTTTCAAATGCGTCCTGAGCTTCAGAACTCCAATGAAATCTGAAGTTTTGTTGGGTTAATTGTGTGATAGGTGCGATGATGGCAGAAAATCCCCTGATAAATTTCCTGTAAAAGTTTGCGAAGCCAATGATACGATGTATGCCTTTCTTATCTACCGGTGCGGGCCAGTCTAGAACGGCAGACACTTTTTGAGGATCCATCTTAATACCGGTTGAAGAGATTATCAAGCCCAAAAATTGAATCTCTCGTTGCTCAAATTCGCACTTCTCTGCCTTTGCGTACAACCCATGCAGGCGAAGACGGTCAAGGACTCTGCAGACGTGTTCCCGGTGCTGGCTGAGTGATTCAGAAAAAAACAAAATATCATCCAAATAAACAATTACAAAAACATCTAGGAAGTCTCTGAATACATCGTTAATAAGATGTTGGAAGGTGGCAGGTGCATTACACAGACCGAAGGGCATGACCAGATATTCATAGTGTCCGAACCGCATTCGGAATGCTGTCTTCCACTCATGTCCGGCCCGAATGCGGACCAAATTGTAGGCCCCTCTCAGATCAAGTTTTGTGAAGATACTAGCAGACCTTAGTTTCTGGAATAGTTCAGGTATTAGGGGCAGCGGATAACGGTTCTTGACCGTGATTTTATTTAGTTCCCGATAGTCCACACACGGGCGGAGGGTCTGATCCTTTTTGGTCACAAAAAATATTTCGGCACCGGCTGGGGAGGTAGATGGGCGGATGAACCCCTTTTCTAGGTTTCCGTTGATATAAACCTTCAATGCTTCCTGTTCTCTCTCTGATAAAGGAAAAATACGCCCAAAAGGAATCTCGGCCCCGGGCAGTTCAATTGGGCAGTCGTATGATCGATGGGGTGGAAGAGAGTCTGTTCGATTCTTGCTGAACACATCGAGGAACCCATGATAAGGTTCGGGTACTGATTGATGTAGGTTCTGGTCAGTGTCCATGCATAATAAGGTGACGGGTGATTGGGTAGATCCATGTTGACAGTGTTCTTGGCAGTAGGGGGACAAGAACCTGATTTCTCTGGTAGTCCAATTGATGGAGGGATTATGGGCCTGAAGCCAGGGAATGCCCAGGATGATTGGAAACAACGGGGAAGAGATGACATCAAGGGTTAGGAGCTCCTCATGCTGGGAGGAGGTGGTAACAGGTAAGGGAAAAGTCTCTTGTGTCACCTGCCCAGAGCTGATGTGGGAGCCATCGGCCAAAAAGACTGAAAGTCGGTGGGTCTTATTCCGTAAGGGGATGTTATGTTGACTGACGAAGGCGGAGTCAATGAAGCAGCTGCATGCCCGGAGTCAATGATTGCCTTGACTGGGATTGTCCTTCCTTGGAACTGTAATAAAAGAGGGAGAGCAATGTGGGTTGCGTTAGCAGACAAGGCTAAAAGACTGGCAGGAACAGAGGAAGAGCACTTACGCATCTTGACCGGGCAGTTGCGCACGTAATGCCCTGTTGCTCCACAGTAAAGGCAGAGGTTCAGCTGATGGCGACATGTACGCTCCTCTGGGGTTAAGGTGGGTCGGATCAGTCCCAACTGCATCGGCTCGGAAGGATCAGGTACAGAGCTGGTCGGTTGAAAGTTGGGTGGAGGCAGGTAGCGGGCAGCAGGAACTGGAGCTTTAGCGGTCATCCAGGTAGGGCGGTTATGTTGAAAGGACCGTTCAGTGCGACGTTCCCGGAGGCGGCGATCAATCTGAATGGTTAAGGTGATTAAAGCCTCAAGAGTATCAGGTATGCCTACCCGGGCCAGTTCATCTTTCAGTCCTTCGGATAGGCCCATGCGGAACTGATGCTGAAGAGCCGCATCGTTCCATTGAGTGTCTGCGCTCCAGTGTCTAAAGTCTGAGATGTAGTCCTCGGCCGCCCGACGACCCTGCTGGAGCGTAGTCAAGGTAGCTTCTGCTGTGGCTACCCGCTCGGGGTCTTCATAAAGCTGGGTCATAGCTTCAAAAAAGGCCGCTAAGGACTGGATCAAGATAGAGTCCACTTCAAGAAGTCGGTGCGCCCAGATCTGCGGTTCTCCTAATAGCAGGGAGACCACAAACTCCACCTTAGTGGCTTCGAGTGAGAAAGTCCGGGGTTGCAGGGCGAAATAAAGTTGACAAGCGCTGCGGAAGGCCCGGAACTTTGTTCGATCCCCCGAAAACCTCTCAGGTATGGGGACCCTTGGCTCAGGTGGAAGCATAACAACGGAAGGAGGAGGGGAAACAGCCTGGACAGAGGCGGCAACGGGAGCAGGAGCCACGTTTAAAGGATTGATGAGATTCTGAACTTGACCTTCCAGTCTGGTATACCCGTCCTGTAGAGATTTTACGGCCTGGGTGAGGGCTGACAGGTGTGAACAAATTTCCGTCATGGGGGAGGTCTCTCCTGCAGGCTCAGTCATGGCTGTGTTGTACTGTTACGTACCTGGACGTAGAGCCTGACTTGTAGGAGAAGACCTCTCATACAACGCTGGTTCACGGTCCACTGGAATGGGAACAGTGGTCACGTGAGCACAGTGGGGTAGGAGTGCCTGGTTTGTCTGTAGAGGAAGGTGTTGGGATCAACAAGGAGGTCCTCCAGAGGTATCCGTATACAGGTAGCAGGGTGTGAGACTTCAGCTGTGGATGATGAAGCTGGACACAACAGAACCAGGCAGCCGGTAGATCAGACAGATGGCAATAGGCAAGGCATGGTCAAAACAGTCCGGGTTGGCAACAGCAGATCAACAGATGAGGGTAGCAGGCGATGGCAGAGTCGGTAGGCAGGCAGGAGTCGGTAACGAGAAGCAGATGTAGGCAGAGTCAGGCAGGCCGGGTCGGATAGGAGAAGGCAGGGTAGTCAAACGGAGCCGGGTCGATAACAGGCGATCGTGGTTCAGATCAGACAGGTTTCAGGTACTTGGCAACAGGATAGCTGAGACAACACAGCACTGGCTGAGTGTCACTGCTGGGCTTTTAAAGCCCGTCTTGGCAAAAATTGCGCCCTCGCGCATGCGCACGCACCCGAGAGCCCGGAAACTTCTGGTAAGTCCTTGACAATACTACAGTTTTACGAGCCCCCGTGACCTCTGTCATCTCCCCCCCAGTCTATAGCTCTCCCTCTGTCTTATCTCACTAACTCTGCTGCTAGCTTTATTACAATTGCCATATACATTAATTTGTATGTGTTTCTTTTCTTTTTTTTCCCTCAGAGCTTGTGTGTTTCTTTTTGTTTTGTTTTTTCTTTTTTTTTCTTTTAACATTCTGCTAAAACTCAGTCAGTACCGCTTGGACCTTGGAAAAGGGAACATACCCCAAAAGCTTGTCCAGGAAAATTGTATGTTAGTGCTGTAGCACCCTGGAGTTTAGGCAGGGTTGCTCCTTACAAATTTACTTGCCTGGATTAATTATCCTGGTTGATTGGTAAAGATCTATTAATTTCTCCCTAGGTTTGGCCTTTGTACCAGCGTGAAGATTGGAGGAGCTCAAGGGATTCAGTGGCAGTGAATCAGTGGGTCTAGTGAGAGAGCTCAGTGTGCTGAAGAACTACAAGGAGCGATTGTAGTGAAAGTGAAGGAACTTTTAAGCTTTGTGTTAGGAACTGTTAAAGACTGTTGCCATAAGAGACAGCATTCCTGCACATGCAGATGTGGCGTCTTGCAGAAAAATATTGTTACAAAGGCTTAATGCAAACACCACATCATGTTCAAGCACCTTAGTCAATTTAGACCTGTCACTCAACCCGTAAGCATATAGACAAAAAATATCCCAAGGGGGGAGAGAAAAGAGGGGCTACCTAAGTGAGAGAGGCGCAGACCACTATGTACAGGTTAAACGCTTTATTGTGTAAAAGTCATTTAAAAAAAGTCCAGACGAAGCTACGCAATAGCAGGCACCCCACTTGTTTTTAGCACAGCGAAATGCGTTGACGTCACTTCTGCCTGGACGCCATCCTTGCATCCCCCACTGTGTTGGTGAACCGATGAGGAGGTGAATGAGGAGCCCATCTGTGTGATGGTTAAGTGGCCCTGCACTTGCGGGCCTGCCTATGCCTATATCTATTGAAAAGCAGTGAATATAGGAACACCAGCAGCGATCCATTGGCTAATATCCAGATCCACAGAGATAAACGGATAGCGCATTCCCACCAAATGAGGAGATATACTGCATAGGACACGGACTGGGCAACCTACAGGAGCGGTAATCACTGAGGTACCCATTGAGTGTGTGACATACCGCCCACCACACGATAGAGGTGTACCAGTCTTGGACCGAGCCTTTAGGCCAGTATACCCCTACACAGGGGATATAGCAGCCAACTACTACATAGATCCTGGTGAAAGCCACTGTATGTTGCTACACTCTAGAGGCACCGCCACTGACTGTGCTGCTAAACTTGGATCATAGATCCTACTGCCAGTGCCATTTATACACCCGGGCTTTCTGACCTCCACTTGGGTCCATATACCCCCCTTCCCCCCACTCCTCCCATTCACCTCCCCCTCTCAAGGCTCGAGCCTCCAGGGGACTGGTACATGCTTTCTTTACATAGACTTCAGCATTGCTAATAGACAATGGCTTGCACCGAGTGGATGCAGCATGTCCCAATTAACCTGGCGTCCGAACGCTCTGTATATATATTACATGTTATATGTTGTTCATAGTCCTACAAGTTGTTGAACTACTTGGCCTGTCCTGACAAGCTGAATAAATGTTTTGTATGTCCCTCATCTATAACCAGCCAAGAGGGGGGAGTTTGGGACTTTAAATGTACCTCCACCCGGGTTCAAGTACATAAGAAGGGAATGTGGGATTTTAAATGAGGCAATTGACTTGTGGAGGTAGAGTATTTAGTAAACATTTTTTATTTGTAACACTAGTAAAAAAGTATTTTCATATATATACATGCACACATGGTATAAACATAATGGATACATATATGTCAGCTGGGCAGCACATGAGAGATAGTAAACATTGATGAATGTAATACAAGGTATTTCATATTAGCAGGTATTGGTACACCATATGCAAAAGAGCTGCTATAAGATAGATACACATACACATTACTAGTTACATAGTACTCAATGAATTTTGAATATATGAAAGATATATATGGGCCAGTGAATAAGTAATGAGCCAGACTTGACTGAGCACCCCATGGAATCTCAACGCGTTTCATGGCTATATGCCATTCATCAGGAGTTGGGTACAGAAGTAAAAGGTTGGCTAGAGCACTGTGCTTGGCTAGCATCGAGGAAGATGGGACCCCAAATGGTTGTCTGTTCCGGAGCTGAGGCAAGGAACCCCACCCCAACCAAGAATACCTCCACATAGCATGCACGATTGCCACAACACATTCCACATGTGTGGGGATGATAGCAAGTGTGGTGTTGTGTGTGTGTATCCAGTAAATGGGCTGTGTGTGTTACCTCCCTGGTGTCAAACACATGTGTTTGACACCAGGGAGGTAACACACACAGCCCATTTACTGGATACGTGTACTGTATATACTCGAGTATAAGCCGAGTTTTTCAGCACATTTTTTTGTGCTGAAAGTGCCCCCCTCGGCTTATACTTGAGTCAAGCACTTTTCTGCAGCAGAGAATGACATTTTCCGAACCGAATTTCCCCATATATCGGGGCCATTTGGTGCTGGGAACCCCAAATTTGGTGTGCAAACCCAGTGGAACTAGCACTACAACATATCCAACATATAAGATGGGGTTCCTATCACCAAGTGGCCCCGAGATACGGGGCCCCAAAGTCTGTTCGGAAAATGTCATTCTCTGTTTCAGAAAAGTGCTTGACATTTTCCGAACCGATTTTGGGGCCCTGTATTTCGGGGCCACTTGGTGCTAGGAACCCCATCTGGATATGTTGTAGTGCTAGTTCCACTGTGTTTGTACACCAAATTTGGGGTTCCTAGCACCAACTGGCCCCAAGATACGGGGCCCCAAATTCGGTCAACTGTGTCCATCTGCAGCAATATCATTCCGGGACCCTTTGGGTCCAGAGACTCCAGCTGCAGCTAGGGGGCATCTAGGAACTCTTAACTACCAATTTTGAAGTTCGGGGGACCTATGGCTGCAAATGGGCACAGTGAGGCATGCAAATGGGCACAGTGAGGCTGCAAATGGGCATTGTTCACCCGCTTTTCCACTTACAGTAGCTGCCTATTTCTCACCCTAGGCTTATACTCGAGTCAATACGTTTTCCCAGTTTCTTGTGGTAAAATTATTTGGGTCAGCTTATACTCGAGTATATATGGTATGTGTATCTATCTTATAGCAGCTCTTTTTCATATGGTGTACCAATGCCTGCTAATATGAAATACCTTGTATTACATTCATCAATGTTTATCTATCTTTCATGTGCTGCCCAGCTGACATATATGTATCCATTATGTTTATACCATGTGTGCATGTATATATATGAAAATACTTTTTTACTAGTGTTACATAAAAAATGTTTACTAAATACTCTACCTCCACAAGTCAATTGCCTCATTTAAAGTCCCACATTCCCTTCTTATGTACTCATCTATAACCATGGCCACCTCATTATGTTTTTTTAAAATTACTTTTACACAATAAAGTGTTTAACCTGTACATAGTGGTCTGCACCTCTGTCACTTAGGTAGCCCCTCTTTTCTCTCCCCCCTTGGGATATTTTTTGCCCAGATGTGGCGTCTTGCTGGATGCCTTTCCCTGCATGGCTGTCTGCCTATTGAAGTCTCAGAGTCTGCCAATTAATCTTGCAACTATCTAAGGGTGTCCTGGCCCTAACCCTCTCTCCCCCAAAAAAGTTTGTTAAGAGAATTGCATTCAAGAAGTGTCTGCCGCCCAATTACTTTAACTACTCTGCACCCACCATGTCTCACAACCCACTACATACAGAAGGATATCAGCTATCCCTAGCCCTGGAGGTTCTCATTAGATCAAAGGGGGCCCGGGACCTTGCTACAGTGCAAATAAAAAAAGTATCACAGATAGTACTCAATTTTCTCTGCCACAATACGGCTACAATCACCTCAAGTATCTTATACTGACTAAATTGATTTAATGAAAGAGAAAAAACACAGCGCTTAACTAGTATGAATTCCAAACATACTATACATCAGGGGTGCCCAACCGGTGGCCTGCGGCGCCATCTGAGGTGGCCCGCCACATCTTGCTCTGAGATGGCGGGTTGACAAGCCCTGATCGCGGGTTCTCGACCCGCCATCTCCGAGCATCAGCGCGAACAACGGAGCCGCCGCTAAAGGAAGCAGAGCCGATGCTTCATGTATAGCGCCGGCTCCTTCACAGGCGGAGTGATATCAAATGTACTCCGCCTGTGACAGTAGGCTATGTACTGCAGCTGCATGCTTCCTGCAACCTCAGACAGCAGCCAGCAGTGCCAGTACCAGTCACCAGTACCCACCAGCAGTACCAGCCAGCAGTACCAGCCAGTAGTACCAGTACCAGCCAGCAGTATCAGTACCAGTACCCACCAGCAGTACCAGCCACCAGTACTAGCCACCAGTACCAGTCACCAGTACCAGTACCCACCAGCAGTACCAGTACCCACCAGCAGTACCAGCCACCAGTACCAGCCACCAGTACCAGTACCCGCCAGCAGTACCAGCCAGCAGTACCTGTACCAGCCAGCAGTACCAATACCCGCCAGCAGTACCAGTACCAGCCAGCAGTACCAGTACCTGCCAGCAGTACCAGTACCCACCAGCAGCACCAGTATCCACCAACAGTACCAGTACCCGCCAGCAGTAGCAACAAGCAGTACCAGCCAGAGTACCAGTACCAGCCAACAGTACCAGTACCCGCCAGCAGTACCAACCAGCAGTACCAGCAGGCAGTACCCAACAGCAGTACCAGCCCTGGAGGACAGCCAGCAGCAGCCACCAGTTCTAACCACCTGGGGGACAGCAGCAACCAGCTGCAGGAATCCTAAGGAAGAAGTGAATATTAAGGTCAGTTGAGATGCAGGTAAACCACTGTGCATCAGTGTGAAAGCAGCCTTAGTCCCCTTTCACACGATTGGTCCAATCGGGTCTGCCTGTCTGTTTTTCAGGCGGACCCAATCGGACCCTCCATTCACCTCTATAGAGCGGCAGATGTAAACAGACTCATGTCTGCTTACACCCACCTATCTGCAATCCGATCTGCTTAAAAAGGGGATATGTCCCCTTCTGTCTGGGCAGATCAGAGGGCCCTTAGGGTAGAGCGGGCTGCATCTGTGTCTGCTCTACATATGCAGAGTGGACACAGACCTGCCATCCGCCCGCTACGCTCATTGTGGCCCGCGACCGGTTACCAAGTCGCTAAAGTGGCCCTCGCTCCTCAAAAGGTTGGGCACCCCTGCTATACATCAATGTGTAAATCAAACATTTCAGTTAACATTCCCACTTTGTTGTGAAATAAAGTGCTTGTACGTAGATCAATTAAAGGTGCTCCAATATTCAGTGTTCAGACAGATGTGGCCCCCATGGATGTACACTCACCCTTACACGTTGACCACCTATTGCTAGAGTGGTCACTTGAGCATTGTAGAGATATATGACCCATCGGTGGTGAATTCCCAGTCAGCTAATGCTTAGGATGGTCCTCCAGGGATGGGGAGAAAGAATGACAGAAGGGGGGCTCCCAAAGTGTAAAACCGCAATTTATTAAAAGCACAAATTAAATACAAATAGGATGCACTCACAAATGGGATCCAGCTACGTCTGACCAGAGACTGGCCGGATTACCCTTCTAACAATACACATGCTGACCACACCAGGTGCCAGGCATAGGCATCAAACAATGTGAGTGCATTCCATTTGTATTTCATTTGTGTTTTTAATAAATTGCGGTTTTACACTATGGGAGCCCCCCTTCTGTCATTCTTTCTCTCCATCCATGGTGGACCATCCTAAGCATTAGCTGACTGGGAATTCACCATCCAGGGGTCATATATCCCCACAAAGTGCAAGTCGCCACTCTAGCGATAGGTGGTCAACATGTAAGGGTGAGTGTACATCCATGTGGGCCACCTCTGTCTGAAATCTGAATATTGGAGCACCTTTATTTGATCTACACACAAGCACTTTACTTCACAACCAAGTGGGACTGTTAACTGAAATGTTTGATTTACACATTGATGTATAGTATGTTTGAAATTCATTCTAATTAAGCGCAGTGTTTTTTCCCTTTCATGTCACTGTGACGCTAGTCAGCTCACATTCACACTGCTGCTGGCAATCTGATTTCAATGTGATTTATTATTATTTTATTTTCTTCATTGGCGCAAAGGTTTTTTTCTTCTATATAAATTGATTTAATACTTTCTGAATCACTGATCTGGAAAGGCAGATAAAGAAAATCTGAGGTAAAAAAAAAAAAAAAAAAAAAACCTTATATACACACTTGTTTCAAGTCAACGACCCAAATATCTAAGCAAGAAGTCACCAATTGTCACCAGTAGTCCTTGTGTTTGTAGGCAGCAGTGTTCTCTTCTATTCGTTTATCAGTTCTATTCTTATATAACTTCAGAATTTTTAACAATTTAAACAGCAATTTTAACACACATTAACACATGTACAAGTTTGCCATTGTTTTACCTTTATAGTTCGCATTTGTGCTGTGTGTTTATGTGTGCTGACAGAAGGGATGGGGTTTTCTATTCCCCACCCCTTATTAAATAGTTTATTATCCTCAACAGTCGCATGTGTCGCATGCTTTAGATAGGAGCAATTGCTCCATCACCTTGGGAACTGCGATGCGCATTATGGGTCTTCCTCCTCCTCTCCTCATTAGGGGGGGGTGGATCACCCTGCACTATGCATCGGCGTCACGCTCTATGTGATGGAACCGCTGCGCCATGTCCTTGGCGCCGCCGTTTCAACATCGCCCTTTTCACATCTAGCAGCCAGATGGAAGAACTTTCTGGCACTGTTTTTGGTTGGGGCGGTTCCGCCCTCTTGCAGTAGCCTATCCTTCCACAGTGCACGCCTACGTGACGTTGGTGGGTGTGGCAGACCAGCCCTTATAAGTCATTCTGGGGCAGACTGACTCACATGGTGGTTCCAACCTATTTATCTGCACACTTTGTGGATCACTCAACATTGAAATGTTTTAGGTAAATTGACTCTATTTTTTCACTTTTTCACTTTGGACTTTGCATTTTACCCAATTTTCCTTGGTTTTTCAACACTTTCTACTTTTCACTTTACTTTCCGATCATTCTAATACTTTACTTTCACCATACCTTGCTCTCACTAACTTAACCCACCTTTACACTCATTAGCATCTCATTATCCTATCCTTTACCAAGTTTAGGACACAACTATATATTGTATCACACAATTAGTTCCCAACCTATTTTATATCTTATGTTTTGTCCTTAGCACACATGGTTATTTTTGACCATCCCTTCTTTTGGAATTTTTCTTTCTTGGAAATCATCTCTGCTCAGCCCTGGTCTGCCTTCACCACCTCAGTTCCCTCCAGTGATACCCCCAATGGGGTTAATCTGACCCATGTTGGCTCATTGCTGTTACTGCACAAAGATTATGTAAGTATTTTTGAGAGTGGTTTCAGGGGGTTTATCCTAGGCATCATTATCTATAATTACCTTATTCTAAACCTCCTTCCCGTGACAGGGTCAGACCTTACAGATATCGCTACTATATTACAGCATTGAGTTTTCCACGTGCATGCTCCTGAAGAGTGGATGAATCCACGAAATGCATAGAGCTATTATATGCCATGTCTTATGCCAACTACTGTTTTATTTTATTCAATGATCACTTGCAACTGTGATTTGTATTATTGTGGTCAATTGTCATTGCTGTATATTTATCCATTGAATGGAAAACATTGCTTTCCTTGGTGTACTCATGACTACCCTCATGCAACTTACCATTGATTGTTTGTTTTTCTTTTTTTAATAAATCTAAATGTTTTACACCTGCCTGCTTCATTTAAAGTCCCAACCCCCCAGTCGCCCAATTGCATTCATTAGATAGGGATGGAGGCAACCGACCTTACCAGGTCACAGCCTCATATAAAGTCCCAACGTTTTCTCGTTAAAACGTTTTCTCGTTTTAACATTCTTTTTCAAGAAGTTCAGGAGCATTTTGAGAAATCAAACTGTGGTAGAGGACCTATTGATCGGGAATGGCAGCACACATGATCATAGGAAAACGCGCCAGCCAAAAACAATACTAAAAAAAAAACACAGAAGAACACAGAAGCATAGATATAATACTAGTGTGCACTGTTGTAGTTTTGATTGCGTTCAAATTGCAATGCAATGTGCTTAGTGTACTACGAGCATATAACAACGCATTGCACTGGAAATATAGAGACTGCCATTGCTGGCAAGTATGTCACTTCAGTTCTTTATAGCCTCCAACCTGGAGCAAGCAAAAGTCAGAGAAACATTCTTCATCTCTAAACATTTTTTGGATCACTGACGCAAAACGCTTTAAAAAATATGTAAACCCAACATTTCATATTCCTGCTATATCATGTACTTGTATGAAAAAGTATCCTGTTCTCTTTGTATTGCTTCCTTTATGTGAAATCCCTGGTGTTCCTGTCAGTCCCTCTGCTTTCCTAATGAAAACTGACCACACTAGGCAGTAGAGCTCACCGTGGTCAGTTCTCTAGCTGTGCTAGAGATCAGACTCGCCATGACACACCTCCCTTCCTGCTGCAAAGTTATTCACTGGGAAGACACGTTTGCTGCTGTTTATTCTCCCCCAACTCTCTGAGCTTCTTATGGAGCTAAGAACACAGGTTATGTGATCACATAAAAAAAAAAAAATGTATAATGTTTTTTTTTTTAAATATGCATACACACATGCTTTGCCTTTCATTTCTATTTTAAACTGAATGGGTTGTTTTAAAAGGTGAGCGTTAACATATACTTTAAGGTACAGCATCAGTATGGCAGCCCAGCAGTTAGTATTTTTCGATGGGGATACCAGCAATAGCAGCCCCCAGGTCTCCTTTTGGAACACACTGGGGTTGATTTACTAAAACTGAGGAGTGCAAAATCTTGTGCAGCATGGTAGCCAACCTGCTTCTAACTTCAGCTTTTTTCAATTAAGCTTTGACAAAAAAATCTGGAAGCTGATTGGTTTGTACGCAGAGCTGCACCAGGTTTGCACTCTCTAGTTTTAGTTAATCAACCCCATTATCTTCTTATGTTACAGATACTTTCTTTAAAGAAGAACCCTGTCTACAGAGAAACATTTATATCGTCTGTTATTGTGGATCTGGTTAGACAATTTTATTTTAGTTATTAAAGCTTAAAGTGGTTGTAAACATCAGTCATGAAATCTGAACAAAGCGCATACAGTATATCTGTAGTGTTTACTCTCTCTCTCTCTCCAAAGCTCTGAGTGTCATTTCTCTCTGGTGCTTTGTCCCTCTGTTATCTGCATGTGTCACTTCTGACAAGCTATCCGGTGACGGAGGAGAGAGCCCAGCGCACAGCTTGTCTGTTCACAACACAGCTCTGCATCGTTCCTTTGTTTCTGTGCCGTGTGTGAAGGGGGTGTATCCATTTTGTCCAATCAGCTCTCACACACTGTACAATAGCTTTAACTGCAGCTCTCTGCCCCCTCCTCTGTGCTCCTGACAGATGAAGAAGGATTTTATCACAATTCTGCACTTTTGAAGAGATGTAGAAAAGAGAAGACTGCAGACAAACAAGTAAAACCTATGTAGGATTTTCGTGTATCTAACTCCCTTAATTTTAATGTCTGAGTCTTTTAATAGCCATTTTTTCTTCTTTTTTCTCTTCCCTTCCCCTCCCTCCTTCTTTCCCCCCTTCCCCCCCTAGTTTACCCATTTCTTTCCCTCCCCCCTGAATCCTATACGGAAGAGTTGGATTAGGGGGGGCCACCCATAAAGTTGCTGGATATGAGGGTGTGGGAGTTCGGTGGCGGAGAGCAAGCGGGGGGCATAGGGTCCAAAGGGAAGAACGATTATGGATTTTATGTATCCATCTTTCGGCTTCCTTTATCACGTTCACTTCCTTCTTCCAGTCCAGCAGGTTTGGACATTTAGTCTGTTTCCATAGTCTGGGTATTAAAAATTTTGCAGCGTTTATTAAGTGAGGCGTAATACTGTTCGTATATACTCTACGAGATTTCATTGACCCGTGAAACAGAAAATTTAATGGTGTCAATTCTATATGTCCCTTCGACAGTCTCTCAATCCATGGTGCAATCTCTTGCCAGAACCCTCTAATCATGGGGCATAGCCACCATATATGAAGAAGGGTTCCCTTCTGCCCACATCCCCTCCAACACCTTGCATCTACTTTCTGGTATATTTGAGCTAGTTTTGCAGGGGTCAGGTACCATCTAGTTAGAAGTTTATATGACATTTCTTGAGTTTGCGCACTTTTCGATGTATAATAGGTGGATTCAATTAGCTCTTTAATTTGTGTCGATGTAAATTTATATTCTAGTTCCCTTTCCCACTCTCTGATATAGTATGGTGTTGAACTTTTCCTAGTCCCAAGAACTAACTTATACATTTGTGATAGAAGATGTCTACACTTTGTCATCCTCGCGCAGTTGGATTCAAATATGGTAAGTGTGTCAAGGGATCTCAACATGGCTTTTTTTTTATTGTAAAAACACCTTAATTGCTGGTACCTCCATTCAGCCATTTGAACCAATTTTAAAAATTATTGACTACACCTTTTTTTTTTTTTTCTCACTATTAGTATCTTACCGCCCCTTATATGTAAGGGGAAAGGTAAGCTTAAAAGCAGGAATAGGGAATGGGATAAGGGGTAAATCACATTTAGTATTTAAGAAAAGGAAGAGGGAGAAACGGGGGGGGGGGGGGGGAGAGAAACGAGAGGAGGGGGGAGGAGGGAGGAAGGGGAAACTATGAAAGGGGGCCTTTTTTTTTTTTTTTCTTTTCTGGTTTATCTTTTGGGGGTTGCGAAAAAGGGGGGAGGGGGGAATACGGAAGGCTGATAAAGACGTTTTCATGTATAAATATGTGTGTCTATGATTAAAAGCGAGATGTTAAATGGAAATGTCAAAAAACTAATAAAGATTTGATAATAAAAAAAAAAACCTATGTAGGATGATTTGTTTCATCTCTGTGTATCATCTGAGGCTATTCACTTTACTGGGTATATGTGAGGGTTTATAACCACTTTTAGGCTGGGTTCACACTATTGTGAATTGGATGCAGGGGTTCACCGCATCCAATTCTTATGTTAGGAGACTGTGACGGCTCTCAATGGAGCCGCTTCACACAGCTCCGGGATGGCTGCAGAGCGGTTTGTAGAAGAGTCCTGTGCGTCTTCTGGTCCGTTTCAGGTCCGAATTAAGCTAAAAATTCAGACTGAAATCTGACCTGAAATGGTGAACAGAGACGCACCGGACCCCCTGCTGTGAGCCGCGCTGCACAACAGTGTGAACCCAGCATAAAGGGAAGTTAAAATGCACATGAACTTGTTTCCCAACCCAGGAGCCCACAATTATCTTATCCTATATATGTGATTTTGTTTCCTTGGGATCATCTTTGTCCCCAATTATTGACAGCTATCACATACAGTGATTGAGGAGAATTGGACACAAAGAGCCTCTTATATTTAGAATGGTGCTATATGTGAAAGGTAAAAGTAAAAAAAGAAAGCTTTTCACAGGAAGGGTTGTTTTCTGAAATTATATTTTTCACTTTTTAAAATTCTTCTTAAAAACTACTTTAGAAAAAGGAAAAATACTATTTTACTACAGGTACAATTTATATATATATGATGCAATATAAATATTGTCATTATCACCTTTGCATGATACATAAGTACATACTGTATGTATATCTAGACATATATTTTCTTTAATCTGTGTTTGTATGTAAATGTATATGTACATATATGTAAAATAAGTGCTACATAGATCCAGTCTAATGTAAACAGTAATTAGTACAATTAAAATAGTTTAGGTAAATAACTATAAGGTCTAGGGTAGAGAAACATATAAGATCTTGTATGTTTTTTTACTCTAGTCCCTATAGTTGTATATAAAGATATAGGAACCTCAAAAAAGTTGCTTATCAAAAGCCTTAATCATTGGTGGTGGTAGTGGTGGTGTATCAGTTTTCAATTCCACATAATGGAATTGGGAAAACATTATATAGAAAGTCACCATTAAGTGGATATACTCTATCAGGCTTATTTACCCACATGCCGCCCACCCACCATCAAATAATGGCTTGGCAGGCGGCTTTCGTTCTGGGTGGATGTCATATGAACGGCCCCTCTCGTGCGCCGATCAAGGCAGCGGTGTGTTGCTAAGACACGGCGTGACCCAGATCTGTGTAAAGAGCCACGGCCGCGGCTCTTTAACCATGTGATCAGCTGGTCACATGTAAACACGGAGATGCCGGTAATCGGCGCTCTTTGCCTCACACCGACAGAGTGTGAGGAGAGGAGAGCCGATCAGCGGCATCTCCTCACAGGGGACATCTAGGTATGTAATCAGGGCACTGATCATCAGTGCCCTGATTACAATTAAGTGCCCGCAATGATTGCCCACCACTGCCAGCAATCAGTGCCTACCAGTGCCCACAATTGCCACCAATTTGTGCCCACAAGTGCCAGCAATTAGTGCCCACAAGTGATGCCAGTCAGTGCTGGCTATCAGTGCTGCCCATCAATGCCCATCACTGCTGCCCATCAATGCTCATCACTGCTGCCCATCAATGCCACCCATCAATACCCATCAGTGCTGCCTATCCGTGCCATCTATCTGTGTCCACCAGTGCTGCCTGTGCCCACCAGTGCCTTCTATCTGTGCCCACCAGTGCCTTCTATCTGTGCCCACCAGTGCCTCCTATCAGTGCCATCTATCAGTGCCCATAAGTGTGGCATATTCATGCTTCCTCATCAGTTCCACCTAATCAGTGCCCATCAGTGCAGCCTATCAGTGCCCATCAGTGCCACTTCATCTGCGCCCATCAGTGAAGGAGAAAAATTACTTATTTACAAAATGTACTGACAGAAACCAAGAAAAAGTTTTATTTTTGGTCTTTTTATTTTTTTTAGGGAAAAATAAAAAACCCAGGAGTGATTAGATACCACCAAAAGAAAGCTCTATTTGTGTGAAGAAAATAATAAAAATTTCACATGGTTTCAGTGTAGCATGACCGCGCAATTGTCATTCAAATTGTGACAGCGCTGAAAGCTAAAAAATGGCCCGGGCAGGAAGGGGGTGTAAGTGCCCTGTATTGAGGTGGTTAAAGAATAAGGGTATGTTAGATAACATGTAAGGGCTCTTTCACACGGGCGGACCGTATTTCCGTATTTCATCCATCCGTTTTCCCTGCTTAAAATGATTATATATGCAGGTACATAAGTGTTCTCAGTAAGATCCAGAAAACAATAAGTAATTTGGCATACATAGGGGGTTGATTTACGAAAGGCAAGTAGACTCTGGATTTTTCTGCAGTTGCGCTTTTTTCCCCAGTGCTTAATAAATGTGGGGAAGTTTCATTTTATAAAGAATACTCAATCAGGTGCAAGGAAATTTAAAAAAAAATGCATTTTTTTGTTTGCATACGATTGAATGATGGAAATCAGTGGAGTTTCAACGCATTGGGACAAATGAGTGCAACAGCACTTCCAAAGAGCACACTCTTTTTGCCTCACGTAAATCCACACCATAGTTTATTAGACTCCCAGAGTGAATGATTTTTTAATACCCTCTTGCTCTATATATCAAAATTATCTTCAGTAAAAATACTGAAATGTAATGAAGAATAATAATGAGAAAAGAAACACAGACAATGAAAATTGTAGTGTTCCCGGTCAGTAGCAAAACTTCCCCTATTGCTTAGTGTAGAAATGTCCTCTTACATTGATGTTCAGCAGAAGAAGAGCATTTGCATTTTTGGACAGTGGGGAGATGCCCACCTATATTGGAGATCAGTGGAAAAGTGTCCCCTTACTATGGATATCATTGGAAAATTCTACCCCAACAATAGTGATAGACATAGGTGGGAGATCAAGTCTGCCACTGCTCGGGGAACACCCAGAAAATTATAAAGGAACCCCGGTTGAGAATGGTTGCACTAGCCTCTGCAACAATACATTTTATAATGCTTCACATAACAAATGTTTTGAAATCCCTGCTTTTTATTGCACAGCCCGCTCAGAGCCTAGAGTGTACATAGGAGTCGTAAGGTGGGCCCCACTTTCTATAGTACCAAACCATTCAGTGTCAGATTGTAATTTTTTTGCATTTATCTCAGGTGGTTTTGGGGTTCTCCAACAGTGCTCATACATCAAACTGTCCACTAATGTCTATGGACTGCCAAGGTGAGGTACAAAGTGCAGTTACCCTTAGCACCAAAGAGAATGAACCTACTGTAGTTAGAACCAGTAGATTGTAATAAAACCAGACCTTATACTTTGCTGGGTCTTTCCTGACAAGAAGATCTCTACTGACACTTGAAATGGACGTAACAGGCTAATAGCTTGCCTTTGTGTTAAGCTACTTGTGTCACTCGCCTGTAAGTTCTACATATAATTCTATGTAGAATCTACCAGAGGACACATGATGCAGTATTTCTGTACCCTGTTCTCTGTAGGTCATTCTCAGTAGGCATATATGGAGAACTCAAGAAGGCGGGTGACAAGAGTAGAGCAACTGAGAAGCTATGTTTGGCCGTTAACAGTGGTGCTATTTGTAGGGGTAAACATCCCAACCAGCAATTCCATTGAGAAATCAAATCCACAACTCCAAGCAAAACAGAGATATGAAATTTGAGTGGAATTGCTCGTTAAAGTACGGACAAGTTGTATCTCCTTGAAGGCTCACTGCATTTTAAGGTGAGCTCGAACTATATAATTATGCTAAACAGGAATTTAAGAATCAATATGACATATTTAAGTGCCTTTAGATTTAACATACAAGAAATCCAAGGTATATATCAGTAATATCTATACAGATTATAAAGTTACTCTCTAAATTAGCAGGTAGTCATAACAGGTTGCAAGTCTAAGTAAGATCAATACATGTCTTTATAGATCTCCTGCAGAAGAGGATGCAGCGACGCACTGGACTCGGTACGTTTGATACTCTGAACAAGCTCAGCGTGCTCTGTCACCAATTGTCGTAGATCAGCCATCTTGTGAAGAAGTTTTGGAAAGAGGAAAGGTGCATCAGGGTGAGATGTCTGCAGATGACTCCGAAGAGCACTTAGAATTCTTTCCTGAATGTTCTCCACTTGGGGAGGGCTCATAAGGCCTGGACGGTCTAGAAAGAAATAAGAAAAGAACATGTTACAACGTGGACTGAAACAAGAGTGGCAAAATGCTGAATGCAGAAGAACAAACTATGTTTAAGAATAGATCAGAGAAGAGAACCTGACAGCAAGCAGCATAGTAAATGAGCTTCTAAAAACCATGAAAGGTGTAGAATGCCTATATAACAAAGAAGAGGTGACATTTCCAGAGGTGCCAGACTGAGGGGGAACAAAATGGCAGTAAGTCACAACATTTATCAAACCAGGATAATTTCTGAATATTTACTTTTCTGGCAGATCTCCCAAGAGAATTTTGAAAGAAAGGAACAGCATCTCATGCTGTGGTTTTCTGAATTGTTCTGACACTCCATTTTAAGGGACTATGGAGACCACAAATACATTTCTGCATTATGTGCTAGTGTTTTCTATGAAACTCCGGTGTACACGGTCATCCTTGGGCCTATAACACACGGGTGCCTGAGCCCTTGCATTGTAAATGAAGCACTGCGTAAACTGTTGGCGCTATATAAATCCAGTATAATAATAATATTTCCCACACTCACAATGCCCAGGTTCTGTGTACAGTCGCCTATAAACATGAATGACTGTGCACAGATATACACTAGTGGTGGCATAAACACGATCATAGTGTACGGGAGTATGCAAAAATTGAAGAACATATCTATTTTTGCATTTGCCTGTATGATATACTCGTGCTTACGCTAACACCAGCATATACCCCAGTACCGCTGCACACCATTATTTTGTGTCTATGGGTGGCTGTACTCTGCTCCTGGGCTTTCTGGGCCAAGGATATACACTGGAGTTTATGTTGCACAGGCTCAAGCACTCACATGCAGGGGCCTTTATTCAATAAATGTTTGCTACTCTTATGCCGCGTACACACGGTCGGGATTTCCAATGGAAACAGTCCGATGGGAGCTTTTTAGCGGATTTTCCGACCGTGTGTATGCCCATCGGTCTTTCCGATCGTGTGTATGCAATTCCGACGCGCAAAATTCCGACGCATGCTCAGAAACAATTTGACGCATGCTCGGAAGCATTAAAACTTCCCTTTTATAGTGCTGTTAAATGTGTAGTATGCCGTGGTGTTATTGACCGTCGGAATTTGGTGTGAGCGTGTGTAGGCAAGACAGTTTGAGCGAAATTCCGTCGGAATTCCAACGGGAAAACCATCAGAGCTTTCTCCGACGAGAATTCCGACGAGTGTGTACGCGGCATCACAGCTATATTTTAGGCAAACAGCAAAGTACACCAATGAAATACACACAGGTGACCTATCATACCTGCTAAACAATTTGTTCAGAGACTTTTGTAATTCTTACAACCCTTATCAGTCAGCACAGTTGAAAGAGTGATTCCACTTTCTCTGTTGGAGCCTGTGTCGAAGGGCTTTGGGTTTTTATTGACGGCACCAGTTTGAAATTAGTTTGAGACACTTCTGAATTTATTCAGAATTCAATGACAAGTGCCTTTTTGAAAAAAACACAATATTTTTAACTTTTTGCTATAATAAATATCCCCAGAGACTTCTTGTCCCAGAGAAACTATGAGGCAATTTCTCCAATTCCTCTTCCTCTTTTAGACATTGCTCAACAAAACAGGTTTTCTGATTGAAATATTTCAACAATAAAAACCTGACAGGGGTTCTAATATGTCTTCAGTGTACCATAACTTAAAAGAAAACAAAGCTGTGGTTTTACTTACACTTTAGGTGCATTCATAGTAACAAATCTGAATCTATTTATCTTGTGCTGGCCTGACTTTAGCAGAATTCATTTTGATTCGTTGCTGCAGCAAAGAATACCCAAACTGGCTGCACAGTACAGCATTAAGTTTATTAAGGCAAAACTATACTTACCTTCAGTCTAGGGATCTTTAGGTAACCGCTGGGTATTCGGGTCTTGTTCGTCTTGTTCATCTGCCGCTGTCATTGGCTGAGCCAAGATGACATCACTCCTGCGCCTGCAGCATTGCCACATTTGTGCAGTGAGCTGCGCATGCGCTGCTCACTGTATAGGGGCAGACAAGCAGGTAAGTAACTTTAATACAGAAGAGATAAAGCATGTCTCTTCTGCATTAAAACCCCTGCCTGTCCACCCATCTTTATTTCTTAGAATAAAGTACTACATTAGGTAATGATATGTACTGCACTATTCAAAAAAATAAAAAAATAAAATCAGTTAGGGGTACTCAGCATGGGCCAGACATACTCTGTGGTTGTCACCTATGTGAACTAAACCTAAAAGTATCACTGACAATACTTTTAATATTTTATATAGTTTAAAATGGTACATTTCTCTTTCTTTGCTTCCAGCCATGCAGTCTAAAGCTGGCCATACACTAGTAGATTTCGGAACAAATTTTTGTACGAACATTTATATGAAAACTCTGATTGGTGCATAACAAATGTCGTTTGGAATGTACTTCAAATTTTTTTTTGCTTTTAACATTCCGTTTTGGAATGCATGGACTTTCCTGAGCGAAAACCACTTTCGCTCTTGGAAAACTTTTCTCAATGAATGAATTTCCTATCTTCCATCAAAAAATTTTCTTGTCACTGCAGAGGAAAATTAAGGTCAATTTGACAAGTGGAAAAATCAAACAAATGTTCTGAAAGTGAACATTTTGTTACATAATTCTACTAGTGTATGGCCAGGTTAAAACTGTCAATATTCATTTATGATAAATAACTGTGTAGGCTAGAAAAGTCTGGTACCTCACAACTCCTAACTAATTGGTTCTTTCTTATCAATGCTTCAGTACCAGTTGTTTGCTTTTCTTGCTTGCATTTTAGAAGGGTTTACCTTTCATGAGTAATTTATGAGTAATTTTCCAGACAAATGGACCAAAGCCACTGACTGGTCCATTCTAAAGCCCCATACACACGCGCGGATTATCCGAGGACCAGGTCCGTCGGATCATGTCCGTCGTACTTTGTCCGATGTTGGTTTTGCGTACACACGGTCGGACAAAGTTGTCGGAAAATCCGATCATTCTGAACGTGGTGACGTTTGTTGCCTACGACGGGACTACGTAGAGGCTAGTAGCCAATAGCTTTGGTCTTGTAATGTGATCTGAGCATGCGTAGCACTTTGTCCGTCGGAATTCGCTACACACGATCGGATTTGGTGTGATCGGACTTTGTTGTCAAAAAATCTATCCAGCAGGAGATAGGACTTTGTCCGTCGGACAATCCGATGGAAACTGCCCGATGGTGCCTACACACGGTCGGAATTTCCGACAACATTGTCTGATAGGACAGAATCCATCGGAAAATCCGACCGTGTGTATGGGGCTTAAGCTGACTTGGGGTATTAAAGGGCCTGGGCATTTTCAAGGCTGTGAATTAACATGCAAATTCAGATTTACAGAATGTCCATGTTTATGTGTATGGAGGTGGTAGGGAGAGCACACCTATTGCCACAAGCATGCAATTCTAATTAACTGCAACTGGATGCCCCAATTCAGTTGCAAACAAAAATTATTCGCAATAAAGAACAAGACCAAACTTTTGAGTACCTGTTTTAACCACTTGAGCCCCGGAAAGTTTTACCCGTTTCATGACCAGGCCATTTTTTTGCGATATGGCACTGCATTAATTTAACTGACAATTGCTTAGTCGTGCGACACTGTACCCAAATAAAATTGATGTCCTTTTTTCCCCACAAATCAAACTTTCTTTTGGTGGTATTTGATCACCTCTGCAGGTTTTATTTTTTGCTTTATAAGCAAAAAAAAAAGCGACAATTTTGAAAAAAAAACAATATTTTTTACTTTCTGCTATAATAGATATGCAGATACCGTATATACTCGAATATAAGCCGAGATTTTCAGACCCTTTTTTAGGGCTGAAAGTCCACCCCTCGGCTTATATTCGAGTCACCGCCGTCTGCCTACATGAACAGCGTGTCATGCAGACAGACGGCAGTTTTCAAAAGCCGTGCCTCCTCCTTCTCGTCCGTGATAGGAGGAACACTAATTTTCCCAGCAGTAAGTCAGTGCAGTGTTCTGCCTATCACGGATGTCCTGTCATTCTCATCTCATGGACGAGGATGAGAGGACGTCCGTGATAGGCGGAACACTGCACACTGACTGCTGGGAAAAAAGTGTTCCTCCTATCACGGACGAGGAGGAGGAGGAGGAGGCGCGTTTTTTGCAATAGTGGAATGGCACCTTACACGCTGTGGGGGGGACAGAGCGGGACCTCATCGGCTGCACAGATGGAAGCGACACAGGACACCGGACCCCGGACCCTGGACACAGGACACCGGACCCCGGATCGGCGCAGATCGGCACAGGTAGGCTGCAATGGGGACACGGGGTGCAATGGGGACACGGGGGTCTGTACAGGGGGCATGCAGCTGCAGATGGGCATTGCTGACCCTCTTTTCCACTTACAGTAGCTGCTGCATTTTTCACCCTCGGCTTATACACGGGTCAATACGTTTTCCCCATTTTTTGTGGTGATTTAGGGGCCTCGGCTTATACTCGGGACGGCCTATGCTCGAGTATATACGGTAATAGAAAAATGTAAAAAAAAAACGAATTTCTTCATCGATTTAGGTCAATATGTATTCTGCTACATATTTTTGGTAAAAAATAATCCCAATATGTGTATATTGATTGGTTTGAGCAAAAGTTATAGTGTCTACAAACGATGGGATATGTTTTTGGAATTTTCATTTATTTATTATTTTTTACTAGTAATGGCGGCGGTTAGCGTTTTTAGCGGGACTGCGACAATGTGGTGGACAAATCGGACCCCTAAATGACACTTTTGACACTTTTTTTGGGGACCAGTGACACTAATAGAGTGATCAGTGCTAAAAATATGCACTGTTAGCCCCCGTACACATGGTCGGAAATTCCGACCACAAAATCCGTCAGATTTTTTCCGACGGATTTTGTCCGACACTGGTGTTGCATACACACCGTCGGACAAAGTTGTCGGAAAATCCGATCATTCTGAACGTGGTGACGTTCGTTCGGTATGACGGAACTACGTAGAGGCTATTAACCAATAGCTTTGGTCACTTAACTTGATCTGAGCACGATCGGAAAAAGTCAGATCGGATTTTGTTTGAGAGCAGGATCTCAAATTTTTTCCGTCAGAAATTCCGACGGAAAAAGTCCGATGGAGCCCACACACGGGCGGATTTTCCGACAACATGGTCCGATCGGAAATTTTTCGGCGGAATTTCCGACCGTGTGTACGGGGCATTACTGTACTAATGACACAGGCAGGGCAGGTTAAGTGTGTCCCTAGGGAGTGCTTTCTAACTGTTTGGGGGATGGTTTGACTGGGGGAAGAAACACAAGATCTCTCTCTTTCCCTTTGACAGAACGGTGATCTGCTTTGTTTACATAGGCAGAACAGTTCTGCCTCATCAGGGAACGATCGCGGGTGGCCGGCAGACATTGAGTCCGCTGAATCCGCTGATTGGCTCCCCCTTTAGCCAATCAGTGCACGATTGCACCTCCGGTGGCATGCACGTTCTGCCAAAGCTACTGCACGAAGCAACGTACAGGTACATTGTTTCGCATAGCCGGGCCACCTTGCCACAGTAAATGTGCGGAAGGATGTCCGGAAACATAAACAAACATATTGCTCTTGTTACATCTTTTCACTGGAAAGCTACAAAACTAAAATTACCTGTATTTTCACAGGTGTCAGCATTTTGAGATGCAGCAAACTAACATGATATTTCCTAACCAGTAGTTTGATTATCCTATAGGTTTAACCCTTTTTTGTTTATATGATGAAAACAGACATGACATAGAGGGAGGAATACAACAGTAGGACATGATTAAATAATGGGAGGGTTCTAACCACCACATAAGATGATAGCAGCTACGAAGAGCGCCAGATCACTGTCGTTAAGTTCCAGTGCATTGAACTTGGAGGCAAAGTGGAATTTGGGTTCCATTATATGGCAGAACGGAAGACGTAGACTGCGTAGAAATTCACGAGTGACAAAGCCACGGCCTCCAGCTACCAGTAGCCCATCCTTGTTCATAAGGGAGGCTATCATGCAAAATATTGCTTCATGGACTCCATATTTTAGTAGTGTGACTTGATCATTGAGGTAGAGAGAGCTGAAGCCTGGAACATTTTTTGCAAAGTCAGTAAGTGCACGCACAGTCTCCACTGAAGTACATTGGCAGCGATAAAATACATGAACTCCAATTTCTGTTCCAGGAGGATCCTGCATTGGTAACTGCTCCCACACTGCCCCACGTTCAGCCTGCCACAGGGTCTCCATGTCATGTATTACAAAGGGCTGAAAAAAATAAATGTAGTTTATGATGTTAACAATCTTGTTTCAGTACTCAAATGTCCATAGACAGTGTTGTCATCTACTACAGCATTTCTTAAAAAAATTTCACAAGGCTTTTCATGCTTGTAATAGATGACTCCTAGGCCTCACCTTTCTCTCACAGAAAACATTTGAAACATTTGGGGCTCACCTTTTTCTTATGGAAGATTCCTAAACTTTATCAGTCTTCACAGAGGACACCCATGTCTCACCTATCTTCTACAGAAGATTTTTGGGCCTCAGCTATGTCTTAAGTTAGACACTTGGGCCTCTCAAGCCTCACACAGAAGACACTTTGGTCTCACTTATCTCATATGAATGACACCTGGGCCTTACCAGTCTTTCACAGATGGCTCTCATCTATCTGTCTCAGAAGATATTTGGGCCTCTACTATGTCTTACGGAAGACATCTGGGCCTCATCAGTCTCTTACAGAAGACGCCAGGGCCTCACCTATCTCTCAGAGAAGATATCTGGGCATCATCTATCAAAGAAGACACTTGAACCTCACCTATCTCTTATGGAAAACATCGGCATCTGGGCCTCACCAATCTCTCACAGATGATCTCTCCTATCTTGAACATCATTTGTGAAATTTATACTAAGGCAAAAGGTGACACTACATGTTACTATGAATTACATGCATTATAAACTGAAAAGAAAATAATGACCATGTAATAAAGGCAAGATAATAAAAATACCAAAGTTGTAAAATGGAAAGCCTTTCAGATTTCACAGTTTGAGAATTGCCAATTGCCAATCTTCTGTGTGCCCTGACAATTGGAAGAGCACAAAAACTAAACTAGACAGAGAAATATATTCTAGTGAAGTGGTGTTTTTCATATATTAATTAAGCAATGCAACTATTGATTTATGTAAATACCTTGCCCCATGGTTAGTAGGTTAGTTTGCATTTTCTTTTTAGTCAGGAAATTTCTCTTGTCCTCACCGATATGCTACTCCTGCCAGTTAGAATATCCCGTGCTCTTTTCTTTGTCATAGTAAAAGTGTTCATGTAAGAAGAATGGATTTGCTGTGATAGTGCCAGCAGATCTGACACCTGGGAGTCAGTTGTTTCCGAATCCACTGCCGATGTCTGTACCAGGCGCCTCTTCTCTGCTTCAGGCATTCGACCAAATCTAATTGCTGAAAGAGAGTAACAGAGAAAACTAAGACTAAGAATAACATCAGTCTAATGATAAAGGGTTAGTAAACCCAAAATTGATATTTCAGTTTTGAAAGATGTTGGCATTGAACTACCTGACAGTTTCTATCACTCGGGGACTTTATTGGTGAGATTTCTGCACTTGAATTCCCAGACATGCAGACATAAGCTGGTCATACTCGAATCAAATTTTTGGGATTTTCCAAATTAAGTGGCCAACGTTAATTCCATGTTTGGGCCTGGGGATCGCAGCCACTGGTGACACAACTTGCAAATTTCCCACACAGATGAAAAATCCCTCCTCCTAGCACACCCCACCCCCCCCCCCCCCCTCCCCACCGAATTTCCCCATGTACACAAATCCTCACCCATCACGAATCCCCTCAAATCCCCCTTTCTAACACAAATCCCTGCCAAAACATTTCCTTTCCTAGCACAAAGCACCCCCCCCAACCCCCCCCCCCCCCCCTCCTAGCACAAATCACCCCCCTCCCCAAATTTCCCCATGAGCACAAATCCTCCCCCCAGCACAAATCCCCCCTCCTAGCACAAATCACCCCCCCTCCCCAATTTCCCCTCTACAGTATACAGAAGTATCTCTCCAAAAGTAACTGTGAATCAATGCTGCTAGGTTGCCAGAAGGGGGCGCTTCAGGAACATGTTTATAAAATACAAAGAAAACCAGCACAAGGCTCATAGTTTAGTATGAAAAATCAGTGATGATGGATCTATTGCCCGCCTGCTAATACTTTTGCGAGTGCAACTCTTTTATTCCTAATTAATAAATATGGTGTAAGAAAATGAACAGTACTACTTCATATATACCTATTTGTAATGTGTTACCACCGTACCGCATTAAAACAAATATCCAGCTAATCCAATGTGCAAAAATAAGAGCAATAAATATGCAAAAGAATACTAATTCTACTAAAAGATTCATATACAATAAAGTGCTAGTGCAATAAACTGTGCAATCATATATGTTTATATAAATGTGCAAAAAATATGTGCATCCAGAAAACTACCGGTATGTGTAAAAGAAAAAAATGCCATATATTTCATACAAAAAGATCAATAATAGTGTAGTCTTGCAACCAAAATCACCTAAAACGTGAGGTAAATCAAAGTAAAAGAGTGAGCTCACCCTCACCTAAACATAAATGGAACGCAACAAACAAATATAATATATTCTCAAAATAAATTAAAAGTAGACTGAAATCACACCTAGTGAAACTGATGATCTGTAACATTCAGTAGATGTGTCTTTAGAATATCTTCACACCACATCATGTGAGACAACCACTTCCTTATTCGGTTTAAACTCACCAAATTAATTTGCCTCACATTCTCAGGTTTGGCAAAGTAGGCAATATACCCCTCAGGGTCAAGGACATCAATAACGATCTCTAGCCATTAGAAGTAAATCACAAGCCTTTCACGTGTAAAAAGAAGCCAACTGTAGGTGTCCTGTCGAATAATGCCTCCGATCAGATAAGGCATCCGATGACCCACGCATACGCAGCAATGGCTCTGTATGGCATGTGATGGCTCTATACAGCATGTGGTGACACTGTGCGGCATGTGATGGCTCTGTATGGCATGTGGTGACACTGTACAACATGTAATGACACTGTACGGCATGTGATGACTCTGTATGACTCTGTACGGCATGTGATGACTCTGTACGGCATGTGATGACACTGTACGGCATGTGATGACACTGTACGGCATGTGATGAGACTGTACGGCATGTGATGACACTGTACGGCATGTGATGGCTCTGTATGGCACGTGGTGACACTGTACAACATGTAATGACACTGTATTGCATGTAATGACTCTGTACGGCATGTGATGACACTTTACGGCATGCAGTGGCTCTGTATGGCATGTGGTGACACTGTACAACATGTAATGACACTGTATTGCATGTAATGACTCTGTACGGCATGTGATGACACTTTACGGCATGCGGTGGCTCTGTATGGCATGTGGTGACACTGTACAACATGTAATGACACTGTATTGCATGTAATGACTCTGTACGGCATGTGATGACACTTTACGGCATGCGGTGGCTCTGTATGGCATGTGGTGACACTGTACAACATGTAATGAGACTGTACGTCATGTGATGACTCTGTAAGGCATGTGATGGCTCTGTAAGGCATGTGATGGCTCTGTAAGGCATGTGTTGACTCTGTACGGCATGTGATGACACTGTACGGCATGTGATTACTCTGTACGGCATGTGATGGCACTGAACGGCATGTGGTGACGCTGTATGGCATGTGGTGGCGCTGTACGGAATGTGGTAACCGTACAGGTGGCGCTGTATGGAATGGGTACGGCATGTGGTGACACTGTACGGCATGTGGTGGCTCTGTACGGCATGTGATGACTCTGTATGGCACTGTACGGCATGTGATGGCTCTGTACGGCATGTGATGTCACTGTACGGAATGTGGTGACACTGTATGGCACTGTACGGTGTGTGATGGCTCTGTACGGCATTTGATGACACTGTACGACATGTGATGGCACTGTACGGCACCAGCATGTGATGGCTCTGTACGTCATGTGATGACTCTGTATGGTATGTGGTGACTCTGTACGGCATGTGGTGACACGGTACGGTATGTGGTGACACTGTATGGTATGTGGTGGCACTGTATGGCATGCGGTGACACTGCACGGCATGTGATGACTCTATACGGCACATGTTATACCGTACAATTGTCCCCCATCAGTCCAATGCTGCACCTGTCCCCCGCTGGCTTTAAGGGTAAAAACCAAGTGATCAAACACCGCTGATCGCTTGGCTCACAGAGCTCCCTGAGCAGAGAGCTGGTGACTGACTCATCGAATGTGTCTTTTTTTTGCTGACCTGCCTGACGTCTCCCCTCCAGAACAAAAATTGTCTCACACCTTGTTTAGTGCAGTTCACTGGGCTATTGCAATGTTCTGGCGCAACCCTATCGCCCCTTGGGACCAGATCCTAAAATGAATGGCGGCAATATAGCTCATGGAAAGGGTGCATCACACTATCATGGACACTATGCTGACTTATGACAGAAAGTGGGAGTCTTGGTCGGAGTATGGGTTATTGGGTGTATAAACTCACTGTTTATGGGCAGATAATAATACCACAGGTATGGTTTTAATACCCTTATATTACTTCATTATTGTTTTGTTATCTAAACAGTTTACATTCTCTATTTTTTTATTGTTTTATTATTTTTTCATTATTATCTCTTGTACTTTACATAGGGTTATTTCTCAGCTGCGAAACATGGCTGAGGTAATATGTGATGTCTTTTTCCAAGGTCCTTAATCAGGCCTCTGGCCATTTTCCAAAAAGAAGTGTACTGCTCTAAAGCTAATTGCACAGTATTGATACTTGCTATTAGGGATGAGTCCGATGTTCGAGTCGAACGTAAGTTCGACTCGAACATTGGGCGTTCGCCTGTTCGCCGAATAGTGAACAATTTGGGGTGTTTGCGGCCTTTAAATGTCTATGGGAGAAATCAAAAGTGCTAATTTTAAAGGCTTATATGCTTGGTAAAAATGTAATTTGGGGTCAGATTTGTCCACTGCAATGTCGCAGTCCCCCTTAAAAAAAAAAACGCAGATCGCTGCAATAACCAGTAAATTTATCTTATCGCATAGTTTGTAGACATGATAACTTTTTCCAAACCAATCAATATATGCCTATTGTGATTTTTTTAACCAAAAATATGTAGAAGAATATATATCTGCCTAAACTGATGAATAAATATTTATGGTCTAGAGCCCTACGGACGACATGAGTAAAGATGACATATAGGAACAACACAAAACTCACCAACATGAAATAGACCTGAAAGTGTGCCTTGGTCTACCGTATGGTACACCAAAATAAGGGGGCATACCTTAGATAAAGAATGATAAGAAGTAGTTATGGAATAATGTGGAATGAGTATTCAGTCTGAGGTAAGAATACTTGGAAGAGGCTTTTAAAAGGGGAGGGTGGGTGCGTATCACGCACAGGAAACCGACAAAGACCGGCGGCCTTTGGGCTGCTTAAATACCCTCCGGGCTCCTCCCATAACTTCAGGCCGGTACCCGGCCTTCCAATTTATGGTCTAGAGCCCTACGGACGACATGAGTAAAGATGACATATAGGAACAACACAAAACTCACCAACATGAAATAGACCTGAAAGTGTGCCTTGGTCTACCGTATGGTACACCAAAATAAGGGGGCAAAAACCTTCAGGTAGGGGATAATTATTTATTAAAGGTAATGTCACTGATTAAGACGAGCAAAGGCCTGAGCCATCTCTAACTGAGGGTCAGGAATGTAGCGAGTGAAGCAGGCCGATTTCCGCCGACCCAGTTCCTTGATCACATGGTCCGGAACCCCCTGTCTTGAGGCCGTCGTGGCCGCCCCAATCCGGAATGAATGCCCGGAGTACTGGCTGGGGTCCAACTGAAGATTGCCGAGAAGGACCCGGACATGTTCCACGAACTGCGATGAGTTGAGGGGTTATACCGGAAAGGGTAGAAGCGGACTGGACCCTGGGCGGTCGGATAGCAGTGCCGTTAAGCGGTTTAACACGGCAACTGGGCACCAGTTGTTGTGAGACCTGTACCGGTGAACATCTACTCCGGAACCTCGCTGCTGAGTTTTGGATGTCGCCAAGTGAAGGACATAGTGATCCTGGTGGCGGCAAAGACTACTTCTATGCAAGGCTGGACCGGCTGGGTGGCTGCGAGTGAACTCGCTGGCCGTAGAACCCGTAAAACGCCATGTGTATCGCAGCCTGCAGGACGGGCTGAGGAGGAGACCGAAAGGGGACCTATCCAGGATGTCAGACATTCCCTTGAAGATCTCCCCCGTGGTAGGCAGCCGCTTCGGGCTGACTGGCGGCTGGTGTTTCTGCACTCCCCGTAGTAGAGCCCTCACTGCGTGGCAGGAGAACACCGAAGGCCTCGCGGGGTCTTGAAGCGACAAGTAGAGCGGCACCCCGGCCACGTACTGGCGTATCGTGCTGTGTGACAGTGCTAGGTGAGAATGAGAATAAGCGCTGAGTTAAATTTCCCTGGAATGAATGAGCAGAAAACATTGAACTGATGCTGTAGGGATAGCTGGACCAGTCTGCGGAGGAAGGACATGACGGGCCTGGATTTAGGCCTGCCCTTGCTGATGATCTTGGCTGTGGCTTGATTGTCTGTCGTGAAAGCCACAGTCTGTCCAGACCAATGGTGACCCCATAGGTGAGCGGCTGCTACGATGGGGAAGAGCCCAAAGAGGGCTGACGTGGTAGTGAAGCCTGGCGTGGCTAGTAATTGAGGAGGCCGAGGGGCGGCGAACCACAAATGGCCAAAAATGGCGGCGCATCCTGTGGATGTCGCCGCATCGGTCACCACCTGAGGTGACTGCGTGGACACGACTGGGATGAACAGGGACACACCGTTCCAATTACCAGGAAAGTGTTCCCCCATGGCCAGATCTGCCCTGGCTGCCCAAGGGCTACTCTTAGACCCGAAGGTCAAATTGGTCGCGAAACAATATCGCTCCCTCCACTTGATGAGGGGACGAGCGAGTTGAGACTGGGAGCGACGGAAGAATGAGGCGCTGACAGATCATACACCAGACGTTTTTATTTGAAAAAATATTCCCTGTACAAGCCCGATAGGGCTAACCCTCCAGATGTTAAAGGGGGACTGACTGAACGGGCCTATCAAGAAGTCCCGACCCAACTCCGTCTGCAGAAGGACGTCAACCGCTGGCACATCTGTTGCTGCTGAGCGTAGGTTCGGACATTCGTGGGTGGAGTGGGGCAGGGTGATGAGCCCGGTATGAAACCCATCGGTGAAACCCCGGATGAGGTAGCTGGCGAGTGACGGAGTGGGGTGTGAGGTCAAGTAAACACCGAGCCAAAGGGCATTGACCCGGCTTAATCGTGGTTCTTCTGTTTGACCTCACATAGAATCCTGGGGTGCGCCCTCTGGCATAGGGTGCAAACGTGCAAGAGCCGGCACTGGCTGAAGTTGCAGGAGCCGTAATTGAAATTGTTGCAAATGGCGGCTCCCCCAATCAACCGCACCGGACGTCCCAACTTGTCCAGCTTTTGCCCTTGCGCCGGGGCCTGCTGAGCCTGGCTCGTGCTGGTAGAGGCCGTGCTAGCTATCGGATGGACAGAGGCTATGTTGGCACACCAGACCGTGGTGTGGGACGCTGACTGACAGACAGCACATAGCGGGGAGCGAAGACCCGCGAAGTGGCGGCAGAACAACTCCGTGTCCACTACGCTCCAGTCCGTTGGCAAATGGAACTGTGCGAATCTGGCTGCGGCTTTGGCCGAGAAGGACCGATGATAGTCGTAGAACGCTGAGCCACCGTATTTGTGGCCCAGGTCTACGATCAAATGGAGGTAGAGGTCCAGCTCTTCCCGTCTGCCGGGGGAGGCTGAGCACAGCACGTCTCTAAACATGCCGAAAGCGAGCGTGAATTCGGGCACCGTGAGCTTCCTGTTGAGCCTCGGATCCTTCGCTTTCAACGCCACCGAGACATCCCCCCAGGTGTAGGCCTTGTTCTCGGCCAAGTCATGGACCAAGATCAAGAGTGAGGCCAGATTAACGTCTTTGCCCTCTAGAATGTCCTTCCTTACGCTGGGTGGCACCAGGTGGGAAGGGTGAACGGTAGGCGTGGCAAGCTCACTACCTGCGGCCGGTGCACTGATGGCTGGGACCACCGCGGGGTCCGGAACAGTGGCAGCCGGGCTGGCCTCTAGACGAGACACCCTGTCCTGGACCTCCACGATTGAGGAAGACAGGGAAGATACGAGGGTGTGTAGCTGGGCAACGGCGGCTGAAATCGATTCCAGAGACGCCTGCTGGCTGCTGGGGCTTGCTGCGGCCGGTGGTGGGAAGAGAAGCCTGAATAGCTCCGCCTTCCTGGCCGTGGACGAGAAGGGTACCCCTCTGCGTCTCAGCTCGGCGGACAGCCTGGGAATTGTCCACGCCCTAAGAGACTGGACACTGCCAGCCTCGGAGGCTGACGCCGGAGATAGCGGGGTGGTGAGGTCATCGCTGCCAACTGACGACATGGCGGCTGCCAAGACCTGTTACTTGGTAGACTGGTCACGTGTCTGCAGGCTGGGCCTAAAAGGTGACAAGAAATGAGTTTGGACGTGTCACCTATGATATACGTACCTGCCACAAGAAAGCAGGAGCCCCCCGTGCCCCTGTGGTTTTTTTTTTTTTTTTTTTTTTTTACCTGCTGGAACTCTGATCAAGTTGGCGCAGGTGGACCTACTGAATCCGACTGACCTGAGAGAGTGTGAGAAAAGGTACCTATTTAAGAGCCTAAAACTGCTGCCGTCCAGAGCGACGGAACCCAACGTAGATGATAACAACAGGCGATAGTGACTTGAGTCGACTGCCGAGATCGCTATGGGATCAAATGGCAGATGACAACACGAACGACTGACTTGACACGTTGCCTTAACTGAATGAACTTCTCGTGACAGGGCCCGGCCCGTTCGTACCGTATGGGGGTGACTGTGGGCCGGACTCTGGAGCCCGTACCGAATGAGGCCACCATGAAACTAGGCCGACTGCCTAGGTACGCTGAGGCCGAACTGTGACATCCAGCTGCCACCGGGCCCGACTCCAAGCTCCCCCCCCCTTTTTTTTTTTTTGTAGAAATGCGGCCGGCCTAGGGCACGCCGGCGCGAATTCGTACAAGCGGGTGACCAATTAACGCCGGGCGTGGTAAGGTGACACAGAAATGCTATAACATGACAAGGGCAAGAATCAAAGTTTTTTTTTTTTTTTTCTTTTTTTTTCTGCGACTCCGCCCCTGGCGCATGTATTGAAATGAGGCCGTGCCTAGGGCACGCCGACACGAATTTAGTGCGAAGAAGTGACTTCATTCCTGCCGGGCGTGGTAAGGTGACAGAAATGAGATACCATGACAGGGGCAAGAATCAGGAATGTACGCAAACCAGTGATGTGATTCCGCCCTTGGCGCATGTATTGAAATGAGGCCGGGCCTGGGGCACGCCGACACGAATTTAGTGCGAAGAAGTGACTTCATTCCTGCCGGGCGTGGTAAGGTGACAGAAATGAGATACCATGACAGGGGCAAGAATCAGGAATGTACGCAACCAGTGATGCGATTCCGCCCTTGGCGCATGTATTGAAATGAGGCCAGCCTGGGGCACGCCGACCCGAATCAGTGCAGGGAAGTGACTGCATACAAGCCGGGCGTGGTATACCATGACAGGGGCAAGAATCAAGAACGTACGCAACCAGTGATGTGATTCTGCCCTTGGCGCATGTATCGAAATGAGGCCGGGTAGTCGTGCATCTGGATCGCCCCGATCGGAGCATGCGTGGATGCGACCGGACCAGGATGGAAGCGATGGCATGAACACCCTGTTTTAACTGATGCGAAATGATTTAGCATGACCAAATGGCCTGATACGTTGGCCACGTTTGAAATGATGAAATGATTGTCATGCTAACACGTGAAATGTTTCGACACGGTCGAAGTGATTTGTACAATTAGTATGCCAACAGTGCTTTGGAATGTGAATAGCGATTCGGCACGCTCGCTGGCGCCACCGATTCGAATGATGGCAGGACATGAACGATACGTGTGAGTGCGAACGGCACCCGTGCATGAGTCACGTTTGAACGATTCGAAGACTGCGTAGCACGACCGCGAAAGGGGAACCCTTGAGTGCCGGATGCGGCATCGGTCGGAGTGTAGTGGCGGGCGGCCCTGAATGTGCGTGCCGCTAGATGGCTCCCGATCGTGTACGTGCGAGTAAGTGTTTAGTTTTCGAGACAAGCAGCGCGTGGTTCGTGAGCTACGCAGACCACAGTTTAGTGACATGATAAGCAGTGCATGAGAACGTAAAACATGGGAGCCGAAGCCCTACCTGCGACAGCCGAACCAAACTCTTTGTACGAAACTGCGACTCGGCGACACGAGGCACGAAGGGACAACACGACTTACGAACACGGACGCGGGACTGCAACAAGAGGAGACGGACAGACGAAAACGGAGCTCACGAACCGGCACCAACAGCGCTTGTCTCGAACGAGTCGGTCCTAGATGTCTGACGTATCAGATATCACGCACAGGAAACCGACAAAGACCGGCGGCCTTTGGGCTGCTTAAATACCCTCCGGGCTCCTCCCATAACTTCAGGCCGGTACCCGGCCTTCCAATTTATTTTTATATTTATATTTTTTTTTTTCAAAATTGTCACAGATTTTTGGTTATAGCACAAAAAATAATAACCGCAGAGGTAATCAAATACCACCAAAAGAAATCTCTATTTGTGCGAAAAAAAGGATGTAAATTTTGTTTGAGTACAGCGGCGCACGACTGCACAATTGTCAGTTAAAGCGGCACAGTGCCGTATTTAAAAAAAATGGCCTGGTCAGGAAGTGTATAAATCCTTCCGGGGCTGAAGTGGTTACGTTTTAATATAAATTGCTTAGAAATATATCAAATGTAACTGCCAATACATGTAAAGTAAAAAGAAAATAGAGCTTTGGATGCAGATGCTGGCTGAACAAATTGAAAGCTAGTGTCAATCATCTGACTCTGCCTATACCATATTAATGCACAAAATATACACATTTAATGTTCAATAAAGATTTATAAGGAGTTGTAAAACAGTTTTTGATATTTATAATGTATTTCGAATTGCTCTTCTAAAACAGCTTTTTAGTCATATGACTGGCACAGCACCAATCAGCACTGTGCAGACACAGACTCACACTGTGGAGAGCATACATCAGCATAGTAGGCACTGTAAGTACCAGGTGCAAAGTGTTCCTAGTGCTGCTTCAAGGCTCCTGTGCTGCTTCCCTTTTTGTCACCAAAAAGGGGCCAGGAACCTGCATAGGATACTTATTCCCAACAACTGGCTCTACAATAGCTAATTACAAATCAAGTAATTTTGGTGTCAGGAAAGCATGCAGAAGTGTAAGAAGCATGGTATATATATATATATATATATATATATATATATATATATATATATATATATATATATATATATATATATATATATATAGTGGTTAGTGAACAACTGGAGAATGTTTTAAACATGTGATATTTCGTTATATCAAAAATCAAGCCATTTGTTCCAGTGTATAGAAAATACTTTGATGCCTAAATGCAGACTTGTATTTTGATTATGAAAATATATACCGTATAAACTCGAGTATAAGCCGAGTTTTTCAGCAAATTTTTTGTGCTGAAAATGCCCCCCTCGGCTTATACTCGAGTCGAGTATTTTTCTGCTGCAGAAAATGAAATTTTCTTGAACTGATCTCGGGGCCACTTAGTGCTAGGAACCCCAAATTTGGTGTGCAAACCCAGTGAAACTGGGGTTCCTAGCACCAAGTGGCCCCGAGATACGGGGCCACAAAGTCGGTTCGGAAAATGTGCTTGACATTTTCCGAACCGACTTTGGGGCCCCGTATCTCGGGGCCACTTAGTGCTATCCAGCTTTGGATATGTTGTAGTACTAGTTCCACTGGGTTTGCACACTGAATTTGGGGTTCCTAGCACTAAGTGCCCCTGAGATACGGGGCCCCAAAATCAGTCAACTGTGTCCATCTGCAGCAACGTCATTTCGGGACCCTTTGGGTCCAGAAACCCTATATTTGCAGCTAGGAGGCATCTAGGAACCCTTAACTACCGAGTTTGAAGTTCGGGGGACCTATGGCTGAAAATGGGCACAGTGAGGCAAATAGACACAGTGAGGCTGCAAATGGGCATTGTTGACCGTCTTTTCCACTTACAGTAGCTGCGCATTTCTCACCATAAGCTTATACTCGAGTCAATAAGTTTTCCCAATTTTTGTGGTAAAATTAGGTGCTTCGGCTTATATTCGGGTCGGCTTATACTCAAGTATATACGTTAAATGGAAACCATAATGCTTAGCAATATTTACACATTACTTACCATTATGGGACATGCCAAGGTTTAGACACTTGTGAAATCGACAGTACTGACATTTGTTTCGATTCTTCTTCTGTATCTTGCAGTTGCGATTACAGTATTCATAGTGAAGCCTCATCCGCAATGTTCGGCGAAAGAAACCCTGTGAAAGTTAAAACAGGGATACTGGGTTTTGGCAGCTTTGGTGTTTAGTGGTACTCTTTAATAACCCTAAACATCTCAAGAACATCAGCCCAACTTTTTTCCCAATGCAGTGGGGTTGTGCCTCCACTGCATGGATTAACGGCTCAATTTGTCTAGGGGTGAACACAGAGCCTATACTCACCTGATCCTTCGATCCTCCAGAAAATCATGCTCCCCACGTCCAGAGGTGGGCTCTTGCGGACGTCTTCGCGTCCAGACCTGGTCTATGGGCATTATGACATCAGGAACACTCCACCGCACAAAACTGAGGGAGCAGGAGCAGATGGGACTAGTTTTGTGCTACTATTTTTCAATCGGCTGCACTGCTGTTTAACCGCTTCCCGACCGGCGCACACACATATACGTCGGCAGAATGGCACGGACAGGCATAAGGGCGTACAGGTACGTCCCTTTGAATATGCCACCATGCCGTCGCATGCGCGGGTCCCGCGGACTCGATCGCCGCAGGGATACCCGCGATCGTCTCACGGGGAGGACGAACGGGGAGATGAGGAAGTAAACAGCATCTCCCCATTCTGCCTAGCAACAAGTGACACTGATCTCTGCTCCCTGTGATTGGAGCAGAGGTCAGTGACTGTCACACACAGCCATGCCCCCCACAGTTAGCAACACGCCCCTAGGACACACTTAACCCCTACACTGCCAGTGTCATTTACACAGGAATCAGTGCATTTGTGTAGCACTGATTGCTGTATAAATGACAATGGTCCCAAAAATGTGTCAAAAATGTCCGGTGTGTCTGCCATAATGTCGCAGTCACAATAAAAAATCGCTGATCACCACCATTACTAGTAAAAAAAAAAATTTATTAATAAAAATGCTATAAAACTATCCCCTATTTTGTAAACACTATAACTTTTGTGCAAACCAATCAATAATCGCTTATTGCGATTTTTTTTAACCAAAAATATGTAGAAGAATACGTATCGGCCTAAACATGTTTTTTTATATATTTTTGGGGGATATTTATTATAGCAAAAAGTAAAAAATAATGATTTTTTTTCACAATTTTCACTCTTTTTTTCTTTATAGCGCAAAAAATAAAGGGGTGACCAGATACCACCAAAAGAAAGCTCTATTTGTGGGAAAAAAAGGACGTCAATTTTGTTTGGAAGCCACATCGCACGACCGCGCAATTGTCAGTTAAATCGACGCAGTGCCAAATCGTAAAAAGTGCTCTGGTCTTAAGCCAGCAAAATGGTCCGGTCTGAAAGTGGTTAATGAACACAGAAAGTTGCCTGCTCAACACGTGTGTCATTCAGAGAATACTTTCTATTTTCTTAATAAATGCAAAGTGTTCTCTGATTGGACGAGGTGGAGATTTTTACTTCACCACGTCACCTCTCCCCCTCCTCCAATCACAGAATGCTTTATATTCATTTAACCCCTTGCTGACCAGGGCACACCCATATACGTCGGCACAATGGCACGGCTGGGCAAATGGGCGTACAGGTACGTCCCCTTTAAATCGCGGCATTGTGAGGGTGCACACCCGCTGCGTACTCCGTGACCGTGGGTCCCGCGGACTTGATGTCTGCCATGGGCCTGCAATTGTGTCACGGATAGGCAGAACGGGGAGATGTCTATGTAAACAAGGCATTTGCCTGTTCTGCCTAGCAACATGACAGAGATCTACTCCTCCCCGTCATCGGGAGCAGTGATCTCTGTTATGTTCTAGTGAGACAATCCCCCCACAGTTGGAATCACTCCCTAGGACATACTTAGCCCCTTGATCGCCCCCTAGTGTTTAACCCCTTCCCTGCCAGTGTCATTTACACAGTAATCAGTGAATTTTTATAGCACTGGTGATCACTGTATAAATGACAATGGTCCCAAAATAGTGTCAATAGTGTCCGATGTGTCTGCCATAATGTCACAGTCATGATAAAAATCGCAGATTGCCACCATTACTAAAACAAAACATTTTTATAATAAAAATGCCAAAAATCTATCCCCTATTTTGTAGATGTTTTAACTTTTGCGCAAACCAATCAATATACGCTTATTGCGTTTTTTTTAAACCAAAAATATGTACAAGAATACATATCGGTCTAAACTGAGAAAGAAATTCGTTTTTTTATATATTTTTTTGTGGATATTTATTATAGCAAAAAATATTGCTTTTTTTCCCCAAATTTACGCTCTTTTTTTGTTTATAGCGCAAAAAATAAAAACTGCAGAGGTGATCAAATGACACCAAAAAAAGCTCTATTTGTTGGAAAAAAGGGACGCCAATATTGTTTGGGTACAACGTCGCACGACTGCGCAATTGTCAGTTAAAGCGAGGCAGTGCCGCTTCCCAAAAAGTGCTCTGGTCAGGAAGGGGGTAAATCCTTCCGGGGCTGAAGTGGTTAGGAAATGCAAGGTTTTCCCTGAATAGCACCAGTGCCGAGCGTTTGATCAGTCGTTCGGTACGGGACCCTGAAGCTAGTGGCAATCACTGAAGTAGCAGTGCCTAGTTCAGTGGTTTCCAGCTTCCATAGGGATCAGTATCTCACAAAAGTGAGTACTGTACACTCCTCACATTTTTGTCAATTTTTTTATTCTATCTTTTCATGTGACCACACTGAAGAAATTACACTTTTCTGCAATGTAGTGTACAGCTTGTATAACATTGTACATTTTCTGTCCCGTCAAAATAACTCACACAGCCATTAATGTCTAAACCGCTGGCAACAAAAGTGAGTACACCCCTAAGTGAAAATGTCCAAATTGTCACCATTATTTTCCAGTACTGCCTTAACCTTCTCGGTTAAGGAGTTCACCGGAGCTTCACAGGTTACCACTGGAGTCCTCTTCCACTACTCCATGATGACATCACAGAGCTGGTGGATGTTAGAGACCTTGCTCTCCTCCACCTTCCGTTTGAGGATGCCCCACAGATGCTCAATAGGATTTAGGTCTGGAGACATGCTTGACCAGTCCATCACCTTTACCTTCAGCTTCTTTAGCAAGTCAGTGGTCGGCAGAGGTGTGTTTGGGGTCGTTATGTTGGAATAGTGCCCTGCGGCCCAGTCTTGGAAGGGAGGGGCTCTTGCTCTGCTTCAGTATGTCACAGTATATGTTGGCATTCATGGTTCCCTTAATGAACTGTGTCATATTCAATGGCAATCATGCACTGTGACATATCATTTTTGAATAAAGGTAATTAATCTGTTTGAATGCTAGCCACTTTGATGTTGTTTACAACAGTAACTTCTCCAATATTCTGTGGAAAAATGTTTTAAAGTGTTTGTAACCCTAAAAGAAAAAAAAAAGAGATCCTGTTCCTGTATAGCAGATTAAACAGCACAGTGCTTGTGCTGTCTAATCTGCCCCTCTCTAAACTGTAAAAAACCTGGCTGATCCTGCCACTTCCTGTGTCCCCCTTTGTGAGCTGACCACGATAATCATGGCTGCTGAGCCCTGACTAGAGTGGTCAGCCTACGTGCCTCCGTCATCTTTCTCCTCTGTCCTCCTCACCTCCCTCCCTCCCTGCCTGTCAGCTCCCATGTCTGTGTCTCTTTCGCCGCCCCTCCCTCCTCCTGCCGCTATTTATCATAAAAAAACGTAAAAAATATCCTGGCAGCCCCTCTCCTTTATCTGACAATAACTCACTCTCCAAGTGTTTGTTTAAAAAAAGATGCCTCTAAATTCCCTTTTCCAGTGATCTTCAGGCACTGAAAGGCTGCACTGATGGGTACTTATGAGTGGCAATGATGGGCACTGATGGGCAGCACTGATGGGCACTGATAGGCGGCACTGATAGGCGGCACTGATGGGTGGCACTGATGGGTGGCACTGATGGGCATCACTGATGGCCACTGCCACTGGTAGGCATTGCTGATGGCCACTGATTGGCATCTGCCTGGGCACTGATTGGAATCTGCCTGGGCACTGATTGGAATCTGCCTGGTGGTCCAGGGTGGCATGCCTGGTGGGCGTCCTTTGTGGGCATCCCTGGTGGTCCTGGCGGTATCCCTGGTGGTCATCCGAGGGGGAGCTGCACTGATAAACAATCAGCACAGACCCCCCCCCCGTCAGGAGAGCAGCCAATCGTCTCTCCTCTACTTGTGTCTGTCAGACGCGAGTAAGGAAAAGCCGATTAACAGCTATTCCTGTTTACACTGTGATCAGCCGTGATATTTTTTTTTAGCATTGACCCTAGAGAATAAAATGGAAGTTGTTGCAATATTTTGTGTCACACTGTATTTGCGCAGCGGTCTTTCAAACGCAATATTTTTTCCAAAAAATATACTTTAATGAATTAAAAGAAAACTAAACAATAAAGTTACCCCTAATTTGCTTGTATTATGTGAAATATGATGTTACGCAGAGAATCGTGATCTTTATTGTAAGCAAAAAAAATTGTGATTCTCATTTTAGCCAGAATCGTGTAGCTCTACTCTATACTTACCTGCTCCGTGCAATGGAATTGCATAGAGTGGCCCCTCCTCTTCTCAGGTACCCGGTGCTGCTGGCTCCTCCTCTCTTCCCAGTGCCCCCACAGGATGCCGCTTCCTATGGGGGCACTTGTGCATGCTCGCTCCCAAGCCCTGCTGCTGCGTCAATTGACACAGACAGTAGGACTCGGCCCCACCCCCCCCCCCCCCCACTCCCTCGTCACTGGCTTTGATTGACAGCACTGAAAGCCAGTGGCTTCAGGTGCCCCAGCAAAGCCATTGAGACCCAGAAGTGAAGGGATAGAAGAGCTGCAGACGTGCGCAGCGCTAGATCGAATCAAGGCTCAGGTAGATATAAGGGAGGGGTCAAAATCGATGCCTAAATATTTTTTGCCTTAATGCAAGGAATGCATTAAGGTAAAAAAACGTTTTGGCTTTAGAACCACTTTAATGTTTTTGTTTGTAAAGCAAAAAAGCTGAAATGCTGATATAAAACATCATAAAAACTATGAAATAAAATCTAAAATTAAGCAAGAAAGAAAACAATTATAGCTTGCTTTTCAAATGGGAAGAACAGTGGTATCAAAAGGGTATGTTTAAATAGTTTTTAGGCTTATTAAACGTGGCAGTCTGGAAGGTGCTCATTGGATAAACCAAAACTCAAAATGTATCATCCTCATCTATGCTCCATGGGAGGCAACATTTGGTGGATGAATGTGAGACATATTGTTTGACCTAGGATACACTGGCAACTAGCCATACAAAGGTACAACAATTTACATAACAATATACTAGGCATTGCATTTTTGGTGGAATAGCCTGCTCTCCTAGCCATGGTAAACTCCAAAAGCATCTGCAGTGGGCTTAGGTAATACAGAACTGGGCTGCTGAGGCAGGGAAAAACATAGCCTAGGCTGATGAATTGCAGTTTCTTTTACACCACTATGTTCGTAAGCTCAGGAAGTAGTAGAAAACCTTTGGGAAGGACACAGAATCCACGGAAGGAAACATTTATCAATCAGCCTTGAGCAATGGCATGTTACTTTTATAGTCTATGTTAGTCTATATCTGGTAGTCTATGTTAGTCTATATCTGGTGTGACCACCATTTGCCTTGCACAGTGCAGCACATCTCCTTCGCATAGAGTTGATCAGGTAATCCATCCACATGTGTGGTGGATGGATTATCTTCGCTAAGGAGAAGTGCTCACTAACGTAGATTTAAACAGATTTGTGAACAATATTTGAGAGAAATAGGCCTTTTGTGTACATAGAATGTCGTTCAGCTCATGATAAATAGGGGCAAACACAAAAGTGTTGCATTTATAATTTTGCTCAGTGTATATCTGCGCAGAAAGCATACTGTGATTGGGCCATTTGTGGAGTCATGATGTGGTCCAGCACAGTATTACACAGGGACTTTTGACTTTCTGGTCATTAATTGCACACGTCTTACTTGTCTTGGAGTAGAAATGAACATAGATAAGCTAGCATACTACAGGTCTGCTGCATAGAAGGATATGAAATATTACCCAACCTGTAGTTCATGCTGGATATACATTAGATATTGGGCGAAGGAGGTGATCATTATTTTTTTAAACATCAATGTCCACAATACATGTCCTTTTTATGTGTATTTTGTTATAGCCAAAATTTTTTACTGTATTTCTTTGTATTATTGTTGGGCATTAGTACACAAAAGCACCCTCTGCTCCTGATCTTATCACTTATCTTGTAATAGTACCCCATGGCATTATACAATATTATACAATATGCCTCATAGACAAGTTTGTATTCCTTTGGTTGTACATTATTTTCGGAAAAATTTTTTTTTTTAAAAGTATGTTTAAAAAAAACCTATAGCAGCCATGCTCAACCAGGATTCCTCTAGAGGTTTCTAGGGGGTTCCCTGAGTTTTTGCTCCTATCTGATGGTGCCTGTATAGTTCTTAAACCACTTGGCAAAGCCATATTTATGACACTGTAGCATCCTCAGGTGTACAGATTAGGGAAATGTAGTTTTAGTTGTAGGCAGAGGAGCTAGGGTTAATTGTTGTTGTGCCGTTCAGAGCTCCAGGGGCTGAGTCTCTGTTACCTCCCCCTGGCTTCTGGAACAAGCCGGAGGGTTCTAGAACTTAGAGGGTGGAAGAACAGAGATTAGGCCTGAATATTTATGGAGTCTCCTCCAGTCGCTGGGTGGGTATGGCTCATAAGGTGGGGGGATAGGTCATAAATGTTCTGGAGCCTGGCAGCAAGTACAGGGTCCAGTTGCCTGTGCTGGTGGGGGCTCTCTTCCCCTGGGCAGAAGACAGGGAAGGAGAACCAGAGAGAGAGAGAGAGAGAGAGAGAGAGAGAGAGAGAGAGAGAGAGAGAGAGAGAGAGAGAGAGAGAGAGAGAGAGAGAAAGACCAGGAGCCTCACACCCTTTCAGCTTCAGCAATGCGTAGCTAAACCCATCCTGGAAGCCAAGATCGGGACCTGTTCATCAGGAGGTCTGCGCAGCAGTCACTTGAGCTTCAGGCTTCATCAAAAGGACAGTGTGTGTGTAACTTCAACCTCTACACCCCAGAGCCTGATAGGGGAGGAGCAGCAAGGTGTAATACCCTGCTTGGTCACAACAAAGGGACAGCTTAGTGCCAATTAAAGCCTGTAAAGCCAACCTACACCTCTTGCTTGGGGATTTAAGAAACAGCCAGGTGCATTAGCATTATCTACGGAAGCTGCATCTGTGCCAAGTGTTTGCAACTTTTTGTTACCAGTTGAGCTGGTTTGCCAATCCTACAGGAGGACAGCATAGTGACTTTCAGTAGCCAGAAACAGTATCAAGTCCTCAGTTTGTATTCAAGTTACAGTTCTGGGCATCCTATACTTCCCCTTCCAAGTTCATCCCTGATAAACCAAAACCAAATTAAAAAAAACCCTGGACTGGTTCCTTAAGTCTGTGCAAGTGTTGAAAATTTCCTGTTGCCCGACTGTGTGAGTAAGGGAGGACCCAAATATCCAGCAGCCCTTAAAGGGGGTAGTGCTTCAACACCAATGATCTTTTAGCTACCTGTAAGGGTGCCATTCTAACCACCACTGTAAGGGGGCTTTCTTTACACTGACCATCAATTTCAGGGGCATTTTGCCTCCTGCTGACGTCAGATGCATTCATTTTAGCAGGGGATCCCTGAGCCCTAACAATTATTTTTAGTATTTCCTTTTTTGAATGACTGCCCTTTAGCAAAACACATTTTTCATGACAGGTCCATTTTGTAAGGGGAAAAAAAAGATATGTGTTACCTTGCAGCCTTCACATGCGTGTACCCCATAATGGAAACCAGATGCTATGTCACCGCAAATTTTGCAGTCCACAGTATGCACAGTATCCTGAGATTGTTGGGTTCCTGAATTCTGCTCATCTGAAGATGGAGATCGAGGTGGGCTTTCTGCAATAATGAACAAGACATAGTTGCATGTGGTAAACAATTTAAGCTTGCCAATTCAGTTCTATGGAAATGCATCTCATGTAACAAACTTTGACCAGCATCAATATTTGCAAAATGATAATTAAAAACGAAGTAAAATTACTTCATAGAACATAGCAATTTTATAGAAATCACAAGGAAGCATATGTAGCAGAGAGACACAGTGATATGCGTGTGGTATGAGTAGAGTACAGCTGATCATGTAATGCGCAGATCTATTAAAGTAAACCTATAGGCAAAACTTTTTTTTTCATTTTCGAAAATTCTCTTTATTAAAGTTTTCTTAACAATACAGACAAAGAAAACATATACACCCAGGCAACACTTACAAACAAGACCTCAGCACAAGGCCAACAGTATAGCTCAAAAGGCTAATAGATAGCTGTGACTTCCATTTCAGTTAACCCCAAAATTAAAGTTTTATAAAAGGACTTTTATTGTTTGTCTGTAGGAATAAACAGCATATCCTGGGGATATAACATACTTAAAGTGGAGTAGCACCCAAAAAAAAAAAATAATAATTAATGTTCCTAAAAAGTGTCAGTTCTGGGACACCGTCATATGACGTTGTCCCAAAATGAGAGCCGCACCGCCCCGCCGCCATTTGATGGTGGGCGGGCGGCAAGCAGTTAAGGACCCAACTCAGATTAAGGAATGCACTACACACAGTCCCAAAATATCCGTAGCCAACTCCACAGATATATAATGATGATTACCAGGAGCCAATATATCATGTCCACTTAGTCAGACACTGTAGACACACTATTAGTCCACCCACCCCACACTTTATCAAATTTATTGGGTATTCTCCTACTAGTATATGTGGCTTTATAGATGGTAAGGGCTTTATTGATAAGTGCCTTTCCAGGCCGAAGAAACAAGAAGTGTAGACTTTTTCCAAGTGAGAACTATCAGCTTTCTAGCATAGTAAAATAATAATGTCAAAAGAGACACACAGAGAGTAGTAACTTCTTCAATACATTCAGCGACCTCTAGCCAAAACTTCTATATAGCCACACAGTCCCCAAAAATGTGTATAAAATCTGCCCTAGGTAAGGTACACCACCAGCAGAAGGACGACTGGGAGGGAAAAATTCTAGCCAATCTGGCTGGAGTAAGGTATATCCAATGCAGGATTTTGTATTAAATGAGATGGTCTCTAGCCGAAACCAGTCTGGAAAAATTATTATCCCAAAGATCATTCCAGTCATCCCATCTAACTGAAAGAACACCCCCTCCCAAGCTACTCTGCAAGATGAAAGGATCCTGCTGATATCCTTAAACAATCGCTTGCAAATATTGGACAGAGCCTTGTCTAAAGTATCATCCCAAAGATTTTTATTTTATTTTGGACAGAGCAAGGGAGGGTTATAACCCCTGTCAGATTTTTATGTTGCCATCTGTGTCCCATTGGGGATATTTCCTTTCACATCCTGTCCCATAGCCATGTCCTGCATTTTTTGAAGAAGCGGTTGTGGAATGCAGGCTGTGGTATTAAAGTGGGAGTAAACTCCCATCTCTGACTTGTACCTATAGGTAAGCCTATAATAGGGAGATATTTACTGTACAGTATATGCAGCCACCGATGATGTCATTGGCACATGTGCTCTGAAGGAACAGCCGCCCGGGCTGTTCCTTTAGAGTCCTGTCCTGTAAACGATGGCTCCCCCGCGCATGCACGGGATTGACAGTCACACAGCCGGAGTCCATGGACACAGAAGGAAGACCCGGTGAAGATGGGAGCGGTGTTAGCACATCGCTGGAATGCTTTGTTTTCAGGTAAGTTTCACATAATGTCCAGAGGAAAGTGCTGCGCTATCTTAATCTTGGAATTTGATAACCACACTAAATTTCTATTTCCGTGTGTACTTACACAAATCACTGTAAATTATATACATTACAGATAAACCCAATACATACAGTGCCCTAGTGACATTAAATGACTCTGTACAACAATATAATGCAACGTGTAAACTCATATCATCATATATGAAAAAAAATCCTTATTTAAAGCGGAGCTCCACCCTAAAGTGGAACTTCCGCTTATCGGATTCCTCCCCCCCTTCGGTGCCACAACGGGGACCAATAAAGACGCGCAGCGCGACTCGCGCATGCGCAGTAGGGAACCGGGCAGTGAAGCCGCAAGCTTCACTTCCTGATTCCCTGACAGAGGATGGCGGTGGGGCAGCCGAGAGACAAGCGATCTTCTGCCGACATCGCTGGAACCTGGAACAGGTAAGTGTCCATTTATTAAAAGTCAGCAGCTGCAGTATTTGTAGCTGCTGACTTTTAAAAAAAGAAAATCGGGTGGACCACCTCTTTAAGTGCTCAAATACTATACCAAGAAAATGTTCCAGTGCACTGAAGTGCTATGTGCAAAGTTCTATGTTGAAAAATTCATGTGAAGACATGGGTTGATAAAAAAATAATAAATATAAAGTCCATTCCAAAAATCAATAATCAGATCCAAAAAATTGTGGTGATAACAAGCCTGTTCTTGTGAACACTCAGGTGCTCCCCCCTTCAGAGCATGCGCTCACCTTAGAGCGTGTGACCTTGCCGTTAGGCTTGGTCAAAGCTCGCATATGAACCTCCTCTGGGTTCTGAATGCCCCTTTAGGGAAAGGGAGCCTTGACTGCTGGAAGCATGGCATCACTGTGGGTGTGAACCTAAAAGGGAAGTTAAGTAGCTCCATTAGGATTGGCTACAAGACCTGAGATGACTGGGTGGAGCCTGAAGTATAGGAGTGGCACATCCAACTGCTCTGAGGAGATTCAGCTGTCACAAGAGTTGTTAGTCGAGTATACCTACTCTGTTCCCAGGCCCCCTTACTACAAAAATCTCACAGGGGCTCTGATCCACCATACTGACTGATCCCCAGCCCCTGCAGGGTCCTCAGTATTTCAGTCAGATATTGGATTAGTACCAAAAAACTGGCAATGAATTTGTTGGCTCCACTCCTACAATCCCCACTCTGCCCTTAGCTCTTCAGGTTAATTTACATAGCCCTGACCTCTCCTATAATTCATGGACCCCTGTTGCTACCCACACCAAAGTGTGTCTCTCAGCCATCACATTCCCTGAAAACTGCTGCTCTGACCAGAAGGTGTCTCTCCTCTACACCCAGCGGCCTTCCCCTATGCTCATTCCTGCATGTAATGGGGCCCTTCGCCACAGCTACTGGTGCTGATGGCGCTGGCTCCTCTCCTACTTTCACCGCTCACTCCTCTGCCCACAACCTTTGAAGACTTTTAATACAGCATCTGCCTCTATTAATGGACACCACCTTTCCTATCCTAGGATTCCCAGAGCACTGCCATCACATGTGAATGGACCTCAGACCTTGGACATTTGCAGCATCTCACTCCCTGGATTCTGTCAGAAAGACTGAGTCCCCTGTGCCCTACAGGGCAGGAACTGATGTATACTGCCATCTCTCATCCCCTCCAGTATATCACTCAGCTCCTCTCACTGCATGTGTGAGAGATCAGGTTTCCATACTGCAGAAGGCACCTATTAAATCTTTGCATCCCTGCCTCAGCCTGCATGTCAGCCAGCTCTCCTCTTCAGTGACATGTTATTTCAGTATTACAGCCTCCCCAAGTGACATACCTCAGATTCTCTGACAGGTCTTTTTTGTCACTTGAGGCAGGAGGCTCCTTATTAACCATGCATGTCCTGGCACAACCTCTGACACACAGGGTCAACTCCTGGAATCCAGACTCCTTCCAGCTCTTTCTACAAGCAATTATCAGTCCTACTCTACCTCCTTTGGGTAAGTATAATTATGGGGTGGTCTGAGATAAGTCGAGTGTAGCTGTTTTAGGGCCACTGATGCATTTGTGCAGCAGTCCAATCAAATCTTATGTTTACTTTATTGGCTGTCACACCAGCTGTGGCTCCCACCCCATCCCCAGGGTCTGGTTCTCACCTAGGTGGCCCCCCGTCGATTTGCACTTAGTACATGAGATTGAATAAATACTTTTTACAGGTCTCCATTGAGCTCCTGTAGATTTGGCATGTTATTCCAAGATGACTGGTCTGCTGAACCTTGGCTGGCCTCATTGGCCCAACTATTTGTTGTGTAACATTATGCTGTTACAGCCCTTATCTATTATGGTCAAGTGGTTAACTGCCTCTCTGCACACTCTCCACCTTTGTTCTCCCTGCTGTGTTTTTTTGGTGCTTGGATGTCTTCAGTTGACTGTGTGGTTTCAGATGTAGCTAATTGCTGTGGGTCCTCCTTGTCCTTCCTTTTTTGTGTAGTCTCATTTCTGACTCCTGTTGCTCCCCCTCCATGCCTCCCCTCCCAGACCTACCAGGTAACCTATTGGCAACTTTCGGACAAATGGGTGCCTCCACCTGTCGATGATATCTACCTTTACCCCTGGGGGTTGGGCACCTGGATCTTTTCTCCTACCTCCTCTACCTGCAGGATATTGTTGTGGCTGGTTCAACAGTGTGTACCGCTCCCTCTGCTGTATTGTTTGGTTCAGACTATTTAGCTAGGAGGATATCTCCAAAGTTTTCTTATTCAGAGGATTTTGAAGTAAAATGGTTGGAAACATCTGACTTGCTTCCCTTATTCTCGGCACCTGTTTTCTGTGCACAACTTAAACGACCTCCTCTCCATTTTGCCCTCTGTCTGTTTTTGCATTTAGGGCTCTCTTGTTTCGAGTTGCCCTTTCTTGGGCATTCTTTGGCACCTTTAGGTTTAGTGAACTTACTGCCGAGGACAAACGCCCAGTTTATGGTAAATCAGAGGATGTGCTGATCACAGAATCCTTTGTTTTTATCTCTCGCTTATTCTTCCAATCTCAACTAATTTGAATTTTTTCAGGTCTTGCGCCTTTTCCTTTTCCCAGCTGGTCTTGCCACCTCATGATTTTTGCCACATACTCTTTTCCCATTGGCGCAGCCATTGCGGCCCATGGGGTGGGTTTTTTCGGATGACAGAGATGGCTTTAAGGTAGATGGGAATCATTAGAATTTTCGCTATATCTTCGTCCTCACCTTTTGTTCTGATTTCATGTCTCTCCCCAGAATTATTTTGGATCATCGTTGACTCCTTCGTTTATTGGGCCTCTTGCCATGTCGAATTTTGATACTGTGGGGAGAATTTTCCTTTGCAGTTGGCAGAATTCGTTGTCGCAGTTTTCATGGCCTACACTGGCTGCTGGTATTACCAGAGACAATTTGTTTTAGGCTCCTTCATTCTTATCATTCATATATGGGGTACTAAAGTAGGGCATTACCAGCCTGTAGATTCCACCTCCTCTATTAGGCATGGTATTGCTCCGTGTTGTGCCAGTTTTACCTATCTATTGTTTAGTCCAACATTGTTCCCCCTTTTCTGGTTTTGGCCCGTCACATACTTTGTTTTTGTTTCTAGTTCTTGTTTGGAGCTGTTTAGCCACAAGGTGAATGCCTAGGTTTTCAAATTTGTTCACAGGTTTGGTGGCATTATTGTCTGCCACTGGGGTCTTGAGGGAGATAACAGTATTTATTAAGACCTGATGGGGTTAATTTAAATGATTGGCCTAAATATGCTCACCTCGGCCTACAATTTGGTGTCGAGCAGGTGCTGGCTGCTGTGGGGCACTCATCAGTGTACCACTGACTTGCGTGTGGCGGTTTTTACCTTGCCAGCAATTGATGTTGCTTTATGGGCTATGCCCTCAAGTTAAACTCTGGGGTCAGTCTAATGCCTGTCTGGCACTGATAGTAAGGACAGGCCTTTTAGACTATGTGAGTTTATGTTTATGGGTGCACACAGTATACTATGACTGGCATGTTGTTTGGTAAATTCTGGGGTCAGTCTAATGCCTGTCTGGCACTGATGGTAAGGACAGGCCTCTTAGACTATGTGAGTTTATAATTATGGGTGCTCATGGTATACTGTGACTACCATTGTTTGGTACATTTGGAAAGTTTTACTTTTGAAAAGTTCAATATAGCTGTGGCCTTGCCCTATTTCCAACTTAATCAGCTTCTTTGTCTTTTTGGGGGTGCCAGGTATTGGTTTATTAGTTGGCCATAAATGAGCCTATGCTTCTCAGCAGTCATGAAGGCCCCTTGAACCGCATTTAGGGAAAGGGAGCCTTGACTGCATGGCATCACTGTGGTTGTGAACTTAAAAGGGAAGTTAAGTAGCTCCCTTGGGATTGGCTACAAGACCTGAGGTGACTGGGTGGAGCCTGAACTCTAATGCTGCGTACACACAATCGGAATTTCCAACAACAAATGTTTGATGGGAGCTTGTGGTCGGAAATTCCGACGAGTGTAGGCTCCATCGGACATTTTTTGTCAGAATTTCCGACAACAAAAATTTGAGAGCTGGTTCTCAAACTTTCGGACAACAAAATCCGTTGTGTACACAATTCTGACGCACAAAATTCCATGCATGCTCAGAATCAAGAGCCACACTGGCTATTGAACTTAATTTTTCTTGGCTCGTCGTACGTGTTGTATGTCACCGCGTTCTTGACGTTCGGAATTTCTGACAACATTTGTGTGACCGTGTGTATGCAAGACAAGTTTGAGCCAACATCCGTCGGAAATAAATCCAGGATTTTGTTGTCGGAATGTCCGATCGTGTGTACGCGGCATTAAGGAAAGTCTATGCTGAGGCACATCCAACTGCTCTGAGGAGACTCAGCTGTCAAAAGAGTTGAACACCCTCCCGCCCGTTGTGATGTTTTGTCACAGCTTTATTGGCGGTTTTGAACTTGCCAGCAATTGATTTTGCTTTATGGGCTATGTCCTCAAGTTAAATTCTGGGGTTAGTCTAATGCCTGTCTGGCACTAATGGAAAGGACGGGCCTCTTAGACTATGTGAGTTTATATTTCAGGAGGGGTTTTAAACTTGCTGTTTTAAACAGCAAGGGGTGTGGCCTTGACAGGAAGGGGTGGGTCATATTTAAATTAGGGGGTGCACGAGTTTTGTCAGGCCTAGGGCAGCACAAAACCTAAATATACTACTGGGTCACACACTCCAACGTGAGCGCATATACTGAAGGGGGGAGCACCAGAGTGTACACAGGAACACGCTTGTTATCACCACTATTTTTTGGATCTGATTATTGATTTTTGGAATGGACTTTAAATGTATTATTTTTTTATCAACGCATGTCTTCACATTCATTTTTCAACATAGAACTTTGCACATAGCACTTCGGTGCACTGGAACACTTCCTTGTTATAGTATTTGAGCACTTAAATAAGGACTTTCTTATTATATATGATGATATGAGTTTCACATTTGCATTATATTGAGTCACATTATTGTCACTAGGGCACTTTATGTATTGGGTATATCTGTAATATTTAAGTATATAATTTACAGTGATTTGTGGAAGTACACACGGAAATAGAAATTTAGTGTAGTTATCACATTCCAAGATTAAGATAGCGCAGCACTTTCCTCTGGATTCTATTCGTTTTCACGGTTATATGGAACGTGATCAGTGCTAGCAGCTGTCTAGATAAAAAATCTGTATATATTTATGGTAGCTCGCAAGATCTTTTATTTAATAAGTTTCACATAATGTGCACATTATGACATGACCTTTCAGGTCAAAAAATAAATAAATAACCCAGCGGTTTACTACCGCTATAAGACCCCTTTCACACTGGAGGCATTTTTCAGGCTCTTTAGTGCTAAAAATAGCACCTCTAAATTGCCTGAAAAAAAGCCTCATTTGCAATCCCAGTGTGAAAGCCCGAGTGCTTTTACATTGGGGCGCTGCGCTGGCAAGACATCAAAAAAAGTCCTGCAAGCAGCCTCTTTGAAATCAATGGGCAGCAGGGGGTAAAAGCGCCCCGCTAGTGCACAAAAAGTGCTAGAACTAGCTAGCGCTAGAAGTGCTAAAACTAGCGGCACTTTACGGCCGACGTCCAGGCGCTGGCAGTGTAAAAGGGCTGTAAGTAATACTGCAGAGTTTAATGGTGTCACAGAGGTAGAGGACTTTCTGTTCCACCAGGCAAAAGTAGGCCTTAAAGAGGGCCATGGTGCAGGGTCTAAGGAGGTGCCCGATGTTCACCAGAGGATCACACAAAGGATGATGGGCTTTGCTGGAGAAGGCTTCCAGGTTGCGTCCCTCAGCTACACTCAGAGCAGAAATAGCTGAAAACAGGCAGAAATAAAGCGCGGTATGAAATCAGCAGGCAAAGTCATGGTCAAACAGGCAAAATGTCAAGGCACGAGGATAACAAGAAACAGGCAGCGGTCATAAGCGGTTATCATAAATGGAACAGAGATCATGTTCAGTGCAGGAGCCTGGGAACAGATACTCAGAGTGGTCTTGCTCGGGCAAATTCCAAGTGAACTAAATAGGCAACTCAAGGCACAGCTATTTCTACTTTTTTTTTATCTTCAATTCTCAAAAGTGGCATTATTTTTATTCCCTTCAGAGTTCCTTCTAAACTGCTGCTATACAACAGGAGCTCCCTACTGCATCGGAACAGTGTTTATGAAGGAACGAAGGGCTTCTGCACCCCTCTGCTGTATTATTCACAAAGCATAGCACAAAGGTAACGTTTGTGCTTTGCTTTGAGACTGGCACTGCAGGGCGATGGCGTGAAGGCACAACATGGAACTGGTGTTCTTCACAGACATCGTTCCAAAGCAGCGGGGAGTCAGAAGTTTCACTCTCACTGTATAGTGGCAGTGCTCAATGGAGCTTTTAGAGCTCCTAAATTAAAGACACCTGTAATGTGATAATTAAAGATGAAAAACAAAAAACTGTAAAAAAAGCTGTGTCAAGAGTTTGACTTTAAATAGCTTTTCTAGACATGACATCATAGGAAGTGTCTAGCAGCAGCATAGGAAGTGTCTATCTGTAGATAGACAGATGCAGAGAGATAAATACACATGCAAAGATTTAGGCCTCATGCACATTGGCCAGTTAGCGCTGATGTATGAGACACCCGCACCTAAACAACAGAGTCTCATGTGCTAGGTCTAAAGGCCCAAAATGTATGGGGCCTAACAGGAATTAAGTATGGGACCTAGGGGCAAAACATCAGCTTGATCCTGCAGAGACTCAGCTGCAGCAAGAACAACTGTGGACAACGACACTGGTTAGTTCTGAAGAAAGCAAACTGTGACAAATTGACAGTGATTAGTGATATCCATTCACCTATAAATCAGTCATAGGTGTGTGCAGGGGGTGAGCCAGATGTGCCTGGGCACACCCTAATCCTTACCTGTGGTGCCGATTCCCCCTTCTGCCCGGGCTTCCCCTCGTGTTTGCCTCGCAGTGCTGCTGGCTTCCCTCTTTTCCTTTCCCCCCTGGAGGATGTTTCAGGATGGAGAGCAGGGGAAGGGGCTAGTAAATATGTAATTTACCAGCCCCTTCCTTTTCTAAATGAACACAGTGAACACACTCGTTTACTGTGTCCATTCATGATTGAAGGATAGTAAACCGTGTTTACTATGCTTCAGTTTGTGAATGACCAAGAAGCCACTCGTCACAGAGCACTTCCAATTCATTCACTGCCCCATGCAGCTGAGGCTGCAGAGAAAGACGTGTGTGTTTAGAGCTTTGGGGCACACTCCCTAATGCAATAGGCTGCACACACCTATGAAATCAATACCTAATTAAATCAAAAATCCACACATTTTTGTCCCTTTGAGAGTGGCCAGAAGAAGAGAAGCAGTGTAATTTCTCCCTATCACCAAATATCAGTAAATAATGGAAAATTTGGAACTGCAGAATAGTCTCTCTACTCACTGTGCTTCAATCACCCAATACTATGTCCTATCGGCTTATTTTTCAAAAAAAGACATGGGAAATGATGAAACAATAGATCAAGAGATCCTTGTCAGCTATAGATGCCAGACGGGTGGCAACATGAGACAGACTAAAGTGAAAACCAAAAAGTTTCAACCATAGAATATAAAGGAAGTGGTATAAATTGGTGTAGACAAACACAACATACACATATTATTTAACAATGCCTTTCAAACATTGCAAAACACCACATGATAACATCAGCTGAGAACTGCTGCATTATTATACAGAAGTGCTTTTGTACACACAAAATAATAATAATAAAAAAAAACAGCAACATTCATAGTCATGTTATGGAATGAAAAACAAATTTAATATGACATTACACTACATTACATTATATAGCATATTAGTAGTCTATTGGGAACTGTCCATCTTATTGGCCTCTCAACATACTGTACAGTACAAGTACAATAGATTAATAAAATATGACAGTCCCAGAATTACCATTACAAAATAACATATTAAAAGTTTTCATATTAATGTAGAACTAAAAGTACATTTTTTTTTTTAAATTTTGGATTAAGAAATGGAAGGTTAAAACTCCTGTCAATTTTTTTTTTGCCATCTGCGTCCCATTGGGGAGATTTTCCTTTCACTTCCTGTCTCATAGCCAAAACAGGAAGTGAAAAGAAATCCCTCAAAGTGAGGGAATACCTGGTTTTCACCCGAACTAGTGACCCCCATTGGAAGATCTCCAATCTTTTCATGATCGGGTAACTCAAAATTTGTGATTTTCTTTCACATTCCTTCTCGGTGATAACTGTAAACATGACGAATAGAGAGAGAAAATCTGATGGTGTTCTACCAATCGACTTCTGTGCAACCACCCTATTGGATTTTCCCTGCTTGATCAGTGTCACAGACCAAAGCCAGCAGCGCTTGTAAGAAGGGGAGTAGGTGGGTAGTTGTTTGTAACGTCCTTCATGTTTCCCTCCTCGTTGGGCGCCAAGCAAGGGTCACATAAGAGGCCTACCCCAGAGTGGGTTCTTCTGGGCTATGCTAGGCACCTTGTACAGAGTCACTTTACTACACATGGGGTACCTCTGCTTTGTACCGTTTTCATCAATGCCCTAGGACAAGGCTGAGGCTGCTGTCGGGAAATACTCAACCTTAAGGCGGGTCTCTACTCTCAGAGGTGATCATACTCCATGTACACTTGCACTGCAATTGTTCTCCAATTACCTCTGAGGTCCCCGTGACAATGCATACCCTCTCTGTGACTTGCATTTAGGAGGAACATGATGAGCCCTGTCCATATCCACCTGTCCAGCATTTTTCACTACCATTCCCCAGTAGCGGTGTGGGCTCCACACGTGCACTTAACTTGAGCCTCCGTACCTCTGTACAGGATGGGAACCTACGCAGTGCGAATCCGCTCTTATTGCTCTGGGAGACAGATCGCTGGCAGAAGGAGTGCCAACAGCATCCCCCTTGCTGCTAGAGGCTGTTCGACCTATAAAAGGTACACGCTATCGACAGGCTGCTTTTCAAATTTCCGTTACTCTAGGTAACCACTCGTGTCTTTACACTACTCCACACTACTCTGATGTTTTTATACCCCAGTGTGCATAGGACCCACTTGGTGAACTATGTGTGCGGGTAACTTGGAATACACCTCTTTAGCAACTTCAGACCATGCAAGGACAACGTTTCAAATACTTTACTTGGGAAAATTTAAACATGACCATTCCAAAGTCTAACATACAAGTGCAAGGTTTTTCCTATGTCCCTACTCCTAACAACAGGCTTGTGCTTCTCCGGCATACCTGAACAGATGAAGTCCAAACAATTACAGTGCTTCAGAGACACTTTCACGCAGATGTAAGTCCTTTAGAGGCATACACCAGTGCTGGTGTCTTCAGGGCAAACCCCAGGTTCAGATGACTTTACATCCCTATGGTGATATATGACCTCCTTCTGCTCCTTGTGGGTAACATTCTCCATCTCTCTCCCTTATGGGCCGAAGTTACAGCTATTTCTCTCCATTGGGCTCTCCACGGGGGGAGACTCCCTAAACTCTCTGACCCCCAGTCGGATCCTAATTCAACTGAATTCGGACCCTGGAACTCTCTGGGCCATTCTCCCATAATTATATACCACAGGATGAGTGGGCTGGACTTTGAGAAGAACCCGCCAAAATGTGTGGATAGGGAAGAAACAAGTCATTTTTTTCAGTTTTGGATGAACAAAAAAAATGTCATTTAATTTTTACATCATACTTACCTGTAAAATCATTTTCTTTGAGTACATCATGGGACACAGAGTCAGGCTAATATTCATTACCTGCTGGGTTATACTTCATCATTAGTTGAATAGACACTGGTAGACCAAAGGTCTTCAGACAGGAAGTGATCCCCTATATAACCCCTCCCATACAGGAAGTTCTTTAGTTTTGTAGCAAGCACTAAATCCTCAAAAAAGAAGGGATGGATCTCTGTGTCCCATGATGTACTCAAAGAAAAGGATTTTACAGGCAAGTATGACGTAAAAATCCTATTTTCTTTTTCATACATCATGGGACACAGAGTCAGGCTAATATTCATTACCTGCTGGGACGTCTCAGAGCAATAGCCTTGAGGAGAGAGAGACACCCTGCCAAACAATAGCCATCAGAACTTATATGACAGCCCACAGTACACTGCTACCGAAAGCCGAGTCCTCGGCTCCTCGAACATCCACTTTATAGAATTTTGTGAATGTATGCACTGAAGACCAGGTAGCAGCCTTACAAACCTGAGCCACAGATACCTGATGGCGAAAAGCCCAGGAGGTTCCTACACCCCTGGTGGAATGAGCTTTCACCCTAAAGGGAGGAGCTTTATGTTTCAGGCCGTAGGCCTGAATGACCAATTGGTAATGGAAGCTTTAGAGGCTGCTTACCAAGGGTCCTTTTGGTAAAACAAAAAAAGAGTCTGATTCTCGGATCTCCGCAAATCTAGACAAATAAACCTTGACTATCCAGACAACATCCAAAGAATGCAGTTGTTTCTCTTCCGCCGAATGACGCTGAGAGAAAAAAGAAGACAAAATAATGTCCTGATTTAAATGAAAGGCCGACACCACTTTTGGTAAAAAGAATGGTACAGTTCGTAACACAACTCTGTCATGGTGAAGGATCAAGTATGGTTCCCTGCATGAAAGGGCAGCCAACTCTGACACCATTCTAGCCAAGGTGATAGCCATTAGGAAGGCTAGTTTGCATGACAGCAAGTCTAATGGAATTTCGTTAATAGGTTCAAATGGGTGTTTCTGTAACACAGACAGCACCAAGTTCAAGTCCCAAGGACACTTAAAGTGGTCACAGATGGACTTATTCATCTGTACATTCAAGCTTCCATCTGTGACCACTTTAAGTGGCGAACGCCTGTTTGACCCATCTGTTAGCTCAGGGGTCCAGTGATTGAGGTGAGCGGTTTGGCTAGCTGGTGGAGGAATCACTGATTAGGAGATATCACATGAATGTCTATGAACACCCTTATCACTGCTGAAGAGGTCTTATCTGTCAACTTTTATATCCATCTTTTATACCAAAGGGGACTTTTTAACATCTTATGCTATGAGCAATCTGTTATTTTGTTTCTGTATATATTCTTAGCGCTGCACTGTTATTTACCTATTATATAGGCCACTGCCGTGGCATTGTCGGACTGAACCCTAATGGGGCAGTCCTGAAGCTCCACCGTCCAGGATCGTAGGGCCAGACCTACTGCCCGTAATTCTAGGATGTTGATGGGCAGGGTCTGCTCTGTCCCTGACTATTTCCCCTGGGCTGTGAGCCCATCTAGGGTCGCTCCCCAGCCTGAGAGACTGGCATCTGTAGTCAGTTCTCTCCAAGTTACCGGGAGAAGGATTTTTCCTTTTGCAGGGCCTGATCCTGCAACCACCAGTTTAGGCTTAAGCATACCTGAGGAGATAAGCACATTGGAAAATCCAGGGCTTTTCTTCCTCTGTTTCAACCCAACAAGATGTTTTGTTGTAAATGCCTGGAATGGAACTGGGCATAGGGCACTGCCTCGAAGTTCCAGCCTCCCTAGAAGACTCATACAGAGCCGAAAGGAGGGTTGTCTGGTGCCCCTTATCTGACACACCTGATCCTTCAGGGCACAGATCCTTACGGGTGGCAAGAATACTCTTGCTTGGACCATGTTTAGAATCAGACCTAAATATTTTAGACTTTGAGCTGGTCTCAAGGCTGACTTTTCAGTATTTATGATCCAGCCTAAGCTTTTCAAATACCTCACTGTGTATATTATGCTCTGTTCTGGAGCCTGCACTGAGTGATCTCTGAGCAGGAGATCATCCAGATACCCGAGCACCAGGATCCCTTGGGCCCCTAAAAGACCCAGTACTGGTGCCAGTGGCGGCTGGTGCTCAAAATTTTTGGGGGGGCGCAAACAAACAGCCTCACTGTGCCATCAAACGCTGCCACTGTGCCCATTAAACGCTGCCACTGTGCCCATCAAACACTGCCACTGTGCCCCAAGTGCTGCCACTGTGCCCATCAAACGCTGCCACTGTGCCCATCAAACGCTGCCACTGTGCCCCAAGTTCTGCCACTGTGCCCCAAGTTCTGCCACTGTGCCCCAAGTTCTGCCACTGTGCCCCAAGTTCTGCCACTGTGCCCCTTAAGTGCTGCCACTGTGCCCCAAGTTCTGCCATTGTGCCCCAAGTTCTGCCATTGTGCCCCTTAAGTGCTGCCATTGTGCCCCTTAAGTGCTGCCATTGTGCCCCTTAAGTGCTGCCACTGTGCCCCTTAAGTGCTGCCATTGTGCCCCAAGTTCTGCCATTGTGCCCCTTAAGTGCTGCCATTGTGCCCCTTAAGTGCTGCCATTGTGCCCCTTAAGTGCTGCCATTGTGCCCCTTAAGTTCTGCCATTGTGCCCCTTAAGTGCTGCCATTGTGCCCCTTAAGTGCTGCCATTGTGCCCCTTAAGTGCTTCCATTGTGCCCAAAGTTCTGCCACTGTGCCCCTTAAGTGCTGCCACTGTGCCCCCTGCCTGCCCTCTGCACTTACCTTGTCCCGGTGTGCAGCTGGTGACGGCGTCAGGCGACGAGCGGTGTCTCCGTCGGATGTCTCCGTCGGATGTCTTCTCCCGCGCTCCTCCTGTCTTCTTCTGCTGTGATTGGACGCTAGGTGATTGGACGCCTAGCGTCCAATCACAGCGCCTGTGACTTCAGCCAATCAGGTGACAGGTAACAGACCTGGCAACCTGATTGGCTGAGAGGCGGGTCTGTGTTAGGGAAGCGATGTATTCGCTTCCCTAACACAGTACTGTGTAATCAGCGAACGCACAGCCGTGCGCCCGCTGTTTACACTTAGGGAAGCCTATTAGAGCCCACCGCTCTAATAGGGTCCCCTATTAGAGCTGACAGCTCTAATAGGGGCGCTTCCAGCAACACCCCCCCCACTGTAATTCAGATGCCCGGCGCCCGATCAGGGGCCGGACACCTGAATAGGGGGCGGCAGCGGTGACAATAGATAGATTCATGCAATGCATGAATCTATCTATTGGTGATAGAGCGGTGCAGGAGAGGGGGGGCGGCGCTCCTGCGCCCTCTATGCACGCACCGCCACTGACTGGTGCTAGGACCTTTGTGAACACCCGGGGAGCTGTAGCAAGCCCGAAGGGTAGAGCCACAAACTGAAAATGATGTTCCTCTACTGCAAAACATAGGAACCTCTGATAAGGTTGAAAGATAGGTACATGTAAGTACGCGTCCTTTATATCGATGGAGGCTAAAAAGCTGACTTTTTTATTTTTTTCTATACCGGTAAGGGAAAAGGCATAATGAGCTAGTATGCACCGCATACTAGCTCATTATAAAATACTTACCTTAGAACGAGGCGCTGGCATCTCACTCGGTCCACGCCGAGGGAGTTGACATGTTCCCTTGGCGTGTCTTCCGGGTATCGCGGCTCCGGCGCTGTAAGTGGCCAGAGCCGCGATGTCATCACTCCCACGCATGCGCGCGAGAGTTTTCTTCCCAGCAGGGTCTGGCGCCTGCCGGACTTTCATCCGAGAATCCCCGGAGTGCATGCGCCTCTGAAATCAGCGGCTCATTGCGAGGGGAATATCTCCTAAACCGTACAGGACCCCAACTGTACTGCGCAGGCGCAGCGCTTGCGCAGTACGAAGGACTAGGGATGTTCCGAAAATTGCCGAAGGTAAGTAAGTGGGAGTGAAGTGTACACCGTGCAGGCGCAGTCGGTGTACGAAAGACGATGCCGCACACTCCCGATGCTGGCGCTACTCTGCAAGGGGAGTCTAACTAAGGGGCGGGTCTATTATTACTCTAAGTAAGGGGCAAAATTTAAATAAAAGAAAGGCGGGTTTTGCAATACTTAAAAATCTGGCCCTTGGTTACAGTAATAATACTAACAAATGTCGCCCTTGGTTACAGACCCGCCCCTTGCAGAGCAGCGCGAGCATCAGGAGCGTGTGGCATCGTCTCTCGTACACCGACATGTTAACTGCGCATGCGCGGTGTACACTTCACTCGCAGCTGTTTAGCTTCGGCAATTTTCGGAAGATACCTAGTCCTTCGTACTGCGCAAGCGCTGCCCCTGCGCAGTAGTGGGGGGGTCCTAATCCGGCAGGGGAACTTTCTCGGCAGGACACCGTCATTCCTGTGCTCTAACCTGGCTAGGGCTGAGGACAGTTCATCCTTAGTGATGAAGGCTGAAGCAGCAGCGTTGACTGTAGGCACAATACCAGATAGGCGCAGTGGCTCAGATTGCCCGGGAGCCTCTGGTCTTTCAGGGGATACAACACTAGGGATACGACTAGGTTTATCAGGAACTACTGATGACATAGGTGTGCCCTTCCCTGGCAGATTTCAGATGAAGTCGCATGATTACAAAGCCGCGTACAATGGGGTAAAAGAGGGGCTATTCTTCTCACACAGAACAGACTCCGCAAAGTCCGGTGATTTTTAGTTATGTCCCTGCTGATGTCAGAGAAAATTCCCTTAAATATAACAAACCCATGGGATGGAGAATATTACATGCTTTAGGTGACAACTTTTGGAATGTATTAATTTCCTTTACAATGGATTTTGTGTAAGCTTGCATTTATTAACATTGCTTACTATCCTAACAATTCCTTCTGTTTCTGAATGTTTGGTATCTCTCCAATTCATAAACAACCTTTATTACCAAAGCTTGGAGATAGGTATCTTCCCAATACTGGCTACTATACAGAATGTATGACAACATTATTTATATCCTTATGACCCTCAGAGATGTCAAAATTAGGGATTCCACTGGAGTTTTAAAGAGTCAGAAATGCATTCAGATTACCTGCTAATGCCACAACCAACAAAGAATGTGACATTTTAAAACTCTTTCATTAATCCAGCAGTACTCTAATAGAATGTGAGTCTTTGTATAGCACTTGGGCGAGAATTTATTTAATATAAAACAAAGGGTTTGTGCAATCTTTTAATGGTCTGTTTAATTAAAATTAGAGGGTTACCATGAAAATATTTTAACGCATTAGAGTTAGGTATTGTTCAAAGTGGACTTAATACTATGGAAATCCCATTGGGTCACTTCTGTAAGACCTTAGTCTCTGAAATATGGGGGGCACTTGTGCAAGTTTGATCCTGAGCCAGGCTTTGTGTGTCCATAGACGTGGCCCTGGGCATGGCTCTGTCTCCTTACTGGCTGTGGGCTGTGGTTGACAGCGCCCCCACTGCTGCCTCAATCTTCAGTGAGAACAGAGAACCGCTGCTCTCTGACACTCTGACAGTGCTGGATAGAGACCGGGCTCAGGTAAGTATTTAGGGAGGGCTGGGTAAGGGAGGAAATGAACATAGAAGGTTATTTAACCTAAAGGCTGATTTTACACGGACGCGGGTCCGTTGGTGGTAAAGCGCCGATAGTTTTAGCAGCACTATTTGGCCTTTTGCGGGCGATTTTAACCCCCAAGAAGGGGCTAAAAAAAACTGTAGCTGCTGACTTTAAAAAACAGCCACTTACCTGTCCCACGATCCAGTGGTGTGTTTACCCCAGTCGATCTCACCCGCTGTCTTCGGTCTCCATGGGCACCCGGCTACGGCTTGACAGCTGGGTGCCCACTGCACATGCGCGAGTCATGCTGCACATTGTGAATGGTGGATGCAGTCTTCTGGGACCTGTCAGTGTCCCAGAAGACTGCAGGAGGGAGAGAGGAGCAGTCGGAACGGAAGTGGGTATCTGTCAAAGTCGGGTACCTGCCCCCCCCCCCTCAAAAGTGGCAACTGTTCAAGAGGAGCGGAAACAAGTCATTAAAGCGGAACTTCCACTTTTGGGTGGAGCGCCACTTTAAGAAAAAAAAACTTCCTCCTCTACAACCACTGCAATATTAAACCCAAAAGAAAACATTTATTATATTGCAGCTTACCAATTCATAGATGTGATGGCTGCATTCATTTTCTTTTTTAGGCTTTCTTTCATCTATTTTCCTCTGGTGATCCAGCCAGTAAGTCTGTTGTTTTTCAAAAGGACAAGCTCTTTTGCAGATGTATCAGTTACAGGGATGAGACAAACCATTTAATACTGGCAGGGATGCTTACAATGACCAGCTTTTATTTATTTATGTAAAACTTTCATCCCAAAAGGAGTTTGGCTTCAGCTTGTTTGTGTATTTAAATCTGCTAGTCCATCTCCCCCCGAACTGACAATACTGCTGTCCAAAAGTGCCCTTGTGCTCCTTCATACAAAGTGGGGGCACTCTGATACAGGAGATGTGCTAATGGCCAGATCACCAGGTGAAAACAGAAGGAAGAAAGCTTAAATAAAATAAAACGAATGCGGGCACCATTGGTTTTGGTAATTGATAATCTGCAATTTATTACATGTTTGGTTTTGGGTTTAATACTGCTTTAAGGCAGAACTAAACTCTCTCAATCAACATATAGTGGAACTTCAGTCCTGCTGTTTACTGATAAGCACTAGACACAGTGCGAAACGCGTCAGCTCTGTACCCCCCTTTTTGTCGTGCTTTGGATTGATGTGATTCCTGCTTTTGAATAAACCTTTTTGAATTTTATCTTTCTCGGTGTGCGGCTGTTCGGAGTTCTTCCTGATTTCCTGTTTACAGGCCCTGCCCTCCTCCAACTCATTATTGTGCATGCGCAGATGCGCCAAAGGGCTATTGTCGGCTTTTGGGTCCTGGCAGAGCCCAGGGGATGTTCCACCCACACACAAAGAGAGGGAAGGTTTCAGACTTCCCTGGTGGCAGTATTTGCACATGTGTTAGAAACTCAGCGGATGGCCAGGGAAACCAGCGCATTCACAAATGTGCCATAGGGCTTCCTTTGGATCTGAGCCCTGTGGCACATCTGCACACTCCCATGGGGTCGGGAGAACGTGTCGCCTAGGCTAGAACTGTGGAAGTGTTGCTTTGCAGCACACATAAAATATACTGCAGAAATAGAATAATAATGGCCATTCAATGTCCATTCATTAGAGAGGGAAGGGGGGCGGATGCATTGCAGCACAAGATGACATTGTGGGTGAAGGTCCGCTTTAACTATTTTTTATTCCGTATGCAACTAGTATTAGCAAATAGATAAAAAAAGCTATATTATATTCTCTCGTTTAACTATTTTTTTTACATTTCCTCAGTTGCTTCCTGGTTTCTGGCCTAGGCCAAAATGATGTCATACATCCCCGGAGTCTTCATGGACATTTTCTTTCATCTGGAGGAGGAGAGAAGGGACTTTCTCAGCTAAGCACACCCTCCTGCCTGCATGCCCGAGTTAAGGGCAGATAGATTTCAGAAAGTAAATTCTATATATGAATCATCTGTCCTTACTAAAGATGGCTCTGGCTAGAAATTCTAGGGGGTGTTTTTAAAAGTGATTTCCTAACAAAATAAAGAATGGAGACATGGATGATGGGCGAGTTTTCTCAGAATTTTAAAAATAAATTAACATTTTCATTTTGTGCGGCTCAGATACAGTTTAGTGCTGCTTTAAAGGTTTTTTTCTTTTTTTTAAATAACAAGCATGTCATACTTACCTCCTCTGTGCAGTTGGTTTTGCACAGAGTGGCCCCGATCCTCCTCTTCTGGGGTCCCTCTTCTCAAGTGCCCTCTCCTTCAGGACACCTGTGCGGGTGCGCTCCTGTGTCCTGCTGCTGCGTCTATTGACACAAACAGCAGGACTTGGCCCCGCCTCCGGCACCTGTGTCATTGTATTTGATTGACAGCAGCAGGAGCCAATGGCTGCGCTGCTATCAATCTATCCAATCAGGACATGAGACACCAGCTAGAGCTGGTGTACCCGTGCCCGGGGTGAGAAAGAACGGGTTCAGGTAAGTAAAACAGGGGGTCTGGGGGGCTGCTGCATGACAGAAGGTTTTTCACCTTAATGCATAGGATGCATTAAGGTGAAAAAAGAAGAGGGTTTATAACCCCTTTAAAATTGCAGTCATCCTAAGGGGGACTGAGGACAGTGGCGGCCCGTGCATTGTGGGCGCACGGGCGATGCACCCCCTGACACCTCCGTCGCTCTCCCTATTCATGTGCCCGGCCCCTTTCAGGACGCCGGACACATGAAATACTATGGCAGGGATAGGCGGGGGGTGTGTATTTTGAAGCACGTGATTAGAGCCAGGGTCTCTAATAGGCTTCAAAATAGGGTGGGCTCGGGGTGCAGAGCACTGTGTCCCAAGCCCACCCTGTTGTGTGACATAGCAAAATAATTTTCACTATTTTCACATTAACGTTCCGCCCTGCCAATCAAGAGGCAGGTCAGTGAGACCTGTCTCCCGATTGGCCAAAGCATTAGGCTATCCTATTGGATGCCTAACACTTTGGCGGAGGAGACACGGCTAGAGGAGCCAAGCGGACACAGGAGTCACCGTTTCCTGCCACTGCCTTCAGAGGAGGAGAGCCCACCACTCCAGGTGAGGAGCATAGCCCCGCCACACGAGCGGTAAGTGCCGCCAGACCGGCCGCAGGGGGGTTGCTTAACCACTTTGACCGGACCAATTTGCAGCCAAAGGACCAGGCCCCTTTTTGCGATTCAGCACTGCGTCGCTTTAACTGACAATTGCGCGGTCGTGCGACGTGGCTCCCAAACAAAATTGACGTCCTTTTTTCCCACAAATAGAGCTTTCTTTTGGTGGTATTTGATCACCCCTGCGGTTTTTATTTTTTGCGCTATAAACAAAAATAGAGCGACAATTTTGAAAAAAATGCATTATTTTTTACTTTTTGCTATAATAAATATCCCCAAAAATATATATAAAAAAACATTTTTTTTCCTCAGTTTAGGCCGATACGTATTCTTCTACATATTTTTGGTAAAAAAAATTGCAATAAGCGATTATTGATCGGTTTGCGCAGAAGTTATAGCGTTTTAAAGATAGGGGATAGTTTTATAGCATTTTTTATTAATTTTTTTTTTATTAGTAATGGCGGAGATCTGCGATTTTTTTTGTGACTGCGACATTATGGCGGACACATTTTTGGGACCATTGTCATTTTTACAGCAATTAATGCTATTTAAATGCATTAATTCCTGTATAAATGACACTGGCAGTGAAGGGGTTAACCACAAGGGGGCAGTGTAAGGGTTAAGTATGCCTAGGGGTGTGTTTCTTACTGTGGGGGGGCGTGGCTGTCAGCTAGTGAATGCTGATCTCTGCTCCAATCACAGGGAGCAGAGATCGGCGTCACTAGTTGCTAGGCAGAACGGGGAGATGCTGTTTATCTCGGCATCTCCCCGTTCAGCCTTCCCGTGAGACGATCGCGGGGGTCCCCGCGGCGATCGAGTCCGCGGGGACCGCGATCGGACTCATGGGGGTCCCGGCGCGCTCCCGATGGCACGGACAGGCTAAATATATATTATATATACGCCCTCCTGCCTGTACGTGCCATTCTGTCGACGTATATCGTCGTGTGCCGGTCGGCAAGTGGTTAAAGTGACAGTGGCTGCATATAATGGGCACAATAGCTTTTTTTTTTGGTGGGCACAGTGGCTACATATGATGGGCACAGTGGCTGTATTTGGTGGGCACAGTGGCTGCATATGATGGCACAGGGGCTGCATTTGATGGCAAAGTGGCTGTATTAAAAACAGCATTTTAGCTTGCATATGTTTGGATGATAAAATCAGCAGAGCTTCCACTTATTGCAGATCTACCCCTTAGATTTAGAGCAACTGCACTTCCTAGTGCACTTTCAGTGCAAAGTGGATTTTCCTTTTGTAAATAACCCCCATGCTGTGCAGCTTTCATATGTTTGTCAACTTTTATTATTATGTAGTATACGTGAAACTCCTTATTGGCTAAGGGAAAGCAGTAAAGCAGCAGTAATTATTAAAGGGGTTGTAAAGTTTTGTTGTTTAAAAAAATAAAAATAACAAACATGTTATACTTACCTCTTCTTCTTTACAAGGGTTTTGCACAGAGTAGACCTGATCCTCCTCTTCTGGGGTCCCCCAGCGGCACTCCTGGCTCCTCCCTGCATCGAGTGCCCCTATGGAGAAGCGCTTTCCAAGGGGACACTCGTGCGGGCGCACTCCTGAGTCCTGCTGCTGCGTCCATTGACACAGATAGCAGGACTCCGCCCGGCTCCCGTGTCACTGGATTTGATTGACAGCAGCGGGAGCCAATAGCTCCTGCTGCTATTAATCTGTCCAATGAGACAGCGGCTGGAGCTGCTGTGCTCGTTATCATCGCTGGAAAGGTCGGGTTCAGGTAAGTAAAAGGGAGGGGGCTGCTGAACTACAGAAGGTTTTTCAAAAAAAAAAAACATGAGGGTTTACAACCACTTTAAGTATTAATTAAATTAGTAATATATTACAGCTTAATAATGCTTAGATCTGCTGACTACATTCATTTTCTTTTTTAGGCTTTCTTCCCTTAGTTTTCACCTGTAATCTGGCCAGTAAAACTCCTCCTGTATTAGATTGCCCCCGCTCTGAATGAAGGAGCACAGGGGCACCTTTCAACAGCAGCATTGTCAATCTTAATTAAATGGTTTGTTCAACCAGTGGGTTGGACAAAAAAAAGGAGGTACATTTTCCTGCATCTACACAAGCGATGTGGATGCAGTAATCTCCCCTGCTGTGCTATTGCATTCTGAGAGTAGGGACTCCCCCACCCCCACCATCAGAATACACTGATCAGCTCTGCAGCCATTGGCTGAAGCTGCTGATTTTCCAGCAGGACTCTTTGACAGAAGCTGGTTTAATGACTGGCTTCTGTTGAACAGAGAGGGCCACACAAAGTCGTGTTTCGATACTTGTATACTCAGCTTTAGATCCCTTTTTCAGACTTTATACATTTTGAAAACATGGTTCAGAAACCCACATGTTTAAAAATTGGGGTTTCTGAATAATTTTTCAGAAATGTATAAAACCTGAAAAAAAGGATCTAAGCTATCTTGAAAGCTTGCATCTTTAACATAAGTTAGTCAGTAAGTGCCGGCTCACACAGGGGCGACCTGTCAGGCAACTTAGTCGCCTGACAAGTCGCGTTCCATGAATTGCAATGGAACCGTTCTAATAGGAGCGACTCAAAAAAAGGTTCCTGTACTACTTTGGGGCGACTTCCGAGCGGCTTGCATTGACTTCTGTACAGAAGCCGCTTTGTAAGTTGCGCTGTACAGGGCAACTTCAGACTTGGACGACTTTGAAGCCACCCCTGTGTGAACCGGCACTAAAGGGTTTCCCTTGTATTCCAAACTTTCTGAATTAATCGATGACTGATGAAAATGAAGCAATGGCTGCGGTTTTACGGCGTTTTTGCATCGATTTTGACACGTTTTTTGCTGCGATTGTGTGCAGGTCAAAAGGTCACCAATGTGAAAAACGCCCAAATCTGCCTAAAAAAAAGTTCCAAAACTTGTTTGAGCTTTAGGCATTTTGGAGCTTCTGGCTTCAGGCGTTTTGGAGCGAACCATCTCCATAGAGAATAATTGATTTTTTTCCCCTCCAGAGTTTTGTAGCTTGAGGCTTCAAGCTACAAAACGCTCAGATGTGAATGGGGCCTAAAGCTGGCCATACATTATACAATTTTCTTCTTTTTTTTTTTTCTTTCCTTGTCAAATTTGTTTATTGAATTTTAACAATTAGTATACATAAGTACATATGATGGCAGCAAAAGAAAAGATCACATATATGGTAATAATATTGAGTTGTAGTTCCAACATAAACTAAAAGTAGTTTAGTAAACTATTTTAGCATGGATCTAACTAATTGAAAGATTGTGTCATACATTGTATAAGAGAGGATAAAACCAACTTAGACCAGGTTAATATAAGATAACCTCCGATAAAAAAAAAAAAAAAAAAAAAGTCTTACCGTAGATACTCGAGTATAAGCCAAGTTTTTTCAGCACATTTTTTTGTGCTGAAACTCGAGTCAAGCACTTTTCTGCAGCAGAGAATGTAATTTTCCGACCCGACTATGGGGCCCCCTATCCCCTTACCCCACTAGGAACTAGCTCTACAACATATCCAAATTTGGGGTTTCTAGCACCAAGTGGCCCCGAGATACAGAGCCCCAAAGTCGGTCAACTGTGTCCACCTGCAGCAATGTCATTTCGGGACCCTTTGGGTGTTGACCCTCTTTTCCACTTACAGTAGCTGCGCATTTCTCACCCTAGGATCAGGGCTCAAGTCCTGCGGGAACGCATGGGAACGGAGTTCCTGTACTTTTTCCACAACAGGAACTCAGTTCCTGTTAGCAGCCGTGTCCTGCAAGACTTTGAAGTATGCGAGCTGTGTGGCAGGTGCTACACCAGCAGCTGCCGACGCAGCTCTCAATAGTAAGTGCTGCACACCTGACCATTCAGGCATTGCCAGTAGGGGGCCCCATGACAGCTTCCGCTTCAATCTACCTGTCAATCACAGCTAGCTGACAGGTAGATCAGGTCCCTGCTGCTAAGAGATTGTATTTAGTCAGACCTCTCGTGATGCGCTCCTCCCTGCCGACCCCTCCTGATTTTCTGTCTCCTCACCCCCCCCCCCCCCCCCCAGTCTCCTGCATACTTGCTCTGTGTGTCCCGCTGAATCCCCCCCTCCTCTATCTTCAGTGCCATATGATGAGAGAACCCAGAGGAGGAGCACAGCTATTCTGCTCACAGGACATGCAGGGAGAGAGGTGAGCTGTGAGAGGAAATCAGTTTGGGGTGTTAAACTGAGCACAATACCTGGGAGTTTAATGCCAGGAGGGAAGTTTATGTGGAAATATGTGAAGGGTTGGAATAGCAGCGAGTGTGTGTTGGAGCCCTGGAGAGTTTGCAGCCCCCCAAGCTAACATACATCTCCTAAGCAGGAACACATCACTATCTCCGCAAGCATTCTATCCAAATAATGTGCAGTTAATTTATGACCTTTCCGTTTAACCCTGTGTTATCCAAACTCTGTTCAATGAAAAGTGTAAACTCACCACATAAACACTCTATATACAAAATAACATTCCCCAATAAAGATCAGAACATGATGTTCACATTCGCATGGAAGCACAATTGAATGAATGCTGATTATTTAGAGAATTACCGTACTTATGTTTACTGAGGATTGTTTTTTTTTATGTACTAACAGTTAAGCTTCATACACACAATACGAAAATTGGATGAAAAATACCACTTTTCAAGCGTGCATATGAGCAAGTCATTGTTTTTTTTTTGGTGGGCGAGTGGATCTTGGGTGGGAGTTCCCACACTTTTTTCCCCAGGACTTGACCCCTGCCTAGGCTTATACTCGAGTCAATAAGTTTTCCAATTTTTTGGTGGTAAGATTAGGTGTCTCGGCTTATATTCGGGTCGGCTTATACACTCGAGTATATACGGTAATTATTATCAAGAGTATAGTTTTCAAATAAAAAAAATAAATAATTTAAATCTAAAATCTTATACTACATATTGGAAGTATGTACAATTGGTATAATGATAACCAAGGAAATAAAAGTTCTGCTACCAGAACTATATAAAGAGTAAATTGAAAGAAGAGAGAGATATACAATTTTTCTTGTTCAATTTCCTTTAGCTGTACCTTACACTATGTAGTACAAGGACCTGCCTGATTGCATGCAAATTAAAAGGGTTTAGGTTTGACCTCATATTACATGGTTTTGGTAAATCTAAAGGAAAATTGAACAAGAAAATTGTATAATGTATGGCCAGTCTCAATCCCTGTCTGATCATTCGGTCGATTACCCATCCTGGATGTAGTCACTATTCTAAGGTCCTAGGAGAGGTATGACATTGACATACGGATGCTGGCTTTTCATAACGTATTTATAAGTGCATCCGAAAAAAAAAAAAACACAAACACACACATATATATTTTATTTATATATATATATATATATATATATATATATATATATATATATATATATATATATATATATATATATATATATATATATATATATATATATATATATACACACACAAGTCTGACTAGTTTACTGAAATAATGTAACTAATACCAAGTAAATATCAGCATATGGTTAATACACGGTCACCCGATTCGAAGAACAACACAAATCCATCTCAGACATATGCTACAACAGATGCAATGTTAAATTTCTCTGTGAAATTGACTATTTCACATTTCAATCCACCATCCTCACAATTCTGGTTGTGCAAAAAGTCCTAACAGAGCAATGAATCCTTGTAAATAAACATGTAAACAAAGCACTAACATCCTGAAGCATTATTTCTCTTTTCAGCTGTCTCGGTAGAGATGGTCACTGTTTTCACATACAATCACAAGACAGGCAGACAAATACATGAAGTAGCTGAAACTCCTGCACACTTCCTATGATGTTTACAGCAAGGAGTCTGTACATCCACACACACACACAGACATCTTGAACCTTCACATACATTGCTCAGTACATAAATACAAGCGCCCACAGACATCATTTAGCCTATCTTAGGTACTAAGAGTAGAAAAGGATGGGTAATTTACCGTCTTTCATCTGTCTGCGATGTGACAGGATTTTATTTTTTATTATTCAGGATTTAAAGAGCCCCCCCTCCCCCTTCCTGCTCTGCTGTTTCCTGTGACTCAGATGACATCACAGCAGGCAGCTGGAATGTGAGTGGTGGGGGTGGAGAGTATCACGTGCATTCTTTGCAAACTCTTGAACCCTTCCCCAATCTTTTGCATCCTTTCAGTATAGTATTATGTCTATACACGCTTGTTATGATACTCGCTGCTACTGTTTCCCATCTAACCTTGCACTGTTTCAGTACTGGACGAAACACAAGATAACAACAATGCCATGGATTACAGAAGGTCTTTGTAAGGAATTAGAGGAAAAACAATGATATATTAAATATATATCTGCAAATTGAAATGCATAACCTGGAATGTGTAATATAATGAAAATGTAAAAGTGATGTGTAATTGTTAAAGTGGTTGTAAACCCTTTACATCCACTTTATACTACAGGCAAGCCTATAATTAGGCTTACCTGTAGCTACACTGGATATCTCTTAACCACTAGCTGCCTGCCCACTGTCATATGACGGTGGGACGATGCAGCTCTCATATGATGGGACATACTAAAAGGAATGATCAAAAATGGGGAGAGAGCAAGGGGGTGGGACTTTGAATGAGGCACGTGGTAGCAAAAGAATAGTTTGGTGAACGTAACTGGAATTTATTGGTTGCCATAAGATACACGTTGGATACATTGAATATAGACATATTGAGGTGATGCATGGGTAATACAGTACATCTCAGTCATAACATGAATATCACATAAAACAGCAAGCAACAGCTTCCAAAGTGCACCAAAAACATGATGAGGGTAAAATTGTAGAATATGATAATGCCTGCAAAAACTATAAAAAGTATAAAGTTAGATAGCAAAGCTATACGTGTATTGATGAATAACAAGATGTGTGGCAGCTCTATGCGTTTCGTGGCTGGAGGGCCACTTGTCAGGAGCCAGCACTTGATGTTTCTAAGAATAAACATATTGACATTAACTTAGATGATAATATAAATGCACATATGGGCAGGGGTAAATCTGGAAACTCCCGTACCAAATGCAATTAAACTTACTCGAGTTCAAAAGATGGTGGTGTGGTGCCGGACAACACTAGCCATCCGAATCGCAATCCCCACCGGGAGCCACGGCGGGCAGTCCAGCGGGGGCGCCCCACAGGCACCCACCAGGGCGGGCATGGAACCAAGGCAACTTAAGTGTAAAGTGGAGTGTAAGGTGAACCAAGGTATTCACATGGGAAAGGTGAAAGGTGTGAGGGAGTGAAAAAAAAGATGGGTAGTGGAAGAGGGGAAGTGATGGTGAAAACTAACACCAGAAAAATAGTGGGGTAGAGAAATAGGATGGAAACAAGATGCCACCAGTGAAGAGGGAAGGGGGAGAGTGAAACAGAAAACAAATATTGAAGTGACTAATTACCTGAGATGGAAACCAAATGATTAGGGAGGAAAGAAAGCCTGAGCTGTGGGAAGACTGGTGTAGATAGGAGCCTCATGTGCCAAACACCGCCCGGAGGCGCCCATAAAATGCCATACCTTCATTTAAAGTCCCTAAAACCAGTTTTGCTATTAATACTAAAAGGAATGACGGAATGGAATGCCCATAGACTTTAACAAGGAGATGGAATGCCCATAGAGAATAATAGAACAAAGTGGAATGCCCATAGAGAATAATGGTGAAAAAAATTCAATTAGTGAGAGAGTCTTTAGACATATCAAATTTATTTTTTGCAAACCTAATTTTAAATATCAGTGGCCATGTTTAATATTGAGATTAGGTGGGATTATTATTGTTTTTATGCCATAACAAAGGTGAACGACAGAAGGGAATGTCCATAGAGTATACTGGGAAGCAAAATAAAAACTTGTTTGCAGGCAAATCTGAGAGACATAGCGATTTATCCTTTCCCACAGGTGTTCCTCAAGTAGAGTAGCAGATTCTGTTCTATCCTGGTCTCTGCCTATCTATCACAGCGCTCCTTCAGTGTTACCTACAACTCTGTCTCCTCCTCTCCATTACCCCTTTCTGTGGGGGTCCCCCAAGGCTCTGTTCTTGGACCCCTTCTCTTCTCCATCTACACCTCCTCCCTTGGTCACTTGATAACCGCCCAAGGCTTCCAATACCACTTATACGCCGATGATACCCAAATCTATCTGTCTACTCCTCACCTCACTCCTTCAGTCTCCTCTCGCATTACTAACTTACTAACGGACATATCAGCATGGATGTCGCACCACTTCCTTAAATTAAATCTCTCTAAAACTGAGTTATTAATATTCCCCCCCGCCCGTGCCCCCCTCCATGACTTTTCCATCAAAATCAACAATGCAACCATCAGTCCCTCCCCTCACGCCAGGGTGCTCGGTGTAATCCTAGACTCGGACTTGTCATTTCAGCCTCAAGTCCAATCGCTGTCTAAAGTTTGTAGACTTCACCTCCGTAACATCTCTAAAATTCACTCCCTCGTTATCTCTCGCCTTGACTATTGCAACTCCCTTCTCATTGGCCTGCCTCTCCATAGGCTCTACCCTCTTCAGTCTATCATGAATGCTGCTGCCAGACTTATCCACCTTACCAACCGTTCAGTGTCTACCAACCATCTCCTCCAATCCCTACACTGGCTCCCAATCACCCAGCAAATTAAATTTAAAATACTAACCACAACTTACAAAGCCATCCACAACTCTGCCCCGAGCTACATCGCCAATCTTATCTCCAAACATATCCCAAACCGTCTTCTCCGCTCTTCTCAAGATCTCCTCCTGTCGAGCTCTCTTGTTTCCTCCTCCCATGCTCGTCTCCAGGATTTCTCCAGAGCCTCTCCCATCCTCTGGAACTCGCTGCCTCAACCTGTCCGGCTATCCCCTACTCTAGCTACCTTCAGGCGATCCCTGAAAACTCATCTCTTCAGGGAAGCCTATCATGTCTCCAACTAATTTTTTACCACTTCCATCAGCTCATTCCCCACAGTTACAACCTTTTGTATCACCTCCCCCACCCTATTAGATTGTAAGCTCTTCTGAGCAGGGCCCTCTTAATCCTCTTGTATTTTATTGTATTATAACTGTATTATCTCCCTTTTTATATTGTAAAGTGCTGCGTAAACTGTTGGCGCTATATAAATCCTGTAATAAATAAATAAATAAATATTTGGGATTAAAGCTGTTTTCTATGGAATGACAGATAAATGTTAGAAAGGAATGCCCATAGAGTATAATGGGAAGCAAGATGTGACCCGGAGTCAAAACCATTCACCATACCAAATAAATCTTTAGCATATATACTCTCCATGTCCACTGGTGATGTTTAATATTGACATGAAGTGGGATTATTATTGTTTTCCATTGAAATAACAAGGCTGAATGACAGAAAGCAAGGCCCATAGAGTATAATGGAAAGCAAGATGTGACCTGAAGTCAGAACCATTGGTCATATCAGATCAATCTCTAGCAGACATACTCTCTATTTTCAGTGATTTTCAAAAATTTAGATGAAGCAGGAATATTATTGTTTTCTATGGAATGACAAAGGTGAATGACTGAAGGGAATGCCCATAGAGTATAATGGGAAGCAAGCTACAAACTAGTTTGCAGGCAAATTGAGAGACATAGCAACTTCACCTTTCCCACAGTTGTTCCTCAAGTAGAGTAGCAGATAGTAAAATTTTGATAATTTGGGATTATTGCTGTCTTCTATAGAATAACAGATGAATGACAGAAAGGAATGCCCATAGACTTTAACAGGGAGATGGAATGCCCATAGAGAATAATGGAATAAAATGGATGGGTAGATGAATGCTGCAATGGGCACAGAGCAGCGCTGTGGGACCTACAGGTCCAGCCCACATTGCTACAGAGAGGGGAGAGAGGTACCGGACATGACGCCGGTTTGTTTACAAGTGATTGCTCCGTCATTTGTCGGAGCGATCGCGAGGTAAATGGCTGCTGTCAGCGACCATTTACCGTGATCCGTAATGCGCCGGGTCCGGTCACGGATGCTCCTGTGTGTGCCCACCTGCGATTCTGGGAGGACATCATAGTAGGCCCTCCCTGAGTTATCATGCCACGCTGTAGCCATCATTTGGCAATATCGCGGTTGTTAAAGGGTTAAATTAAGGTGGGACACTTATGCAGTGTAAAAACACATCAAAAAAATTGAAGATGCAATCCCAATCTTTGCAATATATTCTTTAATTGAAATAATTATATACATGGCAGGTAATCTGAGATCAGCGACTGCACAGTTTCGACCATAGCATGTTCTTCATCAAGCAACATGTGTGTTTGATGAAGAACATTGTTAAGTTCAAAACTGTGCATTCGCTTATCTTAGATTACCTGTAATGTATATGATTATTTGAAGTAAAGAGAATATTGCAAAGATCCGGATTGCATCTTCAATTTTTATACATAAAAAACTGTCTTAAATAAAGGCAAAGACTTTCAATGAGGCTGTTGTCTCAGAAGGAATACATGTCCCTTTTAAATAGCTATATCTTTCAGGTTTGCCTGCAAAAGAGTTGATATATATTATACTCTATGGGCATTTCCTTCTTTCATTCCTTAGAAAACAATTATAATCCAATTTGTCTTGATTTTAAATATTGCCACTGAATTTGGAGAGTATGTTTGCTAAAGATTTATTTGATATATTGAATGGTTCTGACTCCGGGTCACATCTTACTTCCCATTATACTCTATGGGCATTCCTTTCTATCATTTATCTGTCATTCCTGGAATCACAAATAATGTCATTATTACTATATCCTTCTCTACTTGAGGAACACTGTGGGAATGGATTAATCGGTATGTGTCTCAGATTTGCCTGCAAATCAGTTTATATGTTGCTTCACATTATACTCTATGGGCATTCCCTTCTGTCATTCACCCTTGGCATTCCATAGAAAACATAATATAATATAATAATCCGGCTTCATCTCAATATTAAACATTGCCTTTTATTATGGACAGAATGTCTTCTAAAGATTGATCTGATATGTCGAATGGTTCCAAGTCCAGGTGACATTTTGCTTCCCATTCTACTCTATGGGCATTCCTTTGTATTATTTATCTGTCATTCCATAGAAAAGAGATGTAATCCCAAATAATATCAATATTAATATCTGCTGCTCTACTTGAGGAACACCTGTGGGAAAGGATACATCAATATGTCTCTCAGATTTGCCTTCAAATAAGTTTATATTTTGCTTCCCATTATATTCTATAGGCATTCCTTTCTGTCATTCACCTTTGTCACTCAGAAAACAATAATAATCCCGCTTCATCTCAATATTAAACATTGTCACTGAACATGGAGAGTAAGTATTCTAACGATTAATCTGATATATTGAATGGGTTTGATTCCAGGACACATCTTGATTCCCATTATACTCTATGGGCATTCCTTTCTATCATTTATTTGTCATTCCATAGAAAAGAGCTGTAATCCCCAATAATCTCAATTTTACAATCTGATAATCTACATGAGGAACACCTGTGGGAAAGGTGAAATTGCTATGTCTCTCAGATTTGCCTGCAAATGAGTTTATATTTTACTTCCCATTATACTCTATGGGCTTCCCTTCTGTCATTCACCTTTGTTATTCCATAAAAACAACAATAACCCCACCTAATCCCAATATTAAACATGGCCACTGATATTTAAAAGTAGGTTTAAGAAAAAAAAAATGTAAATGTCTAAAGAGTCTGTCACAAATTGAATTTTTTTTTTTCCATTATTCTCTATGGGCATTCCACTTTGTTCCATTATTCTCTATAGGCATTCCACTTTGTTCCATTATTCTCTATAGGCATTCCACTTTGTTCCATTATTCTCTATGGGCATTCCACTTTGTTCCATTATTCTCTATGGGCATTCCATCTCCCTGTTAAAGTCTATGGTCATTCCATTCCATCATTCCTTTTAGTATGTCACATATGACGTGATCGCCTTCCCGGGCCACTAGGGGGCGCACGCGGCATCATTGGGGACCCGATGCGCATGCCCAGCAGCCGCGATGTCCGTGGGGCACCTGCGATTGCCCAGTAACTGAGCAGGACCGTGGATCTGTGTGTGTAAACACACAGATCCACGTCCTGTCAGAGGAGAGGAGACCGGTGTGTCCCTTAACCCCTCGATCACCCCCTAGTGTTAACCCCTTCCCTGTCAGTCACATTTACACAGTAATCAATGCATTTTTATAGCATGGATTGCTGTATAAATGTGAATGGGCCCAAAAATGTGTCAAAAGTGTCCGATGTGTCCACCGCAATATCGCAGTCACGATAAAAATCGCAGATCGCCGCCATTACTAGTAAAAAAAAAGAAAAATTATAAAAATTCTATAAATCTATCCCCTATTTTGTAGACTTTTTTAAACTTTTGCGCAAACCAATCAATATACGCTTATTGCAATTTTTTTTTACCAAAAATTTGCAGAAAAATACATAAAAATTGGATATTTATTATAGCAAAAAGTAATAAATATTGTGTTTTTTCAAACTTGTCCCTCTTCTTTTGTTTATAGCGCAAAAAATAAAAACCGCAGAAGTCAAATACCACTAAATGAAAGCTCTATTTGTGGGGAAAAAATTATAAAATTTTATTTGGGTACAGTGTTGCATGACCGAGCAATTGTCATTCAAAGTGCGACACCGCTGAAAGCTGAAAAATGGCTTGGGCAGGAAGGGGGTGAACGTGCCCAGTATTGAGGTGGTTAAACCTGTACGGTTGAGGAGATATCCCTGTATTTGCATGTGGCGGTGTCATCGGCACATGCGCACTTAAGCAAACTGAAGCAACGGCACATACGTGCCATTGCTTCAGTTAGACTGTGCCGTTACCAGCGGCTCCCACGCGCATGCGCTGGAGCCGCGATACCCGGAAGTAACCCCCAGGAGAGATGTCGGCTGCCGGAGCGGTGAACGAGGACCGATGCAGGGGCTTCGATCTCAGGTAAGTACAGTAATTCATAATGAGCTAGTATGCTATGCAAACTAACTCATTATGCCTTTATATTGCAGGTTTTTTTTTGAGGGGGGGGGGGGTTTAGGGTTTACAACCACTTTAACCACTTCAGCCCCGGACCAATTGGCAGCCAAAGGACCAGGCCCCTTTTTGCGAATCGGCACTGCGTCGCTTTAACTGACAATTGCGCGGTCGTGCGACGTGGCTCCAAAACAAAATTGGCGTCCTTTTTTTCCCACAAATAGAGCTTTCTTTTGGTGGTATTTGATTGCCCCTGCGGTTTTTATTTTTTGCGCTATAAACAAAAATAGAGCGACAATTTTGAAAACAATGCAATATTTTTTGCTTTTTGCTATAATAAATACCCCCAAAAAATATATAAAACAAATTTTTTTCCCTCAGTTTAGGCCGATACGTATTCTTCTACATATTTTTGGTAAAAAAAAATCGCAATTAGCGATTATTGATTGGTTTGCGCAAAAGTTATAGCTTTTACAAATAGGGGCTAGTTTTATAGCATTTTTATTAATATTATTTTTTTACTAGTAATGGCGGCGATCAGCGATTTTTATTGTGACTGCGACATTATGGCGGACACATCGGACATTTTTGACACATTTTTGGGACCATTGTCATTTATACAGCAATCAATGCTATTTAAATGCATTGGTTCCTGTAGAAATGACAGTTGTAGTGAAGGGGTTAACCACTAGGGGGAGGGGAGGGGTTATGGGCTGTGACGTGTGTGTTTTTTTTTACATTAGGGGGCGGGGCTGACGTCTGACGTCATTGATCGGCTTTCCCGATGACAGGGAACAGCCGATCAATGACAGGCAGAGTAGGAAGCGCGGGGAGAGGTTTGTTTACACATACCTCTCCCCGTTCTTCAGCTCCGTAACCCGATCGCGGGACACCAGCGGCGATCGGGTCCGCTGGCCCCGCGGCCGGGGTCTCGGAGCTCCCGACCGCGCCGCTGGCGCGCGCGCGCGACCCACAGGCAGGCACATGCACGATCACGTACAGGTACGTGATTTTGCCTGCCCGTGCCATTTTGCCGCAGTATATCTGCGTTAGGCGGTCGGGAAAAATTATTAAAAGCCAGCAGCTACAAATACTGCAGCTGCAGACTTTTAATAAATGGACACTTACCTTTCCTGGAGTCCAGCAATGTCGGCAGCCGAGCAAACAGCTCTGAGGCCGAGATCGAATCTGTTGCAGGGGTCCCTGGACACCGATGTGACCGGCGACATGTCTCCCGTAGTTATTTCCGGGTTTGTCAGCTCCAGCGCTGTCATTGGCCGGAACCCTCAATGACGTTACTCCTGGTCACAGCACGGCTACTAAAGAAATGGCTTGAGCGGTCACAGGTGTACCATACTACAGGAGCAGTTTTAATACTCACCTCACGTTAACCCTTTCTTGTTCCACTTACAATTGCTACAACACTAATAGCTAGCAGAAGACAGAAGACCAAAGACTCTTTCATTGCAAGGCCTTGCATCCTATTATATTAGGGGGAGCTCCCTAGTAATTGTGTTGTATTTTATTATTAACCCTGCATTCCTGTAGCTACCAGAGTGTGCTGGAAGTCAGAAGATGCCCAGAGTAAGGTGTAGTCACTCTGAGCACTAGTCCCAATTGGACCCACATTCTCAGGGATCATTTAAGATAATTGTACAGGTACAATCTGTTGTTTATACCTACTGTGCTGTTACATTATGTTTATGTGACAGTGCAAATGCTGTAAATACTATTTTACACTAATCTCAGTCGAAATACGTTCTTGTTTAGGTACAATTGGTGTGGAGTATTGTTCCTTTCCCAGCAGGTGGAACACCGGATACCCAGGTAATACTAAAGGTATACTGTTGTTACATTGTATATTGTGGGTTATCCTTCACTATTTGCTTCACACCAACATTGCACCACAGCTGTGTCAAGGGGACTGAGCCAAGTCAGTGGGGATTCACTAGCAGAGTACAGGCCCAAACAAATTCAGCAGCTCTTTCGGGGGTCAGTGCTACACTTGATTCCCTCATTCACACACTCGATGTGGACGGGGGAATTCTCCCTGCTCAGCTGTTATATTCTTTCAGCAGGGAGATTTCCCCCGCCATCAGATTAAACTGATCAGTGCTGCCGACTATAGTCTGTGGTGCTGATCGAGCTGGGAAAATCAAATAGGGCAATTGTACAGAAGTCGATTGACAGATCGATCTGTGTACAACCAGCATGCCCATACATGGATCAAAATGTGTCCAGTCCCTACTGAACCAGCTGAATTTCAATCCATGTATGGTCGACTTTAGGGGATTTTATAGCTGTAGGTGGGGTACTTCATGGTGCAGAGGCAATAACACACACAGTCCCAGTGCATGGAAGAACTTGTATTGAATTAATGCAAAGACAGTTCACAAATAACCCAGTGGAAAGGCAGTAGTGGGCTTAAGCACTGTATGGCCATATTGTTTGACCAAATCCCCATTTTTGTTTATTTGCTTATTGTGTTCAGGTACTTTAAACAGCCTTGTAGGATTTTAACCATCTCAATACAGTGCATTTTCACCCCCTTCCTGCCCAAGCCATTTTTCAGCTTTCAGCGCTGTCACACTTTGAATGACAATTGCGTGGTTATACAACACTGTACCCAGATGAAATTGTTATAATTTTGTCCCCACAAATAGAGCTTTCTTTTGGTGGTATTTGATCACCTCTGTGGTTTTGTTTTTTTGCGCTATAAACAAAAAAACGGGACAAGTTTGAAAACAAACAATATTTTTTACTTTTTGCTATAATAAATATCCAATTTAAAAAAAAAAAAAAAAAAAACTAATTTTTTCCTCAGTTTAGGCCGATTGTGTATTCTTCTACATATTTTTGGTAAAAAAAAAATCGCAATAAGCGTATATTGATTGGTTTGCGCAAAAGTTTTAGCGCCTACAAAATAGAGGATAGATTTATAGCATTTTTATTATTATTATTTTATTTAACTAGTAATGGCGGCGATCTGCGATTTTTATCGTGACTGCGATAATGCGGCGGACATATCGGACACTTTTGACACATTTTCGGGACCATTCACATTTATACAGCGATCAGTGCTATAAAAATGCATTGATTACTGTATAAATGTGACTGGAAGGGAAGGGGTCAGCACTAGGGGGCGCTGAAGGGGTTAATATGTTCCCTGGGAGTGGTTCTAACTGTAGGGGGAGGCGATTCACAAGGGGAGGAGACCAATTGGTGTTTCTCAGTACTGAGAACACACCATTGGTCTCCTCTCCTCTGACAGGACTGTGGACTGTGGATCTGTGTGTTTACATACACAGATCCATTGTCCTGCTGTGTTAAGGTCTCAAGCTAGTGCATGAAGCTAGCACGAAGATGTAAAAAGAGATAAAAAATGGTGATAACACTATTTTAATTTTTCTTTCTGCATTGGGTAAACACAGGTCACTGCAAGAACAAATAGAAAACAAATGTGTCCCGTCTACACCACAATACTGGTGTGATGCGGTGAGCTGTGGGAAATAGCAGAATGTCTGCATTTTCCCGCAGTGCACTGGATGTCACCACACTGAAGCACAATGCACTGTACATGAATGAAGTGTCACATAGCAGATTAAGTTAAGAAAAACAACAAGTAAGCTGACGCCAACATTAGCCTGCACAGTAAAACACTATGTTTTACTGTAAAACATATCAAGATCCTAGCCTTAGGAAAGGAGTTCACCAAGGGAGCATAATTCATCTTATTAGGGTACAACATAGCCTCTGTGGCGATTACATTTATCTTTTTTCTTAAACAGGAACTGGAAAGAGGACAGTGCTGACCCCATGTGGATGTAAGGCACAATACTCACTTCAAATACAATCAAAAACAATAGATACAATAATACAACATTTCTAACATTATTACTGGTTTTATACTATTTGTGCCATCTGCTGTAAAGAATTGTATGTAGGGACTTCCATGAGTTGATTGTTGTCAATAAAGACTGTCTTGGAGACAATGGAATAGATCTAATCTTTTTAAGGGCTTGTTCACATAGGCTGACAGGGGGCGATGAAATAGGGCCTTTCAGATGCCATTTTACCTTGCCTGACTCCCCACCTAAAGAAGGGCATACTCAGGCTGCTAAGGGCTGCGCACATGCTGCAGCCCCAATGGCCATGCCAAGATATTTAGACAGGATTTATACTGTGCCTTTGGCTTGGCAGCAATGAATGTATGCAGAAAGAGGATGTGTAATTTATGTGTTGCAGCATTTAAGGTAAGTAACATACAGTCAATTTGTATGCTAATACCTTCACTGTGTAGTGCCCTCCTCTAGTTAGGCTGCTGGGCTAAATTTTGTATTTTGGCTTCACTGGAGTCAGAGCAGAAATCTATTATTTTGGTCTGGTCAGGGTTTCCTAGCTGGGTGTTTTATTTCTTTCACCCCATTCTGGAAGAGGCTTCCAGAATATAAGACAGGGAGAGTCAAATGACCAGTATGAATATTGATCAAGCTGTAGCCAATCCTTGGTAGGAGGCATTCAGAAGGTGGCTGGGACAGTGATAAATGATTGGGAGGCCTTTCCAGAATGTTCTTTTCTCTCCAGGGATGGTTACAGTTGTCCCGGGGCTGCTTCCCTGGGAGACAGTTGGTAAGACAAAAAATTGCAGTCTGGGCCCTTGGCCTCAGCAGGTGCTGAGCTCGGGGTCTGGTGAAGATTGCTAAAGGATTATTTTTGCTGCAGGGCACTGTCCTGAAGTCCTGGTCTGGAGAAGAATCTTTTGTCTCCCTCACTGAAGATCTACCTGTAGAAACTGTGTGGCAGACCGCTCATAGGACATTTTGAATAAGACCTGTGTTTGGGACCTTCACGTGTGCCTGCCGCTATAAAGATTTAGTGTGAAGTTTGTCCTCTCATTGCTTGTTAATACCATTTTGGTGTACCCTGTGACCCTCTCCTCTTCATGTACCTCAACAATCAATAGTAAAACAGCATCATCTAGACTGAGCAATTATTGTCAGTGTGGGTTAGACTGTGCTTGTGACTGGTGGCCTCTGTAGCAGGAGAGACCTGGGCATATTCTCAGCAGCCCCTCTGGGGGTGATCACTACAACTGTCAAATCTATCTGGCTCCAGAGAGATTCTTAAAGTGATCCTATTCTAGGAAATAAATCCACCCAAAGCGGAACACAGGGGTGTCCTCTGAAGCGCTTACTGAATCCTCTCTCCAACCTCCATGCTATTACTATGTCCTGTGGTGATGTGAAGGTGGGTTGAAGAAACCACTGAATGCTGCAAAGAACACAAGAGATTGAGTCTCCCAGTAGTGTTTGTTTCTCAGCAAACTTTGAGGGAAGTTCTATAGCAATAGAGCTGCATATAGTGGCACCAGGATATGTAAGTATACACTCTTTTGTAGGTATACCTTTTTAGGGGAATTCATTTTTGCACTCCAGTATCTCTGTCCTGACAAGAACACTTTCAATTATGCACAGGTGATCAGTGTCTAAAGCATAGCTCCCAACTGTTCCTGATTTTGAGGGAATATCCCTGTTTTGGAACAAAGTCCCTCTGTCCCTCTTTCCTCCTCATTTGTCCCTCATTTTGGCCTGATCTATATAGTTGTATATGTAGCGCCGGCTTCTGAAGAGCACGCGCTATGTGTTTTTTTCTATTTAAAATTCCTAAAACTGCAGTTTGGTTTTGGGCTTAATTATACCAAATTATGGTTTCAGTACCAGTCTAGCTGGATTGCACTGGGTTCTGCTTGGCCACAGGTGTCGCTGTCACTTCTGGCAAGTGTGAGAACACAGTTTGGCTAGGCGCATTGAGTGCCACTCTTTCTCTGAACCAGCCCAGTAGGAGTGTCGTCTTGCTGTGAATTCTGGGAGAGGGTACTTAAGGTACTGAGATCAGGCGCTTCTCGGTTCCGGTCCAGAAGATCTTTCTGTCTGTTTGGTCCTGGTCCTCCTGACCAGCCCCTATGGCTCTCATGGCCTGGGGTGCGGATCCATCCAATTCCAAGTCTCGGGGCTGGCTTGCCCGAGGCAAAGTAACTGGAAGGAGGATTCAAAGGTGGTCCAGTGCCGTCTTATCTGTGGAGATGCCCAGCAACTGAGGAAGCAACCAGGGGAGGACTCTTCGGGAGAAGGCCACGCATAAGGCTGGCTTCTCAGAAAGAGCCTGGAGACTTAGTTGAAAGACACCAAGTGAATCTACACTTGTACGGCATCGCCGGACCGGCTGGAAGATACTGGTACCGTATGAGGGCTCTCTAAATTTGTCTACATCCTTCAGCTACTACAAGTGTTCTACAACAAGTCTGTGGCAGAGACTTTATTCACAAGTGTTCTACAACAAGTCTGTGGCAGAGACTTTATTCACAATTGTTCTACAATAAGTCTGTGGCAGAGACTTTGCTCTATTTGAACACCCTATTAGTTGCTATGCCTAGTGAGAGGAGGTCTATCCGGTAGCCATGAGAATCCAGTTGTGAGTGGCTATTCTCTGGATTTCTATAGTGAGAGACTTTCTGTTTTGAGCAGTTCCAAGAGTACCTGAACTTTCTACCTGAACCCCTCTATCCTTCACTGAGAGACTGTGTTTGTCTACCCTTTTTGGCAAATAAGAATCCCAAAGCGGATCCAGTGTCAGTTTCTACAATTCTTTGGGCCATCTACCTCGGGAAACCCCTAGATGCACACGAGGTCAAGAAGGTAACAGTAAGCCCAAATCAAATCAGCAGCTCATTCGGGGGTTAATGCTACATATATAAATGTAGCACCCTGATGTTTAGGCAGGGTTGCTCCTAAATTTACCTGCCAGGTATAGCTACCTTGGTTAATTGTTGAGGATCAATTGATTTTACTCTAAGTCTGTAATTGCTGCACTGGTTGGGCATTAGATAAGACAAGGGCACTGCAAGGTCAGATGATGGGTATATGGGGTATCTCATCCAATGGGATTTTCTTAAATCCCTTGGCCTGCTGGGAGAACCTATATATTTGGGTGGAGTCAGGTGATCAGTGTTCTGTGCCACAGCTTTCTGGGTGGACGTGTGTTGTATTGCCCAGGCTGCTAGGCCGGAGTTTGGGCCTATCCCGGGCACATCTGGCTGCTAAGCTGTCTGAGGGCCTATCCAGAAGCAAATGAGCAGCGCAGGGTATGGATTGCAACATGCAGTCCAACCAGAAGTGATGGTTATGCCGGCCGTAGAACCTGTTGTGGTCGGAGGTAGAGGGGAAGCTGTCGCCACTAAGGGACCAACCACCTTATTACCAGAGTAGCTAAAGTAAGTACCAGAGCAGAATTCTCACCAACTGGGGACGGTGAAGAATCGGGAAACTTCAGCAGGTATCAAGCCAGGGACCCAGCCAGCGGAGGTGACAGGGACCGAGCAGGCCAGAGGGGTAAAGCTTGAGAAGTGTCTGGAGTGCCAAGCTAGGGACCCAGCAGAGAAGCGGGGTGACGCTTGAGGAAGATACTACAGTGAAGATTGAAGGAGCTCAAGGGATTCAGTGGCAGTAAATCATCTAGTCTAGTGAGACTGGGAGCTCAGTGGGTTGAAGAACTACAAGAAGTGATTGTAGTGGATGTGATGGAACTGCTACACTTTGGGGTTTATTTACTAAAGGCAAATCCACTTTGCACTGCAAGTGCACTTGAAAGTGCACTTCGGAAGTAAAGTCACTGTAGATCCGAGAAGGATATGCAAGGAAAATAAAAAACAGCATTTTAGCTTGCACATGATTGGATGATAAAATCAGGAGAGCTTACACTCATTTCAGATCTACCCCTTTGATTTAGAGCGACTGCACTTCCAAGTGCACTTTCGTAAATAACCCCCTTTGTGTTAGAAACTGTTAAAGACTGTGCCATAGGAGACAGCATTACACATGCAGATGTGGACTCTTGCTGGTTGCCTTTCCCTGCATGGCTGACCTCCTGTAGAAGTCTCAGAGTCTGCCAATTAACATTGCAACTGCCTAAGGGTGTCATGGCCCTAACCCTCTCTCCCAAAGTTCTGTTCAAGAGAAATAAAATCTCTTTGCATTCAAGAAGTGTCTGGCGGCCAATGAATCTTGCATTACACCCACCATGCCTCACAACCCACCATTTACAGAAGGATGTCAGCTATCTTTGGCCCTGGAGGTTCTCATTAGATTGAAGGAGGCCTGGGACCTTGCTACATAAAATGCATTGTTTATCTTTCAAATAGTGTTTCGCTGTGCTCATCCAAATTCTAAATTGCTGCATTTATAAATTTCAAAAGCCAATATAAAGGAATAGTAGTGGTAAAAAAAAACACTTGTGGGCTTAACTAATATTTTTTTTTGTATATTCTCCTTTAATGGGGTGTGGCAGGATGTGTGTCCTATGCCTACATACTTTTTATAATAGGTGTCCCTCATTCCCATCTCAAAAAGTTGGGAGTTTTGGATTTAGAGAGTTGAGGGTGAAGAAGCAGCAGTACACGCACTGCCTCCAATGCTCTCCTCCAGGACTTTTCCAAGCCTCTCCATAGGAACTCACTACCGCAATCTGTCTGACTATCTCCTACCCTGTTTGCTTTTAGATGATCCCTGAAAAACCTCCTCTTCAGAGAAGCCTATTCTACCCCTACCTAACAATTGTACTTTTATTTTCTCCATCAGATCACCCCCCACACTTATTACCTTTTGTATCACTTGACCCTCTCTCCTAGATTGTAAGCTCTAATGAGCAGGGTCCTCTGATTCCTCCTGTATTGAATTGTATTGTAACTGTTCTGTCTGCCCTAATGTTGTAAAGCACTGCACAAACTGTTGGCGCTATATAAATCCTGTATAATAATAATAATAATACACTGATTTCCCCGTGAATGGCTGTAAGGGTCTGGTATGGATTTGGGGGGGACCCATGCTGTTTCTTCTTTAAATTTTGATTTAAAAAGATCCATACCAAAAGTGTCTGCTATAGATTGGTGTTTTTTTTTCTGATCAAATTAGTGTTAAAAAATGATGAGAAGTGCGAATCAGATGCCTTCCCATAGAAGGCAATGAGCCTCGAATTTGCATCTGAATCGCACCGCAGTGTTTAGAAAACACGCAGGACTGTTTTGAATTTTGGAGCAAATTCACACTGCTGCTGCACCACATATATGTAAATCAGCTCCAAAGAAAGACTGAGTTATTGCATTCTGACAGCGGGCAGGCTTCCCCTAATCGAGTGGGTAAAATCCTACACGGCAGTGTACAGAAGTCGGGCGGTAGATCAACTTCTGTACAACCTCCCTTCCCCTACATGGATCAAAATTCAGCCTGTCCCTGCTGAACTGGCCAAATTTCGATGCATGTATGTCCGGCTTTAGAAGATTCAGTTTGTAAATGAGTAGAATGCTTGTAAATGTAAACAGTGGTTTTCTATTTATTATTTTTTTTCTTGGTTGAACTAGTTGAACCAAAACTGAGAATTACACCACGGCAACAGAAGAGAACTCGTATTGTGCCCCATCCATACATATATAAAAGGAAAAGATGCTGACCTGACCATCATACCATGGTAACAGAACATGAGAAGTTGCACTGTGCAGCGTCCATACATAGAGAGTAAGAACAGACCCTGAGAAATGCACCATGGCAACCGAAATAATGAAGGGGTAGTGTAAAGAATCCATACATGGAGAATGAATGAATACACTGAGAATTACACTATGGCAACAGAACAGTAGAACTCTGATTCTGCTGTGTTCATTGAAAGATAAGAAAAAATGTTGAGCATTATGGTAACAGAATTAGAGAAGTGGTAGTGTAAATAATCCACACATGGAGAATAAAAGCAAACACTGAGGATTGCACCAGGGCAACACAACTAGGGAAGAGAACATTGTGCAGCATTCAGCCCTGGTTCTCATTGGTGTGATTTGACATGTCAAATCGGCAGGCAATTGTTGGCAATGGCACCGTCCTAATCGGTGCAACACTGCATTTCAAAAAGTAGTTTCTGTACTGCTTTTTAAGATTTCGGGCTGTGATTTCCATTGACATCTGTGCAGAAACCCGCACAGATGTCTCTGAAATCTCTGCCAAAATCGGGACTGACATACGGGAATGAAATGGTGCGAGTTCAGCACCATTTCATTCCCGCACTCAGTGTGAGCCTAGGCTCAAACACTGAGAACCAGAACTGTGGTATTGTGCAGCATGCTTATATCCATATTAATAACAGGCATTGATGTAGCACCCTGATGTTTAGGCAGGGTTACTAGTAAATTTACTTGCCAGGTACAGTTGCCTTGGCCAATTGATAGGAGATCAATTTATTCCACCATAATTCTGAAATTGCTGCACTTCTCTCTTCTGTCACTAGATGACCGGGTACCTGGTGACATTAGATAAGACAAGGGCATTGCAAGGACATAGATGAGGTATCTCAGCCAATGGGCAGGTATCTTCTTGAGTCCCTTGGCCTGCTAGGAGAGCCTATTTATTTGGGTCAGGTCAGGTGATCGGGGTCTGTGCCACCTGGACGGCTGTCTGGAAGGACAAGTTTTGTACTTCCCTGGACTGCTAGGCCAGAGCCTGAGGCCTATCCCAGGGACATCTGGCTGCTAGGCTGTCTGAGGGCCTATCCAGAAGCAAGAGAGCAGCGTAGGGTTGGGACTGCAGCTTGCAGTCCAACCAGAAGTGACGGTTCTGCCAGCCAGAGAACCTGTCATGGTGGGAGGTAGAGGGGAAGCTGTCGCTACTAAGGGACCTCCACTTTGATACCAGGGACCATTGTGAGTAGCTGAAGCAAGAACCAGAGCAGCATTCTCACCAACCGGGACAGTAAAGAATTGGGAAACTTCAGCAGGTGTTAAGCCAGGGTCCTAGCCAGCGAAGGTGATGCTTGCAGATCAGTCTTGTGTGCCAAGCTAGGGACCCAGCAGGGACGCGGGGGTGACACTTGAAGAAGATACTCAGTGAGAATATTGGAAGAGCTCAGGAGATCCAGTGGCAGTGGATCAGCGGGTCTAGAGGAAGTGAAAGAGTTCATTCAACTGTTCAAGATTGTTGCCATAGGAGACAGCGTGTCTCTACATGCAGATGTGGTGTCCGGCTGGATGCCTTTCCCTGCATGGCTGTCTACCTATAGAAGTCTCGGAGTCTGCCAATTAACATTGCATCTACTAAATGGTGTCCTGGCCATAACCATCTCTCTCACAGTTCTGATTAAGAGAAAATAAATCTCTTTGCATTCAAGAAGTGTCTGGTGCCCATTAACCACTTAAGGAACGCCTCACGCCGATATATGTCGGCAGAATGGCACGGCTGGGCAAAACCACGTACCTGTACGTGGCCCTTTAAGAGCCCAGCCGTGGGTCGCGCACCCGGTCCTGAGCTCCGTGACCGTGGCCGCGGGACCAGCGGACCCGATTGGAGCTGGTGTCCCGCGATCGGGTAACAGAGCTGAAGAACGGGGAGAGGTCTGTGTAAACAAACCTCTCCCCGTGCTTCCTACACTGCCTGTCACTGATCGGCTGTTCCCTGTCATCGGGAAAGCCGATCAGTGACGTCAGACGTAAAGCCACGCCCCCTACTGTAAAAAAAACACACGTCACAGACTTAACCCCTCCCCGCCCCCTAGTGGTTAACTCCTTCACTGCCAGTGTCATTTACATAGGAATCAGTGCATTTAAATAGCACTGATTTCTGTATAAATGACAATAGTCCCAGAAATGTGTCAAAAATGTCCGATGTGTCCGCCATAATGTCGCAGTCACAATAAAAATCGCTGATCGCTGCCATTACTAGTAAAAAAAAAAAATTATTAATAAAAATGCTATAAAACTATACCCAATTTTGTAAACGCTATAACTTTTGCGCAAACCAATTAATAATCGCTAATTGCGATTTTTTTTTACCAAAAATATATAGAAGAATACGTATCGGCCTAAACTGAGGAAAAAAAAAGTTTATATATTTTTTGGGGATATTTATTATAGCAAAAAGTAAAAAATATTGCATTTTTTTCAAAATTGTCCCTGTATTTTTGTTTATTGCCCAAAAAATAAAAACCGCAGGGGCGATCAAATACCACCAAAAGAAAGCTCTATTTGTGGGAAAAAAAAGGACGCCAATTTTGTTTGGGAGCCACGTCGCACGACCGCGCAATTGTCAGTTAAAGCGACGCAGTGCCGAATCGCAAAAAGTGGCCTGGTCCTTTGGCTGCAAATTGGTCCGAGGCTTAAAGTGGTGGGACACCCTGAAAACAAAAACTTTTAAAAATGTTAGTAACAATTTCAAATGAAAAAAAAAATTAAAATTTTTTTTTTTACTTACCAGAAATGGCTGTTGCTAGGCAGATTGTCCTAATCTGCCTCCTCCAGCTCCGCGGTGATCTTCTCTTCTTCCGTCTTCTATGGAATGGGGCGCAGTGTGTTATGGGAACTGTGTCCCACAACACATTGCGTTCCCCATTCACAAATCCCACTCACGCATGCGCAGTAGGCCGCGCGCCGACTCGCGCAGGCGCAGTAGGCCGCGCGCCGACTCGCGCAGGCGCAGTAGGCCGCGCGCCGACTCGCGCAGGCGCAGTAGGCCGCGCGCCGACTCGCGCAGGCGCAGTAGGCCGCGCAAAGTCGTTTCCCTTACTGAGGATGGCGGCGCTGGATCCGGAACGCAGAGGGACATCTCGGCCTCCACGAACAGCATCGCGGGCGCCCTGGGAGGGTAAGTGTACTTATTAAAAGTCAGCAGCGACTTTTTTTTTAGCTGCTGACTTTTAAAAAATTTTTTTTTAGCTGACACACCGCTTTAAGTGGTTAATCTACTTTACATTGCACCCACCATTCCTCGTAACCCACTCTACACAGAAGGATGTCAGCAGCTGTCCCCAACTCTGGAGCTGGGCACCATTAGGCCTGGAGAGGCTCGGGACTCTGCTACATTTACAACTACAGTATGGTAGCTGAACTACAGTGATTTTGTGCCACTTATATAAGATATATAAGTATAAGATAAGAAACTAAAATGTATACAGTAGCAGCTAAGCAAGAGCTATGTTAGCATGCAGCATCTATATCTACAGAATAAGATCAGACACTGAAGTGTAGCAAGGCAATAGAACATGACAAGTTATAGCGTAAAGCATCCCTACATACAGAATAAGATCAGACACTGACGGATCCATAGGGGCTATGGTAATGTGCAGTGTCCACACCAGTGTTTCTCAACTCCAGTCCTCAAGGCGCCCCAACGGGTCATGTTTTCAGGCTTTCCATTATTCTGCACAGGTGATTTGATCAGTTTCACTGTCTTAGTAATTACCACAGCTGTTTCATCTGAGGGAAATTCTGAAAACATGACCTGTTGGGGCGCCTTGAGGACTGGAGTTGAGAAACATTGGTCCACACAGAGAAAATAAAATAGGTCCCCTAAAAAATAGACTATGGCGACGGATTAAGAAAAGTTGTATTGCGTAGCATCCATGCATAAGGAATACATGCAAACAATCAAAAAATTAAACCAACAGTTGTACAGTGTTCATACATAGAAAATAAGAGCAGACACTGAGAATTGCATCATTGAAAAAGAACAAGAGAAAAATTAAAACATAGAATCTCCTCGATAGGAACTCCTCGTGAGCCCAACCATAACAACATTGGGGGAAGGCTCTTGCCTTCCCCATTTGAAGTCCCCTTTGAACAGAGCTTGCTTTCTCCCCCTTCCCTTTCCATATATCCTCTTGTTCTTTTTTGTGTTTTTCCTTTTTCCTTACCATCTATCTCTTTCTTATCTACACCTCTACCTCGGTTGAACATAATTTCATTTTGGAAATAATAGTATTCTAGTGCCTTACATGTGAACAATTCAAAATTGTCATGATTGTACACCAATGTTTTTGTGCCTGGAAGTTCTGCACATTATTATCCACATACTTCCCTATTATTGTGTTGATAATAAAACTTATATTATCATAAAAATGATAATTATCCCATAGGACACAGTGTGCTCCTATTGGGGTGTCTGGGTCGTCAGGAACCGCATATAGAACTCAATAAGTTCATTGCTCCGAATTAAATGGTATTAACTTGTCTTCCACTTATTCATGTATGCTGTATAGGATACCTCGTTACCAATAGGGATGAGCTTTGAGTTTGAGTCAAACTCATGTACGACTCGAACATTGCCTGTTCGCCTGTTCAGCGAACAGCGAACAATTTGGGGTGTTCACAGAAAATTCGAAAAGCCGCGAGCACCCTGTAAAAGTCTATGGGAGAAATCTCAAGTGCTAATTTTAAAAGCCTATATGCAAGTTATTGTCATAAAAAGTGTTTGGGGACCTGGGTCCTGCCCCAGGGGACATGTATCAATGCAATATTTTTTTTTTTAAACTGACGTTTTTTCAAGAGCAGTGATTTTAATAATGCTTAAAGTGAAACAATAAAAGTGTAATATTCCTTTACATTTCGTACCTGGGGGGGTGTCTATAGTATGCCTGTGAAGGGGCGCATGTTTCCCGTGCTTAGAACCTTGCCCTGCACAAAGTGTAATTTTTGCAGGAAAAAAAGCTATTTAAAATCACTCGCGGCTAATGAATTGCCGGCTCCCGTAACACAGAGAACAGTCATTCATTGAAAAAAAAAAGCGTGGGGGTCCCCCCAATTTTAAATACCAGGCCCTTCAGGTCTGCTATGGATATTAAGGGGAACCCTGCGTCAAATTTTTTTTAAAAATGACGTGGGGGTCCCCCTAAATAGCCATACCAGACCCTTCAGGTCTGGGATGGATTTTAAGGGGAACCCCGGCAAAAAAAAAAAAATGGCGTGGGGTCCCCCTCAAAATCCATACCAGACCCTTATCCGAGCACGCAACCTGGCAGGCCGCAGGAAAAGAGGGGGGGACGAGAGCGCCCCCTCCCCTCCTGAACCGTACCAGGCCACATGCCCTCAACATTGGGAGGGTGCTTTGGGGGTCTGTGACCCCTCAAAGCACCATGTCCCCATGTTGATGGGGACAAGGGCCTCTTCCCCACAACCCTGGCCATTGGTTGTGGGGGTCTGCGGGCGGGGGGCTTATTGGAATCTGGAAGCGCCCTTTAATAAGGGGACCCCGAGATCCCGGCCCCCCCTGTGTGAAATGGTAAGGGGGTACAAAATTACCCCTACCATTTCACCAAAAAAGTGACAAAAATTTTAAAAATGACAGGAGACGGTCTTTGACAATTCCTTTGTTAAAATCTTCTTTCATCTTCTTTTTTCTGATCTTCCTTGTTCCTTTCTTCATCCTTCAGTTTCTTCCATCTTCTTCCATCTTCTTCCATCTTCTTCCATCTTCTTTCATCTTCTTTCATCTTCTTCCATCTTCTTCTTCCTCTGATCCGCTTCTTCTTGCTCTGGTCTTCTCGTCCGGCATCTTCTTCCAAGGCGTCGGCGTCTCTTCTTGGGCCGCTACGCGTAATGGGAGGCTCCCGCTGTGTGAGGCTTCGCTGCGTCTGACAGCTCTTTTATAACGGAGGGCGGGGCCACCTGGTGACCCAGCCCCCCTCTGATGCACGGGGATGTCATGGGGACTACCCTATGGCTTTCCCCATGACGTCAGAGGGGGGCCGTCCGCCTCAAAGCACATGGTGCTTTAACCACTTCAGCCCCGGACCAATTGGCAGCCAAAGGACCAGGCCCCTTTTTGCGATTCGGCACTGCGTCGCTTTAACTGACAATTGCGCGGTCGTGCGACGTGGCTCCCAAACAAAATTGGCGTCCTTTTTTTCCCACAAATAGAGCTTTCTTTTGGTGGTATTTGATCGCCCCTGCGGTTTTTATTTTTTGCGCTATAAACAAAAATAGAGCGACAATTTTGAAAAAAATGCAATATTTTTTTACTTTTTGCTATAATAAATATCCCCAAAAAAATATATAAAAAAACATTTTTTTTCCTCAGTTTAGGCCGATACGTATTCTTCTACATATTTTTGGTAAAAAAAAAAAATCGCAATTATCGATTATTGATTAGTTTGCGCAAAAGTTAGTTTTATAGCATTTTTATTAATATTTTTTTTTTTATTAGTAATGGCGGCGATCAGCGATTTTTATTGTGACTGCGACATTATGGCGGACACATCGGACATTTTTGACACATTTTTGGGACATTTGTCATTTATACAGAAATCAGTGCTATTTAAATAGCACTGATTCCTATGTAAATGACAGTTGTAGTGAAGGGGTTAACCACTAGGGGGCGGGGAGGAGTCAGTGTGACGTGTTGTGTTTTTTTTTACAGTAGGGGGGGCGTGGCTGTACGTCTGACGTCATTGATCGGCGTTCCCGATGACAGGGAACCGCCGATCACTGACAGTCAGTGTAGGAAGCGCGGGGAGAGGTTTGTTTACACAAACCTCTCCCCTTCTTCAGCTCCGTAACCTGATCGCGGGATACCAGCGGCGATCAGGTCTGCTGGTCCCGCGGCCGTGGTCACGGAGCTCCCGAGCGGGTCGCGAGTGCGCCACTGGCGCCGCGCGCGCGGCCCCCGGGCAGGCAAATTAAAGGGGACGTACCCGTACGTGCTTTTGCCTGCCCGTGCCATTCTGTAGACGTATATCTACATGAGGCGGTCGGGAAGCGGTTAAGGGGTCACAGACCCCCAAAGCACCCTCCCAATGTTGAGGGCATGTGGCCTGGTACGGTTCAGGAGGCTCTTTTCCTGCGGCCTGCCAGGTTGCGTACTTGGATAAGGGTCTGGTATGGATTTTGAGGGGGGGCCCACGCCATTTTTTTTTTTTGGCCGGGGTTCCCCTTAAAATCCATCCCAGACCTTAAGGGTCTGGTATGGATATTTAGGGGGACCCCACGTCATTTTTTTTTATTTGATGCAGGGTTCCCCTTAATATCCATAGCAGATCTGAAGGGCCTGGTAATTGAATTTGGGGGGACCCCCACGCTTTTTTTTTTTTTTTTATCAATGACTTTCAATGAATGACTGTTCTCTGTGTTACGGGAGCCAGCAATTCATTAGCCGCGAGTGATTTTAAATAGCTTTTTTTCCTGCAAAAATGACACTTTGTGCAGGGACAGTTCTAAGTATGGGAAACATGCGCCCCTTCACAGGCATACTATAGACACCCCCAGTTACGAAATTTAAAGGAATATTACACTTTTATTGTTTGACATTAAGCATTATTAAAATCACTGCTCCTGAAAAAACGGCCATTTAAAAAAAAAAATTTGCATTGATACATGTCCCCTGGGGCAGGACCCAGGTCCCCAAACACTTTTTATGACAATAACTTGCATATAAGCCTTTAAAATTAGCACTTTTGATTTTGAACGTTCGAGTCCCATAGACTTTAATAGGGTTCTAAAGTTCGCACAAGCTTTAGGTCTGTTCGCAGGTTCTGGTGCGAACCGAACAGGGGGTTGTTCGGCTCATCCCTAGTTACCAACTATGCAACACAAGCTCAATATACCAGTGTGCCTACTGGTCTGCACCTTATTAGCTCTCAGTTTTTTTGTGTGATAAAACAATAAAACCTATTGAACCTAAAAGAACAAGAGAAGTGTTCATGTACCGTGTCTATAAGATCAAATGCTGAGTACTCTTATTATTACTACGCCCATACATAGAGAATAAAATCACATACTAAGAATTACAATATGTATATACTATATATCTACTGTCCTATATATCTCTATATACTGTATCCACTGTATATACCCAGATATAGAGGTGTGTATGGGTGTAATATTCCTGCTGGGGGGGGGGGGGGGTATGGGTGTAACATTCCTGCTGGGGGGGGTATGGGTGTAATTTTCCTACTGGGGGGTATGGGTGTAATATTCCTGCTGGGGGGGAACATCAGTGTAATATTCCTGCTGGGGGGGAAGTCTGTGCAGGAAGTTCTTGTCGTATGATGTAAACGGCAAGGACTTAGGCTCTTTTCACACCTAGGTGTTCCGAATTCCCGAATTTCTACAAAACGCGGGAGACACGCTTGCGATCCCCTTACTTTCAATATCACCCCAATCGAGTTGTGATTTTGCTGCGATTGTCGCCTGACAAAATTGCAGGACTGCTTTTGGGAATCAGGCGTCCCAAGATTTTGTTTGTGTGATTTGTTAGGTGACAATATTGTCCCATGATTGGGGTGCCATTGAAAGTAACGGGATCACAAGCCTGTCCTGTGTTTTGCAGCAAATTGGTAATTCTGCCCATGATCTGGAAACACCTAGGTTTGATCACAGATTCTATCAGTTGCTGAGTTCACCTTCGGTAGATTCTGGGGGAACATTTTCTTCCTCAAACATTCCACACATTTGCTTCATTCTTTTTTCCAGCGCTAATATACAGTATACTCAGCATTGACCTTGTATAGCGCTTTTCTTTCATAGGACTCCAAGTATTGGAGATGGTGTTGGCTGGGAATTGAACCTGGGTCAGCTGCTGGGAAGGCAGCTATGCTCACCGCTGCACCACCAACGCAAGGTAGCTCTCATAGATCAGCTGTGTGTCTCACCTTTGCTGCTGTGGGCCGGCTGGCACCTGTTGTTCTACTAGCTTGTGTTCAGCTCTGTGCACTCTGCAGCTATGGGTGTCGCCACTCTCACCTGTTGTCTAATATTTGATTCCTTCCTGCTACTTCCTGTCCAGCCCCTCATGTGCTTCTCTATTTAAATGCCTTTCAAACCAGCTACTGGTTGCTTGAGCAACATTTGTTTCTGAGCTCCCTTCGTGTAACCTGCCTTAATCTGACCTCTCGTGAACTGATCTCTTGTGTACCGATTCGGCTTGTTCTGATTACGTTATCTGCAGCCCGCCTTGGCTCACTATCCGGCTCTTTTTTTGCTTCATCCATCCATCCTTGTCTGACAGTGTCTTCTGGTACTTCCCTAGCGAGCAGGGTGAACCCGGGGGTCGTGACCTGGGGTCAGCATGCAGCTAAGCCCAAACCCTCGTGAGGGGGTCCCTGGCAGAATACCGGCTGGCCCTTAGACTCCACTCCCTGGGGGATCCCGTGTCACCTGCTCGCCTGTGGGCTCACTGTAAGTAGTACCGTGACAGTAGCATGTCTTTGTAGTGTGGGAGGAAACCGGAGTACCCAAAGGAAACCCACGCAAGCACAGGGAGAACATGCAACTCCATGCAGATAGTGTCCTGGTCAGAATCTGAAACAAGGACCCCAGTGCTGCAAGGCTAACCCCTATGCCTCTGTTCTGCCCATATGCAGCCTCTGTTCTCTAAGGCCCACCCCCACTGAGCGGGGTACATCAGTCATGTCCACTTAAAGTGCCTCCAGAAGAAATCCAAACTTATCCTAAACTACAATCTATATATATAACATTCCAACACACACCCAAAGAATAACGCACACCTCCAAAACATATACAAACTTGTCCTAATCTACAATGTATAACACTCCTATAATAAAACACGCCCAAATAACAATAAAGAGCGGTACAGTGGTCCCCAAATTAGCAGCACAATGGAGCTAAACATTCCATTCACACTAAGGTCTCATTCACACGGAAGGTATGAATCTTTCCCCATGGGAGGGCCATGTTTACCAGAATGGGGATGCACAGGTGTTCCCAGCATCCCATGTAGGCAGTCCCATTGCTGTCAACAGGGGTGCAGCAGCTGTACCCAATGTGACATCTGTGTGGGTGCCGGTGCACGGTCCCAAACACACCCAGGGTGCGTCCGCGCAACTCCACCCGCATTGATGTCCTTTTTGGGGTTTGCGCAGCCCCCACACAGGGTACAGATTCATACACCCCGTGTGAGTGAGGCCTTGTACTTCTCCATAAAGGACCTCACTGGCAGGAAGAGTTCTCATTTCTCCAGCAGAGAAAACCTAAAGAAAGCCGGAAATACTCCTCCCGCCTCTGAAGACAAAAAGAGTTCCAACCTCCCCTCATAGCCGGTCCACCACACGCCCAAAAACATACCGGCCTTCAACCTCCCTTTATAGCCGGTTCAACACACGCCTCAAAAACATACCGGCCTCTAACCTCCTCTTATAGCCGGTCCAACACACGCCTCAAAAGCCTACCTGCCTCCAAACTTCACAACATAATCAATTACTGAATGTAGATCGACAATTCATCAATCAAACATAATCACCTGTAAAAAGTTGCCTGAGATGTTGGTGGTAAACAGCCTGCTTGGCCCGGGGGGAAACAAAACCAAGTCTTCCAAAAACTGCCTCATATCCAAGAGTTGCCAAATGCACACATTTAGCTTTAAGGTTAATCAAAAATATCACATTCTAAAGGGAAAGGTAGAACAAGGGGAGGAGGAGTATGGAAGAGGGAGAGAGGGAGGAAAGGAGGGGGGAGGGAGGTTGAAGGAAAGAAGGGGGTGAGGGTTGGGGGAACCTGCGGTTACTGGAGTGGCTGCCGCCACCAGTGTAGGAACATGTGTTGGTACAGCTGTACCTGGTCCCTAGGGCACCACAGCCACGCTACAGTACTGGCCTTCCACAGTCCACACCCCTCTGTTCTCATTGGCTGGGGAGAAGCTATGAGCCATTTCCTGAATGGAGAGGAGCACGGGGTGGAAACAGCCCAGGATGGGGAAGTGTCTGTGTCAAGGACTTACCAGGCGCTTTCGGGCTCTCCATGCGCACGCAGGTGCGCGGCGGGCGCGTGCACGTTGGCGTGCGCGGCGGCGCGCGCGTGGACGCAATTGGCGCCAAAACGGGCTTTAAAAGCCCAGCGGTGACACTCAGCCAGTGCTGTGTTGTCTCAGCTATCCTGCTTGTCAGCTATCTGAAACCTGATCTGAACCTGTGATTCCCGTTATCGACCCGGCTCTGTGCCTTCTCCTATTCGCCGATTCCCGTTTGTCTGATCCACCTGCTGCCTGGTTCTGTTGTATCCAGCTTCACCACCCACAGCTGCAGACTTACACCCTGCCACCTGTATACGAATACTTCTGGAGGACCTCCTTGTTGATCTCAACACCTTCCTCTACAAACAAACCAGGCACTCCTACCCCACTGTGCTCACGTGACCACTGTCCCCACTCCAGTGGACCGTGAACCAGCGCTGTATGAGAGGTCTTCTCCTACAAGTCAGGCTCTACGTCCAGGTACGTAACAGTACAACACAGCCATGACTGAGCCTGCAGGAGAGACCTCCCCCATGACGGAGATTTGCTCACACCTGTCAGCCCTCACCCAGGCCGTAAAATCCTTACAAGACGGTTACACCAGATAGGAGGGTCAAGTTCAGAACCTCATCAACCCTGTAAACGTGGCTCCTGTTTCCGTTGCTGCCCCTGCTCAGGCTGCTTCCTCTCCTTCTGTTGTTATGCTTCCACCTGAACCAAGGGTCCCCATACCTGAGAGGTTTTCAGGGGACCGAACAAAATTCCGGGCCTTCCGCAGCGCTTGTCAACTTTATTTCGCCCTGCAACCCCGGACTTTTTCACTCGAAGCCACTAAAGTGGGGTTTGTGGTCTCCCTGCTGTTAGGAGAACCACAGATCTGGGAACACCGACTTCTCGAAGAGGACTCTATTTTGATTCAGTCATTGACGGCCTTCTTTGAAGCTATGTCCCAGCTTTATGAAGACCCTGAACGGGTAGCCACAGCAGAAGCTACCTTAACTACGCTCCAGCAGGGTCGCCGGGCGGCCGAGGATTACATCTCAGACTTTAGACGTTGGAGTGCAGACACTCAATGGAATGATGCAGCTCTTCGGCATCAGTTCCGCATGGGCCTATCAGAAGGACTAAAAGATGAACTGGCCCGGGTAGGCATACCTGATACTCTTGAGGCTTTAATCACCCTAACAATCCAGATTGATCGCCGCCTTCGGGAACGTCGCACTGAACGGTCCTTTCAACCGCCCTACTTGGGTGACTGCTAAAGCTCCAATTCCTGCTGCCTGCTACCTACCTCCACCCAACTTTCAACCGACCAGCTCTGTGCCTGACACCTCCGAGCCGATGCAGTTGGAACTGATCCGACCCACCTTAACCCCAGAAGAGCGCACGCGTCGCCATCAACTGAACCTCTGCCTGTACTGTGGGGCAACAAGACATTACGTGCGCAACGGCCCGGTCAAGATGCGTAAGTGCTCCTCCTCTGTTCCTGCCAGTCTTTCAGCATTATCTGCTAACACAACCCACATTGCTCTCCCTCTCTCATTACAGCTCCAAGGATGGACAATTCCAGTTAAGGCAATTATTGATTCCGGAGCATGCAGCTGCTTCATTGACTCCGCCTTCGTCAGCCAACACAACATCCCCTTACGGAATAAGACCCACCGACTTTCAGTCTTCTTGGCCGATGGCTCCCGCATCAGCTCTGGGCAGGTGACCCAAGAGACTTTTCCCTTACCTGTCACCACTTCCTCCCAGCATAAGGAGCTCCTGATCCTTGACGTCATCTCTTCCCCGTTGTTTCCAATCATTTTGGGCATTCCCTGGCTTCAGGCCCATAATCCCTCCATCAATTGGACCACCAGAGAGATCAGGTTCTTGTCCCCCTACTGCCAAGAACACTGTCAACACGAATCTACTCAATCACCTGTCACCCTATTTTGCATGGACATTGATCAGAACCTACGCCAATCAGTACCCGAACCGTATCATGGGTTCCTCGATGTATTTAGCAAAAAGGGAGCAGACTCTCTTCCACCCCATCGATCATACGACTGCCCAATTGAACTTCTACCCGGGGCCGAAATTCCCTTTGGGCGTATTTTCCCCTTATCAGAAAAAGAACAGGAAGCATTAAAGGTCTACATCAACGAAAACCTGGAAAAGGGGTTCATCCGCCCATCTACCTCCCCAGCTGGTGCTGGAATATTTTTTGTGACCAAGAAGGATCAGACTCTCCGCCCGTGTGTGGACTATCGGGAATTAAATAAAATCACGGTCAAGAACCGTTACCTGCTGCCCCTAATACCCCGATTTATTCCAGAAACTAAGGTCTGCTACTATTTTCACAAAACTTGATCTAAGAGGGGCCTACAATCTGGTCCGCATCCGGGCCGGGCATGAGTGGAAGACGGCGTTCCGAACGCGGTTCGGGCATTATGAATATTTGGTCATGCCCTTTGGTCTATGTAATGCACCTGCCACTTTTCAACATCTTATTAACGATGTATTCAGAGACTTCTTAGATGTTTTTGTAATTGTTTATTTGGATGATATTTTGTTTTTTTCTGAATCACTCAGCCAGCACCAGGAACACGTCTGCAGAGTCCTTGACCGTCTTCGCCTACATTGACTGTACGCAAAGGCAGAGAAGTGTGAGTTCGAGCAACGAGAGATTCAATTTTTTGGGCTTGATAATCTCCTCAACCGGTATTAAAATGGATCCCCAAAAAGTGTCTGCCGTTTTAGACTGGCCTGCACCAGTAGATAAGAAAGGCATACAACGTTTCATTGGCTTCGCAAACTTTTACAGAAAATTTATCAAGGGATTCTCTGCCATCATTGCACCTATTACACGATTGACCCAACAACACGTCAGGTTTCATTGGAGTTCGGAGGCTCAGGATGCATTTGAGAGACTTAAGAGACTTTTTACATCAGCTCCAATTCTCAGCCATCCTAATCCATCCTTGCCCTTTTTATTAGAAGTAGACGCATCCGAAGTAGCGGTGGGAGCGGTCATTTCTCTAAGACAGGGTAAGGAGGACTTGATTCACCCTGTAGGATTTTTCTCTCGAAAATTATCTCCAGCTGAGAGAAATTATGACGTAGGGGATCGGGAACTTCTTGCCATCAAGACCGCTTTGGAAGAGTGGAGGTATCTGTTAGAGGGCGCGGTCCATCCGGTATTAATATATACCGACCACAAAAACTTAGAATACCTGAGATCTGCCAAACGCTTGAGACCCCGGCAGGCCCGTTGGGCCTTGTTTTTCACCCGCTTCTGTTTCCACATCACTTATCGGCCTGGATCAAAGAACGTCAAACCAGACGCATTGTCACGCATGCATGACAATCCAAAAGACTCACCTGCTCCTGACACGATTTTGCCCACAAGTAACTTCTTGCTTTTACAAACAGACCTCTTATCTCTAATCAAGGAAGCTTCTACCAACTCTCCAAGGCCCCCAGGAACCACCTTGACATCACGAGATGGCTTGCTATGGAAGGGAAGTCAAATCTTTGTTCCGGAAAGTATCCGAGTTAAGGTACTAACACTGCTTCATGACCATCCTTTAGCAGGGCATTTTGGGGTCCGGAAGACTCTTGAACTCATACAACGTACATTTTGGTGGCCCAATTTAAAGGAGTTTTGTGGGAGATACGTCAGTTCCTGTCCTGTCTGCATACGGAACAAGACTTCAAGGAACCGAGCCTGGGGCCTGTTAAAACCTTTACCTATACCAGACAGACCCTGGAAAATGATTTCTATGGACTTTATAGTCGAATTACCTCGCTCTGAAGGGTGCACAGCCATTTTCGTGGTTGTGGACCGCCTATCTAAAATGGCCCATTTTGTGCCCTTGAAGGGAACCCCATCTGCTGCAGAAACGGCCCGTGTGTTCATCAAGGAGATCGTCAGACTACACGGAGTACCTACAAATATAGTCTCCGACAGAGGGGTGCAGTTTACCTCACGCTTCTGGAAAGCACTTTGTGAGATCTTGAAGATCGAACTGGCCCTCTCCTCGGCTTATCACCCTCAAACCAACGGGCAGACAGAGAGGACCAACCAAACCCTCGAGCAGTACATCAGATGCTTTACTTCTTTTTCACAGGACAATTGGGTTTCCCTACTGCTTCTAGCGGAATTCGCCTATAATAATATCAGTCATTCGGCCACTAACCAATCCCCCTTCTTTGCCAACTATGGTTTCCACCTAACCTTTTTACCAGATTTTGTTTCAGAATCTCCAGTTCCGGCAGTCCAGGAGACGGTAGAATTCCTCAACCGCAACAACCGGGTGCTACAAGAAGCTGTGTCCAAGGCCCAGGCGGACAGTAAGAGAAATTTCGACCAAAGAAGGAGGGGGGAGCTGGTTCTACAACCTGGAAATCAGGTATGGCTGTCTACGGACAACATTAAGCTGATTTGTCCCTCTAAAAAGCTTGCACCTAAATTTATGGGACCCTTTCCTGTCAAGAGGAATATTAACGAAGTTGCTTATGAACTGTCTTTGCCTGATTCGCTTAAAGTTCACCCAGTATTCCACGTGTCTTTGTTGAAACCTGCTATGCCTAATCCTTTCCCTGACAGAGGAACCAGCCCGCCTGAACCTATTCTAGTGGATGGTAACCAGGAATACGAGGTGGAGGCGATCCTCAATTGTAGAAAAAGACACGGGCAAGTACAATTTTTGGTAAAATGGAAGGGGTACGGCCCAGAAAGTAATTCCTGGGAACCGGACAGTAACATACATGCTAAACGTTTGGTTCGTACCTACTTAACTTCCCACCCTGAGAAAGCAAGTCGCATGGGCATCCGGAGGCTGCTCCTTGTGGGGGGGGGGCAATGTCAAGGACTTACCAGGCGTTTTCGGGCTCTCCGTGCGCACGCAGGTGCGCGGCGGGCGCGCGGGCGTGCACGTTAGCGTGCGCGGCGGCGCGCGCATGCGCGAGGGCGCAATTGGCGCCAAAACGGGCTTTAAAAGCCCAGCGGTGACACTCAGCCAGTGCTGTGTTGTCTCAGCTATCCTGATTCTCAGCTATCTGAAACCTGATCTGAACCTGTGATTCCCGTTATCGACCCGGCTCTGTTTGGACTACCCTGCCTTCTCCTATCCGACCCGGCCTGCCTGACCTTGTCTACATCTACTTCTGGTTACCGACTCCTGCCTGCCTACCGACTCTGCCATTGCCTTCTCCTATCATCTGATTGATCTGCTGTTGCCAACCGGACTGTTTGACCTTGCCTTGCCGATTCCCGTTTGTCTGATCCACCTGCTGCCTGGTTCTGTTGTATCCAGCTTCACCACCCACAGCTGCTGACTTACACCCTGCCACCTGTATACGGATACTTCTGGAGGACCTCCTTGTTGATCTCAACACCTTCCTCTACAAACAAACCAGGCACTCCTACCCCACTGTGCTCACGTGACCACTGTCCCCACTCCAGTGGACCGTGAACCAGCGCTGTATGAGAGGTCTTCTCCTACAAGTCAGGCTCTACGTCCAGGTACGTAACAGTCTGTGCTGTGTGCTGGCAACATGGAATGGTAACTGAGCTCACTGAGGCAAGAGGAGGAGAGTGCCGTCCTGTAGCCACAATGGGACCGATGTCACCAGTGTGGTAAGACACTGCTCAGTGTCTTCTGGTCACCAGCTGGGATTCTCTGATCCCTGTCCCGATTCTCCTGTCCTCTAATGTAAGGAAGAACTCTGGGAACTCAAAACTCTTAAGCCACTTTGATTATCTTGGCGTGCGGTGGGTGTATCTGCACACACGGTGAAAGTGGTGGGTGGTAGTGAGGGGGGCAGGTCAACTTTTGCATCTGACCCACAAGCTTCAAGCTACGCCTCTGTATATTGATATTGATTCAGAAGCTGCAGAAAGGGAAATAGAGGGCTGATGGGAAGACCCTACAGTTACTGGAGTGGCAGCCGCCACCAGTGTAGGAACCTGTGTTGGTACAGCCGTACCTGGTCCCTGTGAGGGTTCCTCAGATTTTTTGTTGAGTCTTCTTCTAGGAACAGCCAATTGCTTGTCCAAATGTAGATATTACCCTTTAAGGTTAATCAAAAATATCACATTCTAAAGGGAAAGGTAGAACAAGGGGAAGGGGGAGTGTGGAAGAGGGAGAGAGGGAGGAAAGGAGGGGGGGTTGGAGGAAAGAAGGGGGGTGAGGGTTGGGGGAACACCCACACCCCTTCCTTTCCCCCAACCTCCCCTCTCCCCCTCTTCTTTCCTCCCCATCTCCCTCTTCCATACTCCACCTCCCCTTTGTTCTACCTTTCCCTTTAGAACAGGGGGGTCCAAACTTTTTTCAAAGAGAGCCAGATTTGATGAAGTGAACATGCTTGAGGGCCGACCATTTTGCCTGACATTCTTTAAACCATTAAAATTCGGCCTAAGTGTGTTCGTCCGAGCACTAATACACTGCCCAACAAGAATTCTCTTGCCTTTGTGCTGTGTGTGGTGAATAGATGAGCTCGGGTGTGTTATTTGGATATACCGTATTTAATCGGCTTATAACATGCACCTTAACTTTAAAAAGGAAGTTTTAGGAAAAAAATCTTAAATTTTAAATAAAGAACTGTGAAGCAAAATAAGGGTCAGTGTCCATCAATGCAGCCCCCACCGTATTGCCATGAATGCAGCCCCCACTCCATTGACATGAATGCCATGAATGCAGCCCCCACACTGACATGAATGCAGCCCCCACACTGACATGAATGCAGCCCCCACATTGACATGAATGCAGCCCCCACACTGATATGAATGCAGCCCCCACATTGACATGAATGCAGACTCCCCATTGCAGCCTGATTCATGTCCATCTGCAGCCTTGGAGGAGACAGGGAGGGGGGCGGGACAAGCGCCAACAGACATACAGGAGAAACTCCTGTTTTTATCGGCAGCCTCTTTAATTGAAAGTCCCGCCTCCTATGATGGACCAAACAGTTGTCCAATGGCAGCGCAGGAGACGGGACTTCCTTTTACACAGGACGCCATGTAAACAGGAAATAATCCTCTCCTGTATGCGCGGCACTCGTCCCGCCCCCTCCAAGGTAGCCGGCATATCTATCTTTTGTGGCCCCCGGCGCTCAGGGATTCGTTGGGGGCCACAAAAGATATATATGTCAAAATTACCAGGCGGGCCGTCCGAAACCTGAACGCGGGCCGCGATTGGCCCGCGGGCCGGACTTTGGACATGCCTGCTTTAGAATGTGATATTTTTAATTAACCTTCAAGCTTAACCTTAAAGCTGCTGCTGAAGCTGCAGAAAGGAAAATAGAGGGCTGATGGGAAGACACTCCGGCTACTGAAGTGACAGCCGCCACCAGTGTAGGAACCTGTGTTGGTACAGCCGTACCTGGTGCCTGGGAAAGTTTCTCAGACTTTATGTTGCGTCTTTTTCTATGAACAGCCAATTGCCTTGTTTGTCCAACTATATTTATAGCTGTTGATTCAGAAGCTGCAGAAAGGGAAATAAAGGGCTGATGGTAAGACCCTCCGGCTACTGAAGTGACAGCCGCCACCAGTGTAGGAACCTGTGTTGGTACAGCCGTACCTGGTCCCTGGGAACGTTTCTAAGACTTTTTAATGCGTCTTCTTCTAGGAACAGCCAATTGTCCTGCGTGCCCAACTATATTGATGGTGATTCAGAAGCTGCAGAAAGGGAAATAGAGATCTGATGGGAAGTCCCTCCAGTTATTGGAGTGGCAGCCGCCACCAGTGTAGGAACCTGTGTTGGTACAGCCGTACCTGGTCCCTGGGAGGGTTCCTCCAACTTTTTGTTGAGTCTTTTTCTGGGAACAGCCAATTGTCTTGTTTGTCCAACTACACTGATAGTTGGTGATTCAGAAGCTCCAAAAACGAAAATGGAGGGCTGATGGGAGGATCCTCCAGTTACTGGAGTGGCGGCTGCCACTAGTGTAGGGACCTGTGTTGGTATAGCCGTACCTGGTCCCTGGGAGTGTTCCACAGACTTTTTGTTGAGTCTTCTTCTAGGAATAGCCAATTGTCTTGTTTGTCCAGCTACATTGATAGTTGGCGATTCAGAAGCTCCAAAAATGAAAATGGAGGGCTGATGGGAAGACCCTCCGGTTACTGGAGTGGCAGCCGCCACCAGTGTAGGGATCTGTGTTGGGTAGGGATCTGTGTTGGTACAGCCGTACCTAGTCCCTGGGAGGGTTCCTCAGACCTTTTGTTGAGTCTTCTTCTAGGAACAGCCAATTGTCTTGTTTGTCCAACTGCATTAATAGTTGGAGATTTCGAAGCTCCAAAAACAAAAATGGAGGGTTGATGGGAGGACCCTCCGGTTAGTGGAGTGGTAGCCGCCACCAGTGTAGGAACCTGTGTTGGTAAAGCTGTACCTGGTCCCTGGGAGGGTTCATCAGACTTTTTGTTGAGTCTTCTTCTAGGAACAGGCAATTGTCTTGTCTGTCCAGCTACATATATGGTGATTCAGAAGCTCCAAAAACAAAAATGGAGGCCTGATGGGAGGACCCTCCGGTTACTGGAGTGGCAGCCGCCACCAGTGTGGGGACCTGTGTTGCTACAGCCGTATCTGGTCCCTGGGAGGGTTCCTCAAACTTTTTGTTGAGTCTTCTTCTAGTAACAGCCAATTGTCTTGTTTGTCAAGCTACATTAATAGTTGATGATTCAGAAGTTCCAAAAATGAAAAAATAGAGGGCTGATGGGAAAAACCTCTGGTTACTAGAGTGGCAGCCACCACCAGTATAGGGACCTGTGTTGGTACAGCCGTACCTGGTCCCTGGGAGGGTTCCTCAGACTTTTGGTTGAGTCTTCTTCTAGGAAAAAGCCAATTGTCTTGTTTGTCCAACTACATTAATAGTTTGTGATTCAGAAGCTGATGATGAGAATCTTTCAAGAGATTGATGATGTAGTGGATTCCGTTGATGGCTTGAATTGAAGATTCTCTCCCTCATATTCACTAATCATCCTCTAATCCCTCCTCCTCATCACCTAGTTTACATTTTCTTCCAACATTTTGGCAATCTTCAATCCCAAAAAACCTGCACCCCTCCCATTTAAGTGCAATCCATCACTACTATAAAGATGGTAACCGCCTGAAAAGTCAGCCCAGTTCACCATGAAGCCAAACCCCTCCTCCCTGCACCAGTTACTCAGCCACTTGTTAAGTACCCTAAGCTCCTGTTGCCTCTCTGGTTTGGCTCGAGGTACCGGCCGTATTTCTGAAAATATTGCCTTGGGGACCTTTTCTTTAACAAAGCCCTTAAGTGCCTGAAATCATTTTGTAGGGCGCTCCATCTTTCTCTAACTTTGTCATTGGTGCCGATATATACCATGACAGTTAGGCCCGCTCCAGCGCCATCCAACAATCTGTCCATGCAATCTGCAATGTTCCAAACCTGAGAGCCCGGTAAACAACATACTGTTTGGCGATAACGGTCTTTGTGACAGATTGCTCTCTATATCTTTCCAATAACTGAATCCCCTACTACTAGTATGTGCCTATCCTTTCTTGTAACCTTGCCCCATCTTTGTCACATGCTGGTGGAGTCTCGGTGTGAACGTCACATGCTGGTGGAGTCTCGATGTAAACATCACATGCGGGTGGAGTCTCGGTGTGAACGGCACATGCTGGTGAATTCTTTTTTTTTTTTTAGAAATCTTTATTTTTCATTTTATACATAAATTCACATTTAGTTACATCATCATTCTCTTAATATATACATTCCAATTATTCCAACCTTTATATCCATATCACTCTATACATTTATAGAACCTTATTTATTCCTCTGCTGTCTTTTGGATATATGCTTTCGTTCCTTTCCCTATTTTCCTCTATCTATATTCATTCAACATTCCCTCTTTCATACCACATCCGTACAAACCAACACAAAAAGGAAAAACAAAAAAAAAAGAGAAGAAAAAAAAAGGAATGTTTTCGTTTCTTCCATTCCCTGACCCTTCTCTCTCCCCCCTCTCCGTCCCATCCCTTATATTCCTACTGATGGAAACAATGAGATCTATAGTCTTCCCACTGTTGCCATATCCTTCTTATCTGATTCTCTAATTTTTTTTCTATAGTGATCCTTTCTTCCAAGGAACGCATCTCACCCATCTCCGCTATCCATTCTTCTATTGGGGGTGTTGTGTTTTTCCTCCAATTTCTCGCAATAACTGTTCTAGCTGCTGTTAAGCAATATTTTAATATCCCTTTTTTTATACTTTTTATCGATCCCGGTATCATTGATAGTATTGATATCAGTATATCAGGTTGTATATTTATGTCTGTTATATCTTGGTATATTCTATATACTTTCTCCCAAAATACATATATCTTTGGACAAAATTACCAAATACGAGACATTGTGCCGGTTGCTCCCTGACATCTCCAACAGGTGTCATCATTCTCTGCATTTATATTATGCATGTCGCTCGGGCATTTATACCATCTCGCTAACAGTTTGTAGTTCCTTTCTTGGTGTCTATTGGAGATCGACATTTTGTGTGTTAATATGATTGCTTTGTTCCATTTGTCTCTAGGTATGGTCATATTCAGTTCTTTTTCCCATTTTTTTATAAAGCTTAATTCCTGTATCCTATTATTTGAAATTAAATATTTATATACGTTTGATAGGTTATGTGTGGGTTTATGTTCTTGTAAGAATAGCATTTCCATTGGAGTTGGTGTTCTGTCTAGTGTTCCTTCCCTATTGAGAGTAGATACTCTTGGAGTTGTCTATATTGGATCCGTTTATTTGCATATTCACTACCCATTTCTTCTAATCGGGGAAGTTTATTATTCTCCAACATCTGTATAATTCTTATATCATCAGATCTCTGCCATTTCAAAAACGTTTTATTCTCCTTAGCTGGTGGGAAATTTGGATTGCAGAAAAGGGGTGTCATTGGGCCAACATAAGACGACCCTATTCCCTTTTTCATCAATCCATCCCACACTTTCAGTGTTGCTCTTACTAGAATTGGTATCTCTTTCTGAGGTGGTCTTTTTTCTTTCTGTATCCATGGTAGTGCTTTTAGTTTTATATTCATTATCTCCTCTTCCAGCTTTACCCATTGTTTGGATTCGCCACTGTGAAACCAATCCACTAGCCTAGTGACCAATACAGACTTAAGGTAAACTGCAAGATCGGGGAGAGCTAGTCCTCCATCCATTTTTGATCTGGATAGTACCTCCCTACTTATTCTGGCAGGTTTACCTGCCCATATAAAGCTCCCGATAGCTTTCCGTAGGGAGTTAAGTATATTTTTGAGGGGAAATACTGGGACTGTCTGAAAAATATAGAGTATTTTTGGAAGTATATCCATTTTTATAATGTTTATTCGACCTGTCCATGAAAATATCCCCTTATCATACTTTTTAAGTAGTTTAGTTATTTTTTGTAAAAGTGGTAGATAATTAATTTCTTGGAGGTTTTCTATTTTTCTAGGTATATATATTCCTAGATATTTAATGGCGGTGTTTTGCCATTTAAAGGAAAAATTTTTACTAAGTGTATCCGCGATATGTGCGGAATGCTGGTGAATTCTTTACGTGAATGTCACATTCTGGAGGAGTCTCATTGTGAACATCACATTCTGGAGGAGTCTCACTATGATTGTGAAATTCTAGAGTAATCTCATTGTGAACATCACAATCTGGAGGGTTCTCATTCTGAACATCACATTCTGGAGGAGACTCATTCTGAACATCACATTCTGGAGTAGTCTCATTGTGAACGTCACATTCTAGAGAAGACTCATTGTGAATGTCACATTCAGGAGTAGTCTCATTGTGAACGTCACAATCTTCTTGAGTCTTAGAGGGAAAGTTACATTCTGCCCGAGTCTCAACAGAATCGTTGCATGCTGGAGGAGTCTCGATGTGAATGACACATGGTTGATTTAAAAAAAATTCCAACTTTTTGGTTATTTTCTTTCCCAACAGAGCTGCACCCTGCTCATTTAAGTGCTGTCCTTCCATTCCGTAGAGCAAGTAACCAATTGAAAAGTCAGTCCATGTCTCCATGAGGCCAAACCCCTCCTTTCTGCACCAGTTCTTCAGCCACTTTCTAAGCTCCCTAAGCTCCTGCTGCCTCCTTGGTGTGGCTCGAGATACAGGCAGTATTTCTGAAAATGTTGCCTTGGAGGTCCTTTTCTTCAATATAGCCCCTAAGTCCCTGAAATCATTTTGTAGGGCACTCCATTTTCTTCTAATGTTGTCGTTGGTTCCAATATGTACCATGACAGCTGGGTCCTCACCAGCCCCATCCAACAATCCGTCCACTCGATCTGCAACGTCCCAAACTCGTGCGACCGGAAAACAATATACTGTTCGTTAATTGCGGTCATTCTAACAGATTGCCCTCTCTGTCCCTCTAATAACAGAATCCCCTATCACCAGGATCTGCCTATCCTTTTCTTTAAGCTTGTTCTCATCTTCATGGGAGGAGATATTCAAATATCTGCCCTGGTAGTTTGGTGGGTTCATTTTGTGCTGGAGTCTCAACATGAATGTGACATTCAGGTGGTGTCTCAATGTGAATGTCACATGCTGGTGGAGTCTCCATGTAAACGTTGCATGTTGGTGGAGTCTCCGCATGAACGTCACATGTTGGTGGAGTCTCCGCATGAACGTCACATGTTGGTGGAGTCTCCATGTGAACTAAACATGCTGGTGGAGTCTCCTTGTGAACTACACATGCTTGTGGAGTCTCCTTATGAACTACACATGCTGGTGGAGTCTCTGTGTGAATGACACAAGCTGGTGGAGTCTCCGTGTGAACGACACATGCTGGTGGTGTCTCTGTGTGAATGTCACATGCTGGTGGAATCTCCATGTGAACATCACATGCTGACGGTGTCTCCATGTAAACGTCACATGCTGATGGTGTCTCTTTGTGAACCTCACATGCTGGTGGCTGCCTATCCCTGTCCCCTATGGCCAATTAAAGCATTTACAAGCCAAGCTTTTGCATTACACCTGGAACTACAGGAGGCACAGGATCCTGCGTTTGGTACTACAACCGGCGCGGATGGACAGGGGACTAGCCTTCCCCAATCTTATTAAGTACTATCAAGCGGCGCAACTGAGGGCGATTACCTCCTGGTTCACGCTCTGATCCTATAATAAATGGACCGAAATAGAGAAACGGTGGCTGGCCCCAATACACCCAAACAGTCTACTATGGAGTGCAAATGCAGAGGTAGACCCCACACGGCTGCTAGGCCCAATGGCACAGCTCAGGAAGCTGTGGCGCAAACTGACGCAACAACATAAATTTTCCTCGGATAGCTCGCTCCTGACTTCCTTTGCCTGCAACCCCAAAATGCCAGACAGTCTGACCCACCAGATGTCCTCCCCCTGGACCACAAGAAACCTCTTCCATTATGGAAGTTTGGTAGATCCCCGCACACGTAAACTGAAATCCTTCGCAGAATTACAGGCCAAATTCGACTTGCCATAGCAAGTATTCTATGGGTAGCTCCAAATCCGCCACTACGCCTTAACATTTGCATCAAACCTGCAATTCTCCCCACCAACTCCTTTTGAAAACCTTATCCTGGCAGGCTCTGCCAGAGAGGCTTGATCTCTGCCATATATAAAATCCTTAACGAGAGGCCCATTGAAACAATGGGCAAGCACGCTTATGCTGCGTACACACGCTCGGACTTTCCCGCGGGATTGTCTGCCGGACCTAGTCCAGCAGACAAACCGCCGGACTTTCCAGCGGAGGTCCGCCGGACTTTCCGAACGTGTGGACTTGCAGGACTTTTGAAATGAACGGACTTGCCCCCCTTTCCCCAGGGCACCCCCCATGTTGAGGGGCACGCGGCCTGGTACGGTCCAGGGGCAGGGGGGCGCTCGCTCGTCCCCACCCCCTTTCCTGACCGGCCGGGCTGCGTGCTCAGATAAGGGTCTGAGATGGATTTGGGGGGACCCCCACACCATTTTTTCGGCGTAGGGATTCCCCTTTAAATCCATGCCAGGTGACAGGACTAGCGCGGCGACATTCACTGCCTTCGCTAGCCCCGTCTACCTGGAGTCACGTTCTAAATGAACGGAATTTCCTCCGTGTGTGAGGCAAGTCCGTTCATTTCAAAGGTCCCGCGGACTTTCCCCCCTAGCACACAGATGGAGGGATTGTCCGCCGGACTGCCGAGTCCAGTGGACAATTTTAAGTCTGAACTTAAAACTTAGTCCACCGGACTTTTGGGAGGAAAAAGTCCGCCGGAGCCCACACACGGGCAGATTGTCCGGCGGACAATCCCGCGGGAAAGTCCGCTCGTGTGTATGCGGCCTTACATGCTCAAGTGGGAAAAGGCACTGGGTGAGGAGATACCTATGGATCAGTGGAGGACTATATGGACCCAGAAAACACTTACAAAATCGTATATTTCTGGTACATTACTCCAGATGTGCTCCATGCCATCTACCTGACCAGTTCAGACTGCTGCTGGTGCTGCATGGGAGCCAAGGGAACACTGTTCCACATTTACTGGGAATGCCCGCAGATAGTTACCTTTTGGAACACCGTCCAGCAGCTGTTGACCCATCTCCTTGAGAAGGCGGTACCTATCACCCCTAAATTCTTTCTGCTGGGAGTGTCACCACTGAAAGCCACAGTTCCACAGAAGAAATTAGTCAGGCATGATCTCACAGCAGCACGCGGCCTAGTGGCACTGAACTGGAAACGCAGCCCCCCCCCCCGATGGAGCTCTATACTCTAGGATAAGAGATGTAGAATTAATGGAGAGGATGACAGCGAGGATTCAGGATCGCCTGGACGCACACAACACGGTCTGGGTGCTGTGGCACCGCCGGGAGGAACAAAGAGAGTCGGATACTGGCACAAGCTGACGACAACCTACCCCCCCTCTCTATTCTCCTCTTTCTCTCTTCTTCCTCTTCTATTAGGAGTACCCACACTCCTACTCATTTCACAAGTTAAAAGGTTTGGTTGATAGCAATTTGAGTAATATTCAAAATAATCTGACATATATATATATATATATATATATATATATAAAATAAAGAACATGGATATATAATAAAGAACATGGATATCAGTAAGAAAGTAACTATGTACTGAGGAAATAATAAAGCCGTGTAAGTTAAGAAAATAAGCTTTTATTGTATCTGTTAAAAAAGCATTGCATTTAAATTGTATCTGAAATAACACTAAATAAAACTGTTATTGAGAAAGTATAAAACTGTTATTGAGAAAATAAATGTGTATCAAAAAGATATAACAACATAAATAATATGTTTAATGAATATCCATGAGGGTCTGAGCACTATACAAAGGGGCACACAACATGAACATAAAACTTACCATGTATATAGAATGTTATCAAGCTAATGCACAGTACTAAAGGGTCCAAAACTGATGTAAGAAGAGGTGCCAACACCAACGGTGGCAATTGATGGCAGGAGGAGCACAATGGGGCAGGTGGAAATACTAGAAATGTCAAAATAAAAGAGGATATATACAGTATCTCACAAAAGTGAGTACACTCCTCAAATTTTTATAAATATTTTATTATATCTTTTCATGTGACGAAATGACACCTTGCTACAATGTAAAGTAATCAGTGTAGAGCTTGTATAACAGTGTAAATTTGCTATCCCCTCAAAATAGCTCAACACACAGCCATTAATGTCTAAACCGCTGGCAACAAAAGTGAGTACACCCCTAAGTAAAAATGTCCAAATTGGGTCCAAAGTGTCAATATTTTGTGTGGCTGCCATTATTTTCCAGCACTGCCTTAACCCTCTTGGGCATGGAGTTCACCAGGACTTCACAGGTTGCCACTGGAGTCCTCTTCCACTCCTTCATGACGACATCATGGAGCTGGTGGATGTTAGAGACCTTGTGCTCCTCCACCGTTTGAGGATGCCCCACAGATGCTCAATAGGGTTTAGGTCTGGAGACATGCTTGGCCAGTCCATCACCTTTACCTTCAGCTTCTTTAGCAAGGCAGTGGTCATCTTGGAGGTTTGTTTGGGGTCTTTATCATGTTGGAATACTGGCCTGCGGCCCAGTCTCCAAAGAGAGGAGATCATGCTTGGCATCAGTATGTCACTGACTGTACATGTTGGCATTCATGGTTCCCTCAATGAACTGTAGCTCCCCAGTGCCGGCAGCACTCATGCAGCCCCAGACCATGACACTTCCACTACCATGCTTGACTGTAGGCAAGACACACTTGTCTTTGTACTCCTCACCTGGTTGCCGCCCCACACGCTTGACACCATCTGAACCAAATAAGTTTATCTTGGTCACATTAGACCACAGGACATGGTTCCATGTCCATGCCCTTAGTTTGCTTGTCTTCAGCAAACTGTTTGTGGGCTTTCTCGTGCATCATCTATAGAAGAGGCTTAGCAATGCAGACCAATTTGATGCAGTGTGTATGGTCTGAGCACTGACAGGCTGACCCCCCACCCCTTCAACTTCTGTAGCAATGCTGGCAGCACTCATACGTCTATTTCCCAAAGACAACCTCTGGAAATGATGCTGAGCAAGTGCACTCAACTTCTTTGGTCGATCATGGCGAGGCCTGTTCTGAGTGGAATCTGTCCTGTTAAACCGATGTATAGTCTTGGCCACTATGATGCTCAGTTTCAGGGTCTTGGCAATCTTCTTATAGCCTAGGCCATCTTTATGTAGAGCAACAATTCTTTTTTTCAGATCAACAGAGAATTCTTTGCCATGAGGTGCCATGGTGACCCGCTCCCTTATGATGTCACAGTCCCGGAGGATGCTGGGACTGTGACATCATATGGGGGCGGGGTTACCATGTGACATGAGTCGTTGGCCCAAACCCTTGTCCCTATATAACTGGCAGCGCAACACGTCTGAGCCATTAGAAGAGGAGACAGCGACGAGTCAACATCGGAAGAAGAAAGAAGAACAAGAAGAAGAAGAAGAAGCAGAAGCAGAAGGCGGCGACAGCGATGGGGACAGAAGCCCGGGCCACCGCTAGTAAAAGAGCTGGAAGAAGAAAGTGGAGGCCCGGAAAGAAGAACAGAAGAGGCCCCTGAAGACCCCCGAAGTTGGAACAAGACCCCCAGATGGCGCTCGATTGTCCCCACCTCCTTTCCTGACCGGCCGGGCTGCGTGCTTGGATAAGGGTCTGATATGGATCTAGGGGGGACCCTCACGCCGTTTTTTCAGCGTAGGGATTCCCTTTAAATCCATACCAAGTGACGGGGCTAGCAGCGGCATTGACTTCCTTCACTAGTCCCGTCTACTTGGAGTCACGTTCTAAATGAACAGACTTTCCTCCGTGTGTGGGCAAGTCCGTTAATTTCAAAAGTCCGGCGGGCTTTCGCCAAAACTCTGGCGGATTGTCCACCGGAAAAGTCCGGGTGTGTGTGGGCAAGTCCACACATTCGGAAAGTCCGACGGACCTCCGCTGGAAAGTACGGCGGATTGTCCGGCGGACTAAGTCCGCTGGACGATCTGGCTGAAAAGTCTGATCGTGTGTATGGGGCTTTAAGGGTGTACTCACTTTTGTTGCCAGCGGTTTAGACATTAATGGCTGTGTGTTGATTTATTTTGAGGGGACAGCAAATTTACACTGTTATACAAGCTGTACACTCACTGCGTTACATTGTAGCAAAGTGTAATTTCTTCAGTGTTATCACATGGAAAGATATAATAAAATATTTACAAAATGTGAGGGGTGTACTCACTTTTGTGAGATACTGTATATGTGTGTGTAAAATACATATGCACTGAGGAAAAAAATATATTAAGGATACATAAAGGCCTCAATCAATTAGATATACAGGTTAGGTTTACCTTAAATGTCATTCAAATGCTCCTTCCACAGAATGTAGAGGGTAGCAACAGCCCAATCCGGAACTATTTCTTACAAAGTGATGAAGGAACAATGTTATGAAGCCATGATGAATGCGCACACATTAAATCAATAGCATCCCCCAGGCCACCTACTGTGTCCCATCTGATAACAAATAGAGATCATGCACCCATCAGCAAGACCAACATACACTTAAGAAGGGCCCGAGGATCAAACCTACCAAGAGTATCCTCAAAACTTACCGCATCTGTCAGAACAAAGACATAGCGGCCACCAGGCCAGACAGGCCATGGAGCGGGAGGTGGCTGCTATGTCTTTGTTCTGACAGATGGGTTGAGTTTTGAGGATACGCTTGGTATGTTTAATCTTCAGGCCCTCTTATGTGAATGTTGGTCTTGCTGATGGGTGCATGATCTCTGCATGGGTGCATCACGCTGGTTACAGTAGCTACTTAATGTGTATATTGTACATGTGCACTGAATTGTTTTTATGAAATGTGGACAACATTCATTGTGCCCCTGTTTCTTTTAAAACTTTGGACTCCAATAAAGATGTTTTTATAACAAAATATATTTTTGTGTGTTTTGGCACCATTAAAGAAGATCCTGTTCCTGTTATAGAGCACAGTGCTTGTGCTGTGTATGAAATAGCTGGCTGCGCCTACCAGTTTCTACCCTTCCCTCTCTGCGCTGACTCCCATGTATCAGGGCTGCAGAGTCCTGACACCGGAGTCCTGACAGAGGCTTCTTACCACGCGATCATTGCGTAAACCAGGAAGTACCGGTAAACATTCCTCGGTTCGCACTGACAGGGCGGCTCTCCCTGTCAGAGGGGGGGGGGGGGGGGGTCTGTGTTGATAATCAGCAGATTGATTATCAGCAAAGCCCCCATGAGTGGTGCCCATCAGATGTGCCAATCAGTGCCCAACAGCTGCCAGCAGGGCCCCTCAAAGTCTCTCAGTGCCCACCACAGTGCCAATAAGAGCCCACCACAGTGCCAATCAGTGCCCATCACAGTGCCAATCAGTGCCCAGCAGTAATACCTGTCAGTACATCATCATCAGTGCTGCTCATCAATGCCATCTATTAGTGTCCATCAGTGCCATCTGTCAGTGCCCATCAGTGCCGCCTGTCAGTGCCAATCAATGTCGCCTGTCAGTGCCCATCGGTGCCAACTGTCAGTGCCCATCAGTGCCACCTTTGATCGGGTCATTGTCCATCTGCATATGAGCAGATAATATTGCCCAAAATACTTCAGAATTCATCCTGCTGCTTTTTTCAGCAGTCACATCATCAATAAATGCAAGAGAACCAGTTCCATTGGCAGCTATACATGCCCACGCCATGAGACTACCACCACTATGCTTCACTGATGAGGTGGTATGCTTTGGATCATGAGCAGTTCCTTTCCTTCACCATACTCTTCTCTTCCCATCACTCTGGTACAAGTTGATCTTGGTCTCATCTGTCCATAGGATGTTGTTCCAGAACTGTGAAGGCTTTTTAGATGTTGTTTGGCAAAACTCTAATCTGGCCTTCCTGTTTTTGAGGCTCACCAATGGTTTACATCTTGTGATGAACCCTCTGTATTCACTCTGGTGAAGTCTTTTCTTGATTGTTGACTTTGACACACATACACCTACCTCCTGGAGAGTGTTATTGATCTGGCCAACTGTTGTGAAGGGTGTTTTCTTCACCAGGGAAAGAATTCTTCGGTCATCCACCACAGTTGTTTTCCGTGGTCTTCCAGGTCTTTTGGTGTTGTTGAGCTCACCGGTGGGTTCTTTCTTTTTAAGGATGTTACAAACAGTTGATTTGGCCACAACTAATGTTTTTGCTATCTCTCTGATGGATTTGTTTTCTTTTTTCAGCCTAATGATGGCTTGCTTCACTGATAGTGATAGTTCTTTGGATCTCATATTGAGAGTTGACAGCAACAGATTCCAAATGCAAATAGCACACTTGAAATGAACTCTGGACCTTTTTTCTGCTCCTTGTAAATGGGATAATGAGGGAATAACACACACCTGGCCATGGAACAGCTGAGCAGCCAATTGTCCCATTACTTTTGGTCCCTTAAAAAGTGGGAGGCACATATACAAACTGTTGTAATTCCTACACCGTTCACCTGATTTGGATGTAAATACCCTCAAATTAAAGCTGAAAGTCTGCAGTTAACGCACATCTTGTTCATTTCATTTTAAATCCATTGTGGTGGTGTATAGAGCCAAAAAGATTATAATTGTGTCGATGTCCCAATATTTATGGACCTGACTGTACACCTGGATGGCAAACACCCAACAAGCATAGCACCCCCCATTGATTTCAGTGTGTTGCCCTATGCCCCACAAGCGTGACAAAGTAGCTGATGACGCGTTCCGCTTTTATTTCCCACGCATTTTGCCACATTTGTTGTATTAGGGTCTCACATTTGGGGGGACATTTACAATAAATGGCATTACAAGCGTGAGGCACATATTTTTGCATGTTCGGGGATTGCGTGGAAACATTAATTTATGTGCGCATTATCGGAACACGTAGATGTGACCGGAGACTGATATGGTGGAAAGTTGTCCCCGCGGCATGCCGTGTTCCACCATATTTCCATTTTATATCGGTGACCACCATACTTAAATGGTTTATTTATATTCATTTGTCATTTTATTAAAACGTTCATTTAGATTTAAATGTCATTTTATTAAAAAGCCAAAAGAGAGAAATGAGAGTGAAAAGAGAATAGTTTGTATAGAGAGGGAAGATGGTGGGAGGAACGGCGTTGCTGGGGGGAACTACTTAGAGGATATTAATGGATAGAAATTTGCTGATAGAGCTGGTGCAGGCCTGGGCACTGGAATGTGGAAGCATATCGATTGTAGGAGGAGCTTCTAAAGGAGATTTATTAATAAAAGCACATTGTATGATGACCTTGTCATTTCCTTTTTGGGTGATTGGTGGAAATCCATTGAGGGGAGAATATATCTATTGGATGAAGAAATGCTGATTTGGTGGTTTTTGGTGATAGAATAACGTGTGATTGGCCCAGAGGTCCTCAAGGTTCTGGGGGAGGGGCATTAGCACCATCACTGGCATTGAATTTTAAGGATAAAAGCACAGTTTTATCTTCATATGTTTTTCACAAATGTGGATATTTAGGATTTATTGTATGGTGGTGAATGATATGGAAATGACACTAGATATTGTTGGTAATATAGATCAGCAATGCCAGCCTACATATTTCTCTCAGTATGGGTTCCCTTGTAACCATTTGGGGGAATTCCAGTGGTCCCTAAAAACATTCATCCCTGGAAAGAGACTCTGCAATCCAAGATGGCCTCTGTGTGTACAGTAGATGCTCCTTTTCCCCTTATTTATTGCTATGGGAGAGATTCTTCTCACTTCCTGCTTTTCTGACCCCGGAGGAAGTGAGGGCTAAATCTCCACTATGGCGACCCCAGACAGTGATAAAGATCTAAACCACTCCCACTCTACTATTGTGACCAATCAGATTCTGGGATTTCACCATGGAAACACCATGGAAACAGAAAAACATTTATTATCCATTATGATTGTATCCTTTCCATTAAAATCCACTTCCCCAAATGTGGCAAATTGATTGAATGGGTTGTCATCTATAGATCAATTATTCCTATTGAAGCAGATCAATCAGAAAATAAATTAATCATTTATCAAAGTGATTATTGCCACCATTAGGGTTTAACCTCTTCAGCTCTGGAAGGTTTTACCCCCCTTCATGACCAGGCCATTTTTTGTGATACGGCACTGCGTTACTTAACTGACAATTGCGCGGTCGTGCGATGCTGTACACAAATAAAATTGATGTGATTTTTTTCTCACAAATAAAACTTTCTTTTGGTGGGATTTGATTACCTCTGCGGTTTTTAGTTTTTGCCCTTTAAACAAAAATAGACGATAATTTTTGAAAAAAACACAATATTTCTTACTTAAAGTATACAGTGATCCTGCGCAAAACCTTCAGTATCTAAATAATAATAAACAATATATCAAACATGAATGTGAAGGATTGATTAATTATAGAAAATAAAGTCCATTCATATGATTCATCCAGTGATCCAAGTAATGTAAATAGGGAAAAGGGTCTATTAGTGGTTTTCCAGACGACACAGCTGCTATCACCAACACCGCTGTGCTCACAGAACTCTCACCTCATAGGCATATAACATAAGCCTTAGATGTTAATCAAAGAAGGGTGAGTTTAGCACGCTCATCCACAGCTACAGCTTCCCACAAAGGATTCCTCCTCACATGCAGGATATTCCGTTCACCATGCAAAGTAAACAAGCCTCTAATGGTGCATTATTACTTAAAAAACAATTATTAGACTAAAAAATGCCTGCTAACACAGCTAAAATAAAGATGCGCTTTAAAAGAAACAAATATTGGCATTCACGCCGCCTCTCACGTTACGGTCTGTGATGTGCTCTGGCCACGCCCTACACGTTACGTCACATCACATGACTTCCTCAGGGGAACCGGATTGGATGATTAATGATTATATTTATACCCTGCAGACAGGATGTGCATCTGACGCCATTTTCTTGTAGATCAACATCAGAGAAGACAATAAAGCGGTGGCCATTTTTCTATAGATGCCAGATATAAATACATAAAAAGCTTTGTAGCTATTTGACGCCATTTTCTTGTAGTTCAACGTCAGAGAAGACAATAATAAGGCGGCCATTTTCCTATGGATGCCAGATAGTTACCAGTAATCTAAATATATAAAAAGCTTTGTAGTTAATTTCTTAAAATCCAAGCTACAATAAACTATGTTCCAATGTGTATGTGGCCACCCTTTACAATGAATCAAGAAAGTTAATTAAAAACAAATTATTAAATCATCCCGAAACGGATGGAATAAATCTTTAATAGATGAAAAATAAAAAATACATTTTAAAAGGAAATTAACCTGGGAAATGGTTTTAGTTTTAAGTCATAGGTAGATGGACCTAATTCCGTTGTCCAAACGAGACAATGGAGGGACTAAATATGAGTAAAAAATGAAGAGGGGTACTAAGCAACTACACGCACAACCGAAATGCAATGTGAGGCTTACATAAAAACAAAATGTCAAAAGAGAAAATCAATAATTACTATTAAAACAATTGAGATCAAACTCAACATTTAATCAATCAGGGACTAAAGTTCTCACTTTGTGCATCCATTTTGATTCTTTCTGGCTCAAAGATCTAATTTTATGATTACCCCTCCAGGGTCTGATGTACTTCTCTATCCCCCAAACTATTAGGTGTTACAGCGCTAAAAATAGCACCTGCATAGCGCCTGTAAAGAGACACTCCTGTCTCTCCAGTGTGAAAGCCTGAGTGCTTTCACAATGGAGTGGTGCGCATGCAGGATGGTAAAAAAGTCCTGCAAGCAGCATCTTTGCAGCGCTGTAGGAGCGATGTATACACCACTTTTAAAGCACCCCTGCCCATTGAAATCAATGGGGCAGTGCAGCCAAACCACCGGCAAAGCGTTGCGCTCGGTTTTAACCCTTTTCAGCCGCTAGTGGCCGAATAGTGCCACTAAGACGACGGTAAAGCACCGCTAAAACTACGGTAAAGCGCCGCTAAAACTATGGTAAAGCTCTGCTTAAAATACTGAGTTCTGCCTAGAAGGGGATGGCAAGGTTAATCCAGTCAGATAACCCGCAGGCTATATTTGTAGAAGCGGTTAGGAAGGATAGACTCCAACGAGGCCAAGACATTGCCTTCCACATGCTGCAATGGTCTTCCGAGAAAAAAAATGGCGTTTGGGAACCTGCCACTGAGGTACCACACATTTCATAAATTCTCGCAATGGGGCAGAGTCTACCAGCTGAAAAGGCAGCAGTTGGAGTGCTAGCAATTTAGTCAAACTAGCATTCAGCCGCTGAGTATATGGATAGCTGGACCGAATTTCTTTCAACGGTTTAGCAACTGTGGTAGGGAAATTTGCCTGCTACAATCGTATTTAGGTGTACCGCTAGCAGATTGACCATAAGTGCTTGGGACACCTAATTCTACACCTTCATTACTCTCAGTGCAGGTCTCTGAGAGGACTGAAGGTATAGTGGGGTTGGAGATCCCAGCTGATGAAGAGCAAGGAGAGGTCAGCCTTGTTCTTTGGTGTGGGTCTTTTATGTACTGTTGCCAACGAACAGCATGGGAGCTCGACATATGTCTGGTCAAGCATGTGGTGCCCAAGCGGCTGCTGTTTTGGCCATGCTTGATACGCTTCAGACATATGTTGCGAACAGCAACGGTGTGATATGCTGCACACGTCTCAAAAAAGGCCCACACCAAAGAACTTTTGAAAAAACGCGCAGAGTCAGCAGCGCCCTGCACATGCGGAGCTCTGCGGTGTGATGCAGTTGGTTGGCTGTCCTGAAGCTGGCCCCCGGAGGGCATCCTGCTTTGTTGGAGATGTGCCTCCTCCTCTCTTCTATCAGGTACCCATGTAGAGTCAGTGACCTCATCATCCCCTCCCTCCTTGCCACTGGAGCAAACCTGGCAGTATGCTGCAGCTGGGGGAACATGACTGCCAGTTTCTTGTCCTTCTTGGGCACCCCCTCTCTCTGGGCTCACGTTACTGCCTCCATCATTAACCTGGGTACCATCATCGGAGCCTTCAAAATGCTGTGCATCCTCCTGCAGCATGTACCCGACACTGTGGTCAAACAGTTCGGGGGACTCCTCAGGACATGATGGTGGGGCTAGGGAAGGAGTGACTGATGCCATTGAGCCGATGGAATAGGCTGCTTTGGCAGCCAAACTTCTCTTAGCCTGGGTGACAGAGGATGAGGAGGATGAGGATGAGGACGGCTTTGTGAGCCACTCTATCAACTCTTCTGCATGTTGTGGCTCAACACAACCAGCTATTGGAAAAAAAGGACAAGCGTGCCCCACGGCCATGTGCTGAGGATGCACCGTGTCCATGACCAGCACTGTTGGCTGTAGATACAGAGCCTGCTTGCCCTCTTTTAGTGGCCTGAGAGTCTGCCTTTCCTTGGTGGCCTTCCAGACATGCTGTAAAATTGGATTAGCAAAACACCACCTGAAGTTTACTAGAAAAACAACACCAGGAATAGCCTGCAGTCAGGTATAGGCTTGGCTAGACTAGAATGCAGTGGATATATATGTAGGATACTGTATATATATCCTTATGCACTGCAGATCACTGAATCACCTGCCTGCCTGCCTGAAAGTGTCGTTGAAAACGTACACCAGGAATGGCCTGTAGTCAGGTATAGGCTTGGCTAGACTAGAATGCAGTATATATATATGTAGGAGACTGTATATATATCTTTATGCACTGCATATCCCTGAATCACCTGCCCGGCCTGCCTGCCTGAAAGTGTCTTTGAATACGTACACCAGGAATGGCCTGCAGACAGGTATAGTCTTGGCTAGACTAGAATTCAGTGGATATATATATGTAGGAGACAGTATATATATTTAATGCACTGCAGATCACTGAATCACTTGCCTGCCTTCCTTGAAAGTGTATTAGAAAACGTACACCAGCAATGGCCTGCAGTCAGATATAGGCTTGGCTAGACTGGAATGCAGTGGCTATATATATATGTTGGAGACTGTATATATATTTAATGCACTGCAGATCACTGAATCACTTGCCTGCCTGAAAGTGTATTTGAAAACGTACACCAGCAATGGCCTGCAGTCCGATATAGGCTTGGCTAGACTAGAATGCAGTGGATATATATATGTTGGAGACTGTATATATATTTAATGCATTGCAGATCACTGAATCACTTGCCTGCCTGCCTGCCTGGAAGTGTATTTGAAAACGTACACCTGCAATGGCCTGCAGTCAGATATAGGCTTGGCTAGACTGGAATGCAGTGGCTATATATATGTTGGAGACTGTATATATATTTTATGCACTGCAGATCACTGAATCACTTGCCTGCCTGCCTGAAAGTGTATTTGAAATTGTACACGAGCAATGGCCTGCAGTCAGATATAGGCTTGGCTAGACTGGAATGCAGTGCTTATATATATGTTGGAGACTGTATATATATTTAATGCAGTGCAGATCACTGAATCACTTGCCTGCTTGCCTGAAAGTGTATTTGAAAACGTACACCATCAATGGTCTGCAGTCAGATATAGGCTTGGCTAGACTAGAATGCAGTGGATATATATATGTTGGAGACTGTATATATATTGTATACACTGCAGCCAACTGAATCAACTGCCTGCCTGAAGTATATTAGAAACAGTACACCAGAGTCTGCAGTGAGAGCTAGCTAAACTGGATACAGTATATATATATATATACATTCCTCCCAACTTTTGAGATGGGAATGAGGAACACCTACTAGCAAATGTATGCAGGCACAGAGCACGCCCCCTGTCACACCCCCTTAAAGGAGAATTAACCAAAAATTTTTTAATTAAATCCACAAGGGGCTTTTTTTTACTACTACTATTCCTTTATATTGGCTTTTAAATTTTACAAATGCAGCAATTTATAATTTGGATGAAAGGTTTAGCTCTGGGAAACACTTTTTGAAAGATAAAAGTGCATTTTATATACAACTATATAGATCAGACCAAAATGAGGGACAAATGAGGAGGAAAGAGGGACAGAGGGACATTGCTCCAAATCAGGGACAGTCCCTCAAAAGCAGGGACAGTTAGGAGCTATGTATATATGTATATATATATATACTAAATACACTGCAGCTAACTGAATCAACTGCCTGTCTGAAGTAGATTAGAAACAGTACACCAGAAACAGACTGCAGTGAGATCTAGCTAAATTGGATACAGTGGATATATATATATATATATATATATATATATATATATATACCAGTCTGACTGTATATATATATATATATATATATATATATATATATATTAAATACACTGCAGCTAACTGAATCACCTGCCTGCCTGAAGTACATTCGAAACAGTACACCAGGAACGGACTGCAGTAAGATCTAGCTAAGCTGGATAGTGTATATATATATATATATATATATATATATATAAATATACCAGTCTGACTGTATATATATATATATATATATATATATATATATTAAATACACTGCAGCTAACTGAATCACCTGCCTGCCTAAAGTAGATTAGAAACAGTACACCAGGAACGGACTGCAGTGAGATCTCGCTAAACTGGATACAGTGGATCTATATATATATACCAGTCTGACTGTATATATATTAAATACACTGCAGCTAACTGAATCACCTGCCTGCCTGAAGTAGATTAGAAACAGTACACCAGGAACGGACTGCCTGCTCAATCTAACGCCAGCAACACACTACACAGGGCTGACATGCAGGCGGCCTTATATAGTGTGGGGCGTGGACTTAACCCCCTAAACCATATTTGGCCAAAAGCACCCGGCCTTTGGCCAATTATCTTTGCTGACGGCGCTGTGATTGGCCAAAGCATGCAGGTCATAGTGCATGCTTGGCCAATCATCAGCCAGCAATGCACTGCGATTGCATTATGGGACATGACGCACTACTCGAACGCCCCATAATGTTCAATCTTCATCGAATAGCCGATGTTCAAGTCAAACTCATATTCAACTCGAACAGAAAGCTCATCCCTAGTCCCCGGGTGCGGCGCTGGAGACAGGCAGGGAGGTGAGTAGGAGATAAACAGCACAATGTTAAAAATATTAAAAGTTTAGGTCGCCAAAAAGCCCCCTTTGTTTTTAAAAGCCTCAGACATTCCCAAAAGCACCTCAGATTTAACCACTTGCCGAACAGCCGCCGTATAATGGTCGGCTCGTCCCAGCAATTCGCCGTACCGGTATGGGTGTCCCTTTAAGAACTATAGCAGACACGCGTGTGCGTGCCTGCTGCACGGCTGGCGGACACAATGTCCGCCGGCCACCCGCAATGTCCGCCGGCCACTCGCGATCGCTCCACAGGGAGCAAGAACGGGGATCTGTCAATGTAAACAAACAGATCCTCATTGTGTCAGGGGAGGAGAGAGATCTGCTGTTCCTAGTGATCAGGAACAGCGATCTCTCTCTTATTCCAGTCAGTCCCATCCCCCCACAGTTAGAAACACCTCCCTAGGGAACACTTAACCCCTTGATCGCCCCCTAGTGTTAACCCCTTCCCTGCCAGTGTCATTTACACAGTAATCAGTTTTTATAACACTGATCGCTTCATAAATGTCACTGGTCCCAAAATAGTGTCAAAAGTGTCAAATGTTGCAGTCCTGCTAAAAATCTCTGATATCAATGTAGGCTTATTGCAATTTTTTTTACCAAAAATATGTAGAAGAATACATATTGGCCTAAACTGATTTAAATTTGTTTTTTTTTTTTTGGATATGTATTATAGCAGAAAGTAAAAAATATTTTTTATTTTCTTTCAAAATTGTCGGTCTTTTTTTGGTTTATATTGCAAAAAATAAAAACCGCAAAGGTGATCAAATACCACCAAAAGAAAGCTCTATGTATGGGAAAAAAGGACGTCAATATTGTTTGGGCACAACGTCGCACGACCGTGCAATTGTCAGTTAAAGCAACGCAGTACCGTATTGCAACAAATGGCCTGGTCATTAAGGAAGTAAATCCTTCCGGTCCTTAAGTGGTTACATTTTTTTATCAGGACAAGTAGATTGGGACCCCGATTTAGTCCCTTATGGCCCATACACACATTTTGAATATCGTACGAAAACTGTCGTCCGAGGAAGAATCACACGATTTTTGGATTGTGTGTACACTACTTTCGAGAGTTGATCACGACAGTTCATCCGATATTATTCGATCGGACAAGCACGAAAATTTTCCTTGTACGATACCAGATCGTACGATTTTCGTTTAGTTGGTATAGTTGTTGTCCAAAAACACAATACAAATACATTACAACACATGACATCACTTCCGATTTTTTTTTCTGTCGTACGAGAATTTTCATGACTTTAGTTACCTATTCAATTGCTACTTGCGACGATTAAGCGAAAAAAGTCATACGATATTCAGATCGTGTCTACGGGCCATTAGACAAGTTGTTTTTTTTTAATTTCCACACCCCTGCGTTCAGTTCTACTTGAACATTTCTAAATGTTCCCAAATATTCACTGTTCCATTTCAGATCCACTTTCCATGTGATGACACACAGCTCCCACAATATTCATACTTTGGGGAAGACTGATCAAACAAAGAGGGCTGGGTTTACATTACAGCATCATAACAATGCTACATTACACAACTAAACTTTAACAGTACACAACAGTGACACTGTACACAAAGTTTTTTTTTTTTTTTTCTACCTATTTGAAAAACTTTATTGGGACCTTAACAGGAAGAGATTTATGTTGCAGGAAGCGATGGTAAGCATGCGTGTCCACGGCCATACGCAGCCAGAATGCAAGACTGGATTAAGGGGTTGTGGAATGTGCGTGTGACGTATGCGCGCTCGTCTCGGAAGTGGAGGCGGAGGCGTGGTTGCCGGGGTGACGGCGGGATGGGGAAAGAGCAGGAGCTTCTGGAGGCCTCCCGCACCGGTAACCGGGCAGCGGTAGAGAGGTTGTTGGGGGGGAAGCGGTTGAGTGGGGCCGGTCCAGGAGGAGCCTCGGGGGGCGGAGCTGGAGTCTCTGGAGGAGGGTCTTCTTCTAGTCACCCGCTAAGCAGCCTGCTCAGGTGAGCTATAGGAACACCGATAAGCACATAGAGACTTGGCTTGGAGCCACATTGCCCCGATAAGGGGAGGGAGGCACTCATTTGTTTTCACAATGTTCCTATTAAAGCCTTTGTTTTGGAAATATTGGTGCATTGGCCCCATTCACACTGATTGGACCTTTCCCACACATCACCCTCTGTGTTTACATTGTGATCTCAATGGCATACTGTGAGATCAGTGTCTGTGTTCATGTATTATGTATGGGTGGGGTTCTAGAAGCAGACTTCACATGCCATGGCACTGAAACTTGTGCTTGTTTATACTTTGCCAATCATTGATTCAGCAGTTAGGTGACATAAGAAAGCCATGTAGTGTCTAGCCTGCAGATGTGTCATCAGCAAAGGTGTCACACCTTTATGTGGTTCATCAGGTCTAACCTTCCCTTTTTTTTTCTTGTATATTGTGGTCAGGGCCTTCTTACTTTTTGTTTGTGTGTGTTTTATTTTGTCTTTTTTTTTTTTTTTGGCTATTGACTATTATTATACAGCAAGATATGCAATTATCAGACCTCCAGCTGTTGCAAAACTACAAGTCCCATCATGCCTCTGCCTCTGGGTGTCATGCTTGTGGCTGTCAGTCTTTCTATGCCTTATGGGACTTCTGCAACAGCTGGAGGTCCACTAATTTCATATCCCTGTTATACAGGATTTATATAGTGGCAACAGTTTGCGCAGCACTTTACAACATGAGAGCAGACAGTACAGTTACAATATAAATTACTACAGGAGGGATCAGAGGGTCGTGCGTTAGAGCTTACAATCTAGGCTACTACTATTACCTACTTGTGGCTAGCGGTAAAATGAAAGACAATCGTGTGTTTTGTTATTGCGGTATTTAATCCCAAAATCAATCCCAAAAACCAATCGCTAAGTGTTAGTTGCAATAATTTCCTTTTTTTTTTTTTTTTTTTTTTTTTTTTTGCCATTCAACCTAACGATCCAGCCAGAAACACACTTCATTCTTAGGGCTGGTTCGCACCAAAACGGGCGTGTTCTTGCGCCTTCATATTTGTTTCAACGCGGAAATGCGCAAAAAGTACAGCAAGAGCGATTTTTAAAAAATTGCACTGCACCAAACTGCGTGGTGATGCGATCCCATGTTTGACTGCAAACGTGCTGTGTTTGTTATACGTGTTATTATTGGCACCCATGCTCATCTAGATTTGGCAGCGCAATCCTGTGCGATGTGGGGGAAAAAAAGGCGCCTTTCCCACACTGCGTTCTGGTGTAAACGGGCTCTAGACAGCCCATAGATGATTTGATTTTTTTTCCTTCCACCAAGGGTGAAAGGAAAGAAAATCACTTGATTTCCCCCATCAACATAGTCAGTGCTGTCGTGTTCAGCAAGGGTGGGATGGGGGGTGCAGAAGCCTTTCTGGCTGTCAGAACACAATGATTACTGCATGTGTCATCAATGGTCCCCTGCAGTAATCGCATTAAAAAAATTAGGGATGCACCGATACCATTTACATTTTTTTAGTACTCGCTGATACCAATTACCGATACCTACCGCAGCTGTTTTGTTTACACTTCAGCTGTCAGCAATGGTACAAAGCATTGAAAAGTAATTTTTTGTTTTTTCATTTTGGCCTTTTTCAATGTGAAATGTGTGAAAATATTCACTAACAAAGCAAACAAAAAAATAAAAGTTTTAATTGTTTATCGTTTATAAAATAGACGTGAAGAAAAAAAAAAAAAAAAAAAAGCAGGAAAATAATAATTAAATGGAGTAGTATAGGCAGTTAATTAAGGCTGATTAGAGTAAATTAAGGGTTAATAAGGGGTTAAACAGAGGAACATTTGTTCATCCCCACTGACAGCTCAAAGAACAGAGCCTGAAAGTATTGGTTTCAGGTATCGGTGCATTTGCACGAGTACCGATACTTGTGCAAATACTCTGTATCGGCACCGATACTAGTATCGGTGCAACCCTATAAAAAAAAACTGTCCGGATTTTGATCCATGTATGGCCGGCGTTAAGGTGTTTCCACCCTGGACGAAGGCAACGCCTTTGGTCAGCAACATTGCCAATCTGTGCAGAGGGTAGTGTTAGATGCCTGGCCGATTTAGATGGACTTCTGGCTAACACTTATGCCACGTACACACGATCGGACTTTTCGGCCGGACTTCCCCCCCCAGACATACGGAGTAAAGTCCGTTCATTTATAACGTGACTCCAGGTAGACGGGACTAGCGAAGGAAGTCAATGTCGCCGCCTCGATCGGCGAGATTGACACCTCGCTAGCCCCGTCACCTGGTATGGATTTAAAGGGGAATCCCTACGCCGAAAAAACGGCGTGGGGGTCCCCTCTGAATTCATATCGGAGCCTTATCCGAGCATGCAGCCTGGCCGGTCAGGAAAGGGGGTGGGGACGAGCGAGCGCCCCCCCCTCCTGAGCCGTACCAGGCCGTGTGCCCTCAACATGGGGGGTGCCCTGGGGAAAGGGGGGCCCTGCGGCCCGCCCACCCCAAAGCACCTTGTCCCCATGTTGATGAGGACAAGGGCCTCTTCCCGACAACCCTGGCTCAATTTATAAAGCTTGTGTGAGCTGTCAGAAAACAGGGGACGGAGAGCTGAAGTTACACTCTGCAGAGCTCAGTGAGGAGAGCTGATTGGAGGGAGGCAACACCCCTTCACACAGAAATAGAGCTGAGGCTGTCAATCAGCTGGAGGTCCATGCCCTGTCACCATTTTCTCTTGGTGTCAGAAAATCTTGTGAGAAGTGATTCATGCTGATAACAGCATATAGAAATGACCCTTGGTGCTCTTAATTTTGGCAAGTACACACTATAGAGGGATATGCTTTGTTTATATTTCATGTCTATGTCTTTTAACTCTTAAGGCTGGGTTCACACTTTTGCGAATTGAATGCGTTCTTACCGCATCCAATTCGCATGACAGGAGAGGTTGACCAGCTCTCAATGCAGCCGATTTACACATCTCCCGGTCGGCCACAGAGTGCACAGCAGAAGGGTCCTGTGCGTCTTTGGCTTCGTTTCAGGTTTGAATTCAGCCAAAAATTCGGACCTGAAATGAACGGGGAGGCACCAGACCCCTTGCTCCGAGCCGTGCCGCACACCATGTGAACCCAGCCTCAGGGCTCGTTCACACCATGCGTGCATGAAAATGAATAGGAAAACCATGCAGATTTCACATCAGTTTCAATCAGTTTTCATGCACGCTGACATCAGTCTTCATGCGCTTCAGTTATGTGTCCTATTTACACCAATGTTGATGCATGTCATGTTTTCTCCCATGCAGAAAAACTGCATACATGTTGCAGATTCGTGCACAGAAAAAAAAAAAAAACTGCACATAATACCAGTGTTGTGAACAAGGTACATAGAGAACAATTGTGATTTTTATTTTTTATTTTTTTTGTGCCCTTGCCGAACACGTGCAGAAAACATCTCTGCACCATGTTGTGAACGAGGCCTTACTGCTACGTTGTCTGGAGAGTTTGGTCTGCTAAAGGAAGTTTTGAAAAATAACAGACTTGCTGTCTATTTCACTAGGGGAAGATAAAAGAAAGCTAATGCAGCCACCACTTTTTGTGCTTTAATACCGCTTTAAGTTGTGATGCGTTAATAAATTTGGTTGGAATACAGTATATATATATATATATGGCCATATCCCCTTTTTGTAAGTTTTTTTTTTCTTTTTTTTAACGCTCATTGTGGACACGTTTTTCATTGTGTGTTCTTGATGCTTTAATATGCATTTTCATACACCATTATGTTCTTGGTTCGGCCAACGAGGATTGATTTCTTGTAGTGAGATCATCATTGTGGGGTTTGGCACAATCTACTTAGATGTGAACTGATCCACTGGGTAAAATGCTCCTCTGATAAATCCATTATTTTGCATTACAGTGCTGCTGTTCTAATAGGAAGACCTTGTTCACACATTTCCTAACGCATACTTTTAGAATGGGGTAAAACGTATGTGTCAATAAAGGCAATGTTATAGGTCAAACCTAATCACATCTCTGCATCACGTTTTTGAAAATATCTCAGGTCTGGTTTGTTTGTCTCCTTACATGTGTTTTCTGGCCCAAGGGCATCAGTGGAAAAGCATGAAATGCAGGTAATAAAAGAAGAAATATTCCCGCGCTGCCTAAGATAGCAGGGATAAAATCCCAGTTGCAGCAAACAACCCAAAACCCAATTAATAAAATCAAAATCGGTGTGTGACGTTGCGCTCTAGGTAGAGACTAAATTGATATAATGTACATAATATCCTTAATCATAATCATAGAATGCCAAGGGGCAGCCAGTAAAAAGTGCAAGTGGTAAAAAAACATGCATTAAAAAACACCTGAAAAAGAAAATGTAATTGTGTGAAACTAGCCTAATTGTTTACGCAAGCAGATCAAATTATGGTAAAAGAGTGTTTTCTTGTTTACAATATAAAGATGAAAATTTCTCCCAGAATCAGGTACATGATTTAAGTTGTGTGTTTTGTTTTTGTTTTTTTGTTTAACTTGTAGAAGAAAAGATTGTCAGGGATCATGCATGTTTCAGTATGATTGTGCAATCTTCTTTTAGTTTACCAATAAAGCTTAATGTACACGGAACGTTTTGCAACCTCTCTTGAACGATTTAACTTGACAGATAGTAACTGACGTTTAAAAACGTCAGTTTTGGCACATTTACATGCTGCGTTTGCGTTTTTTGACTATTTGGAAGAAAAAAAAATCTAAAATGCCTGTAAACAAAACCATGGCTAGACGCGAGTTACCACGTTTACACGTGTTTACAAGCTGTTACAGGCATTGGTCGTTTCAAATGCCTCTGAACATCCGTCCTGAATGCATTTTTATTTTTTTTTTTTGCTTTCCAAAAAACGCTTCTAAACTCGACTGCCTAGAAACTGCTATAAACAACCCTGTGTACATGTACTGATAAGATAACATCGAGTAGAGTTCAGGGGCAGCTGAAAAAAACACCCAACTGCTCCTAAAATGTCCATTTACCAGTAGCAGTGTACATGAAGCCTAATAGCACGAGGGCCTACCTAAACTATCAGTTGTGTTTTATACATTTTTTTTTTTTGTTTACAAACCTTTTTAAGCAAGTACACAATTGAAATGCACAGAGAATACAAAAAGTACATTTGTGAATCTAGGTGTGATTGTACCAGTATACGTCTCTCGTTCAGGCTATAAAATAACAGAATAAAGAAAAAATAATAGAAGAAACATTATTATGTTCAATTCAAGAAAAACTATGTAATAGAAACAACGGTACTGGTTAGGTTATTGATGGAAACATCAATCCAATCCTTAGGCCCCTTTCACACTGGGGCAGTGCAGGTGTCGGCTGTAAAGCAGCGCTATATTTACCGTCCGGCTTTCACACTGGAGTGAAAGGACTCGCTTTTTTCATTGCTATACAGGCAGTATTTTTAGTGCTGTAGCGCCTGAAAAACGCTTCAGTGTGAAAGGGGCCTTATAGATTAATAAGGGTTTCCCCCTCCCCAATTGATTATACCTGGTAGGCTGACCAGTTCGCCCACTTGCGCTCGAAGATGTGCATGGAGTCCATGAGAGTGTGATGCACTCTTTCCATTAATCTAATGGATTCCATGTAAAGGAGCACCTGTGACCAAGGAACAGAAGGACATCGCTAATTTAGGGCAATTGCCCATTGGATGGCACTAAAGAGTGTATATGCCAACTTTTGATGGGGTGGGGGGGGGACCTCCGGGAGCTCGGCAAATAAGATGCACATCTGATAGGCAAGGTCACAGGTACCCCTGTTATTTATGGCAATAAATGGCTCCTCACTGGTGCTCCAAAGATTTCAAAACCGTACAGCTCCAGAACGTATGTAGAAGAGTGCCCCTGTCCTGACATCCCCTGAAATGTGTAGGGAACCAGTGGGTAAATTCTGTGCAGTCTGGAGGGGGTATAATACCAACGGGTATGTAATTTGACTACGGTCTCTTTAATGATGATAGAGCGTATGCATATTTGAGACCATGTCATACCAGTCTTCCACCGAGATCTCCCGGTCCACCTCCCATCCCAACATAATAGATTTGGCTGTAGTATCATGATCATTAAGGTATCAGTTGTGTTTTTATAATGAAGTTGGGAAGGGATGGGGGCACAGAGAGCTGTAATCATCCAGGAAGTTCTAAATCTAAGGAGAAGTATAGAAATATAACAGGAATATCTCTGGTCACAGACATCTATGTTCTTCATTCTGAGATTTTTTTTTTTTTATTCATTTTTTTTTTTTTTTTTCTCGTATAGATCTAAGGTAAAGATGTGTGGTATATTGTTCAGTGTCTTCTATAAACTATTAACATATGCTGGTTTGAGTTCTGGTGTCTTGTATATTAAAAAACAGTATAGGTGCCCATCCCTCTTTCTTCTTAGCTAGTATACCAAAAATCAGACATCAGGTCCAGCGTGGTCCTTCTTTATAATGCCCAGTTTTGTGCTGTCTGGCCAAATTACATTCCGTTTTCTACCCGGCGCCTATGTTTTACTGCGAAAGCATGGCTGCATGTTCCAAAAAGATGAATGGGACTACCCAACTCCAATAGAAACACTGCCGAGCGCTGTGAAGATCCTGGCAGTGTGAAGGAAGACTTCACTGAATCTATAGTCAGATTTTTGATATGCCAGCAAAAGACAAGTGCTTTCCCTAATTCAAAACCTGTGCATGCGCAGTGTGCTCTCCCCCCACCTGTCACAGCAGTGGCTGAGCTTAACTCTTGGTCCTTTTAATGCTGGGCTCAATGTAGAGTACGTACTAGCTTTAAGGACGCGGTTGATCACTTACAATTGGGATTTTTTTAAGGCTGAAACAACTAATCGATTTAATCGACAAGTAATCGATTATGAAATTAATCGATTACTATTTTCATAATCGATTAATCGGCCAGTTACATAATAGGGTTAAAAAAAAAAAATTAGCCCTTTATAGTACAAAATGAGCAAATAATCGCTACTGTAAATTATATTTTCACAGTTCTACAGTAAAAAAATTAACCCCTTACAGTAGTGATTATCTGCTTTTTTTTTTGTACAATAAAGGGCTCATTTTAGTTTTTTTTTAACCCCATTATGTTACTAAACGTCTTAGACCTGGTTCACATCGATGTGTTTTTTTGATGCTTTTTGCAGAAACACACTACAATTCATTTAACATGGTTTCCTATGGGACACGTTCACATCTACACTTTTTTCAGCCGCTGCGTATTTGGAAAGGGTCAGGGACTTTTTTTTTAACGCAAAACTGTGCTTTTTTTTTTTTTTTCAATGGAGAAGCTGCAGAAAAGCATGTAATGTGTTTTTGCAGCAATTTGTGTTTTTTAATCTGCCCAACAACAAATTGGCCAAAAAACAGTTTGTCTCTTCTAATAGTATATACAGTATATCTCTTCTGTCTGTTATTCTTGGAGTGGATTAGATATTTTGCTCCCTAAACATATAGTTGGTTGTTTATATTTACCACTGCATAGAGATATTTTAGAATAAATTGCCTTTTTTTTTTTAAACTTTACATATTAACAAAATTATACACCACACTTTTTTTTTTTTAAGGTTATTAACCGATCGATTAATCGAAACAATAATCGGACAACTAATCGATTATGAAACTAATCGTTAGTTGCAGCCCTAGATTTTTTGGCCGGGCTTTGGGGGTGCTGCTCATGGCTTACAGGGAAATCTAAACTAAGTTGTACAGTGAATAAAAAATTGGGAAGGTAGAAATGGCGCTGTTCTTGGGTGAAATGTCTCACACCCCTAGCATGTAAAGAATCCCTGATGGGACCTAAACATGCAAAATAAACCTACTGGATATTTCCCCGTGTCCTGATGGAACAATCTACTGTAATATACTACAGGGGGTCCCCTACTTACAAACATCCGACTTACAAACGACTCCTACTTACAAACGGAGGGAGACAACGGGAAGTGAGAGGAAATCCACCCCTAGGAAGGGAAATTCACTCCTGTAAGAGTTAATATGGGAAAAAGGTGTCTCCACTGATGCTTTATCACCAGTCCATGCTTCCCTAACAAATTAAAATTTTCAAAATCCAATTGTCATTGGGACAGAAGGTGAGGTGAAATCTTCTGAACAGGGGGCACAGACAGCAAAACAAATGTTACAGGGGTGATAACTAGAGGTCGACCGATATGGGTTTTTCTCTGGCCGATGCCGATATTTAGAAATTGGGGCAGCCGATGGCCGATATATGCTGCCGATTTTTGTGGCCGATTTTTTTTTAGGCCGATTTTAACAGTATAGTTAAAAAATAAAGGGATACAGAAAATTGCTTAAATTAACCAGAGAGGTACAGAGAGGTGTGGTACAGAGGTGGCTGTAGAGGAGGGGGGGTACAGAGGTGGCTGTGGAGGAGGGGAGGGTTACAGAGAGGTGGCGGTGGAGGAGGGGGGGTACAGAGAGGTGGCTGTGGAGGAGGGGGGTGCAGAGAGGTGGCTGTGAGGAGGGGGGGTTACAGAGAGGTGGCGGGTTACAGAGAGGTGGCGGTGGAGGAGGGGGGGGTTACAAAGAGGTGGAGGAGGGGGGGGGGGGTTACAGAGAGGTGGCGGTGGAGGAGGTGTGGTACAGAGGTGGCTGTGGAGGAGGTGTGGTACAGAAAGGTGGCTGTGGAGGAGGGGGGGTACAGAGGTGACTGTGGAGGAGGGGGGGTACAGAGGTGGTGGTGGAGGAGGGGGGGTACAGAGGTGTGGTACAGAAAGGTGGCTGTGGAGGAGGGGGGGGGTACAGAGAGGTGACTGTGGAGGAGGGGGGTACAGAGAGGTGGCTGTGGAGGAGAGGGGGTACAGAGAGGTGGCTGTGGAGGAGAGGGGGTACAGAGAGGTGACTGTGGAGGAGGGGGGCTTACAGAGAGGTGGCTGTGGAGGAGGGGGGGGGTACAGAAAGGTGGCTGTGGAGGAGGGGGGGGTACAGAAAGGTGGCTGTGGAGGAGGGGGGGGTACAGAAAGGTGACTGTGGAGGAGGGGGGGTACAGAGAGGTGACTGTGGAGGAGGGGGGGTACAGAGAGGTGACTGTGGAGGAGGGGGGGGTACAGAGAGGTGACTGTGGAGGAGGGGGGGGGTACAGAGAGGTGACTGTGGAGGAGGGGGGGTACAGAGAGGTGACTGTGGAGGAGGGGGGTACAGAGAGGTGACTGTGGTGGAGGGGGGTACAGAGAGGTGACTGTGGAGGAGGGGGGGGGTACAGAGAGGTGACTGTGGAGGAGGGGGGGTACAGAGAGGTGACTGTGGAGGAGGGGGGTACAGAGAGGTGACTGTGGAGGAGGGGGGGTACAGAGAGGTGACTGTGGAGGAGGGGGGTACAGAGAGGTAGCTGTGGAGGAGGGGGGGTACAGAGAGGTAGCTGTGGAGGAGGGGGGGTACAGAGAGGTGGCTGTGGAGGAGGGGGGGTACAGAGAGGTGGCTGTGGAGGAGGGGGGGTACAGAGAGGTGGCTGTGGAGGAGGGGGGTACAGAGAGGTGGCTGTGGAGGAGGGGGGTACAGAGAGGTGGCTGTGGAGGAGGGGGGGTACAGAGGTGGCTGTGGAGGAGGGGGGGTACAGAGAGGTAGCTGTGGAGGAGGGGGGGTACAGAGAGGTAGCTGTGGAGGAGGGGGGTACAGAGAGGTGGCTGTGGAGGAGGGGGGGTACAGAGAGATGGCTGTGGAGGAGGGGGGGTACAGAGAGGTGACTGTGGAGGAGGGGGGTACAGAGAGGTGACTGTGGAGGGGGGGTACAGAGAGGTGACTGTGGAGGGGGGGTACAGAGAGGTGACTGGGGTGGGGGGGGGGTACAGAGAGGTGACTGTGGAGGAGGAGGGGGGGGGTACAGAGAGGTGACTGTGGAGGAGGGGGGGGGGGTACAGAGGTGGCTGTGGAGGACATTAAATAAAGTCTGCAGGGGGGCACAGTAGCACACTTTTTCTGACTTCTGACCTCCATACATGCTGGTATCTATCTGCATGCACCTGATAGGGCTAGGTGCATGCAGATAGACGCTGACCAGCCAATCACAGAGCAGGAGAGATGGCAGCATCCAGCAGGCTCCGCCTTAGCAGGGAAGCAAGAGGAGCTTAGCTGGTGCTTGCCACGATCTCCTGCGGAGGCTCCTCTCTTACAGCACGCCGGAGGGGGGCGGGGCGGGGCGGAGGGGGCGGGGGCGGAGCGATGCGGCCGGAGGGGCGGGGGCGGAGCGATGCGGCCGGAGGGGGCGGGGGCGGAGCGATGCGGCCGGAGGGGGGAGGGCGGAGCGATGCGGCCGGAGGGGGGGCAGAGCGGAGCGGTCCCGTGCTTGTGAAACTTTCTAGAATGGCCGGCCGCGCAGGTGAAGATGTTACACGGGGGCACAGTTTGTACTGCAGGCGGCCGGGTATAGCGTTGCGGCCGCGAATCGGCCTGGTTTACACAATAATCGGCCGATGCCGATTTTTTAAAAACGCCCAAATGTTGGCCGATATATCGGTCGACCTCTAGTGATAATTCTTCTCTATGTTATCTAAAAAACGTAAAAATAGATTTTTTGGCTGGAGCTACACTTAAAAAAATGTACCTGTTCCGACTTACAAACAGATTCAACTTAAGAACAAACCTACAGTCCCTATCTTGTTTGTAACCCGGGGACCCCCTGTACTGTGCAAATAACCTCAGGGTGATTCAAATGAACACAAAACCAACCAATAAATGTGCAATCCTAATATACAAATGATCTGGGTTCTAATGCAACAGACCAATAAATTGTGCAATCTTAAAAAAATCTTGTTTCTAATGCGACGGTCTGGCGTGACACTAAAAAATATATATCATGCATATGTAAACGACAGTGCCTGCATATATAACCTATGTAAAAACACAAAATACTGATATCCTTATTGTGGTGCCCTCTAGTGAATACTAGAGAAAGTGCTGGTGCACTAAAAGTCCATATATCATAACATTTTATAAAAAGTCATGCTTGACAAAGGAGCGCCGCTATTCACAATACCAATAGCGCTGCATGCTCGGAAACGCGTCGCTGAATGATGACGTCACACCGCTGCGCCTGACTCTGCTGTGCGGGCCAAGCCTCGTTCCTAGCTTCCTGTACACGGTCGTGTTTACCATCACACGGAAGCGCTCTTGGCTCTACTGATCCCACAGCACAGTGGGCGACTGTGCTGACGTCCCTCCCCACCTCCATCTTACTCCCCATACTGTAACTGTACCCTACCCCACTTTGGAACCCATTCAAACTCTGAGACCTAAACGGACTGGATTATTATTGGATGTGAACAAAACCCCCCCCCCCCCCCCCCCCCCCCCCCCCCCCCCCCCTCTGGAGGACCTAAGAACACCCACCTGCTGTGCCCATCTCCTCATACCATCTCCACCGGGATAAGATACGACAGCTTAGAGTGGATTCTGCTGAGACCTGTAGTCCTGTTGGACCTCCTTATCCAGAGATGTGCCTAAATGCAAGATTGCTTTTTAACATGTGAGTGGATATTATCTCTTTAATAAATGTCATATTGATATATACTCAGAGGCGCCCCTCTCCTTGTGTTTTTCTCCTAGTTCCTATTGGACCTGGCTTCAGGCCTTTTCGGTGGCAGCCCTGACAAACTTGTTCTCTGTGTATATCCGTACACATAATACCTTGTTCCCCCCCCCCCCTCCCCCATCTTATCCGGGACTATTAGGAATTATATGCATAAACGAGGTATTGTGATTTTGCGCCTTTTTACTTGTTTTAAATGTAGTCATGTTTGTAACTGTCAGCCTCGCAATGCCTCATGGGACTTGTAGTTTCGCAACAGCTGGAGACCCCTGCTATAGGCCCTCCGATCCGGTCCACCCAGATGGAAGGGAACAAATTCCCTTCTATTTTTTTTTCCCAGAGAATCGGATTAGAGGCAGGCGAGAATAAACGGACAAAAGTTTGTTTACATCTGCCGCTCTGTAGGAGGTGAATTGAGGGTACGATTGGGTAGGACAGATCGTGTGAAAAGGGCCTAAACTGCTTTCACACGGATGTGCTGCAGTTTACCCACACCGCGTGTGCAGCGTAGTGCACCTGTGTCTATCCTGCGGGTTAACTGAACTTTGCCATAGACTCTGCTTGTGGCAAAAGCCAGCGCTGTACAGGAAGCATTGGCTTAAGGGGCTCTGCAGCTACTTTCTTCCTCTACCACCAGCTTCATTCACAACACTGATGCTGTGGCACTGGTTGGCAACTTGTGTTCTGGGCTTGCTAACCCGCCATTCCAGAGCAGGATGTCGTGAGCCACATTTGGCCCCCGGGCCACTGGTTGGCCACCCCTGCTCTAAGTGGACCTTTCCCCCCCTTTCCCTAAATGTCACATCAGCAATCATCTTTGCATGCTGATCCTTTTTTATTTTATTTTTTACTCTTTTTTGTTTTTTTCCTGGTTTACCTGAAGGCAATGGTGATGTATTCACAGCCGCACAGATGCCCCCCGGGAAGGCATTCAGGAAAATCTCGTACCTAGACTGGAAGATCTCACAGTATTTTCATATATATGTATGTGACATCTTGTGCCTCGTTTCACGCTTGTACCTTACAACGTTGCAGTTGTTTGCTGGAAGGAAAAAGGACCGCTTTAAAGGCTCTGGCACCTGACAGTTCAATTCATTAGTAGTAATAAATATATATATATATATATATATATATATATATATATATATATATATATATATATATATATATATATATATATATATATATATATATATATATATATATATATATATATATATATATATATATATATATATATATATATATATATATATATACACATACATACATACATACATATACATATATACACACACACACCGCTAACAGATTGCGCAGCACTTTACAATATAAAGGGAGACCGTTAGGCCCCTTTCACACTGGGGCGTTTTTCAGGCACTACAGCGCTAAAAATAGCGCCTGGAAAAAATCCGGCCCTATTCACTCCAGTGTGAAAGCCGGAGGGCTTTCACACTGGAGCGGTGCGCTAGCAGGACGGTCAAAAAAGTCCTGCTAGCAGCATCTTTGGAGTGTTGTATTTACCGCTCCTACCCATTGAAATCAATGGGACACCGCGGCAAAGCGACGCTGCAGCGGCGCTTTGCGGGGGATTTTAACCCTTTTTCGGCCGCTAGCGCGGGGTTAAAACCGCACCGCTATCGTCCGAATACCGTGGCTAAAACGCAGTGCTAAATATACCGCTGCTTTACCGCCGACGCCGCTCCCGCCCCAGTGTGAAAGGGGCCTTACGATAAAGTTTAGTACAGAAAGAATAGAAGGGCCCTGCTCATGGAGCTTACAATCTCAAGGGAGGGGGAGGTGGTACAGAAGGTAATAGCTGCAGGGGATGATCTGATGGAGGAGGGGTAGGCTTCCCTAAATAAACTAGTTCTCAAGGATCACCTAAAGGTGATCTGTTCTTTTTTGAGCTTAGGGCGTTTTTCAGGCATTTTGCCTCAGGTGACAAAACGCTCAGGTGCCATTGAAGTTTTTCAAACATTTTCAGGCTCCATTCACATCTTGGTGTGTCGGGCGACATTTGCGGTAAAATAGCGGGATGCCTGTCGCCGAAAAGAAGCTCTTGTACTTTTGGGCGACAGCTGTCCCGCGATTCTGTTTGCACGATTTTACCACGATTGTCACCCGACGAGCTGTGGCCAAATCACGCCACATTTGGGGTGCTCTTAAAAGGGACAGGGAATGCACGGGCGTCCCGTGATTTTTCGCTACTTCGAATCACAGGCAGAATCGCGGCGATTCAGAATGCCAAGATGTGAACAGAGCCTAAAACCTGGAAGCTGATTGGTTTCTATGCACATCTGCACCATATTGTGCAGTTTTAGTAAATCAACCCCACTGACTGTTCTCTGGGTAAAGGCCCGTACACACGGTCGGACTTTTTGACAACCAACATGCAAATTAGGTGGTTTGGACCAACATCCGACCATGTGTACGCTCCATCGGACCAACTTTTTCCAGGTTGATCGGACTTTTGTTGGCTGTGCGAACGGACCAACTTTCTGCCAACAAAAGTCCGAAGGACGAAAGTCCGAACGTGTGTATGCAGTACCAACTGACTTTTGTCCACAGTACAAACACGCATGCTCAGAACCAATGCAAAAGATCAGACAACAATATAGAAGTTGACCAAAGTGGCGCTGGAGTATTCGAACGTCCTCTTTTGAAGTGTCGTCAGTACGTTGAAACGTCATTACGTTCGTGTTGGTTGTCTCAAAAGTCCGACCGTGTGTATGCAGTACCAACTTGAGGGCCAACGCCCTGGACAAAAGTCCAAGGGAAAGTTGGTCCACGGTCCGACCGTGTGTATGGGGCTTAAGAGTTAGATGGTGGAGGTCCAGGTTTGGGGCAATATCCCCAGAAATTAGAAGCTGTTGGAGGGTGAGCAAGGTGGGAGCAGGATTTTTACAAATGCTAATGCCCTGGTGATTTGTAAATCGGTTCCTGTGAGCAGAGGGCAGGAGCCTCTGTCAATGGACACCTACAGCCTGGCTAGGGAGTGAGCCCGCACATCTGCCCACATAGCAAGCGGTTCCAATGGTGGCAGACACAGACGAGCAGGAGCCAAGAGCGCTGGCTACGGAGTCCAGAGAGGAGGATCGGAGCCACTCTATGCAATTCCATTGCACAGAGCATATAAGTATATCATGTTTGTTTTTTTTAAGAAAAAAAAATCCTTTAAAACTGCTTTTAATTTAAATTTGTTACACAATTGAGGATCCTTGGGGCTCCAAAAGAACAAAGGGATGAGTCTGCAGAGTAAAATATGTACCTACTAGTACTATATGGCTCCTGCATTGTAGCACTGCTGTTGCCTTCAGGCTCATTTTACCAACACTTATGTTTTTGCTGGGGGCCACAAGATTGTAATCCTGTGTGCCGAAGGATTTTCAAGATAGTCATGTGCCTGCATGCTAGATTATTGCGCATTTAAGTGTGATGGAAGTTAGCAGTCTTCTGTGCAAGGGATGATTACAGACCAGCACTCCTACAAGCTGCTGGTGCTGTTGCACTTATACTAGTAGGCAAATGATTAGCTGTTTTCTACTATGAGTTGTGGAGAGATGAGACTTGCAGATAAACATGTTGGGATACCTCTTAAAGTGATATTAAAGTCTTGTTTTTTTTTTTTTATGTTTCAAACTGACAAATGTTTTATACTTGCCTGCTCTGTGCAGTGGTTTTGCACAGAGCAGCCCAGATCCTCCTCTTCTTAGGTCCCTCCCTGGCACTCCTGGTCCCTCCCTCCTGCTGAGTGCCCCCACAGCAAGCAGCTTGCTATGGGTGCACCTGAGCCGAGCTGCTGCTCTGTGTCCATTCAGACATGGAGCTGAGGCTTAGCCCCACCTCCTGTCTCCTTATTGGCCCACTGACTTTGACAGCAGCGGGAGCCAATGGAGTTCACTGCTGTCTCAGCCAATGAGAAGAGAGTCCCAGATAGCCGAGGTTCTCGTGCAACATTGCTGGATCGAGATGGGGCTCAGGTTAGTATTAGGGGGGCCGGGGGGGGGGGGGGGTGAGTGTGTCTACTGCACACAGAAGGTGTTTCTTCATGCATGAAGATAAAAAAAACCTGCCTTTAGAACTACTTTAAGCTGGCCATAGTTCGAATCTCTCGTGTGGTCCAGCAGGGACCTGCCGAGATTTGAACCATATATGGGCAGGCTGATTGTACCCTAGTCCATTCCAATCCTTTGATCAAGTTGCGTACAACCAGCCTGTCAGATTTTTTCATGTGATTGTTGCCAGCAGCTATAGCCGCTAGCAATAATCACTGCGTTTTGGCTGGGAGAACACAAGTTTGCACAAGTGCCCCCATAGCAAGCCGCTCGTAAAGGAGGAGCCTTTAGAGTGTCATTGGTGTGACCTTAGAAGTGGGGGTTCATGGCTGCTCTGTGCAAGACCATTGCAAGGCGCCGAGCCTTGTACATTTCAATGACAGGTTGGCGGCGGCCGCAGCTACCTGTGGCTGTTTGCCCAGCCAGCAGTTGCCACAGTGACCTCCATACAACCCTATTCGAAGGGTGAATGCTTGGCTAAGTGGTAACACCACACAAATCCAAATGTTGAGAAATGGCAGCACACCAACAATGTTCTCAGGTGACTGTTTACTGAAGTTCCTTATCAGCAAAAAAAACACCAATGTTTACCTTTTCCAGAGTAGATAGACCTTCTTTCATAATGTGAATCTCAGCTCTGTCACTTTGAGAAAGCGTGTCTACATACTCCTATAATGTTAAAGGATAAGTTCACTGTTTTGCAGGTAAAAAATTGTGCATTTATAATTTTTTTGGTTGTAGGCGCCTATAAAGCAGTACACCAGCGATCAGCAGCCATGCAGGACTGCTGCAGACCTGTCTTTGTATCTGATTGCTCATACCTCACACGGGCAAAACTATAAGCTCTGACAGGAAGAATCAATGAACTACCGCAGCGCTGTGGTAGCTCATTGAGTACTACAAGCTGACAGCCGCTAAGGCTGTCTGGACTTGGAGTTTTCTATTCACAGAGCGCTCTGCTCTGCCCGTCCAGCCACGTTCTTTGAAATGTTGACAGTGGGGGGGAGGAGAAGTTCCCCGCTAGCTGTCAGAGCGGGGAGTTGGGGGGGGGGGGGTATTTGGATGGGGGGGGCGGTCCTTTCATAACATGTTACACCCTTAATTTTGTTAAAGCTATACTGAAATATCACAAGTAACAATTTATTAAGTTCTGTTCACACAGTTGTGATGCAGTAGTTTCTGTTGCAACCCTCTACGCTGAAAAAAAAATAATCCATGCAGTACTTTGTTTAGGTACACACCAAAGTTATTTATTGTTGCTGAAATGGCCATTTTGGAACATTGTTGGAGTGCTGGTGTTTCCCTGTTTCCCATCTTTAGAAATGTTTAGAAATAAAAACGTGCATACATTTTTAAAATGTATTTATAGCCAAATTTTTATTTGTTTCATCCTCTGTCACTCTCTCACCCCTGCTATACAGGAGACACAGTGTTTTCTGTCTTTTGCTCCGCTCTGCTATGAGCTGCAGAGTCAATCCGGTGGTGGGCCCTGGGTGCCACCCTGTCAGAGCTCACCTCTCTCTCCCTGCCCTGTCACAGCGCCACTGTGCTGTCACAGTTTCACTGGCAGGCCGTAGGTTGCCGACCCCCTGCTCTAAGGGACTGATGTGTTTTTTTTTTTTTTTTTATTTCTTTGTGCTGTTTTTTATGTGTGCCTTATGTTGACTAGGCTACTTTTTAAGGTTAAAGTTAACTAGACTAGGTGGGAATCAGCTGGTCTATGCAAGTCATTTGGGATAGGGATGCTATTTTTTGTTTTGTATATTATCACAGACAAGCTCACGTTCATTAAAATGAACCCGGCATGGATCCCACAGGACTTGTCCGTACCTTGTGCAGAATAGACACATATACCGGTGTTCTGACAAAAACTATCTGGCCATCGGCTAGTGTCCAGCCACTTACTGCGCAGGCGCATCGCTTGCGCAGTACGGAGGACAAGGAGATTCACAAAATCTCCGAAGATGAACGGCGCCTGCGCAGTGAGTGCAGGTTCAAGCCCCACCATCCAAGTGCACATACTAGGTAGTAACAGGGCCCCTCACGGGCTCGCCACGCTTCGGGCACGGCCTCGCTTGGCTCGGCTTCAACCTCGGATGATGTGGCTTGAACCTGGACTCACCGCACATCGTCTTCGGAGAGTTTCGAAATCCCCTAGTCTTACGTACTGAGCAAGCGCAGTACTGGGCGGACACTATGCGACGGGGGACAGAATTCGACACATCACCACCAGCCTTACCCAGCCATTGTTGTATTTTTGAACCAGTGTTGGCTACCTCGTCCTCCACCGCCGCTTCCACCTACACTGCCACATCCACTGCCACCTCAACCTCCTACTCCATATGGACCTTGCCCTCCTAGGTCAAGATTGTAATTTAAAATTTTTTTTTTTTCCCCACTATCTTATCCATTAAATTGAATAATTTTTTCCAGAAAGGGCGTATTCTGGGGCATTCCCACCAGATGTGTGGCATCGTGCCGTTGAGTTTCTGAGTTCTTAATGACTTCCTGTACCTCTTCTGCTGAGAAGGGGGCCTCCAGCATATTATTTTTATTTTTTTTATGTTATTTTAAGTTATTTCCCTATCCACATTTGTTTGCAGAGCCCTTGCCATGCTCTTAACAACATTTTGTTGCAATTTGCAGCCCTCTAGCCCTTTCCATTACTTTTTTACAGCCATCTTAGTCTTCAAAAGTTCGGGTCCCCATTGACTTCAATGGGGTTCAGGGTCAAGTTCGGTCCCAAACCCGGACTTTTTTCCGAAGTTCGGCCAAACCCGCCGAACCCGAACATTCAGGTGTCCGTTGAACTCTAGTCCTGGATTAAAAAAAATCAAAAATTTAAAAAAATTATGTCGTGATTGACAGTGGATCTACGTGGGGCGACTTATTTTTTTTTTTTTTTAAATAAAGGACTTGTCAAAAGCTTGTGGTGTTTTATTTTATTTTTACTCATTTGTGGTGAATGAGTAGGGGTATTATTTAACCCATAATCATTCACATATGGTGGGGCTGGGATTTTTTTTATTTTTTGCGTGCATGAACACACAGTGGAGTTTAGAGGCACTGGGGAGTTTAGAGGCAGTTTAGAGGCATGCAGGGGAGTTTAGAGGCACTTAAAAAAAAAAAAAAAATGTATGATGCCCAAAACAGCAGCTGTAACAACGCAGAGGGTTCATGAGGCCTAAAAATGCAGCCAGCAGCTCAAGGGGCACTTCATATTGATTGCAAGTACACTCAGTTGTATGTCTGATTAGTCTGCATTTCTGGTATAGTGTGATGGTTGTTGTATCTTTGTGGTGGTTTTCAAGGCAGTGCATGTTACAGTGCACCACACCTATCTGAACAGGTTTTTTTAGATCATTTTTATTATTTACATTAACCATTTAGTAGAAATTTCTCAGACTAATAGCGTTAATGCCAATGTTTATTCATCATCATTTTCATGAATATTTATTTTTCTTTTATTTTAGCACTTTGTTTTGACACTGTTTTGAGATACCAAAATAACGTATTATCGTTTTGTATATTTTGTGTGGGCAGATCAATATCTAGGTGAAACATGCTTACTGCTTCATTGTACTCTGCCAATTGGCCAACTTTCAATTTATGAAATTTACATTATTGCAAATATAATTTTTTTTTTTTCTCCCAAAAAATGTTTGAAAAAAATACATAAGGTATATTGATTCACAGTTCTAACAAGGCATGTTTATATTGATGCACAGTTCTAACAAGACATGTTATACATGTAAAGGTTTGTAATTTCATAAAGTAAAATAAATAAGATTTTTTTTTCCCCAAAGAACAAAATCCAACAATGAAATTGCGCATTAATATGTAGAATACTATTTTTTTTTTTTTCTATAAAGAATATAACGTTTATTCATTGGCTTAGTGACAGCTTTTTTTCTTTAATTTATTCCAATAGAATTTTAACGGCTTTGGCAAGTAAATATTAGAACGAGCCTCTAAATCTAATAGTTATGTTTGTTATAGTAGTTGACCAAAATGTGTGAATTAATAATGCAAGTCTTTCTCCTAATTATATTTCTACAGTATCTGGCGTGGCCCCAATGTGAATTGTGTTGATAGCTCAGGATACACCCCTTTACATCACGCCTCTCTTAATGGACACAAGTAAGTGCTTGAAATTTCCACATTATTATTACAAATCATATATAATGGAAGTGCTAGAACTTAAAAGGAAACCTTACCTCAAGCGTTTTGAGACGATTAGGAGCTTTGAGTATTTATTATTTTATGTTTTCTCAGTGGTAAGCTTTTAAATGGGGAAATGGTAGTGTTTGGGACAGGCTTTCCAAACTCGATCAGCTGTTCCTTTTTTAAGGCTACATTCACACTAGCGATTAGGGCCAGTGCAAATAGTAGCAGCAGGAATCGGAGGTTCCTTCTGTGGCTAGGTGCGCCCGCCAGCTCCGTTCACTAGAATGACAGGCTTCCGTTGGCCACATCTATTTGTGGCTGACTGCACAGCCAGTGATTGGCTGCAGTGATTGCTGCTGGACGCACTTTGTGTGCATCCAGCAACAATCACTGCAGGTAATCGCTGGCTGTGAAGAGCTGCAAGCCGCCGGCGACCTGTCATAGTGAACAGCGCTGGTAAAAAACACCTACCCGCTGAAAGCCGCAACAGGAACTGCCGCTACAATTCACATTGGCCTTACCCGCTGATGTGAATGTAGCCTAACCGTATATTGGCTCTGTGAACAACTACAGACATGGGATTGCCAGCTGACCTGACTGAAAACAGCAAATAGAGCGATTGTCCTTAAAGCTGGTTGCAGATGTTATAGGGCGCTTTCACACTGCCCCGCTGCGCTTTGGCCACAGTGTGGGTGCAGCGGGGCGTGCCTGCGTTTTTTGTGATGGTTGGCTGCGCATTTTAATGCGCTTTTAGAAAGTGCACATAAGCTGAAAGACGTAATAGAAGTCTACGGGAAAGCAAAGCTAACCCACACGAAAACCACAGGTACACTGCACTGCGGCCAAAGAGCAGTGGATCAGTGTGGAGCTGCCCCTAGTCTGTTTATTGCAAGAGAATATTTAACGCCAAACTACATTCTGCAAATACCTGCCTTCATACCAGCGATATGATCATTACATCCCTTGCCAGGTTCTGATCTATTCTTTCCTGGCTTCTTGCGAGTGCCTGTCTTCATCCGTCATTTAACCCAACATACAGGCACCATGCCGTGAATTTCTATACAAGTCCAGTGAAAGGCCATGCCTAAATCAACCATTTATTTGTTTTTATTTTTTGTCCCTCCATTTTATAAATTAAAAAAATATTAGGCAGTGACCATACAGTGAGGGGGAAAAAGGATTTGATCCCCTGCTGATTTTGTATGTTTGCTGTGACAAAGAAATTATCAGTCTCTAATTTTAATGGTAGGTTTATTTTAACCGAGAGAGCCAGAATAACAAAAAAAAAAAAAAAAAAACACATTTCGAAAAAAGTTATAAATCGATTTTATATTTAATTGAGTGAAACAAGTATTTATCCCCTATCAATCAGCAAGGTTTCTGGCTCCCAGGTGTTTCCTATAGAGGTAATGAGCTGAGATTAGGAGCAATCTCTTATGACACACATAGGTTGGACTTGTGTCTTTTTTTCCAACCTCACCAACTAACAAATGTAAAGGGAGTGCTCCTAATCTCAGCTTGTTAACTGTATAAAAGACACCTGTATGCAGAAGCAATCAATCCGATTCCAATCTCTCCACCATGGCTAAGACCAAAGAGCTGCCCAAGGATGTTGGGGACAAGATTGTAGACCTACACAAGGCTGGAATGGGCTTCAAGACCATCGCCAAGCAGCTTGGTGCAAGGGTGACAACAGTTGGTGCGATTTATTCATAAATGGAAGAAACACAAAATAACTGTCAATCTCCCTAGGCCTGGCGCTCCATGCAAGATTTCGCCTTGTGGAGTTTCAATAATCATGAGAGCGGTGAGGAATCGGCCCAGAACTACACGGGAGGATCTTGTCAATGATCTCAAGGCAGCTGGGACCATAGTTGCCAAGAAAAAAATTGATAACACACTAAGCCATGAAGAACTGAAATCCTGCAGCCCCCGCAATGTCCCCTGCTCAAGAAAACAGGTGTTTAATTTGAACATCTGAATGATTGAGAGGAGAACTGGATGAAAGTGTTTTTGGTCAGTTAACACCAAAATCAAGCTGTTTGGCCTCAACTCGCTGTGTTTGGAGGAGGAGGCGGAATGCTGCCTATGACCCCAAGAATACCATCCCCCCTGTCAAACATGGAGTTGGAAACATTATGCCTTGAGGTGCTTTTCTGCTAAGGGGATAGGACAACTTAACCGCATCAAAGGGACGATGGACAAGGCCTTGTACTATCAAATCTTGGGTGAGAATCTCCTTCCCTCAGCTAGGGCATTGAAAACGGGTCGTGTGTGGGTATTCCAGCATGACAATGACCCAAAACGCAGCCAAAGCAACAAAGGAATGGCTCAAGAAGAAGCACATTAAGGTCCTGGAGTGGCCTAGCCAGTCTCCAGACCTTAATCCCATAAAAAATATGTGGAGGGAGCTGAAGGTTTGAGTTGCTAAACGTCAGCCTCAAAACCTTTTAAGAGGATCTGCAAAGAGAAGTGGAACAAAATCCCTCCTATGATGTGTGCAAACCTGGTGGACAACCACAAGAAACGTCTGACATCTGTGATTGCCAACAATGGTTTGGCCACCAAATACTATATAATGTAGAAAATAAGTCCTGTTTTGCGAAGGGGTCAAATACTTATTTCACTCATTTAAAATGCAAATCAATTTAACTTTTTTGAAATGTGTTTTTCTGGATTGTTTTGTTTTGTCTCACTGTTAAAATAAACCTACCATTTAAAATTATACATTGATAATTTTTTTGTCAGTGGGCAAACGTACAAAATCAGCAGGGGATCAAATACTTTTTTCCCCTCACTGTATGTATTATAGTAAAACCAAGAAAAGACACGCACATAACAGTGATGACCCTTTTTTGAAAGTTCCATGCTAAGTGGCGTCTTCTATCACTTTTGCACCAGCACTATTTTCCCTTCTCACACGAACCTGTATGGAAGCAATGGATTTCCACAGGCATGGCCACACTAGGCTTTCTGGGAAGTGGCGCTCAGAGTATAGGCATCGGTAATAAAACCCCTTTCATTGCTGTCATTGGCAGCAATAATAAAATTTTAGCTTTGGTTTCAGTGGCAGCATCAATAACGCAGACATTGGTCTTAGTGACAGCAATAAAAAACCCTCTCTACTGTTATGAGTGACATTGACAGCAGAAATAAACACCCCTCCACTGATGTCAGTGACAGTAGTATCGATAACGACCCCCCCCCCCCCCCCCCCCAAACTTTCTTACTATTCCAGTGACTCTGGCACTGCAGCTGGCTATCATCTTTACACCATTTATGTGACACTGGCATGACAACTGACTGCCACCTACCTTTCCTCCGCTTTTGTGGTGACATTGTACCTAGATGCTGCCAGCTAAATGACCCATTTTACTTGGTCAGTGCTGATCAGCCTAGACCTTCCACTTCTCCTATACCACAATACCTTTCTACAGACATGTCCCACTGTAGGTTGCCCTCACTGCCCAAGCTCTCACTTTGTTGCGTCAATTACTCTCACATAGTCTGATCAGAAAGAGTCAGAAGTGGCTGTGCTTCAGATTGTACAGGTTCTCCGCAGAAGCCATGGTCAGGAAAACCTGTAGCTGCCCAGAGGTCATTTCCAAGAGACCCCCAGCTACCACCATCCTCTGTAAGTGCCTCGTCTGCCCCAGAGAACCCTGGGAGTTGTAGTCCTTCTGGAGTCCACGGCAAGCATGCACAGTAAAGGGCACATAACCAGTTGGACAGTCAGGGACGTGTGGTAGCATAGGATAAGGAATAGGGTGGAGAGCACTCTGCTCTCGAGTAGAACAACCCTGAATCAGAATACAAGCGGGGTGCAGTCAGCTGGACAGCTCTGATCTAAACACTCCAATTGATTTATGTGTTATCAAGTAGGCCCTCACCTATCTGATAACTGCTAACCGATCGAAAGGAGATTTGTGCATCAGATTGTGACCTGTGCCCAGCTTTTGTCTCTTGTTTGTTTCAGACTTATATTTATTGTTGCAAAGTTAATGAGATGTACAGTATATATCTCAATGGTAAGTACCAGACTGACATGAGTTTCTGTATGATATTAGCATGTTTTACATCGCCTAATGCTGTGACAAATTATATTCCATCAGGGATGTTGTGGAAGTCCTTTTGAGGAATGAGGCCTTGACAAACATTGCAGACTGTAAAGGTTGTTTTCCTCTGCATCTAGCAGCATGGAAGGGAGATTCTCAAATTGTACGACTTCTCATTCATCATGGACCTTCCCATGCAAAAGTCAATGAACAAGTACGTTGAAACATCTTCCTCCTTTCTTTTAATACCACTATTTGTTTTTCTCTCCCAGTGCAAATGAACTCAGGGATGTAAGCATGTTCATATTTGTTAATTTATATTTTTTTCTGATTTATTCTGTTAAAGTATAACTGAATGCAAACATTTTTTATTGAGGGGGTGTTGTCACCGCTTTTATGTATATATTGCTGTGTGTGTCCCATTTGGAGGATTTTTTCTCTTTGTCCTGATCACGAGTTTCACCACATGTGAAAGTGAGAGTAAATCCAAAATTTACCAGAGCAGGAATAGAGAGGAAGTCTTCCACCTGGGACCCTTGTTCCTGTGACGGTTGTCTAGGAAGGGATTTCCCTCACATTGGAAAGATATATCTTCTTACTTCCTGTTGAGTCTGCAGTAATAAAGTGAAAAGAAATCTCCCTAATAAGACACGGATAGCAAAAAAGCACATTAGTTAAAATCCTCCCCAACCTATCAAAGAAGAAATAAAATATCTAGGTTTACATGTATTTTTAAAGTGGTTGTAAACCCCTTTCATGAAAATTGACCTAGGCACACATATATTTGTAGCGTTTACTTATCTCTCTCCAAAGCTCTAAGTGCCATGTCTTTCTGCTGCTCCTTTCCTCTGTCGCTTCTGAAAAAATCTCTGTTACATGAGATGGCAGCAGCTGAAAATTTGTGTCAGAGAGGGAGCTTAGCGGTAGATAAGCAGAGAGCTTGTCTATTCAGACTACAGCTGTGTATGTTCCTTCGTTCCTCTGTCTGTGTGGAGGGGGATGTGTGCCTTTCATCCAGTCGGCTCTCTCACAGTGTAAGCCAGACTCCCCACCCACTGCTGAGAGAGAGAGAGATTTATAACACAATCTGCACTTTTCAGTGTAGAAAGGGAAAGACAGCAGATATACCAGTAAAACTTTTGTAGGGAGATTTGTTTTATTTCTGTGTATCGTCTGAGGCTATTCACTTCATTGGGTATAGGAGAGGGTTTGCAATCATTTTAAAACTGAACTCCAGCCATACCTTCAGTCTTGCACTATTTTACATGCTCCTCTACTATACTGAAATTGCTTACTCTGATTCTACTGCACACTGTGAGCACTTCTTTGTGTGCATTACAAGCTGAAACAAGTCAGATAGTTAGTCTCTGCTGTAAATGCAGCTTGCCTAAGAACGCAAACTCCAGACTGATATCCTCCCTTCATAACTCCTACCAGGAACCAGCCCACTCCTGGCATCTGGGTTAAGGGCTCTTGAACAGTGTACAGAGGCTGGGTTCTTTGATGTTTTACAGAAACCTATGTACAGACCCCTGCCAGTACCTTCTACCAGCCCCATGATTTGCCTGTAATGCATAGAGAAACGCAGAGAACCAATGATCACATTACCAGTTGTACAGTAAAAGCAGGTTTTATTTAAAAGTTTCATTAGCATGTTAATGAGGGATACTAAGAAAAGAACAATATAAGCAGACTAAATGTGAGTTCTAAATGCTTTGTTGTAGATTAATATTCTTAAATTCTGCACCTTGCATACTGTCTTCACTTGCATACCGTTGTGTTTTTAACCACTTCAGCCCCGGACAATTTTACCCCCTTCCTTACCAGAGCACTTTTTGCGATTCGGCACTGCGTCGCTTTAACTGACAATTGCGCAGTCGTGCGACGTTGCACCCAAACAAAATTGACGTCCTTTTTTTCCCACAAATAGAGCTTTCTTTTGGTGGTATTTGATCACCGCTGCGTTTTTTTTTTTTTTTTTTTTTGCGCTATAAACAAAAGAAAAGCGACAATTTTGAAAAAAAAAAAACATAATATTTTTTACTTTTTGCTATAATATCCCATTTTTTTTTTAAAACAAATTTTTTTACTCAGTTTAGGCCGATACGTATTCTTCTACATATTTTTGGTAAAAAAAAAAAAAAATCGCAATAAGCGTATTTAGATTGGTTTGCGCAAAAGTTATAGCGTCTACAAAATAGGGGATAGATTTATTGCGATTTTTTTATTTATTTTTTTATTTATTTTTTCCCCGTGACTGCGACATTGCGGCGGACACTTTTAAAACATTTTTGGGACCATTCACATTTACACAGCGATCGTTGCTATAAAATTGCACTGATTACTGTGTAAATGTGACTGGCAGGGAAGGGTTTAACACTAGGGGGCGCTGCAGGGGTTAATATGTTCCCTATGTGAATGATTCTAACTGTGGGGGGAGGGGACTCGCAAGGGGAGGAGACCGATCGGTGTTCCTCTGTACTGGGAACACGCCATCGGTCTCTCCACTGACAGGACGTGGAGCTGTTTTTACACACACAGCTCCACGGTCCTGCTGTTTTCCCGGGCAATCGCGGGTGCCCGGCGGACATCACAGCCGCCGGGCACGCGCACCGGGTCCCGAGCGACGCCGCGGGCACGCGCCACCTAGGCGGCCAGGAATGGGAGGACGTCATACCCAGGATGGGAGATCCACCTTGTGGGCGTCATATGACAATACGTGGGTATTGAAGCGGTTAAAGGCTAAGTTCACCTTTTATAGAGAAACAATAAATGCACATATTTTTGCAGAAAAAAAATGTACATTAATTTTTTTTCCTGGAAAAGCCTGGAAAGCATTGGACCCGCGATCAGCAGATCATGAGTACAATGTGGGCTCCTGCAGACATGTCCTTTTTGGCTGTCAGTCCGTACCTCTGTACGGGTTTCAGTTTGAAAGCCGGAGGACATGTCAATGAACTACAAGAGCACTCATTGAAACTGCAAGTCCTTCTGCCAGGGATCTGTGAATGAATGATGCAGCTGTGTGGGTGGAGTCCCACAAAGCTGTGCATTTTTAAAAAGTGACAGTGGGTGCGGGGAGAGAATCCCTGCCTGCTGTCACAGGGAAGGGGGTATAGGGGGAAGGAGGACTAGAGCTGGAATATGGTGGAACATGTAACGTATTCCAAAGGTGAACTTGGCCTTTCGCATTTAAGGACCCTTTCTCCCTTATTCACAGCACTTTTTCAGAAAATGCCTCTTGTTTGTGTAGTTTCTGTTTTGCATACCTCAGATGTTGACATGTGTGATGAGGTTTCAGGAAAGGCTTCCTCTTGATGACTTTACAATGTGGATCTTATTTGTACAACACTACACCATAGAAGGGTACAACATGTGCAACATCACTCCTATATCAGTCCTTCCTACATGTTCTTTGATGTCAAATGAGAGTCTGCATTTGCCTTTCTGCACAGCATACAAGCACTCCTTTGTGAAAGGTTTGCCTTAAATTCCACCGTTCCCCATAACTTCCATTTCGTGAATCCATTACGGACAGTGACAATTGTAAGCCAGAAGCATTTTTTTGCAATCTTTTTATGGCTAATGTTTGGCTTTATTTTCAGATTCCCTCTCAGTTGCTTAGTTTGGCTCATGGTTGTTGAGTAACAGCTGAAAGTTTGTTATGTCAAAGATTTTATTAGGTCCTGTAATTGTTAACAGGTGACAACTACTAACTAATGGGGCCTTGTAAAACTGTGTTTATTACTTGTGGAAGGGCGTCTACACTTTTGCACATGGTAGAAATATTTGTTTGTTCCTTTGTTGTATTAAAGTTGATGAAAATAAATGTAATCGTAAAGTAATATTTGCAAATATGTTGTTTTTTTAATGTGGTGTGTTTTTTTTTTTTTTTTTTTTAACGTTAGTACATTTTTGTAAGTGGAAAGTAGTAATAGACTTTAGTGAACATTGTGCATTTATTATTTTTTTTAGACTGGATCCTGCAAAGCATTGCACCTTCGATCAGCAGATCGCGGGTGCAGTGTCAGGCTCTTGCAGACATTGCTGACCGCTCTCTGCCTGTACCTCCACATGAAGTGTCAGTGAACTACGAGGGCGCTGACCAGCATGCTCATAGATACTTGAGAACTACAAGGCATCTGCCACAGTGGCAGATGGGCCTTGTCGTTTATTCTCAGATTTCTGCCCACACAGTTGGGCCGCTTTTAAAATTCAGCAAAGGCTGCGGGGGGAGAGGAACCCCAGCTCGCTTTCACAGGAAGTATACACCCTAAATACTGGTGTAACATGTTCAGAATGTGAACTTGGGCTTTAAACCAAATGCAGTACAATTTCCTGTAACAGATGGTGGAAACCCCAACAAGGGAAAATGCTCTGTTGGATCTATTCATTTCAAACAATATGGAGCTTATTACAGATGTGTGGGTTAGACACAACTTTGGTAGTAGTGATCATGGTGTAATCACATTTCCCATAAGTTACAGGAAAGAGAAGCATGTTGGTATGACAAGAACTCTAAACAAAAAAAAAAATGTGTGCGGTTCGGCACACATTTCATTTAGTAAATCTCTTTGCCTTCCAAATCAGGCAAAGAGTACTAAATGAAATGTGTTTTTTTTTTTTTTTTTTTTTTTTTTTTACTTCCCTTGTAATTGACTTCCTGTCTTCTGTCTCTTCGGGGGTGGGCGGGGTCTGTGCGGGGATCCTCGTCACTGTCTCCTGGGATCTGGTGTCATTGATCCCAGGAGTCAGTGCGGGCATCTTCCGAAATCTCGCGAGATTTCGGCCACATCTTCCGAAATCTCGCGAGATTTCAGACACATCTTCCGAAATCTCATGAGATGTCGGCAGATGTGCCGTTACTGCGCACGCGCGAGTAACGGCGGTGCATGCTGGGCCATCTAAAGTGCCTGTGGGGTTTCACATGCCCACAGGCAAGATGGACCCCAGCAGACAAGAAGAAGATGAAGAATTTTATCGGAGGAAAACCGGCGGCGATCGAGATGGAAGATGGAACAGGTAAGTCCCCCAATTGAGCTATATGGCCTTGGCATATAGCCCAAAAAAAAAAAAAAACGAGTGCAGAACCACTTTAACTTCAATAAGCTGAGGTCCTTAATGCCTGACACTCAATGATACCGTATATTTGCAACAAAGAGCACACAAGGCAAGTCAGTGTTTTTAAAGATCAAATAAACAAGTGCATTAGTCATTGTATTAAACTGGGTTATAGGCATAAAGGAACCAAATTAAAACTTAGTTGGCTAAATTCTAGTGTTAAAATTAAATGAGTAAAAACAGGCTTATAAAAAAAAAAATACAAACCCACACCCTCCGCATTTCAGATTTAGAAGGAATGCAAGGGAGCAATGAGGATGGCTGAAAAAGAATACGGGAAACACATTGCTGCAGCAAGTTTAAAAAAAAACAATGTTTTTTCAAATATATTGGTAGTAAAATGATTATTAAACAACGTAACAGCCCCATAACCGATGAGCTTTTGTATTCATATAAAAACAGTCCAGCCAGGATAAGACCTATCACTCCGTGAGCTCTCAGGTTGCTGCCGATCTTCCCCAAGAGTCCTGCCTGCATGGTGACATCACAGCCCTGCCTACTGATGTGTTGCATCCAATAGGACTTTCTCAAAGAGCAGGCGGGACTGCCAGGGAGGATTGGCAGCAGCTGACGAGGGAGGGATATGTCTTTATCCTTTCTGGACTGTTTTTCTATTAAACCAATCTATATCTGCTACAATATGTAAAGGCTGTCTATTGGCTATGGAATCTGCCTGCTGCCAGTCACAAGGGGAGCGGATCTGATGGGGAACTAGTGTCCCCAGGCGCCAGAAATCCCCATCAGGCACCATCCACACAACTACAAAATTCCTCAGACACTGCACAGTCTGTTTGGTAGCTGTAGTGGCAGGGACGGAGTTCAGCTGCACAGTTGTTGGAGTGTACGTGCTTTTTCTGGTATCAGCACGACAAATGTTGTTGCTTCCCCCCAAATTGTATTGGTTTCTAACAGGTACATTCATTTGGGGCAGGCAGCGACATTTGTCGTATGGAGGCACAACACAATTCTTAAATGTGTCCTAGACACTCTTTATGAATTCCCCAGATTTTGTATAAACTAAGCTTGAAGGTTGCCTGTCTAGCTTCAGTATTGTAACAACTGGAATTACCAGAGGTATTTTCTGTAAATTCTTTCAAGAGACGTAACTGACATTCTTTTGTATTTTCGTTTCCTTTCATTGACTTGGGTCCTTGTCAGACTGACCTCATCCAGTTACTGTGCAGACTGAGTAGAGGAGAAATCATGATATAACAAGTTCTGACGTGACTTGATTTCCCAACCGCATGCGTGTTATCAAGGTTTAGACAACAGTACAGTGCTGTTGTCTACATAGCAATGAAAGAGGCAGCTGAAACTGGCCACCCTGTAAACCTGGTACACTGTTACTGGGATGGCCAATTCTCAGTATAATATAGAAAAAGCCATACAAGAAAATAGTAGTGTATTTATTTATGCATTTTTTTTTTTTTTTTTTTTGCCTTTCTATTCATTTCAGGAACTAATTGAGGATTTGGTCCCCACAGGCGCTTTACTACAGTCCATTTTGCTGGCAAAGATATGTCCCTTCCTTTCTTGTGTATATAATCAAAGGGGTGAACAGAGCTGATCAGCAGACATAAATAGGACCCTCAGAGGCAAAGTAAAAACTTGTTGTTATTGTTAAAAAAATAATAAAATGTTCACCAAGGCATACAGCAGTCAATTGATGGTCATGCAGAGACTTGGATTAAAAAAACTGACAGTACCTGGAGGCTGGAGCCGCATGGATGACACCGGGGCTTGGGGAAACCCGGCAAAAAGCTGTTGGACAAAACACAGGAGCACCGCTGGTGGGGGGCCCATCCAGGACAGTAAGGCCAGGGGTCTGATGAAGGGGGAACCAAACTACAGGAACTGTTGGGGCAGGTATACAGCTGCCACTCGCACTGTGTGTGAAGCCCGGAAGTGATGATAGCCTGAAGAAGGGGCGTGTCACTGAAACATGATTGTCTCCAGTTGGCGATGTGTGACTCTCTTTTCTCCCTTGGCATCGGCAGTTCCTAATTGGCCCAGCAGCAGGGTTTGCCCATATTCTTCGAATTCCCTTGGTCTTCTTCTGCCAGGCTGTGACATCACATCCGGGCTTCGTACACAGTGTGAGCGGCTGCTGTATACTGGCCCCAACAGTTCCTGTGCCTGCAGTTTGGTTCCCCTCTTCATCAGACCCCTGGCCTTGCAGTCCTGGACGGGCCCCCCACCAGTGGTGCTCATGTGTTCCATGCGGCTCCAGCCTCCAGGTACTGTCAGTTTTTGTAATCAAAGTCTCTGCATGACCATCAATTGACTGCTGTATGCCTTGGTGAACATTTTATTATTTTTTTAACAATAATAACAAGTTTTTACTTTGCCTCTGAGGGTCCTATTTATGTCTGATCAGCGCTGTTCACCCCTTTGATTATATCTTCTGTCCTCATTTGTCTGAGTTTTGGACAGCAGCGGCCACAGCTACATTTCATTTTTCTTTTTGACTTTTTTACTTGGCCTCTCTATGCACCTCGATTTTTGTTTTTAGCCCTTCCTTTCTTGCCTACTCACTAGGTTAGGGCTCTCCTGGAATCGGAACCTTATTAATCCTCCTGTAATACTACGTACATTTTTAATAGAGTAGAATCCAGATACAATTCTCTCCTTTTTTTTTTTCTTTCTTTAAAAATAATACATTTTCCTGTTTTATTACGGTTTTTGTTCTCATTCTGGAGATTTCACATGAATTTACAGTATATGCAGTGCCATAACTGGAAGTGGAGAAATCCTAGAGACCATGTTGCTAGACCATTTATGTAACCACTTGACTTCCGGAAGATTTACCCCCCCCCCCCCCCATGACCAGGCCACTTTTTGTGATATGGCACTGCGTTATTTTATCTGACAATTGCACGGTCATGCAACGCTGTACATGCAGTATCTCACAAAAAGTGAGTACACCCCTCACATTTTTGTAAATATTTTATTAATTTTATTATCTTTTCATGTGACAACACTGAAGAAATTACACTTTGCTACAATGTAAAGTAGAGCTGTCCCCTCAAAATAACTCCACACAGCCATTAATGCCTAAACTGCTGGCAACAAAAGTGAGTATACCCCTAGGTGAAAACATAAAAATTGGGCCCAATTGGCCATTTTCCCTCCCTGGCGTCATGTGACTCGTTAGTGTTACACGGTCTCAGGTGTGAATGGAGAGCAGGTGTGTTAAATTTGGTGTTATTGCTCTCTCTCAGTATGGTCACTGGAAGTTCAACATGGCACCTCATGGCAAAGAACTCGCAGAGGATCTGGAAAAAAAGAATTGTTGCTCTACGTAAAGATGGTCTAGGCTATAAGAAGGTTGCCAAGATTCTGAAACATCTGCAGCACGGTGGCCAAGACCATACAGCGGTTTAACAGGATAGGTTCCACTCAGAACAGGCCTCGCCATGGTCGCCTAAAGAAGTTGAGTGCACGTGCTCAGTCTTTGGGAAATAGACGTATAAGTGCTGCCAGCATTGCTGCAGAGGTTAAAGGGGTGGGGGTCAGCCTGTCAGTGCTCAGACCATATGCCGCACACTGCATCAAATTGGTCTGCATGGCTGTTGTCCCTGAAGGAAGCCTTTTCTAAAGATGATGCACAAGAAAGCCCGCAAACAAATTGCTGAAGACAAGCAGACTAAGGACGTGGACTACTGGAACCATGTCCTGTGGTCTAATGAGACCAAGATAAACTTATTTGGTTCAGATGGTGTCAAGCGCTTGTGGCGGCAACCTGGTGAGGAGTACAAAGACGAGTGTGTCTTGCCTAGAGTCGAGCATGGTGGTGGGAGTGTCTTGGTTTTGGGCTGTATGAGTGCTGCCGACACTGGGGAGCTACAGTTCATTCAGGGAACCATGAATGCCAACATGTACTGTGAAACTGAATGCCAACATGTACTGTGAAACTGAAGCAGAGCATGATCACCTCCCTCCTTCGGAGACTGGGCCACAGTGAAATATTCCAACATAACAACCCCAAACACACCTCCAAGACGACCACTGCCTTGCTAAAGAAGCTGAGGGTAAAGGTGATGGACTGGCCAAGCATGTCTCCAGACCTAAACCCTATTGAGCATCTGTGGGGCATCCCCAAACAGAAGGTGGAGGTGCGCAAGGTCTTTAACATCCACCAGGTCTGTGATGTCGTCACGGAGGAGTGGAAGAGGACTCCAGTGGGAACCTGTGAAGCTCTGGTGAACTCCATGTCCAAGAGGGTTAAGGCAGTGCTGGAAAATAATGGTGACCCCACAAAATATTGACACTTTGGGCCCAATTTGGACATTTTCACTTAGGGGTGTACTCACTTTTGTTGCCAGTGGTTTAGACCTTAATGGCTGCGTGTTGAGTTATTTTGAGGGGACAGCAAATTTACACTGTTTTATAAGGTGTACTCACATATATATATATATATATATATATATATATATATATATATATCTCTATCTATATCTATCTATCATTTTTTTTTTTTTACTTTCTGCTATAAAGAAAAAAAAAATCTAATTTTCTCATAAATTTAGGCCAATATGTATTCCGCTACATATTTTTGGTAAAAAAAAAAATCTCACAATTGGTTTGCACAAAAGTTATAGCATCTACAAACTATGGGGTGTGTATCAAAGTTTTTTTATGTATGATACACACCCCATAGTTTGTAGATGCTATAACTTTTGTGCAAACCAATTCATCTTTTATAGCAGAAAGTAAAAAAAATATTAATATACATCAGTGCTAACAATATACACTCGCTGTACTAATTACAATGGCTGGGAAGAGGTTAAACATATAGGGCAATCAAAGGGTTAACTGTGTGCCTAACCAGTGTTTTTGTGTAAACTGTTTACTGTTTTTACTCAGGGAAGTTATGGATACCATCTCCCCCCCCCCCGTCAGAATGGAGATCTGCCCTGTTTACATAGGCAGATCTCCTTTCTAAATCTCTGCCTGAGGATCGGTGGGTGCCGGCAGACATCCAGTGCTCAGCACCTGCAGATCGGCTGCTGCTGTGAATAATCACAGCAGAAGCGGCATGCCCCCATGGAAGGAGTGCAGAATCACATGGGAGCCGCCCTGTAGCAGTAAATCTGCTATGCGGCGGTCCTTAAGTAAGATGGGGAGGTGGTGGATGGAGCTGGAATGGGTTTGGAGGGTGGTTGGATCCGGGATGGGATCGGGGGTTGAATGAAGCCAGGATGTGAGCAGGGTGGTGGATGGCATTGGGATGGGGGCAGGGGGGGGGGGAGGATGGAGCTGGGATGGGATCTGTGATTTGGGAGGGGGAGTTAAAGGAGGATATGTGCCACGGGGTGCTTTTCAGGGGGGGGGGTGAGAAGGGCCTGGGCAGGTAACAATTGTGCTGCCAGGAGTGATTCTAGGGAGGGGAAGGAGGGTGGGGTATAGGATATGTGCTAGGGGGTGTTTTGGGAGGGGAGAGGAATTGTTCTGGGGGTGTCAAACTTCAAATCTGCCCCCCCTAGTACATATCCTATACACCACCCCCCTTCCCCTCCCTAGAATCACTTCTGGCAGCACAATTGTTACCTGCCCATGCCCTTTTCGCCCCCCTTCCAAGACTCTTATTACAGACCTCTTATGGCAGGTGTCCTTCCTCCCCCGATCTTGCTCACAGCCTGTGTGCCTGAATGTCAGCGCTGAGGAGGAGGCTGCAGCTGAAAAGAAGTGCAATTGTGGTGGTGCGTGGGACGATTGGACCCGGGCACCCTGAACCTGTTTGTCACTGTCTCTGCCTCACTCCCTCGTCCCTCCTCCCCCATGCTCCCCACACATTGCGTGCAGCTGAGAGATAGCAGGATGGAAAAAGGGAGCGGCGGCTCCGAGCCTGGTGTCATCCGTAGTCGCCCCCCCCCTTCCGTGTGACCCCGAAACAATGGTTGCGGGAGCAAAGGGTTCCAGCAGGTGGCGCTGGCGGGCCCCTTTAAGGGGCCGTGCCCTCGGTCTGCGGCCGATCTGACCGACTGGTCAGTCCGCCCCTGGTAACAGACCCACAAGTCAATGAAAAGCTACTTTCATTTGTTTCCTTTAGCGCCTAGGAAGGTCAGAGACAGGCCTGTGTAGCAATTCTTCCCAGGTGTAAAGAATTAAATTGTGATTCAGAACTGACACGATCATATTGTATATGCGAATCCAGAATCGACAGTCCTTTAAAATGGATGTAAACCCTCTCCTATACCAAGTGAAGTCAACAGCCTCAGATGATACACAGGGATGAAACAAATCTCCCTACATAAGTTTTACGTGTATATCTGCTGTCTTCGGCTTGCTATATTCTTTAGAATTCCTACATCATGTTAGAATTTCTACTTCCTCCTTCAGCAGTAGGAGTGTAGTCTTGGCTTACACTGTGTGACAGCTGATTGGAGGATAGGCACACACCCCCCCCCCCCTCCTCCACTTAGGCAGACAAACAAAGATACTTTCAGAGCTGTGCTCTGACAAGACAAGCTATCTGCTAATCTATTTATAGCATGCACCCCTGACACATTTCAGGCTGCTTTTATCTAATAAAAATATAATATAAAATATAAAAAAATTTCACACTGGGGCGGTGGGGGCGCCGGCGGTAAAGCAGCTTTACCGTCGTTTTAGCCGTGGTATTCGGCCGCTAGCGGGGTGGTTTTAACCCCCGCTAGCGGCCGAAAAACCCCCACAAAGCGCTGCTGCATTGGCGCTTTTCCGGCG